>CM064542.1:18456364-19201364 GCA_032716605.1 Paralithodes platypus | reverse complement strand
CTTTCATGTACAATTTCAAAATTTGCAGATGATACCATAATAGCGAACATAGTAGTATCTCCCTTGCATGTTCAACAGATCCTAAATGATTTAGATAAATTAGCAAATTGGGACCAAACCTGGCAAATGAGTTTCAATACCGACAAATGTAAAGTACTACACATAGGATACAAACATGAGCATTCAAACTACTTAATGAATGGTAGTCAACTAAAAAATACTGATAAAGAAACTGATTCAGGAGTAACAATATCAAGTACTTTAAACCCCAGCTATCAATGTACTGAAGTAGTTGAAAGCAAACAAACAAAATTATTGGCTTCATTGGAAGATCGTTTGAATACAAATCTGATAATGTAATTCTCACTTTGTAAAATTTCATTAATCGATTTTAGGAGTATAGTTGGTTGTTGGAAGGAACATAATAATTTATACAATTCTTTGGTTCACCAACATCTGGAATACTTTGTACAATTTTGGTGTCCATATTATCAAAAGTACATAGATAAACTGGAGAGAATACAGCGGAGAGTGACAAACTGATCCTTAGACTGTGAAAAAAAAATAATAATATGAAGAGCGTCTAAAAGAGCTAAATCTGTTCAGTTTACCAAAGTGCAGGCTGAGAGGGGATTTAATTCAAGCGCTTAAAAAGGGATTGAAAATATGGATGTCAACAAATATTTCACAATCGATCATTCAAATAACACTAGAGGAAATAGTTGCAAGATAATCGGAAAGCATTTTAACTCCCATGAGGCAAAGCATTTATTTTTCAATCGAAAAGTAAACCTATGGAATGGACTACCCAGTCAGGTCATTCAATGCAGTGCTGTTGAAACTTTCAAAATACGCCTAGATAAATATCTCGCTCTTAAGTGAAACCAAAAATGAATCTACATTTTCATTGCTAGGCCACAGGCACAGGATATCATCCACATAACGAAACCAAAAGGCGTTCATAGGTAGAATGTCACTAAGTTCATTTCAAAATATTCCATATACAAGTTACTCCAGGTGGGTGAAAGTGGATTGCCCATGGCCATACCAAACTTTTGAGAGAAAAATTTACCATTGAATTGAAACTCACAGTCTTTGATACATAGCTTAATTAGTTCTAAAACAACAGAACCAGAAATGGGTAATGATAGATTATGCAAAGTGTCCTTCAAGTAACAAAGCAAATCATTACCCGGTACTTTGGTGAACAGAGATGAGACATCAAACTCACAAAAAGAAAATCATGATCAATATTTATATTGTTTAATTTTGTTCAACCAGATCTACGTTATTTTATATATTTGAACTAGATGTGTTACCAACCAATGGATTAAGCAATTTTACAAGCCACTTAGATAACTTATAGGAGACTGAACCAACAGAACTTACTATAGGTCTAGCAGGATTATTCGACTTGTGAGTCTTGATGAGTTCGTACATATATGGCAAAGAAGGGGTAAATGTAAAAAAAGGCTTGATAAGTTCATCATCACCCTCAAGTAATGTTTAAATTTTTGTTGTTAAATTGAGAGTTTACAGTATCAAGAGGATTACTTCTTAGTTTAGAATATGTTAATTCAACATTTAGTAGATCATAAATTTTTGTAATATAATCTTTTTTATTCAAAATAACTATGGCATATGACCTCCACTGAAGATGTAATACACGAAAGCGCTTGGGACTCCATGTTTTTCTTCCTTCCTTGTGGATTTTCTTGCATATATATATATATATATATATATATATATATATATATATATATATATAAACAAATTGTCTATGTGAGTGAGGAAGACAAAAGGCAGAACTGCCTGTAGCGAGTGCCTCACCCAGAGTTCAAAGAGTAACAGGGCCAAAATCAAGGGACGTTCGATCCAAAATGTCTGGACACACAAACTTTGAAGCAATTTAAGTCATAGAAAGAGAGCAAGACTGATTATGGGAGAGAGTTCCAGAGCTAAGCTGTTAAATAGAGGAAAAACTGAGAATAAAGTTTCACTCTTGGGTTGGAGAGTTGCACAGAGTATGAATGGGATTGTGTTGAAAGACTGGTGCTACGTGTTCTACGAAGGGGGGGGGGGGGTATACACTGAGAGAGCTCTTAGGAACACTGATTATTGATTATTTTGGTAGAATAGTGAAAGAGATGCAACATTGCGGCAAAGAGAGAGAGACTGCAGAGAATTGGTGAGTGAATGTGAGTTAATGAGACGGAAGGCTTTCCTTTCTACTTTGTCTTGAAGTGCTGTGTGTGAGGATCCTCCCTACATGTGTGAACAATACTCAATACATGGATGCACTGTGACCATGTACAGAGCAAGAAGCTGCGCAGGGGTAAAGAACCCCTGGAGGTAGTTGAGCACACCCAGCTTCTTGGAAGCTGTTTTAGCTAGAGTGGTAATATGATCTTTCCAAGAGAGATCAGAAGAAAAAGAGACACCAAGAATATTAAGAGAAGATGAAGGGTTAATTTGTATGGTTTTCTGGAAGGGTGCGACGAGTAAACAGATGGAGAAATTGAGTTTTGGAAGCATTGATAGTAACAAAGTTTCTCTGTCCCAATTATAGATAGTAAAGAGATCAGAAGATAGGTGTTTTATGGCCTTCTTACGTGAGTTTTGGAGTTCCTGCTGTGAATAATTGTAATGTAGAGTCGTCAGCATCTGAATGAATGGGGCTGGAGGTGCAGTTGAGAAGGTTGTTAATGAATAATAGGAAGATAATTAAAGATAGGACAGAACCCTGAGGAACACAGGAGTTGATAGGTTGAGGAAGTGAACAGTGGCCGTCCACAACCGCAGCTATGGAACGTCTGGAAAGGAAATTAGAGACAATGGCATAGATGGAGGGATAGAAACCGTAGGAGGGTAGTTCGGAAACAACGGATTTGTGTCAGACTCTGTCGAAGGCCTTTGATATGTCTAGCGCAACAGAAAAGGTTTCACCGAAGTCCCGAATGAAGGATGACCAAGAGTTAGTAAGATAATAAAGAAGATCACCAGTAGAGTGAGCTATACTGGCAGTCTGAGAGTAGGTTATGGGAAAATAAATGCTTAAGAAATTTTGAGGCTAGCATAGTTTAAATTTGTTTAGAGATGCAAGAAATGAGAGCAAATGGATGATAGTTAGAGGGTAGAGAGTGGTTACCCTTCTTTGAGACAAGTTGAATGAAAGCCAACTTTTAGCAAAAAGGAAAACGTTAGAGAAGAGACAGAGACGGAAGAGTTTGCCTAGGCAGGGAGTCGGCACAGAAGCACTGTTTTTTAGTACAATACGAAGAACACCGTCCGGTCCGTATACCTTCTTAGTATTAGACACAGATAGGGTGGAAACTACATCCTTGGAGAAGATTATGATGCTAAGAATAAGTTGGAGAGGGAGGAATAGCACGGGAATCATCCTAAGTGGAGTTATTAGCGAAAATGTTAGCGTAGAGTTCAGCTTAGTCAGAGGAAGAAGTGACGGTGGTGCAGTCAGAGTGGAAAAGAGGAGGGAAAGACGAAGAAGAAAAATTAGTGGAGAGATATTTGGCTAGATGCCGGAAAGCTTGGGAAGAGCTAGAGTTGGATAGTTCAGTGCATTTATTATTGATAAAAGAATGTTTGGTGAGGCGAACAACAGATTTGGCTTGATTCCGGGCAGAAACATAGAAAGTTTTTTTTTTTTTTTTTTTTTTTTTAAAAAGACCTCCGTCTACGTATTGTGAAAAACCTGTTATCCTCCGGCAAATTGTGGGGTTGAGTGAGTGAAGGGGGGGACAGTGAATGAAGGAGGATGCATGTTTTTCATAATACGTGTTGCTAGCCCCAAACGCGCGAGCAACTGTGGCTTTCAACCATCCGACACATCCCCTTTTATTTATGTGCATCACACATGTTACATACAAATACAGTTTATGTTTTGTTTTATCCTACTGTGGAAAGACTACAGATACCGCACTCCTGCCTGGGCCTCACACAGTGGCATGACCCAGTCCTGTCGAACTGAGCTCATGACGCTGGTGGCATTGCCCCGGAGGATAGCCATCCCTAGTCTTTGCTTGAGCCAGAGGGTTTCCCGGGGTTCTCCTGAAACTTCTCTGATTTTACGGAATATTTCATTCACCATCTTAAGGGTGGTAGGGCCGAAGACTCCTGAAGTTTCGAATGACAGGGGCTCGAACTGATGATTTCTGGCGATGGCTTGATATTTTTCTCGCTTTTTATTTTCTGCTATCCGGGCGGCTTCACCTGCTTCGTCGGCGTTTCTGGCGATGTTGGTTGTGGAGAAAGTGTCAACACATGTGGCATCCCACACGAGGCACCGGCCATTCTAGAAAGTATGAGTTTCTTGTGTTTGAAGACGACGGTACCATATGAATGCTTCCTCCTTATTGCGGACAGCAGTAGAGCAAGTGTCAGTAAACCAAGATTTGTTTGCATTATACTGAGAGAATGAAAATGGGATGTATGGTTCCATGCCCGAGAGGATTACCTCGGTAATGCGTTCAGCAATCTCTGAGGGTCCCCGGCCATGGAAGCAAAAGTCATTCCATGAGAAATCAAAGAAGTATTGCCAAAGAGCCTCCCAGTCGGTAGTGCCAAAGTGCTACATGCGCTGCCGCCTGGAACGATCGGGTGGCCATACCAGAGAGATAGGACAGGTGGCAGAGATAAGTTTATGGTCAGAGGAGCCCAAAGGAAAGAAAATATTTATAGCATAAGCAGTAGGGTTAGAAGTTAGAAATAAGTCAAGAATGTTGGGCCGATCTCTAACGCAATCCGGGATATGGGTGGGTTGCTGGACTAACTGCACTAGGTCATTTAGGATAGAAAAGATGTAGGCATGTTCACCAGGTTGGTCAGTGGAAACAGAGGGGAGCTATTGGCGGTGGTGAACATTGAAATCTCCTAAGATGAAGATTTCTGCAAAAGGTGATATGGAGTTGAGAATTCAGAAGAGTCAAAGTCGGGAACACAAGAGAAAGCAAGATTGTTGCGTATATAGATGCAACATCCACCTTTGGCTTGAAACTGAGGATAGAGATAGTAGGAGGATACAGAAAAGGGTTTGCTGTCAGTAGTCCCAGACAACGGCGTTTCAGTGAAAAAGAGAAGTTCAGGGTTGGCAGAGGAGAGGTGGTCCCCTGGGGACTCCGAGGCGGGTCATGGTTCTGTCATCTTAGTATTTTGAAAAAAGGTAATGTAGAATGTAAGGTGTTTGTAGTATAATATATTGATAGGAGGAGAAAGTGTTTTGGAGGGCAGGCTGGGGTTACCCTTAATATTGATGAGGCAAAGAAAGGATCAGCTAGGGAGGCCATATGGTGAAACAGGAGTTCCAGCTGTCCTGACCAACCACCTAGCAGTTCCCAGGAGTACCGCCTTGTATATATACTGTTTATATATATATATAATATATATATATATATATATATTATATATATATATATATATATATATATATATATCGTATATATATATATATATATATATATATATATATCTATTTATATATCTATATATATATATATATATATATATATATATATATCCTGTATATATATCTTAATAAATAAAGGTCAATGTCTGTCTGTCTGTCTGTCTGTCAGTTACCCGAGTTACCCGTGCTTTGTTACTAAACTCTTCCCACAGTTTTCGTGCCAGGTGGGAGTGTGGGGCACTGTTGGAAAGCCCAGGCTTTGGAGATGGTTTTAGGCAAGTTTAGTGGAAATCAGAGACACTTTTGTTTAATAACATTTTCGGCAGAACTTATGTAGTATACGGGAGCGAAAAAAATGCGAAAAAAATTGCCATTTGGGGCAGAAGGAGGCCTCCGACCGAAAAGGTGTATGGAACGAAAGTTGTTCGCAGCCCCCCAAGATGGGGGTACGGATGAGGTCAGATCCAAAATCGGAGGTCATTTAGCGGCCGAAATCGAGGTCGCCGTTTAATGAGGCACAGGGAGGTCGAGGCCGGCGAGTAGTGATTGTGGTAGATGGATGGATGGATAGATGGATGGATGGATAGATGGATGGATAGATGGATGGATGGAAAGATGGATGGATGGATGGATAGATGGATGGATGGTTGGATGGATAGATGGATGGATGGATAGATGGATGGATGGATACAGGGAGGTCGAGGCGTAGCCGAGACCGAGACAGCGCCCTGGGCACTGGGAGTTCGAGGCGTAGCCGAGACAGCGCCCTCCGGATACAGGGAGGTCGAGGCGTAGCCGAGACCGAGGCAGCGCCCCGGGCACTGGGAGGTCGAGGCGTACCCGAGACAGCGCCGGATACAGGGAGGTCAAGTCTGAGCCCGCCCCGGGCAACGCCGGGTACCCCTGCCAGTATATATATATATATATCTTGTTTTATTTTTTAAGACAATCACATGAAATTCTATTCATTACACACGTTACTTAACCCTCACTGTACACCATACCGCATTCATATACTGTATATTACGCTGGTTGTCATTAGACTAATTAAGTATGCTTTTGACAGGGTTAGTGGGAATCCAAGGGTCAATATATATGTATCAAGATATAATTTCTTCCGAATCTGTGCGCAATGCTAAAGTGTTAGCACGAAATATGTGACACTCTTACTTTCGAGAGGTCTTCATCACTGTTGTCCATGTCTCGCTTCCATATGTGAGTTTTGGGAGCTGCGCACTGTTCCTCAGGGAATGTTTACTTCTTTACTGACCATTGTTCCTTCCTTAATGCAAGCAGGTCTCCAATCACCCTCTCCCTTTTCATGTAGTTATTGATTCATGTATTTGTTATTGTTTTAAATTACTTTCCATTTTGCGTGCATGCACAGTACAGCTTAACAACACTTTCAACTTTCAATTGTTTTCTAGTTACTCGTTTTTCATGTTTTGTTTTCATTTTTGTTTTTCTTTTGAGCTATTTTAACTATCGTACATTATATATGGTTCACACACCATGACCATACATGTCCCTTCATTGACCTTTAACAAGAGAGCACCCTTCGCATATAGGGATGTTCAAACCTGCCTTTACTATCGCTCCAATATCAGACTGGCTTCTTTAACCTTTTATCCTCGTCCCTCATTTTCTGAAAACCTCACCCATCGCAATATTGCACCCCCTCCCCCCCCCCCCCCTCTCTCTCTCTCTCTTACAGTAATCAAAGTTCTATAGGACTCACTTAGTGTATAGCTGTACACTTCCTTACAGATAGTTGATGGTACCAGCCTTTTAACGCTTTTCAACCCCTATTCTGCCAAACTCTATAACCCAAGAGTGAACACAATTTTCAAATCGTTCTTCCACTAAACAAGTACACCCAGAAACTTCCTTACTCAGTCTATCTGTTCTTCATCCTACGACTTAAAACTCCTTCAAGCTCCGTTAGTTCAGATATTTGTACTCAAAGGTGTCTTGAATATTGTCTACCATACTTTCAGTTTGAAGGAACTCTAGTTTGCCTACAGGGAAACTCCTAATTTTGCCTCCTTGTTACGCATACAAATAACAAAAAATATGCAAATATATAAATATCTACACTGCTCTGTATACATTTGCTTCACTCCAACCTTGACCTCAAGACTTTCACTTAGCTTATTGTCTACCTTCACATTTGCCACATCTTTATAAAATAGATGTAGGCTACTGCTTACCACACCATCTACAACCAATATCTCCCATGGGACCTCCCAATTCACTGTATCGTTTGCCATTTCCAAATCCATGCATACAATGCTGCATACAACTGTGTTATTCTTACCTAGATGTTTCTCATCAAACCATTGTTTGTAAGGTACATAGTCAATGCAACGCTTGCAATAGCTAAAATGTCCTTGTTTATCTCATGTATTATTATGAGTTTCACTTTTACATTTATCTTTAAATCGTTCATATAAATGCTGTGTAGTTGGTTATTTACCCTCATGCTTGGTATACATAATATATTCCTACTTTGTTTGTTTTACTATTTTTATATATTATATATTTATATGTTACTGATTACCACTGTTGTAATTACATCTTATGTGTTTTTCTCATTTTGTCTTCCACATATGTATTTATATTGTATAAATACAGCCCTTAATAGTTTATCTACCGCTTTGCTCGTATTCCTTTCTGTTATAATGGCCTCAATAACTTCAAAGGCCGATCATTTGTTTTACTGGGTGGGTGAACACTATTAGGCCTACTAGCCCCCTTCCCCACTACTTCACGGTCGACTTTACACTGTTATGGCTACCTAGAGTCGTCACTATATAGCTTAATGGGATCCAATATGGTACATCATTTAGACCTCAATAAATCCACGAACTAGCTTACAGTAGTCACAGCACCCAAGCATTTATGAGTTGCCATCTATAATCACATTTTAATTATTTTTCAACCACAACCTCCCACATTGGAATATATTTAAAATAAGGAGACAGTGTTGGAACTGCTACACATACATTTAATTAATTTCAATGCAAAAGACTTTAACCCTCCTGGCCCGGGCAGGCTCTCAAAATGACAGTGTGGGCTACCCGGGCGATCTGGCCGAAAAACGTCTAGGCCTAGGCTACCGTATTTTTGTTTAGTTTAACTGCTAGAAATTTCCCACGCATCTATAAATGTAGTGCGGTTTCCAATCTGTAGACTGGCGTTGAGTAGAGCTCTCTATGTCAACTGGTTCAGTTGTGATGACGATTTCAGTGGAGAGCACTTGCAGGCGATGTTAGCAATATGACGATCTTTTCACTACTGAAACAACGACATACAGACATACAATAACAAACGAGTCTTCTCTTTCTTGTTTTCGGAGGTGCGGTGACGTAACGATCGGCTTTGTTTACATGCGTCGGACGCACGGCGTTCAGACCAAGCTGAATAGGCTTTCAAGCTTACAGATTTTAAAATGACACCCGGGCACCGGCCCTTAATTCGTGGTGTCATTTTAAAATGACAACCGGGCCAGGAGGGTTAATGTCACACTTCCATAATACAAACAATAGCATGCAACATAGATGCAGGCCTGTGATTAGCTGGGTAAGCTGCACAGTATTCAGGCAAGCTACTTAAAATGTATTATTAATTTGATCTCTTTATTCTTCTTAGTAGACCTTGGATATCAATAAAGTACCTATCAGTGAATTAGCGGATAGCTATAGATGTTCATATATGTTGTCGCAACTTGTCTACAGCATTAAGCTCTTGCCGAGAAGACCTTGAAAGCTTAACCAAAGGCCTGTGGCACTCCTTTCGGAAGGTTCTACTGGGCGAATGCGACGCTCCATTCGATAGATTGCACATACACTAAATATCGCCCCAGTGCCGATGAAATGGAAGCAATATGTGATTAGGTGGTATATCTCTTTACTACCACCTGTCCTCCCCTTACATGTGTCTTACCCACCCCCTCAGTCTCACCCCACCCTCTTTCTCCCTCCTCCTCATTTATCCTGTACCATCCCTCCCCCACTCCCTATAAATCCTCCCTCCCATGTCAAATAAGTTTAGTCATCATCCTCTACACTCCCCCTACCCACCTCCTCCCTCATGCATGCACAAGACCGGCCCATACTCACCAATATCTCTCGAGATGCAAAGATATGTCGCGCTCCTTCCTACCTCCCTCCCACCACCCCCGTCACAAATATATGTTTTTTCATTGGATATTATTTTGCTCTCTACACATATTTTCTGTTTCTTCAATATTCAAACGTTCATTATACAAGTAAAATATGTGCATATGGAGCAGTATTATCTCTTTATAGCTGCCGAGTTAATACAACATAGCCATTATGTTTGATACTACAAAGTTACTACCAAATAAAAGTATTACCTGTTTTGTATTTTGAAGGTCGGAAACCCGTAATGTATGTATGTACAGTATATATATTGGATTCCTAACCTGCGAACATATGGTTACATTTCGCCTATTACTCAACCAGAAGCCGGTTTCAACAGGTAGCTCTCAACCATTGCCAATTCACCAGAAACAACTAGGCATGTGACAACTTATATACCTAATTGAACTTTATCTGATCTACCCTATTGGCATTAGTTGAGTTGTTGAAAAGTTCTACTTTTATACATCTAATCAACATGGTTACTATTGTCATATCAACAACATTTCTTACCTTCTTCCTATTTTACAGTGTGTTTTAAGCATAGTTCACACATAGACGAGTCGGTGCCCGAGTCCAACACGAGTGACACTCGTCGATTATCGGCGTTGCTGGAGGCCGATTACTACACAAGTAGTAACCGATCCCGAGTCAACACGAGTGTAACACATGTCAATACGAGTCACCACGTGTCCATTCAAGAGTCCGCACGAGTAACGGAGAGTCATCACGAGTGTAACACGAACCCAACACGAGTGGCATAAATTTGAATAATGACGGTCAAATTCCAGGGTATGAAAACAAAGAGTCAGTAAGAGTCAACACAAGTCAACAAGAGTGTAACAAGAGTCACAATGAGTGCTCCCAAGAGTGGCCCCCAATGTGCAGGTGCCTGATTCACCCAAGAGTGTAACAAGAGTCAACACGAATCACAAAGAGTTATGCAGAATTCAACAAGAGTCAACACGAGTCACGAAGAGTCAACACGAGTCTACACATATGTCCTCCGCACTCATGACAGGGACAAGAAATTTCATGCATGTATGAAATTTTTGGGCCACGTAGCAAATACCCAGGACACACCCCGATACACGGAGAGTATACACGAGTGTTGCAGAATATTGACGAGTCATTGCCGAATAGCAAAATTTCATCACTCGTGTTGGACTCGGGCACCGACTCGTCTATGTGTGAACCATATTTTACTGCTTTACCACTTCTTGCCCTTCTACTCTCTCGGATATTTTCTCCTCATTCTCCCAGGACTCAGAATGGAAGTGTAGGCTTTGTTTCCCTCTTAACAACAATCCTAAGCATCCCTTACATGGGGTCCTGCCTGGGCCCTATGTTCGGGCTCATGCAACTAGATTCACAAGCAATCTTAAGCTTGCCATGATCCGTGTGAATTTTTCTAATAGACAGATTTCACAGTGTTTTGTGCCAGCCATGGTTGACTTGTGGATCCTGTCACACATCACTTCTAGACATAGTAAAAAAGGAAAGCCTTTTTTATCATTTCCTATCCACTCACTGACTCTCTGCAATCTCTCTCTCTTCGCCGCAATGTTGCATCTCTCTCGCTATTCTATCGTTACTATAATAATCAGTGTTCCTCAGAGCTTTCTCAGTGTATACCACCATCTCTTTGTAGGGTACGTAGTACCCATCTTGCAGCACAATCCCACCCCTACTCTGTGCAACTCTCCAGTTCAAGAGTGAAACGATACTCCCAATCTTCCTTTTATTCAACTGCTGAGCTCTGGAACTCTCTCCTCGAATCCATCTTTCCCTCATCTTATGACTTGAATTGCTTCAAACTCCGGGTGTCCAGACATTTTGGCTCGAATGTTCCTTGATTTGACCCTGTCACTCTTTCAACTCTGGGGGAGGCACTCGTCACAGGCAGTTTTGCCATGTGTCTCCCTTGTCCACATAGAAAAAAAAAAAAATATATATATAAAAATATATATACACACACACAGTACTGTATATTAATGTACGTACACAGAGACACACCCAGGCACTGGAAAAGGCTAGATTCCGCTGCATGAATATGAATAGATGCACACAGATATAGTAAGGGGGAAACAAAGCCTACACTATTTACTTCCACTGTGAGTCCTGTGTGCGAGAAGGAGGAGAACAAAACCAAGAGAGGAAAAAGGCAAGAAGTGATAAAGCAGCAAAACACACTGTAAGATAGGAAAATAGGAAGGTGAAGGTGAATGTTTTTGATACAGGAATAGTAACCAAATCAAGACGTAGCCCATTTTAACTACTAGTTCTCACTCAACGTCAACTCAACCAATGTCAATAATGAGGCTTTCCCACATGCCTGATTTTCGTTCAGCGAATGCCTTCCACCTGATTATCGAAAGAATAGGTACGATTGTCGGGCTTGTGACTTATTTCTGATAAAATTAACGACTACATACAGCTTGTTGCCGAGCAGTCTCTGACCGAAAATTGCCCTCTGCATCAGCTTTTCCGTCAATTAATTAATTAATACGGTCCCATACTAAATGTAAACGCAATCCGGATTGGGATTTTAATTAAAACAGTGCAAACACGAGGGTAAATTATTTGGTAGTGTAGTAAATTTGTTTCTTTTCTTATTATTTATCAAATGCTTAACCCTCACAGGTGTTATAGACCATACATCACCTCAAGTCAGACCTCACTCATTATATGGTTTTTGTTTTTACCTATTTTTTATTATTTGGACCTGGATAAATTAGTACAAATTGTATATTTATATAATATATGGCTTTAAGGGCATGACTTTTGCTTACTTTTGGTACTTGGGCCATCATAAGAATAATATTATCGTTGTCAATGAAGTATTTTCGGTCTATTTGCATGCAATATTTATGCATTTTGAGGCTTTGGGGGGCTATTTTGGTACCGGTATTAAACACATTAATTAATAAGGCTAGGCTAGGAGGTGCAGTTGTTTGAGGGTAAATCACTGCGTTTTCGATCTATGTGCAGGCAATAATTATGCATTTATGTTTATTTAGGCTTGGAGGGGGGGGGGGGAGAGTGCTTTTTAAATTAACCCCTTCTGTACCGGCGACGTCTTTTGTATGTTATTATAGCTATACTTAGACTATTTTGTGCAGCTTTAAAAAGGATCTGTGGTAGTAAAAAGGGATAATTAATATAGTTCGAAGCCCTTTATTGCTTTATCAACTTAATATAATCGTCTAAATACAGTAGAGCTAGAATAGAATTTAAAAGACGTCTCCGGTACAGAAGAGGTTAAACACGAAAAATATGCATTCCTCCGAGGCCTCGCTCCACTTCTATTAGGCCTATACGTCCATATTATTTAGTCATCAAGTTATGATGACTAAACAAAATGGATCAATAATAGCAAAATAATAGACTATTATCTATTATTAGCATTATTTGGCATTAATTTGATCAATTTCACGATTATTTTGCGTAGGTGTCTCTAGTACTCATAACACTCGATACCATCAACAATGCTGTACACACATTCAACACGACTATCCAAAACGCCGACAAGAAACACATTCCAAGAGGTAACATAAAAAAACACAACCCCAACTTCTCACCAGAAATTCAAAACCTCATCATACAACGCGACACACTGAAACACTCCCCAGCACCCCACACACAAGACATCAATCAACAAATTCAAGCACTCAACATCCAGATTAACAACAAAATACAAGAACAACAAACATAACTTCCTACAAACACTCGATCACAAAACAAACCCCAAAAAACTCTACAAAACACTAAACAGCATCACACTTTCCAACAGCAACACAACACAATCACATGCTGCAATCACAACAACAGACTATACTCCTTCACATAAACAACAAGCAAACACTCTCATCAATCACTTCTCTCATGTCAGTCACCTAAAACCCCACAAAGACGACCAACGTGTCATCCGACGCAAAAGACAATTCCCCACAGACCCTGACAATACACCCTTCACCAACAACCAGACAAAGCATATCACCAACAATCTCAAGCTCTCACCCGCCTGTGGCCTAGACAACATAAGCAAGATTCACCTCAGACACCTGGGACCACAAGGCATACAAGCACTCACTAACATATCAAACTACAACTACTCACACAACACAATACCAGACATCTGGAAGCATGGTATCATCATCACATTCCCCAAACCTAACAAAGACCCCACGCTACCCTCCTCACACCGCCCTATCACACTCCTTTGCACCCCCTCCAAAGTCATAGAGCGCCTTGTACTACAACTGATTACACCTAACTTACCCTTTTCTTCAACACAACACGGCTTCAGGCCATTGCACTCCACAAACACTCTTCTTACAGACCTTACACAAAGAGCTTTTGACGGCATCAACTCAGCTAGACCACCACACAGATCAGTACTTGCCACACTTGACATTAGTAAAGCCTTCGATGCCATCCCCCGCCACAACCTAACAAACAAAATCTACAACACAAACATGCACAACACAAAAAGATGGCTGGCCAACTTCTTAGCAGGCAGATGTGCACACGTATCTTTTGCCGGTCAGTCATCTAGCATTAGATATTTCCCAAACAGAGTCCCGCAAGGATCCATCCTGTCGCCCGCACTCTTCAATCTGTACATGCATGATATAAATGCACCAAATTCACCCCAAATAACCATAGCCTCCTACGCAGACGACATAACACTCACAAGCACGCACCAAAACCCAGACACAGCAACAAGACTCCTTCAAGACTATCTCGACACATTACATGAATGGTGCACTACAAACAGACTCAATTTAGCCCCAGCTAAATCCACTGCAACCCTCCTCACAAGCTGGACAGGAGAGCACGATTACGTCCTGGGACTCAACATAAACAACACACCCCTAACACACACACACACACACACAAAATCCTAGGAGTAACATACGACACCCAAATGACATTCAAACAGCACACCACACACACGAAAAAGAAACTGACACCCAGACTTAACGCCATCAGATCACTTGCCCACACAAAATTTGGACACAACAAAGAAACCACCACCACAGTCTACAAACAATACATAAGATCAGTTATGGAATACGCAAGCCCGGCCTGGGCTTCTAACCTATCTGAAACACATCATAAGACCTTACAGACTATTCCAAATAAAGCCCTTAAAATCATCACAGGATGCACAGCTACTACACCCACAGATCACCTACATCAAGAAACCAAAGTCCTAAAAGTCAAAGATCATCTAGACATGAGAGGCACTCAATTCCTGGCAGCAGCCTCCACGAATCAACACCACCCACTACACTACATGGCAACACACCCACAGACACCAAGAAATATCAAAACAACACCCAGCACACGCTATCACACACAAATACTATCTTCTCTTTCTCTCTGCCCACCCCAAACCAACTTCCGGAAGCACATCCATACTCATATCACTCGCCGTTCCATCCACTCACTCATAGACAACACGCAGCTGCAAGCACGACCTCCCGAAATCCATCCTTCTGAATCCTCCCTTCCTCGCGAGGACAGAGTCCACCTGGCCAGGCTGAGATGCGGACACCATCCAGCTCTTCTGAGCTATCAGAAGAGACTGGATGACTCCGTCGTCGACACCTGCCCGGGTTGTAACACAGCACCCCATACCATAAAACACATCATAGAAGACTGCATTTCACACAACCACTTACGCCAACAACACAATTTACACTATTTGAGAGCTCTGTGGGAGAGTCCGACCGTGGCCATGGCCTTCCTTAAGGACTCGGGGCTGTTCTGCCAGGCAGCTTAGGGAACAACAACAACAACAACACTCGATACCAAGCCTTCAGAATTGATACTTTCAAATACAGAGGTGGTATCGGAAATATCAATACTTTGGTATTAATATGCCCACCACTACCAGTACCCCTCCACTCTCGTCACCTTTAGCATCATGCGGGATTCCTGTTTGAGCTTGTCGTCTATAAGTAGTACCAGCATGGGGGGGTTGAGATATGAGAGGTTAAGTACCACTGAAAGGCTTGTAAGCGATTACGGAAGCAGTTCAACTTTTCTAACCCGCTTATATTCGCTGAATTTATCGGTTATATGAATTCGCTTATTAACCCCTCTTGGGCGGTGCCCGACTTAAGTCGGTCAAGAGAACCCAGACCTAAAGAGCGGGGCCCGACTTAAGTCGTATGCGATGTTGAGCACATAATTGGCTCTGAGAGAGAGTCCGAGCGGTGGGAGGAGCGTAGGTTGGCTCTGACCGTTCGGCACGGCTCCCGTACCGCGACTGGCCCCACCTCCACACACATCCACATCCACTGCCTCCCTAGATAGGGAAATATGTAAGGAAATTACCGTATTTTAGGGATTTTTCCTTCGTGTTGCACGATCGTTGCAAGACAACCCGTGGTCGTAGAAGGATGGTTCAGGGGTCATTGGAAAGCTCAATTAACGCCCTTTCACGGATACATAATTATATTACGCTCTGGCTCTTCTTTATGCATGAAAAAGAGCATGGAATGAAGCTCGTTTAGGGTAAATCTGCCCGCTTGGCAGGTAGTAGAAGTTAATAACCTAGCCGCTCGTTGAGCGTTAAGATAGAACTTCCGTTTCAGCAGAATTAGTGGTTTATGAAAGTGATTACGGAAATGCCCACCTCTGATATATATATTTGTATGTGTGTGGTTTTTTTCTATGTGAATCAAGGAGACAAAATGCAAAGCGGCCTGTAACAAGTGTCTCTACCAAAATTGAAAGAATGACGGAGCGCCAAACTCAAGGTACGTTAGAGTCAAAATGCCTGGACACACAGAGCTTGAAGCAGTTTAAGTCACAGGATGAGGGAAACACAGATTGAGGGAGCGACTTCCAAATCTTGCTAGTAGAGTAGAAGAAAGACGGAAAATGTTTCCAATCTTGGGTTTCATCGTTGGACAGAATACGGGTTGGAGTGTGTTGAAAGGTGGGTGCCCCCAACTCTCCGTATGGGAGGTGGTATGCACTGAGAGAGCTCTGATGCACACTGATTGTTATAATAGCGATAGAAGTGTGTTATAATAGCGATAGAGTAAGAGAGATGCAACTTTGCAGTGTGTAGGTAGAGATTGTAGAGAATTAGGCTACAGAGAGAAGGTGAGTTGATTAGACAAAATGCTTTTGACTCTTTTTTTTTTTTTTTTTTTTTTTTTCTATATTCCAACTTACTTCCTCTCGGGCATAGGCTGAGAGCCTTAACATTCACCGCTTTACAATGAACAGTGAAGCCCGTGAGTTCTTGTTCCAGTCTAGGGAGTGAGACATGTGAAGCACGTAGAGTACAATGAGCACCTGTCATCTTGTCTTCACATGAGGCACGGTGCTCACTCATGGCCCGAAACGACCCCATCTCTGAAGCCATCTCGTTCCCGTGCTTCACTGTCTCACCCCCTACACTCGGACTCTCACACTTACACACACACAACGCCACCTGTTGAGCAGATAACTCACCAGGCATTGCACCCCTATAGCATATTTTGAATATGGGAATATTCATACAGTGCTATTTAATCAGGGAACAATGAGGGTATTTTATTGACGTTTCGGTGGGCTTGTGGTAATGCACTGATACCAGGTACAGCACAAATTCCATCCCAATAATATCTTCCCATTGATACATCGGGATTTGAACCCGGGACCTTTGGATTACCAGGCCAGTGGCAAGACCACTCCACCACACCTCTACCATTTCGAGAAGTGCGGTATGGGCTGAACCTCCCCACACATGCAAACAATGCTCGTACATGTGCGCACTGTGCCTCTATACAGAGCAAGAAGCTGTTCGGAGGTGAAAAATCCACATATTTGGTTTAGCACACCTAACTTATGGGAAGCTGTTTTACCAAAAGTGGTAATATGATCTTTCCAAGAAAGGCCAGGAGAAATAGAAACACCAAGAATACTGAAACCAGATGAATGGTTGATTTGTGTATGTGTTGAAGTATAAGTAATAGACCAGTGGATGTTCTTTACGGGGAGATACATGGAGAAATTGGGTTTTGGAAGCATTGAAATAACAAGATTTTCTCTGCCCCAAATCGGAAATGGTCGATAGATCAGAGAATAAGACTAGTTAGGCATGGCCTCATCACAAAGTTTTTGTGTGATTGTATGCTGGGTTATTCTGAAAAACTAGTTGAATAGTATAAGTTAGAGTCATCACCTTATGAATGAATAGGACTGGAGGTACAGTTGAAAAGATCAGTAATAAATATAGAAAGAGAACTGGAGATAGGACAGAACCCTGAGCAACACCAGAGTTGATAGATTGAGGAAAGGAGTGATGGTCATACACAACCGCAGCTACAGAACAATCAAAGAGATAGATGGATATACTAACCGTAGGAGAGTAGTTTGGAAATAGTAGCTTTGTGCTAGAGTCTATCGAAAGCTTTCGATATGTCTAGTGCAATAGAAAAGGTCTCACCGAAGTCATGAAAAGAAAGGACGACCAAGAGTTAGTAAGATAAGAAATAAGATCTCCAGAAGAGTGGCCCCTAAGGGACCGGCTACGTTTTACTCGGAAAAGTGCTCAAAATGGCAATATTGCGCAACCCGATATATGGCATCATCACCCATCCCTCTATCATCAGTTAAAATCCTGAGGCAATATTCCGTCTGGAATCATATTATTTCTGGGCTAGTTTCAAACTTTCGCGGGTCGCGGGTCACGCAGACGCGTAGAAAATGCTTTATTGGTTTCGGAACTGCAAAAAAAAAATACGAAAAAGATGAATTTTTGGTGAAAATATGACGTTTGTAGATATTTTTCCTAGCAGTATCTGATACTCAACCCTGGTAACAACGAAGGGTGTGGTGGTGGTGGAGGAGAAAGAGCAGTGTGCTCCAAGTCGCGAGAGAGGTAGGGTGCGGCTGGCCGGCTGGCTTGCAACAGCTTTCGTGCCTTAGTACCTTACGTAAGAAAGTTCACTTGTCGGCGCATTAACTCCGTAACAAAACATGCTACAACAATGATTCTGGTGTCATTGGAAAGGGCATAAAATTCCCTACAAAACAACATCTCTATTTTTGTTTATTTCTTAACTATTTCGACACAGCAACCCGAGACAATTGTCACCTAATTTGTACCTAATTGCAAACTCCCTCATTGCAAAATTAGATCAAAAATGGAAAAAGTAAAGATTAGCTATTGTAACTACACCTATTGTTAGTACCCCCAATGCATTGAAACAATTAAGCAACAACATTTAAATGAGTCTTGGATTTTACAAACAAACATAAATTTTCACACTAATTCTCACCTAACTCAAAAAATAATTGTCCTAGATAATTAACATTTTGGAAATCTCTCTTATTTTAGGTGCCCTATATGTGTTCCAACTCTTATGAAATACAGACGAATTCCATTGACACGTTCTAGAGTAAAAAGCTGCCGGTCCCCTTGGAGACCATACTGCTGATCTGAAAGTAGATTATGGGAAGATAAATGCTTAAGAAATTTTGAATTCAGATTAGTTTCGAAAACTTTAGAGATGCAAGAAATGAGAGCAATTGGACGATAGTTAGAGGGTTGAGAGCGGTCATGCCTCTTTGAGATAGGTTAACCCCTACTGTACCGTAGGGTACAGTAATAAAAGTCCCCCCAAGTCCCAAGCAATGTGGCCAAAATGGCAAGATAGAACAACCTCCCACCTCAAAAGATGAAGGAATACTGGCTCTCCCAGCCTTCAGAGGCTTGGATATAAGCTGAGAAATGTTGCCAACTCTAGAGCAGTGCTCAAACGGTCTTGGTACCAGGCAATGCCTGATACTGGCAGTTACAAGGAAACTACATTACTGACGGCTCCCTGCCGTTGCTGGGACGGGAGTGATTTATCTACTGACGGCTCCCTGCTGTCGCTGGTACAGAAGGGGTTAAATGAGAGCAAACTTCCAGCAAGTGGTAAGATGTTCGAGGAAAGACAGAGACAAAAAATTTGCCTTGGCAGGCAGTCAGCCAGGAAGAACAGGTTTTGAGTACAACAGGAGGAGCACTATCTGGTTTGTACGCCTTTTTAGTATTTAACCAAGAGAGGGCTGAAAGTACATACTTAGAAGATATTATATTAGTATTCATAAGTAAGGGAGAGGGAGGAATAGCACCGGAATCATCCAAGGTAGAGTTTTTAGCGAAAGTTTGAGCAAGAAAAATCAGCTTTTTCAGAGGAAGACAATATTTATTGGAACATCAAGCTTTCATTTATTATTTCAAGATATTTTCATGTTGTCGGGAATTTAGATAAAGAGGTTAAATTGCATATCACTGGTACATGAAAATATCCCAACAAATAGTTATATAATAATTACCAATACGGCGAAGTTAATAGATGGAGTCCGGTCCTATTTCACACTGCTAATTCAATTGCATGACATGTAGGAATGTTCACATAATACAATATCGATACAATGAACTTAGCTTAGAGGACTGGTGATGTAGGACTGTTGTTATATATTATCAATGGTAGTTCATGGTGGACTAAAGGTGAGTCAAGAGTCGGTGGGAAGTTGTTGGCTTTATGGTGGTGATTGAGAGACTAAAGGGCCGGCGTCCGATCGCTTCGCGAAATTACATATGGCTGCCGGCTCATAATAATTATAATCTATAACTTGGTTTCATGATACATCTAGAGCTGATGTAGATATTTATACATTACAGTTAATATTTAACCTACACTTAATAATAAACTACAATACACAAAGAACTGTATCACAGAAGTGCACTGTATCAAGGAATTGTTGTGCCAACAGTGATGTATGGGGCTGAGACATGGGCTCTGAAGAAAAAGGAGAAAAAAGGGATGGATGTGATGGAGATGAGCTGCTTGAGGAGTATGTGTGGAGTTACTCGTAGAGACAGATTGAGGAATGAAGAGATACGTAGGAGAGTGGGGCAGCAGGAACATTTGTCAGCCAGAGTGGACAGAAGGGTGCTGAGCTGGTATGGTCATGTTGAACGAATGGGAGATGAAAGGCTTACAAAGAGAATATGTGAGTCAGGTACAAGGGGAGATAGAAGGGCAGGAAGACCCCCATTGAGATGGAGAGACTGTGTAAGAAAGTCTTTGGATGATAGAGGAATGACTATAGATCAGGCAGGGGAAGTGGTGGTGGACAGGAGTGAATGGAGAATGCTTGTGAATAGTTGAGTGAACACGTGGTCATTTGGAGTAAGGGGTCGGGTGCAAGTTGGACTAGATAATAGTCCATCAGGCGCCTGGCACGGGGAGAAGATTAATATGAAGGGTGCGCCTGGAAGTTTGGTGGGGGGCTTGTGGTTTTGGCTCCGCTGCATGTCTGCCTGCCGAGATCGGAACCTCTCCGGGTGGTCGGGGGCCGGGGGAGTGCTGGAATGACCTTGGTGACCCTGGTCTCTGGGTCTTCTCCTGGGTGACCTGGATGTGTGTGAGTTTGTGCTTTTTATCTTTGTTTATTTGTTGTTTTATGTTGTTTTTGTGTTTTCCCTGTTCTTGCTCTGTCTTGAGTCAGCTACCCCCAACATGGGGATTGGGCCTGAGCATATAGATAGATAGATAGACACAAAGAACTAGCCGAAATCGTACATGCGATACAATACCGCCAAATTCAAATGCCCTATAGGACCTAAACTGTCGGGATCATTACCATATGCCCGACATACTGCCCACCACCAAAAACGATATACAGTAGCTATATACAGAAAACAAAAGGACATCGAAGATTCAAAGATCACCTTGTTTGATCTTAGATCTCCAAAGATCCACGGAACTCATAGCCGCCCTCCTTTTGGGGCGAGCGCCACCTGAAGCCAGAGGAGGATCATCCTTCTCATCATCAACTGCCCCACCCTGAGGAGCACTGTCACCAGCACTCTCCCGCGGAGGGGTGTCAGTAGAGACGCCACTATCATCCGGCAGTTCTACATCCTGCTACAAGGGATATAACCTTACGACTGGGCGAGTAGTAACCCCAGTCGAAGTTCGTAATATAGCAACCCTTATAAGACCATCAATGCCCTGGAACAAATCGACAATCTTCCCAAGCTTCCAAAATAACCTAGGACGCTCATCATGAATCAGTACGATATCAACGATACGAGGCCATCGTTGATTCGTTCCTTTGATCATATTGGAGTGACGCTCACGAAGAGACAGCAAATATTCTTGGGTCCACCTTTTCCATAGATCGTCCGACACCTTGTTCACATACTGGAAGCGACGACGGGTGGCGTCAGCATCGCCGAACGTAGGGTCTTGTAGATCTTCGTCGGTTACTGACGATTCAGGAAAGGTATTTAGGGTTCGTCCACGTGTTACCATAGAAGGCAAAATTGGTAAGAGGTCATCAACATCTGCCGAGGTATAGGTCAAGGGCCTGTCGTTGACTGACATCTCAATCTCTATTAACCCTTAAAGATCGGGGTCGGACTTAAGTCCGAAACGAGAAAATTGGACTAAATGGCGGGATCGGACTAAAGTTTGTGGGCGTATTCCCGCCCTAATTTAAGTGGAAAGCGAAATTTGGTGGTCAGGTGGTGTACTACAAGGGCCCACCCACACATCCCCACTGCGTGGCCATGACTCAGTAGCCCTCAAGCAGCCGTAATGGAAGGTCAAGATTTGCCTGTGTTCGATTCGGTGGCCGCCATCCCTAGTGCGTCGCGCCACCCTACTAATCACGCCCGGCTCAACCACCCAGGAACTAGATATCATGCTGAACTCTTCAGAACTTTCTAATAAGCTGTTTGATGAAACTGTCGAAGGTCTGGGTGAGAGTTTTGGTAGTGTGAATGACTCGGAAGACAAAAATAACCCGATCATAGGCTTTCACCCCAAGCATAATTTGCGTGGGGTGGATGTTGTGGTTGATGTTGGACAGACCCTTGAGCAAATTGGAGACGTTCCTGACGAAGAACATACTGGTGTGGGTGTTGGTAAGTACAATGTACATTTTATAATTGCTTGAAAGTTTGATTGCAAGCATTTTATCACCTTACGAGCGGGTGGTGGAGTATATTTCACTGTGCCGCCAAGCGGTTTTTTTTTTACCCTAAATGGGGTTGTTTCCGTGCTCTTTTTCATGCATAAACAAGACCTAGAGCGTAATACAAGTATATATCCCTGAAAGGGCGTAAATTGAGCTGTCCAATGACACCCGAACCATCCTTCTACGATCACTGGTTGTCTTGCAACGATCGTGCAACACGAGTGCAAAAACCCTAAACTACGGTAATTTCCTTATATAATTCCCTACAGTAGGTCCACGGCGGCCGTCGCGAGCGGTCAGGAGGTAATTTATGCTCCTAATCACCACTCCGCTCTCTCTCAGAGCACATTACGTCCTCAAAATTGAACTCTACAAGAAATTTCCTTTGCATTTTATAGCGTATTATTTGCAGGCGTTCGGTAAATTTCTCACGATAACCAACCAGGGTGTACGGTACATTTCTCACGATAATACAAGCAACAACGAAGCTTGGCGAAGATTGTGGTCTACAATATACCTTTTTATAATTGCATGTGACCTTGTAATTGCTTGAAAGTTTGATTGCAAGCTTTTTATAGCGTATTATTTGCAGGCGTTCAGTAAATTTCTTATGGTAGGCTAATACAAACAACGAAAGATTGAATATTTGTGCTTGGCATTATATGATTGTGTGGAACAGATGTAGGCCTACCGTATATATTATTTTATCATGTATATGATACATAATTATGTAACATTGTTATATTATCACGACACTCTCTCTCTCTCTGTCTCACTCTCTTTGTTTGTACTCCTTTGTACTCTCTTTGTCTGATGTAGGCCAGGGCACTCCCCTAACTAATCTTCCCTCCCAGGGGAAATCACACCTAGCAGATGTTCTTGACCTCCTCTCTCTCTCTCTTTCGGTCTCTTCCTCTCTGGGTTTACCTATACATTTATAATTGCATTTGACATTGAATTTGCTTGAGAGTTTGATTGCAAGCATTTTATAGCGTATTATTTGCAGGCGTTCGGTAAATTTCTCACGATAACCAGGGTGTACGGTACATTTCTCATGATAATACAAGCAACAACGAAGCTTGGCGAAGATTGTGGTCTACAATATACCTTTTTATAATTGCATGTGACCTTGTAATTGCTTGAAAGTTTGATTGCAAGCATTTTATAGCGTATTATTGTCAGGCGTTCAGTAAATTTCTTACGGTAATATTGGCAACATACCTTCATACCAAGGGTCATAAATATATCAAAATAAGTCCTGTGGGACTATGAAATAGCTATTATTGGACAAGGAAAATATTTTGTTCATCCCTCCACTGGAACATCAACAACAATGTCAACAACGTATCGCCGTCGGCAGTGTGCAGTACTGCCAATACGTATAGCGACTTCCGCTAGATCTAGAGACCTTTACTTCGATCTAGCAGCAATGACTTACACTAGCGGTTTTGTTTTGAAATTTCAGAACAATTTCGAAGTGATATTATATGGATTTTGCCAATTCATATTTCTAGTGGTATTTATCATGTCTTACATCTAACAATATATGCTAGCGGATTTAACTTCAATTGGTAACCCTCCCGCTCGAGTCGGCTCCAAGAAAATCGATAATGGTGGCACTTTAGTAAACAGGTGATAAACAAAACCGCATGCGTATCGGTTTGGTGTATCGGTATTATGGTAAGTTGGCTACCTCCTATTGTTTATACGATATAGTAAGTAATGATAAGTAAATTATTATATATTATATATAAAACAAAAACAAAGAGAGAGAGAGAGAGAGAATGCAGAAACTGAACTGAAGAAAGAGTGAAAAAGATATAATAATACAGAAATATTACAAGCAAATAAAGAAAGAGGGATTAGAGAAAATAATAATGAGAATTACATATACGGATGAGGAAGAGAAAGAGAGAATATAGAAACTGAACTGAAGAAAGAGAGTGAAAAAGATATAATAATACAGAAATATTACAAGCAAATAAATGAAATAGAGGGATTAGTTAGAGAAAATAATAATGAGAATTACATATACGGATGAGGAAGAGAGAAAGGGAGCGCGAGAGAGGGAAAGCGAGCAAGCCAGAGAGAGAGAGAGAGAGAGAGACAGACAGACAGACAGACAGGAGGAGTGAGAGAGATTAGAGAAAATAATAAAGAGAATTACATATACGGATGAGGAAGAGAGAGAGAAACAGAGCGCCCGAGAGAGGGAAAGTGAGCGAGCCAGAGAGAGAGAGAGACAGACAGACAGTAGAGAGAGAGAGAGAGAGAATACAGAGAATACAGAAATAAGGAGAAATTAGAGAAAATAAGACCGATTACCGAAGGAATAGTAGACGCGCGAGAGGCCGAAGTCAGGCCAAAGTGAACGCATCCAAACGCGCCTGGGAAATAGACCAAAAAGTACCTCCTCTTCCTCACCTCTTCCCACCCTCCACACTTGTTCATAACATCCATAATAGACTTATTTGGGGAGACGAAGAGTTGCTCTTTCCAAAAATTAACATTTCGTTCGCATTGGAGCCATAGTAACGGCGCTAGGGCGAGTGAAAGTGAGCAAATATTTCGGGATTATGCCCGCTGAGCGGTACGGTGTAAAATACCTTACTACCCGCTAAATAAGGGTTAAGATGGTTTGCAACTCCCTTCTGGTCACCAGTTCCCTTCCAAATACCTTCTTCATGGCAGATTTGACAATACCGATTGTTCTCTCCCAAATCGCCCCGAACCATGGTGCACGTGCTGGTATAAATTTCCACTGACAACCCTTTCCAGTGAGGGTAGCCACAACTCGCGGGTCATCCATTAAACTCTGGAGATATTTAGAGGCCCCGACAAAACAAGTCGCATTATCGCTCATAATAATTTGAGGGAAACCATTGCGGCCTGCAAAGCGTCTGAGAGAATGCAAAAACCCCTCACTGGATAGGTCGTCAATCAATTCAATATGAATCGCTCTGGTTACCGCACATGTGAATAGAACGGCATATACCTTTATGATATTACCGGGCGATTCTCTAACTTGAATCGCTCCGGTGTAGTCTACCCCGGTTACCTGAAATGGTTCAGTCCTTTGTACCCTGAACTCAGGTAAGGGAGGTAGATCTACTGGGAAGTAAGGCTTACCCTGTAATCTTTTACAGATAGTGATCCCTTTAATTGCTTGTCGCATATTAGGGATCCACCAAACGTTGTCGCATATATGCCAGAACATAATTTACGCCAAAATGTAGGCAGGTCCTATGGCATTGGCGAATCAACAGTTTGGTAATCAAATGAGAGGAGCTAAGGAGGACAGGATATTTCGCAGAATCAATAATGTCCGCCTTTTGTATCCTGCCTCTACACTTAATTATGCGTCCTTCCATGTATAATCCTAGCTGCCTCATTAAGTTAGAGGGTTTGGCCTTTGACTCTTTGCTCAGGATTTGATGTTCAGTAGGATAAGATTCTCTTTGTACTAAACATATTAGTTTTGCTTCTGCTGATCTCAATTCATGGAGTCTGATATGCTTCGAATCTTCACTAAGGAAAGACCCGTTAGCCCGACTTCTCATGTTGTTAATGAAACGGTGTATCCATGCAAATACCAGTATTACTTGATCATAGCTGCCGTAACGTTCGCACTCTACCAACTTGTTATCCTGATGTGTAGTACTCACAGTCGAACTACTTAACACATCATCTTAGGGCCGACTTGAAGGATCAGATATGCATCCCCTGAAATCCTGAGGCCATTCAGTCGGAGATATAAGCCATGGAGGTCCATGCCACCAAATAGAGGACGACATAAACTGTTGTGCCGAGATCCCCCGGGAAATTATGTCACTGGGGTTATCCTTGGTGCTCACATAGCGAAATTTAGCTGAAGGAACTAAGTTATGTATCTCATCAGTGCGATTAGAAACATAAACAGGTAACACTTTCTGGCTGTGTACCCATGAAAGTGCTATTTGTCTGTCGCTCCAGACATAGACGTTATTAATCTGTAGTATGTCTGTATAAGCATCCAGTGTAAACTTTATTAGACGAGCAGACAGAAGCAATGCAGTAAGTTCTAATTTAGGAACTGTAATCTTCTTTATAGGGGCTACTTTGGCCTTCGCTATAGCCAGTTTCGCTTCACTACCATTGCATATGTATATGGCAGTACCGTACACACTATTACTAGCATCAGAAAAGGCATGTAGCTCCACCTGTTGACCACTAACAACCTGACGATTAAGTTGGACCTTGCAACATGTGGAAAGGTCCGACCGAATTAACAGCCAAGTATCTTGTAACTCAGTCGGGAGGGGCGTGTCCCAATCTAGTTTTAGCCGCCACAGTTGCTGTAAAAACATACGAGCACGGATAGTTACAGGCAGCAAAAAACCTAGGGGATCAAACAACCTCACTGACAAGCTTAAGCAGTTTTGCTTGGTCATAAGCGCACTGCCGCATGGGGTGTGACAGAAGGATATACAATCTGTGG
This sequence comes from Paralithodes platypus, assembly GCA_032716605.1. NCBI lineage: Eukaryota > Metazoa > Arthropoda > Malacostraca > Decapoda > Lithodidae > Paralithodes > Paralithodes platypus. The sequence continues at coordinate 19,174,312 of CM064542.1, read as the reverse complement.
TAGTGTCGCATTTGTGGCCTAAAAACTTCACCTCACTATTCTCAGTAGCTACACCGTCAGAAGCAAATTGACCTTGCAAAAGATCACTATTAGTGGCCCATTCTCTCAAGTATAGATGAGCCTTGGCAAATATATCGCGGATCTCCCAGCATCTTCCGAGCAATAGATCTTCATCGTTCCAGTGCCTTGAAGATTGTCTACATAGATCCCCTGCTTGATCTCATTCTTGAAGTCAGGATCTAGTCCAGCCTCCTCAAGATATCGCAAGATAGTAGCGTTGAGAAGGAATTGGGAACAGGTCGCCTCGAATAAGACGACTCTGAACCTGTAGACCAGATACTCTGAATCTAGATCCATTGGGTCCCGTGGCCATAAAAATCTTGTCGAGTCCCTGTCTTCACGATGGAGTTGAAGCATCAGGAAGGCCTTCTCAATATCGGCGACCCATGCAAACTTATGACATCTGAAGCACAACATAATTTGCGCGAGATCAGAGACCAGGGACGGACCCGTGTACAGAAAATAATTCAGGCTATAGGACCGATCACTGGATTTAGCAGAGCAGTCATACACAATACGAACAGGAGTGGTGGAACTGTCCTTTTTAATCCCATGGTGAGCAAGGTAATGGATGTTATCCCCATACTCACTGAGATCTACTCTTTCCACAAATCCACGTTGTACCTGCTCGTTTAGTACTGCCGCATAAGTCTCGCAATACTTTGGATCCTTGACAAACTGCTTCTGAAGGCCACTTAATCTACCAAGTGCTAGATGGAAATTAGTAGGTAATTTACTCTTATTATCATTCCAAGGGAGCCTTACCACATACTGACCCCTGCCAGAGTCATACGTTACAGTCTCTTCATACGAGCTCAGCGATAGCTTGGACTCCCGATCAAGTTCATGTGTGTCAATTCCAATAATGTCCAAGTCCCATAGCTTATCTATATCAGTACATGTATTATCAGGCACATTTGGCCTAATATATTTATCTATGGGGCTTGCTGCTACCTTGAGGACCGTAACCACCTCCACCTGTGTGTCTTGAGAGGAAGTGGCATAGGATCCAGAAATGGCATACCCTTGGATCGTGGGGAGCATTATTAGCTTATCTACCCGCCGATATCCAGGGTGAACCAGGTCGTAGTAATAATCAGCTCCGACCAGTCGCATAATTCCATTCTTAGCAGAGTTGATCATCAGCCAGTTTATAACCCTTGCTTCTGAGATATTTCAAATGTAGTTGAATCTCTGATGCTATATAGAAACTGGGTAGTTTGTCGACCACAACAGCCTTGATGGGACATACCTTTCTTCTATAAACATAGGAAATCTCCACTATATCATAGTCACTGGAATCTACTTCACCAGTGAAACCATGGAGACGCAAATTCTCTTGACCCTTGCTGGTACACTTGAGCTGGGGTAATGATGACCGCAGAACGAATGACCTCTGTGAGCACTGGTCGAGTAAGGTGCGCGTCATTGTAGGCTTATTATTACTCCCCACTACTGGCAGCATCATAGTAGGAAGCAATTGACATTCCCGAGAAGCATTGGACATGGCGGATACTTTATTACCCTCGCTTTTACCTTTCTCATGTGACTCTTTGGTGGTTCTCCCCTTTTCTTTGCCGTCGTGCCGATCAGACTGGGTGCAAAGGGAAAACCAATGTTTCCCCTTGCAATACTTACAAGGTTTGATGTAGTAATTGGTGCAAGTACTGTTGAAGTGGTCTCTTGCCAGACAGCTGGTGCATAAATAAAGCGATTTAGCCTTGCCAATTTTCTGTGTAGCCTTAGGATACTTAGGACACTGGTACCACAGATGACCGTGGACACTGCACAACTTGCAACCTAATGATATTGCCCTTTTTTGTTTAGGAGAAGTCTGTACCGGGAAAGCTGCAGTGGATGGCGATATCTCCACGGGTCGGTAGTGTCCAGTACTCTCCAAGTTAAACACTTCAGTCTGGTACACCTGCACCAACGCTTCCAAGTTTAGTGGAGAGTCGCTTAGTTGTCGTCTTACGATTTCCTTTAGGGGAGTGGGTATCTTGTTCAAGATATTTTCACTAAATATTTCCTCCTTGGTGATGGCCATTGTCTCCATAGATAGGAGGAGGCTCTCAAAGGAGGCATAGTACTCCTTTAGGTCTGTCACATCATAGGATGGAGGATCTAGAGTGAAGAATTTAGTAATTAATGAGGTCTTGATGACTTCCTCTCTCCCGTAAGTTCTTTTCAGCAACTCCACTGCAGACTCGTAGCTTGTAGCTTCTAGCTTGTACCCATCGATCAACTTCAATGCCTCCCCTTTCAATTGGCCACGGAGATAGGTGAACCTTTGGATGGATGTGAGTGTTTTATTCCGATGGACGGAACACTCAAAGATATCCCAAAATCCAGTCCAGGTAGTCGAATCCCCGGAAAAGGTAGGCAAAGTAAGCTTCGGCAGGTTAAAGCCAGTCGCCTTTGGTGTACCGGCATCCTTAACAGGGTGTGTTTCTTGTTTGGAAGATAGTCTGGCTAAGGCTGTATTAACATCCTCAACGTACTCAAGATCTGCTGACATTTCTTCTTCCACATCGTCAATACTTGTCAATAAACCATATACCTGCTGAGCATAATTATCATAAGTGGCTAGCGATTTAGTTACAGTAGCAAATTTACCCTTAATTTGATCAGCCGAGGCACTTAATAAAAATTCATTAAGATCTCTTAAACACCTATTCAAACTTCCCTTCATCCCTCCCTTCAGAATCCTAAGCTTCTTTATATCTGTCATCGTTAAGGTCTGAATCTAGGCTATTAACTCTCTAAACTATAAAGCAAACTAGTTACACAAATGTATTTAAATTAAAAAATGTGGCAATAGCATTGCCACTCCCAATTTGGAAATGGTCATTAGGCTAATAGCTGCAGTAGGATGAATTAATTGAGCAAATTGACAAATAGCAGAAACAAACTTGGGCTAGAGAAAGAAGGGTAAATGAAAAGAACTGACCAGTAATAAGTATTAGGCCTAGCCCAGCTGCCCATCCCACAATCATGAGGTCTGCTGGCTGTCAATCGCTTAGGAATCAACAGAGACCGAACCCCATGACCGTAATTAGGCAACTAGGCTATAAAATTTAATTAAATGAGTCACATGAGAACTCTCCCCGCCGGCAAAACTAATAAAGAGTCCCATAATGCCTAAAGATATAGAACACTACAGGCCTACCACCAAAGCGAAATGAATAGCTACCACAGACACCTGCAGGCCGAGCCTAGCTCAACCGCGCGAAATGGAACCAACGAAAAAACCCTCACACCCAGCACTAGCCCAACAAACCCTCCAAGAACGGCAAGGAGCACAACGTCCAAAAAAACCGGGAAACCAGCCCAAAAAATTACTGTGACGGCGCTACCCAGAAAAAAAAAATCGAGGGAAAAAGCTAAGCTAAGAAACTAGGGAAAGGGCAGTCGGCCCAACAAAGTACGAGGTGGCAGCCATTTGCAATACCAAGTGAAGCGGTAGTAAACAAAACACTTTAATTGTAAAATAATAAGCACTAGGGCACAAAGGACCATTATTTGTCGGGAATTTAGATAAAGAGGTTAAATTGCATATCACTGGTACATGAAAATATCCCAACAAATAGTTATATAATAATTACCAATACGGCGAAGTTAATAGATGGAGTCCGGTCCTATTTCACACTGCTAATTCAATTGCATGACATGTAGGAATGTTCACATAATACAATATCGATACAATGAACTTAGCTTAGAGGACTGGTGATGTAGGACTGTTGTTATATATTAGCAATGGTAGTTCATGGTGGACTAAAGGTGAGTCAAGAGCCGGGGGGAAGTTGTTGGCTGTATGGTGGTGATTGAGAGACTAAAGGGCCGCGTCCGATCGCTTCGCGAAATTACATATGGCTGCCGGCTCATAATAATTATAACCCATAACTTTGTTTCATGATACATCTAGAGCTGATGTAGATATTTATACATTACAGTTAATATTTAACCTACACTTAATAATAAACTACAATACACAAAGAACTAGCCAAAATCGTACATGCGATACGATACCGCCAAATTCAAATGCCCTATAGGACCTAAACTGTCGGGATCATTACCCTATTCCCGACACATATATCAACCTGAAAAGCTTGGTGTTACAGTTTCATTATTCCTAGTAAATATACATTTAGCTGAAAAAATCATTAAAGTTTAGTATGATTTGGTACTGAATTCAGTTATAATTACTAACCTTTTTTAAACTGCATCGAACCAAAAGATGATTTAACACTAGATTAGCGGGCTAGCGGTTTATTTATATGTACCGCCCAGCGGGGTGTTTTTAGCCAAAATAGGGCTGTTTACGTGATCATTTTCATGCCTAAATAAGACCCAGAGCGTAAAACAAGTATCTATCCCTGAAAGGGCATAAACAGAGCTTTCCAATGACACCATAACGATCCTTTTATGATGGCTAGTTTTCTTGCAACAACCGCGCAACGCGAGTGCAAAAAGCATGTAATTCGGCACTTTCCCCATACAATTCCGTATATAGCGAGTGAGAGAGGGAGGGAGGAGGTGGGATTCGTGTCAGTAGGTTCGCCGCGGTGGTCTGGAGCAGTCATACACTCGCTACTCTCCTGCCACCACTTGTATCTCTCTCTCAGCAACATTACGTGCTGAAATTGCCACACGAACTATGTCGAGCGCCGCCAGATAGTCCAGATTTATTATACTCGACTTATGTTGCGCGCCGCTAATTAAGGGTTAATAAAACATTGGTCTCAATATATATTTGACGCCTTTAACATTGGAGTTCTTATAATTGGAAAGGATTTGTTAATGTTATAAGTGTAAAACATCAATTTGTGATTAATTTCCAAGTTTGTGAATTTGATCAGATTAATTTAGTCACCCTTTATTATTGTAATTTTCATAAGGAATATTTCGTCAAGTGTTATTTTAAGTGCTTATTTCACTTTTAAATAGTTGTATTAATTACTTGTATTGATTTTATTAATATAGGTAAGGTATTGTGTGGATTCCCTTAAGTTATTAAACAGATATTAACCATTTCCAGTGATCTTGAGCAAATATTAATTCTTATGTGATATAGATATTTTTACTTTGCTTTGCTTCAGTAAAGGTATATAGTTATGTATTTTTTCACTTACATATTTTCTGATAATCATAGCGCATTATATTCTTATTGCTTGTCCTGAAGACTGATTTTATTGTTAAATAAAAATACTTACTTTAATTAAATTAAGAATGTTTTAATCTAGTTTTCCTGGAACCAGGATATTTGTTAGTGTGTTCTGACATCAGTCTTGAATTTCATATTTAATCTATTGTTTGTGTCAGTTCACCTCACCCATAAACATAACATTGGCGACCTTGAGCCAGGATCTTCAGGACTTGTTTAAGAATATATTAAATTATTTGCTTGTGATATCTAAATGTTCATGATGTCTTCTTCAACTATTTCTACCTTTGAGGAAGCTTAAGATGGTGTAGAGAGTGTTAAGACAGTTGTTGAGGTAGAAAGTAGGAATACAAATGAACTCAAAGTTCTTGCACCTCCTGCAGCTTGCTCCTCCTTCAAGTGCACATAAAGATCAAATTGTTGGCTTGATTAATCAGAAACTGTTTAATATAACGTTGACACAAATATGAATACACGAATTGAACTTGCAAAGATTCAAGCTCGTATTCAGGAAAACTCAAGCACAACAGGCACAAGCTGAAGCTCAGGCTCGTGTTCAGGAAGTTGAAGCACAGGCTCGTGCTCAACAAGCACAGGCTCAACAGGCACAAGCACAGGCACAGGCTCAACAGGCACAGGCACAGGCTGAGACTCACACTAAGCTTGAAATTGCTAAATTAGACCATGAGTACCGTATGAAACAGGGGGGAAATAGGTCACCTAATGCTGATCATTTTGATGTGGCAACATTTGTTTAGACTTGTCCCTCTCTTTAATAAATCTGATGTAACTAACTATTTTCAATTGTTTGAGAAGGCAGCTAACGGTTTCAAATGGCCCAAGCAGTATTGGCCAATACTCCTTCAGAGTGTACTCACTGGAAAAGCTCAAGTCACTTATGCATCTTTGTCTCAGGATCAGTCTGATAATTATGATATAGTTAAGAGCCTGATTCTTAAAGCCTATGAGCTTGTTCCTGAAGCCTACAGAGCTAAATTTAGGACCACTTACAAGCAGGATAAGCAATTTCATGTTGAGTATGCCCAAATTAAAGAAGATTTGTTGGATCAATGGTTAAACTCTATGAATGTAAATGCTGACTTTGATCAATTTAAGCAGATTATCTTATTGGAGAAATTCAAAAGATGTGTCAGGAAGGATGTAAGTTTGTATATTGATGAGAAAAAGGTAGACACTGTTTCTGATGCTGCAATTTTAGCTGATGAGTATGTTCTCACTCACAAACATTATACAAGTAATCAAATGAAGAGATATGAGAGTAAATATGTAGCCTCTTCTCAGAGTACAGGTGTAAAGAAGGAGAGTAAAGATAATGTTTCTCATGAAGGAAATACTAGTTCCACGTAAGTATTATGGTAGACAAAGGTCATGTTGCTGAGAAATGCTTTAAGAAACAGCGTGATGCTAATAATAAACCTGCAAATGTTCAGTCAGTTGGTCTGGTGTCCACTCTTGAGAGTTCCCAATGTCTTAACAATGACTGTTTCACCTGCTTTGAGTGCTTTGGAGAGTAACGTAAGCTCTATTGATAAAGCTCCTCTTTTTTTAGCAGTAATTCTGTTGTACCTGCTTTGAGTGCTTTGAAGGGTAACGTAAGCTCTACTGGTAAAGCTCCTCTTTTGAGCAGTGATGTGGGTGACACTCTCAAGAGTTCCTATGCAAATTTCCTGTCTGATGGTTTTGTCAGTTCACTTAATGGCAGTGGCAGGAAATCTGTTAAAATTTTACGAGACACAGGTGCTTGCCAATTCCTACTAGTGACCAGTGTTTTAGGCTCTAATAATTCCTCTGGTGAAACTGTAATGTTGCAGGGTTTAGGGAGTAATTATTTGTCTGTCCCTCTGTGCAGAGTTAATCTTGAGTCTGACTTTGTTCAAGGTCCAGTGATGGTAGGATTGGTTGAGACACTTCCTATGTCTGGTGTGACTTTTCTCCTTGGCAACGACATTGCTGGGGGTCGGGTTTGTCCAGCTCCTTTGTTTAGTGAGCCGGTGGCTGGAGTCGAGGACGGCTCCTCTGATGTGTTTCTTGCATGTGCTGTCACTAGGGCAAAATCTAAAGTTACTAGTGATTTAGAGGGTGATGAAGATGATGATGTTCTCTCGGCTGATACTTTCCTTGCTAATTTAAACCATTCAGAGGATGAGGCAGTTCCCCGCAGTGTGGATAATTTGTCACCTTGTGAGTTGGTAGAGTTGCAGCAGGCTGACCCAGAGATGGAAGGTTTAGCTAGTTCTGCTTGTAGTGAGGAAGAGTCAGTCGGTGCTTCTACTTGTTACTATTTTAAGTCAGGAGTATTAATTAGAAAGTGGAGACCCCCAACGTCATCAGCAGACTGTGAATGGGAGGTTGTGCATCAAATTGTCATCCCTCGAGTTTGTAGGCAGGATATCATTAGGGTGGCTCATGACTCCAGTTTGGCAGGACACATGGGAGTGAGGAAGACTGCAGCCCGTATTTTGAAGCATTTTTACTGGCCAGGTATTTTCAAGGATGTTTCCTGGTATTGCAAATCTTGTCACACCTGTCAAGTAGTAGGGAAGTGTAATCAAAAGGAGAAAGTTGCACCACTCGTTCCCATTCCTCCCTTTGAGACGCCATTCACTCGGGTGTTAGTTGATATTGTAGGACCTCTTCCCAAGACTTCTTCAGGGTTTTCCTATTTGCTGACACTCATTGATATGGCTACTCGTTATCCTGAAGCAATCCCTCTCAGAAATATTTCGGCGATGAATGTAGTGAAAGAAATGCTTGGGTTCTTCACCAGATTTGGATTGCCTAAGGAAGTACAGTCAGATCAAGAGAGCAATTTTATGTCCAATGTTTTTAAGCAGTCTTTGAAAGAGTTGGGCATCACACAGATCACTTCTTCTGCATATCATCCTCAAACACAGGGAGCTCTGGAGAGATATCATCAGACACTCAAATCTATGCTGAGGAAATACTGCTTGGAACACCGGAAAGATTGGGATAAAGGTATTCCTTTTATGTTGCTTGCTTCAAGAGAGTCTTCAAATGAATCACTAGGCTTCTCACCTGTTGAACTACTCTTCGGGCATGAAGTTAGAGGTCCATGAAGTTGTTAAAGGAGTTTTTGTTGTCGGAATTGGATGACGTCAACCTGCTGGAATATGTGGCGAACTTTAAGGAGCGGTTATCAATAGCGTTCCAGCTAGCTCGAGAGATTTTGGGAACTGCACAGGAGACGATGAAAACGTGGTATTACAAGAACTCAAGAGTACGCCAGTTTCAGCTAGGTGATCAAGTCCTATTTCTGCTGCCAATACACGGACAACCTCTTCAAGCCAAGTTTAGTGGACTTTACATTGTGGAGAAGAAAGCCAGTGATGTAAACTACGTTTTTGCCACGCCAGATCGTAGGAAGAGCAAACAACTTTGGCATGTCAACATGCTAAAAGTGTGCCACAGGAGAGACCAAGATAAACTCGTCTGCACTGTAGCTGTTCCTCAAGAACCCGAATGTGAGGCACTCCCATGCAGTATGAACTTGAGTGATAGCCTGGGGCAAAATGTTGCTATCATGAGTGATCTGGAGTCTAAGTTATCTCATCTAACCCCTGAGGAGAGGCAGGAATTCACTCCAGAAATACCATCAAGTGTTCCGAGATACTCCAGGAAGGACAACCATTTTGATACACGATGTTGATGTTGGAGATGCGAAGCTAATCAAGCTGCCAGCCTACCGTGTGAATCGCTTAAAGGTTCCCCTGATCCAGAAGGAGATTGACTACCTACTCACACACAAGATGATTGAGCCCTGCCAAAGTGAGTGGAGTTCTCCTGTCACCTTAGTTCCTAAACCAGGTGGATCACAACGGCTCTGTATTGACTATCGACGTGTTAACCAGATCACCAAAAACAGACACCTACTCAATACCTCGCATGGAAGATTGTTAATATAGGATTGGAAAGGCACAGAACATCAGTAAGTTTGACTTTTTAAAGGGATATTGGCAAGTACCTATGACTCAGCGTGCTAGGGATATCTCATGTTTTGTAACTCTTGGTAAGACTTTTGCATGCTCTGTGATGCCGTATGGTATGAAAAATGTACCTGCAACATTTCAAAAACTCATGAACATTGTAACCGAGGGTTTGGAAGGATGTATTGTGTATATTGATGATGTATTTTTTTGTAGTGACACCTGGAAAGATCATCTATACCATGTCAGTAACTTTCTTGATCGTTTGGTTCAGGCTAATCTTGTTGCAAATTTATCAAAATGTGAATTTGGTCAAGCGAATTTCCAGTATCTGGGTTATGTGATTGCTAATGGACAAGTTGTGACACCAGGGGCTAAAGTTCAAGTGATAAGTGATCTTCCCAGACCTACGACTAGGAAAGAATTGCAAAGATTTCTTGGTATGGTAGGACACTACCGCTGGTTTGTTCTAAATTCTCAATCCTTGTGTCACCACTCACAGATCTTCTGAAAAAGGGAGTTAAATTTGAGTGGAATGAAGCATGTGAATCCTCTTTCAACAAACTCAAAGCTATCCTGTTGAGTCAGCTAGTGCTTTCCACCCCTAACTTTGCTAAATCCTTTTAAATGGTTGTGGATGCTAGCGATACAGGAGCTGGGGCAGTTTTGTTGCAGGAGGATGACCAAGGTATTGAGCATCCTGTATCTTATTACAACAAGAAGTTCACTCCACCCCAAAGGAATTATTCAACTATTGAAAAGGAACTTTTGGCTCTGATTTTGGGATTGCAAATATGTTCTTTATATTTGTGTTCAGGCCCAGATCCTATTATTATTTATACTGATCACAACCCACTGAAGTTTCTTAGTAAATTTAAAGATTTTCCCTGTTCTTGCTCTGTCTTGAGTCGGCTACCCCCAAAATGGGGATTGGGCCTGAGCATATAGATAGATAGATAGAATATTATTTTGTTTTTTCTTTTGAATGCATTTATTAATGTTATAAGTGTAAAACATCAATTTGTGATTAATTTCCAAGTTTGTGAATTTGATCAGATTAATTTAGTCACCCTTTATTATTGTAATTTTCAGAAGGAATATTTTATAAAGTGTTATTTTAAGTGCTTATTTCACTTTTAATTAGTTGTATTAATTGCTTGTATTGCTTTTATTAATATTGTGTGGATTCCCTTAAGTTATTAAACAGATATTAACCATTTCCAGTGATCTTGAGAAAATATTAATTCTTATGTGATATAGCTATGTTTACCTTGCTTCAGTAAAGGTATATAGTTATTTATTTTTTCACTTCCATATTTTTTGATAATCATAGCGCATTATATTCTTATTGCTTGTCCTGAAGAGACTGATTTTATTGTTACATTATAATACTTACTTTAATTAAATTAAGAATTTGTTAATCTAGTTTTCCTGGAACCTGGATATTTTTTAGTGTGTTCTGACATCAGTCTTGAATTTCATATTTATTCTATTGTTTGTGTAATTTCACCTCACCCATAAACATACCAATATATATATATATAATATAATTATATATATATATATATATATATATATATATATTCGGTCTATATTTTATGCGTCATAGTATAAATGAAACCGATTCTTTGCATATTCATTAACACTGTTTCAAGGATACCAAAGGAACCAACATAACAAAATAAATATTCAGAATTCAAATTCTAGCGATATTTGTTAATTAAGTTGTTGATACTTTGCACAAACTCACAAAGTCTTGAGAATGTGTAAGACTAAGCATGTGACGACAAAAGAACGCGATCTTGCAATGTCGTAATACTGCTTCAGCAGGCAGACTATAAGAAATGGACGTATGTGATGTTGACATTTGTGAGTTCAGATCGGCAAAGAAAACCAATAGCAAAATTGAAGTGCGATATACACCCCTAAAATGAATTCCAAACACCTAATTTTTCTGCGGTGCCCCACTATGCCCTTCGTACTGCATGATATTATAACCTATCATAATATATAATATTATGGTGTGCTTTCTGTAGATCATAATATTATACTTGCATAGCCTATTTCTGCTCAACATCAATACGATTGGTTTGGTTTGGTCAATTGGTTTACTCACACCTGTTCTACTGCTGTCCGCAATAAGGAGGAAGCATTCAAACGGTACCGACGCCTTAAAACTCAAGACTCTCATTCTTCATATGTTTCTGCCCGGAATCAAGCCAAATCTGTTCTTCGACTTGCCAAACACACTTTCATCAATAATAAATGCACTGAACTATCCAACTCTAGCTCTTCCCAAGCTTTCTGGCATCTAGCCAAAAACCTCTCCAACAATTTATCTTCCTCGTCTTTCCCTCCCCTTTCCCACTCTGATGGCACAACCATCACTTCTTCCTCTGACAAAGCTAAACTCTTCGCTCAAACTTTTGCTAGAAACTCCACCTTGGATGATTCCGGTGCTATTCCTCCCTCTCCGCCCTCCTCTCTCTTACTTATGCCTAATATCCTAATCTCTTCAAAGATGTACTTTCTACCCTCTCTGGGCTTAACACTAATAAGGCGTACGGTCCGGACAGTGTTCCTCCTGTTGTTCTCAAAAACTGTGCTTCCGTGCTGACTCCCTGCCTAGGCAAACTCTTTCGTCTCTGTCTATCCTCTAACGTCTTCCCTTCATGCTGGAAGTTTGCTCACATTCAACCTGTCCCAAAGAAGGGTGACCGCTCTCAACCCTCCAACTATCGTCCAATTGCTCTCATTTCTTGTTTTTCTAAAGTTTTTGAAACTATTCTTGCTTCCAAATTTCTTAAGCATTTCTCTTCTCATAATCTGCTCTCAGATCGCCAGTATGGCTTCCTTAAGGGTCGCTCTACTGGTGATCTTCTTTCATATCTTACTAACTCTTAGTCATCCTCCTTTCGGGACTTCGGTGAGACTTTTTCTATTGCACTAGACATATCGAAAGCCTTCGATAGAGTCTGGCATAAATCTTTAATTTCTAAACTACCCTCCTTCGGTTTCCATCCCTCCATCTGTGCCTTTGTCTCTAATTTCCTTTCCGGCCGTTCCATAGCCGCGGTTGTGGACGGCCATTGTTCACTTCCTCACCCTATCAACTCCGGTGTTCCTCATGGCTCTGTCCTATCTCCTATTCTCTTTCTAATTTTGTATAAATGATCTCCTTAACTGTACCTTAATTCCCATCCATTCATTCGCAGACGACTCACCCTTACACTACTCCATTACTTTTTCAGAACACCCCAGCCAGCAATCCCTCAACGACAAACGTAATGAAGCCATAGAACTCTTAAATTCTGATCTAAATACTATTTCCAATTGGGGCAGAGAAAACCTTGTTAACTTTAATGCTTCCAAAACCCAATTTCTCCATATATCTACCCGTCAGGATCTCCCAGCGGACTATCCCTTATTCTTCAACAATACAAAAATCAACCCTTCATCTTCTCTCAATATTCTTGGTGTCTCTTTTTCTTCTGCTCTCATTTGGAAGGACCATATTACCAGTCTTGCTAATGCAGCCTCCCAGAAGCTGGGTGTGCTCAACCGCCTTAGGGGGTTCTTTTCCCCTGCATAGTGCGCCCTTGTATTGAGTATTGTTCACATGTTTGGGGAGGTTCCTCTCACACCGCTCTCCTAGACAAGGTTGAAAGGAAGGCCTTTCGTATCATTAACTCCCGTCCACTCACCAACTCTCTGCAATCTCTCTCTCTCCGCCGCAATGTTGCATCTCTCTCGCTATTCTATCGCTACTATAATAATCAGTGTTCCTCAGAGCTATCCCAGTGCATACCACCTCCTTTACGTAGGGCACGTGGTACCCGTCTTGCAACTCAATCTCACCCCTACTCTGTGCAACTCTCCAACCCAAGAGTGAAACGTTGCTCTCAAACTTTCTTCTACTCAACAGCTGAGCTCTGGAACTCTCTCCCAGAATCAGTTTTTCCCACTTCCTATGACTTAAATTGCTTCAAACTCTGTGTGTCCAGGCATTTTGGCTCGAACGTCCCTTGATTTTGGCCCTGTCACTCTTTCAACTATTGGGGAGGCACTCGCTATAGGCAGTTATGCCTTTTGCCTCCCTCAATCACATAGACAAAAAACAAAAACAAAAATTGGTACATCAAAATACCCTAACATTATGCTTTTCTACAGAAACCAAAACATTTTATGGGTTGAGTATTCGTCGATTTGCGAAGGACTTAATCATAATTGTCTGCATATCAAATTGCAGTTCAATAAGTACAGCGATAAACGTAAATTATTGTATTCGTTGACCACCTTTTAGTGTCCCAAGAACGAAAACAAAATAAAAAATAAAACAATAATATATATATATATATATATATATATAATAAAATTATATATATATCATTATCCGAGTATTTCATACAAGGCATTTATAACTCTTGCTTTCTTATAATCCTTCAAATACGTAGGTTTATTGTCATTCTTATTTTGTCCTTCAGAATAAGCCACAATACTCTGGGAAGTGTTATTGTTCGATGGTTGTGTATTTGTGAGCGTATAAATGTGTGTGTTTATGTGTGTGTGTGTGTGTGATACAATTGTCTGTACAAGTAGTACTCTCTACAATCTCCCTCTCCGCCGCAGTGTTGCATCTCTCTCGCTATTCTATCGCCACTATAATAATCAGTGTTCCTCAGAGCTTTCCCAGTGTATACCACCTCCTTTACATAGGGCACGTGGTACCCGTCTTGCAACTCAATCCCACCCCTACTCTGTGCAACTCTCCAACCCGAGAGTGAAACGTTACTCTCAGTCTTTCTTCTACTCAACAGCTGAGCTCTGAAACTCTCTCCCAGAATCAGTCTTTCCCTCTTCCTATGACTTAAATTGCTTCAAACTCCGTGTGTCCAGGCATTTTGTCTCGAACGTCCCTTGATTTTGGCCCTGTCACTCTTTCAGCTATGAGGGAGGCACTCGCTATAGGCAGTTCTGCCTTTTGCCTCCCTCAATCACATAGAAAAAACAAAAAGCAAAAACAAATCTTCATGATAAACTTAACCCTACCAGCCCGGCTGTCCTGTTATAAGGACACCGCGGCAGTTGGGCAGGACCCCGGGTGTCCTTATAACAGGCAGTAAGCTTGAAAGCCTATTCAGCTTGGTCTGAACGCTGTGCGTCCGACGCATGTAAACAAAGCCGGTCATTGCGTCACCGCACCTCCGAAAACAAGGAGACGTCGGATCAATGTTGTTGTTGTATGGTATGACGAAATTAGTGTCTGAAAAGCTCCGATATTGTCAACATCGCGGCTAAATTCGCTCCACGGAAATCGTCATCACAACTGAACCAGTTGACTTACAGAGCTCTACTCGATGCCAGTCTACAGATTGGAAACCGCACTACGTTTAACCCTTAACACCTTAAGAGCGGCCTATGCGGTTTATTTATATGTACCGCCCAGCGGGGTGTTTTTAGCCAAAATAGGGCTGTTTATGTGATCATTTTCATGCCTAAATAAGACCCAGAACGTAAAACAAGTATCTATCCCTGAAAGGGCATAAACAGAGCTTTCGAATGACACCATAACGATCCTTTTATGATGGCTAGTTTTCTTGCAATAACCGTGCAACGCGAGTGCAAAAAGCATGTAATTAGCCACTTTCCCGATACAATTCATTATATAGCGAGTGAGAGAGGGAGGAGGGAGCTGGGATTCGTGTCAGTATGTTCGCCGCGGTGGTCTGGAGCAGTCATACGCTCGCTACTCTCCTGCAACCACTTGTCTCTCTCTCTCAGCAACATTACGTGCTGAAATTGCCACTCGACCTATGTCGAGCGCCGCCACATAGTCCAGCTTTATTTAACTCGACTTATGTTGCTCGCCGCTAAATAAGGGTTAAAGATCGGGGTCGGACTTAAGTCCGGTTCCAATTTGCAGCAAGTTAGGAGCATTATTAAGGCTTTTAAAGGGTTAAAATAGAGTGCAAATGGCCGGGAGCGCAACGGGCCAGACAGCCGACTCCCAGGGCTTACCGCCGCCCATTAACTCATGTTCCCTGTGTTCTCGAGAGGCCGGCAGTGTAGCCAGTAGTGAGCATAGCTGGGAAAAATATGCCGCTATATGCTAAACTCCCATGTTACTGGTATCACTGTATGAGAACCACGAGTGTTACGTAGCTCGTTCTGGTCTCATTTTGAAGCTTTTAGCGCCTAGTTTTTTGCTAAATATATATTTTTTTGTTCATGCAGATACTTGATTTATCATGCAGGAGGGCCTGAATATGCCCAAATAAGCCCAAAAACCCCCGCTAGACATGGGTTAAAGATGCGTGGGAAATTTCTAGCAGTTACAATAACAAAAATACGGTAGCCTAGGCCTAGACGTTTTTCGGCCAAATCGCCTGGGTACCTGACACTGTCCTTAGGAGGACGGCCCCGGGTCAGAAGGGTTAAGACTGTGAATATTGAATGAGTGTAATTACTGACTGGAGCATATAATTAATGGCAAATGTTCAACATGTTTCATCAGCTTAACTGACCGAATTGTGCAATATGATTGGTACCACCTTTCATTGCTGACAATTTCACAAGTAGGTCGTGTGAGTGTATTTTGTGTATGTTATTTTCACTACTCATTGCACGCCTTTAACCCAAAAATACCGACTGTCCTTTATTGAGGTTTTTGTGGTGCACTGCGACCGTCCTCAATAGATCCAGAGCAACAACAAAAAAAAACATTAAAAACACCCCAGTGGCACTCAAAATAAAGCAATTTGTGATAAGGTAAGATAGTTCCCATTCATTACACTCTACCACTCCTCCATATGTGTCCCTTCGCCCCATCTTCTCCCCTCCTCAATTATCCGTTATTTTCCCTATTATTCCCAATATTTATCAAGTATTTTTGCGCAAGGATGGCAGGGAGAGAGGGGGGAGGATGAAGCAGCCTTTTTCCAACCCTCTAAGCCAGTCTCAGACCACCCCTTGTCTCTCAGTGCCATGCGAGACAGGAGAGAGGGAGGGTGTGTGTCTCTCGCCGGTCCTGGTCAGATTAAGACCGCAGGGCTAAAATATATATTTTTTACCAGTCTATTGCTGTTACCACTTATTTTATTGCTTCTCAATGTTCATATGTTCATATTAAAAGCAAAATAGGCACATATGGATAAGTAATAAGGATATACTGTATATGGTTAATATGACGATTTTCGTCTGAATCGAACCAAAATACCTTCGCACGGCGGGACCTTTTGGACTACCATAGCTTCGCCGTTTATGAGTTAACGCCTTACGAGCGGGCCCGTCAGGAACTTCTACTACCCGCCAAGCGGGTGGTTTTACCCTAAACGACCTTGTTTCCGTGCTCTTTTTCATGCATAAACAAGAGCCAGAGCATAATACAATTATGTATCTCTGAAAGGGCGTAAATTGAGCTTTCCAATGACACCAGAACCATCCTTCTACGACCACACGTTCTCTTGCAACGATCGTGCAAGACGAGTGCAAAATCCCTAAAATACGGTAATTTCCTTACATAATTCCCTGTGTAGAGAGGCAGTGAGTGTGGGTGTGTGTGGAGTAAACGTCAGTAGTCGCGCGGGACCTGTGCCGAGCGGTCATGAGCCGACCTACGCTCCTCCACCCGCTCGTCTCTCTCTCAGAGCCATTATTGCTCAAAAATTGCACATGGACTTAAGTCGGGCCCCGCCACATTGTCCTTGCTTCTCTAGCCCGACTTAAGTCCACCCCCGTTAGACAAGGGTTAATAAATTCAATCAAAAGGAAATAACAAAATAATATGAATTTACAGAAAACTCAATGATAATTGATTATTAATTGATCACTAGATTAACTTATATTTAATACACAACAATATCACTAAGATTAATAATTGGCTATGAAATGGGACACACTCATATACTCAACTCCCCAATTACAGAACAGGAATGCAGACTGCTTAATCGTTTGAAGGTAGCCAGGAGAGATATGTCACTTCACTAGGTATAGTAACTATGTATAGAGAAAGAAATGGAGAAGTGATGCGTGTAACTGGTCAAGTCGATCTGGTTCCCAGAGACAGGAAGCAGCGCGCTTATATACTCGCAAAGAAAACGAGAACCTTCTCTAAGCCTCGCGAGATGATCAAGTGGAATGAATGACGAAATCTCTACTCACACTTACGTATCACATGACTTACTCTAAGATGCGTATATTAACCCGATCACTATTGCACTTATATATTTTATATATTATTTTAATTCACATTACATAACAATACTCATATACAATATACAGTATATATATTTTTTTTTTTTCTTGAAGGCATGTGAGATTAAATAAAACAGCATAGTTAGCATTAATATGTTTTTTATTTAGAGATTCAATGTCTCGTGCAATTTTTCGTTGTCGGTCATTCAATTGGTACAGTAAAGAACCGAAGTTATCAGCAGGTTGTTGGGTGGTAGAGGTTGTAGGAGGTTGTAAAGTTTCAGCAATAGCTCTTGCCATGTTCACACAAGTGGTAATGATAAGAATAGGAAAATAGATGGGTATTTATGGGGGAGGCCTGGGTTCACACGTCGCGAGGTTTGCACAGGTGGGCGGGGCTAATCGGCAATCTGCGTCCGTGGTTGGCTGGCCGCTGCTAGCCGCGCACTGCGCCTGTTGATCGGCTGTTGGGGTTCGGGGGCACCAAATGGTGGACGTTGGCGGGGTTATTTCCATCGTGTTGTCTGTGGGGGTAAGATCTCCTCGCTGTGGGGAGAATTTGGAGGTCTAATGTCTGTTTTTTTAAGTGGGGGGTTGAGTGCTTGTATATATATAGCTTCAAGGATGTGGAGGCATCTGGAGTCAGATTCTTTATCTAATATGGAGGTGTTGATATCAAGGTATTTACTGGTTAGTTGATGGTGGTCAGGGATGTTATAATGATTTTTGATGGTGCCAGATTGAAGGTGGAGGGTAAGGCGACAGCCTAAGCGAGTCTGGGTCATACCGATATACGTTCTATGGGGTTCACAGTCCCTGTTAGATCAAGAATGTTGATATATCACATGATCCATATGCAGCTGTTTATTGTCGTTGACAGGGCGGTTACGAAGTACAAGTTGGGAGGTTTTGGGGGATTTATAATATATGAATAATTTGATGTTGCTATCAGTGTTGGTTGGCTGGACATTCTTCAATATGATATCTCTTATTACTGCTTCGTCTGTTTTGTGGTCAGAGGACATGAAGTTTTTATAGAATATTTTGATGTCCTCGGGGCTGGTGGTGTTGGGGGCTTCGTTGTTGTACCATTTTGCTATGTATTTCTTGATGGTTTTATCGACGTCGAAGTTGGAGTAGCCGTTGTTTATGAGGACTTTTGTAAGGCGGTGGAGTTTGTGGTGGGTGTCCCGCCAGGAGGAACAGTGAGAGAGAGCCCTCCTGACGTAGGCAGAGATGGTGGAGGTGTGGTACCTTTTGGGGCACTCACTTTTGCCGTTGAGGCAGAGTCTATTATTTGTGGGCTTCATGTAGACAGTAGTTTTGGAACCTGTGTCTTGGTTGGTGACTAGGATGTCAAGGAAGGGTATTTTCCCTTCAGTTGTCTCCTCAAAGGTGAAATTGAGTCCTAATGTAGTGATGAATCGTTGCTGAAGTTCTCGAAGTTCTGTGGTGTCCTTCACCCGCACGAAGACGTCATCGACGTAACGGCAGTAGATGAAGGGGCAGTGTGTTGCCAGGAGGTCCTCCTCGATAGCGCCCATGAAAACATTTGCGAAGAGGACACCTAGGGGGCTGCCCATCGCCACACCATCTATTTGATGGTACATGTGTCCTTGGGGGCAAATGAAGGGAGCTTCTTTGGTGCATAGCTCCAGCAGCGATCGGAGGGAGTATTTGGGGATGTCTAGGGGTGGGAAGGCAGTAGAGTGGTATACCCGACGTATGATGATATCGATCGTCCTATCCACTGGTACATTAGTAAAGAGGCTTTCAACATCGAGTGAGGCTATTATGTTATTGTCGGTCGGTGAGGCATCACGGAGGATTTCTAGAAAGTCTGTAGTGGAGGATAGGCTGTATTGAGAAGGGGCGTACGGCGTCAAGAGGTTTTTGAGAGTCTTCGCTATCTGCTAAGTTGCCGTCAGGATTTGCCAACGACAATAAACAGCTGAATATGGATCATGTGATATATTAACATTCTTGTACTAACGGGGACTCTGGACCCCGTAAAACGTATATCGATATGACCCAGACTCGCTTAAGCCGTCGCCTTACCCTCCACCTTCAATCTGGCGCCATCAAAAATCATTATAACAGCCCTGACCACCCTCAACTAACCCGTAAAGACCTTGATATCAACACCTCCATATTATATAAAGAATCCGACTCCAGACGCCTCCCCATCCTTGAAGCTGTATAATACAAGCATTCAACCCCCCACTTAACCCACCCAGGCAGATTATATTAACTTACAGGCGAGGAGGCGGACGACACGGTATTATCCCAACAACTGTCAAAACCTCACTGCGGGACCGTTAGAAGTCGGAGAAACTTGGGGTTGCCACCAATCGACAGATTTTCATCTAACTTACCTAACTTACTGAGCTCAATATGACGCTACAGCGTCATATAACTTATTAGAGAGCTATTAAGATGAGTTCATATGACGCGATCGCGTCATATGAGTTTTTTGGCATAAGTTCCATATGACGCGATCGCGTCATATGAGTCGGAGAGTGTTAACAATCAGATATTAGACCTTCAAATTCTCCCCACAGCGAGGAGATCTTACCCCCACAGACAACACAATGGAAATGACCCCGCCAACGCTACACATAGCCAACGCCCACCTTTTGGTGCCCCCGAACCCCAACAGCCAATCAACAGGAGCAGTGCACAGATAGCAGCGGCCAGCCAACCACGGACGCAGATTGCCGACTAGCCCCGCCCACATGTGCAAACCTCGCGACGCGTGAACCCAGGCCCCCCCTCTAAATGCGCATCTATTTTCCTATGCTTATCATAACCACTTGTGTGAACATGGCAAGAGCTATTGCTGAAACGTTACAACCTCCTACAACCTCTACCACCCAACAACCTGCTGATAACTTCGGTTCTTTACTGCACCAATTGAATGACCGACAACGAAAAATTGCACTAGACTATAGGTTTGAATCCCGGAGGGAAGAATGAAAACCTAATATTTAGTAGTGACGTATTTTAGTAATGACTCCATCATTGACCATATGCCTATTAGTATAATAGTACCCTTTCAAGCACCCGCGGTCCGCATGTTTGAAACATCTGCCGCAGGGGAAATAGTCCTAATATTATAAGTGTAACGCTAATTCTCTTATGGAATCGTCTTTATGATTGGGTACTCACTACGAAGAAACTTCGTAAAAAATAAAACATTAAAATTCACTTAAAATGTGTTATATTAAAGCTTTCCAGCTCGTGGATGTATTTTGTGGATTCTAGCTGAGACGCTGAACCAAGCGTCCCCATTCTCCCTTCAATGATATATCAAGATTAAACTCAAGACATCAAACGAATGGAAAGGGGATGGAAGGGAGGGCCCTACATCGTCAATGATTTCGGGGACACTACTGTGCAAATATTAGTTTTTCATTCTTCCCTCCGGGACTCAAACCTATAATTTATTAGTGGGCCCTCCATCATTGACGATATGCCTGATATCTCAAGACTGGAGGGAGACATTCGTGACAATATCAAAACCATTAACAAAATACCATAGGTAGAGAAAAACAACCATATAACAAACATAAGTCTTTATTGCTTACATACAATAAAATGGAAAAGATGGAAAGAAAGCAGTGCGTTACTTCGAAGAAGATAGATCTGCTTAAAATTACCATACAGGTACACTCACACGTACTAAAAGTTTCTCAGGGGTGGGTCCTTCCTTCCCCTACCACACCCTGGGCAGGTGGAAGGGGGAGTCGGGTCCAAGTCTACCCCACCTTCCACCCCCAAACTATCCCCAACTCCCCCACCTCCTTCTCTAGCTGGCAGTTAGTGATTAGCGACGATTGTTCTCATGTATTGCAAAATATTATCAAACCATCATTGCCCACTCCTACATTGGCCAACATTTAAATGTTTTTAGGAATTTAATAATACAATATACTGTATAATTGTATTCTCAAAATGAGTCTGTAGCCTACACAACGTGGGTCACAAGAATCTCGGCTGTAGTGGTCTTCTGCATATCTCTCTCTCTCTTAAAACGCAGACTACGAGGTCAGTTCATTCAAGTTTTTAAAGTGTAATGGGTTTTACAATGTGGATCATAGCAAAATGTTTTGCCTCTATATGAATACAATACACAACCATGGCTGGCAGCTATAATTGAAAAGGTTCAGCACTGGTATTTGTGGTAACTGTTTCCCATTTCAGATCTCTTCTATCTGGAACATACTTTCCTCAGAAGTTGTAAACATTTCCTCAGTAGGGCAGTTCAAGAAGACAGTATATAGTATTCAATGTGATATTCGACCAAGACTTTATGTGATTTGAAAATAATAATGCTGTAATTATATCTGATTATCCAATCTCATACAGTATTCTGGATATTATGTTCACCATTATTGCAATATACATCAACGTGCCCTCTACGATCTACTCCTAGTTTCTCAAATTACGTACACAGTCGGGCTTTAATATCTTAAAAGGAAAGGACTAAAGGCAAAAATGGGATGGAATAGTGTTGCGACTGTTATTGATTGTTTCGTCTATCATTTCAATCAGTTTCTCCAATTTATTCAATACCATACATACTATAAACGTCTGTATTTAATTATCTGTGGCCTATACACTTTTTTCTTCCAATCAATTAAATGTAGAACTCGATACAATTTACGATCAAAGTCGGTGTTAATTTTTTAGTAAGGTTTGAGTATCGACCCTTGAGTAGCAGGACTCGCCTTCTCATTTCCCCCTTCTTTGTCTCTATCTGTGAGCCCAGCTTCTCACCTCTACAAACCCCATCAACTCTCCTCTATGTGTATCGAATGCAGGCAACATTCATCACACACACTAATAAAGGGAAATATACCTCATTCAGACCCGTTATATCTTGGTTATAGCAAGTGTGTGCTATGAGAGAGCTACAAGGAGTTACAAAAAATAGTTAGTATCTCAAAGACCTTGCGGATCATTTCGGGGAAATATTCGAAGTGGAAGGAGAGACATTGTTCAGTGCACTACACTTATTACAGAGTGTGCAAAATACTGACTACTGTTTTCTTGAGCTGCTCAACTGAGGAAATGTTTACAACTTCTGAGGAAAGTTTGTTCCAGGTAGAACAGTTCTTAAATGGGAAACGGTTTCCACAAATACTAGTGCTGAACCTTTTCAATTCTAACTGGCAGCCATGGTTGCGTATTGTATTCATATTGAGGCTAAGCATTTTGCTATGATCCAAATTGTCAAACCCATTATATATTTTATAAACTTAAATGAACTGACTTCGTAGTCTGCGTGTCAAGAGAGAGAGAGA
Source organism: Paralithodes platypus (assembly GCA_032716605.1). Lineage (NCBI taxonomy): Eukaryota > Metazoa > Arthropoda > Malacostraca > Decapoda > Lithodidae > Paralithodes > Paralithodes platypus. The sequence goes on along the minus strand of CM064542.1, from coordinate 19,151,624 downwards.
GAGAGAGAGAGAGAGAGAGAGAGAGAGAGAGAGAGAGAGAGAGAGAGAGAGAGAGAGAGAGAGAGAGAAGCAGATCACAGATCACTACAATTGAGATTCTTGTAACCCACGTTGTGTATAGAAACTAATTTTGAGAATACAATTATTCACTATATTGTAGGCCTATTAATACATTCATAATAAATTGTACATGTTGGCCATTGTAAGCATGTGCAATGATGGCTTAACACTATTAATTTGCAATGCATAAGAACAATCGTCTCTAATCACTAACTGCCAGCTAGAGAAGGAAGGTGGGGGAGTTGGGATAGTTTGGGGGTGGAAGGTGGGGGTAGACTTGGACCCGATTCCCCCCTTCCACCTGCCCAGGGTGGAGTAGGGGAAGGAAGGCCCCACCCCTGAGCAACTTTTAGTATGCGTGACTGTACCGCAAGTGCAACTTTTCTCTCCTCGCCCAGACCGACAGTAAGTTGTGAATTAATGGTGGAATTTTCCACAGTTTTCCCGCCGGCAATAGCGGGAAATATTTGTTTCTTCCAAGATTAATCTCTTTACTTTCAACCGGCCCAACTTTACAGTTAGTTGAATCCAGTTGAGAGAGCCGACCAGGGACTCCCAGGTCCTTCTCGTTGTGTTCAGACTATGGAGAAACACAAACAATTTCTTTCGAAATCTGTTGTGGTTGTCCACACTCTGACTGAGAGTAAGGCTAGCTGTGTCCCAGACCAGCCCTATCCACTGAATTACCCGTGTGGGAACAAGATGTGACTTTGCCAAGTTGACCTTGAACCCAAGGGATTGTACATGATTTATAATGTGATTGACATGGATATTACATAAACTCTCTGACTCCGCCACTACTAGCCAGTCGTCTAGGTACCATAACACCTTGATCCCCTGATTTAACATTGGGATGAGAGCCTGCCGGACTAATTTCGTGAATATTCTCGGTGCCAAGTTCAACCCGAATGGCATTCTCTGAAAGACATAAGTCTCTTGCCTGATCCTCAAGGCGAGGATTTTTTTTTGGAACCTTTTGTTGATCGGGACATGCCAAAAGGCATCTGTCACGTCTAACGAGCACATCCAACCTTGCGGCAGAAGTGTATGCCTGATTGTGAATGTAAGTGTTCAAACACGAGAGGTCTACTACTGGTCGCATCTGAACACTGTCCCTCTTTGGCACTTAGAAAAAGTCTGGACGTGAAAACAGGGCAAGTTGGATCGACCAGGACAATGACATGCTTGGTGATAATTTCCTGGACTAGTGACTCCACCTCCAAAGAAATATAAGTGACTTCTTGAGTCTGACGTAAACGAGGTCGCCGGAGCCACCGCCAGGTGATGCCTTTGCGTACCACAGTCCTTGTCCAAGTCCGCCGGGGCCAGGCCCGGTGACATGCCCGAAATGACCCATTTTTTTTTTTTTTTTTTTTTTTTCTATGTGATTGAGGGAGGCAAAAGGCATAACTGCCTATAGCGAGTGCCTCCCCCATAGTTGAAAGAGTGACAGGGCCAAAATCAAGGGATGTTCGAGCCAAAATGCCTGGACACACGGAGTTTGAAGCAATTTAAGTCATAGGAAGAGGGAAAGACTGATTCTGGGAGAGAGTTCCAGAGCTCAGCTGTTGAGTAGAAGAAAGTTTGAGAGTAACGTTTCACTCTTGGGTTGGAGAGTTGCACAGAGTAGGGGTGGGATTGAGTTGCAAGACGGGTACCACGTGCCCTACGTAAAGGAGGTGGTATGCACTGGGATAGCTCTGAGGAACACTGATTATTATAGTAGCGATAGAATAGCGAGAGAGATGCAACATTGCGGCGGAGAGAGAGAGATTGCAGAGAGTTGGTGAGTGGACGGGAGTTAATGATACGAAAGGCCTTCCTTTCAACTTTGTCTAGGAGAGCGGTGTGAGAGGAACCTCCCCACACATGTGAACAATACTCAATACAAGGGCGCACTATGCCCCTGTACAGAGCAAGAAGCTGTGCAGGGGAAAAGAACCCCCTAAGGCGGTTGAGCACACCCAGCTTCTGGGAGGCTGCCTTAGCAAGACTGGTAATATGGTCCTTCCAAATGAGAGCAGAAGAAAAAGAGACACCAAGAATATTGAGAGAAGATGAAGGGTTGATTTTTGAATTGTTGAAGAATATGGGATAGTCCGCTGGGAGATCCTGACGGGTAGATAGATGGAGAAATTGGGTTTTGGAAGCATTAAAGTTAACAAGGTTTTCTCTGCCCCAATTGGAAATAGTATTTAGATCAGAATTTAAGAGTTCTATGGCTTCATTACGTTTGTCGTTGAGGGATTGCTGGCTGGGGCATTCTGAAAAACTAATGGAGTAGTGTAAGGTTGAGTCGTCTGTGTATGAATGGATGGGAATTAAGGTACAGTTAAGGAGATCATTTATAAAAATTAGAAAGAGAATAGGAGATAGGACAGAGCCCTGAGGAACACCGGAGTTTATAGGGTGAAGAAGTGAACAATGGCCGTCCACAACCACGGCTATGGAACGGCCGGAAAGGAAATTAGAGACAAAGGCACAGATGGAGGGATAGAAACCGAAGGAGGGTAGTTTAGAAATTAAAGATTTATGCCAGACTCCATCAAAGGCTTTCGATATGTCTAGTGCAATAGAAAAAGTCTCACCGAAGTCCCGAAAGGAGAATGACCAAGAGTTAGTAAGATATGAAAGAAGATCACCAGTAGAGCGACCCTTAAGGAAGCCATACTGGCGATCTGAGAGCAGATTATGAGAAGAGAAATGCTTAAGAAATTTGGAAGCAAGAATAGTTTCAAAAACTTTAGAAAGACAAGAGATAAGAGCAATTGGACGATAGTTGGAGGGTTGAGAGCGGTCACCCTTCTTTGGGACAGGTTGAATGTGAGCAAACTTCCAGCATGAAGGGAAGACGTTAGAGGATAGACAGAGACGAAAGAGTTTGCCTAGGCAGGGAGTCAGCACGGAAGCACAGTTTTTGAGAACAACAGGAGGAACACCGTCCGGACCGTACGCCTTATTAGTGTTAAGCCCAGAGAGGGCAGAAAGTACATCTTTAGAAGAGATTAGGATATTAGGCATAAGTAAGAGAGAGGAGGACGGAGAGGGAGGAATAGCACCGGAATCATCCAAGGTGGAGTTTCTAGCATAAGTTTGAGCGAAGAGTTTAGCTTTGTCAGAGGAAGAAGTGATGGTTGTGCCATCAGAGTGGGAAAGGGGAGGGAAAGACGAGGAAGAGAAATTGTTGGAGAGGTTTTTGGCTAGATGCCAGAAAGCTTGGGAAGAGCTAGAGTTGGATTGTTTAGTGCATTTATTATTTATGAAAGAGTGTTTGGCAAGTCGAAGAACAGATTTGGCTTGATTCCGGGCAGAAACATATGAAGAATGAGAGTCTTGAGTTTTAAGGCGTCGGTACCGTTTGAATGCTTTCTCCTTATTGCGGACAGCAGTAGAACAGGCGTGAGTAAACCAAGATTTTTTAGCATTAGTCTGAGAGAAAGAGAATGGAATGTATGCTTCCATGCCCGATAGGATTACCTCGGTAATGCGTTCAGCACTCTCCGAGGGTCCTCGGCCATGGAAGCAGAAATCATTCCATGGGAAATCAAAGAAGTACTGCTGAAGAGCCTCCCAGTCGGCAGCGCCAAAGTGCCACAAGCGCCGCCGGCTAGGAGGATCGGGTGGCTGTACTGGAGAGATAGGACAGGTGACAGAGATAAGTTTATGGTCAGAGTAGCCCAAAGGAGAGAAAAGATCGACAGTATAAGAAGAAGGGTTAGAAGTTAGAAACAGGTCAAGAATGTTGAGCCGATCTCCGATGCGATCCGGGATACGGGTGGGTTGCTGAACTAACTGCTCTAGGTCATTTAGGATAGAAAAGACGTAGGCTTGTTCACCAGGTGGATCAGTAGTGTGAGAGGAGGGCCAATGGCGGTGGTGAACGTTGAAATCTCCTAAGATGGAGATTTCTGAGAAAGGAGAAAGGGATAGGATGTGTTCCACTGTAGTGTTTAGATAGTCAAAGAATTTGGGAAAGTTGGTAGAGTTAGGGGAAAGATTGACAGCACAGAAATATTTAGTAAGAGAATGACAGGAAAGTTTGAGCCATAAAGTTGAGAATTCAGAGGAGTCGAAATCGGGAACACGAGAGCAAGTGAGTTTGTTGTGCACATATGCACAACATCCGCCTTTGGCTTTGAAACTAGGATAGAGAAAGTAGGAGGATACAGAGAAGGGGTTGCTGGATGTTGCTACAGACACCTGAGTTTCGGTGAGGAAGAGAAGATCAGGTTTGTAGGAGGAGAGATGGTGCTCAACAGAGTGAAAGTTAGAGGAAAGTCCGTGAATGTTGCAGAAATTAATAGAAAGAGTAACAGGCCGAGGTCCAGGTAATTGTGAGGGGTCGTCAGGGGATGGTCGGTCGGGTGAGGGGGCATTTATGGTCCCCCCCCCCTGGGGACTCCGAGGCTGGGCTACAATTCATAATTTTTTTTTTTTTTAATTTTGGTGTGGAGGAATGAAGTGTGGTGTGCATGTTTAGTGTAGTGAAGTGGATAGGAGGAGGAGGTGTTTGTGAGAGCTAGCTGGATTGCTCTCAGTGTAAATGAGGCACAAAGAAAATCAGTAAGAGAGGCCAAGCAAATGAAACAGGAGTTCCAGCGACTCTTTATCACATGCCTATAACCTCACCTGGGTCTAGCCCTGATCGATTGGTGCCTACAATCTCCCCACTGACCTGACTGAGCCTGTCCTGCAGAACTACCCTTGGATCCAACTCGCCTTCGATAGGCCCCGGGAGAGAGAGAGTTTGAAACAACTACTGTAGTTTGGTGTTGGTAGGGATAGACGACTGCCTGGTTTTGGTCGATGTCGATCCCTGACCTGATGTGTTGTGACTTATTATTACATACCTATCCTGTCAGTTCATTATGAGGTGGCTGTAAATTATTAAACATATAGTAAACCGCCTGCCTAGTCTCAGGGTTAAGCACAGAAGCCGTCAACACGGGGGAGAGGATTACCCGGCGGTAGATGTCCTCGGGCAACCCCCTCACCATAAACAGTCTCAGGTGTTGACGTGCGCGAACAGCCTCCAACAAGGCTATTCGTATGTCACTTAGAGATCGAACAGGAGGGGGTAACAGAAGGCGTTGGAATAAGACTATTGTCTCATTAATACCCTGATCGGCCTTAGAGTCTACAGGCCTCGAGATGGACTGGGCTGTCTGGCGACTAAATAAAAAATGTAAAAACAGTTTAAAAGCATTATTTCTCAATTTGAAATCTCTATCGAGATAAGCCATAGGAGGGGTATTGAAGGGATCCTGGATGTCCCGTTGTGATAACTAAGGGGCCGAAAGGAATTCAAAAATGGAAGGGGGAACCCCTCCGGCTTGAGTATTCATCAAATTGAACTCGAGGTGGTTGGCTTGAGGGATAGGATGCGAGGGTTGTGACGTTACTGTTATAGCAAACTGTTGCGCCTCTTTATCCCAGTTCACCCATGGACCAAAACCTACCTGCCCCAAGTGCACGTCTTGACCGCTCGACGGATACCACGCCGGAGTTGTAGCCAACTCTGGTTCCCGCGTATTGAGGGAGTCATAACCGTGTACGCCGTAAGGCCGGGAGCAATCTGGACAGACCAGTGCAGATGGGGGAGGAGGTAAAGGCTGGGAAGGTACATATACAAAATACTCATAACCCCATACATTAGGGATAGCCTTGATCGGTACATCTAATAGCCTACCCTGCTTGTCTTTAGCTCGGAATTCCCTACTCTTACTCATCTCAATTACCCACTCACTAGGGACTGGGATCTCCCCTGATATGGACGTATGTGCAACACCCAGGTTTTGTGCTCGGACTTCCACCCAGAAGGCCCGGGATCGCGCCCACGCTCGGCGCATTAAAGATTTTTCACAAGCACTGAGTCGTTACCATCCCTCATGAGCAAGGAGATAGTAGTACAGGACCCCAATGGAAATACGCCTAATTGGCCTTATTGGGCTATCCTTAGCTGGCTTAGCATGCGCTAGCTTTAACCCTTGTCTGGCAGGGGTGGACTTAAGTCGGTCTAGAGAACCATGGACTATGTGGCGGGGACCGACTTAAGGCGGTGTGCAATTCTGAACAATATTTGGCTCTGAGAGAGAGACGGGCGGTGGGAGGAGCATAGGTCCACTCTGACCACTCGGCATGGACCCCACGCCAGCACTGGGCCCTACTCCAGACACACCCACACTCACTGCCTCGCTACACAGGGAATTATGTAAGGAAATTACCGTATTTTAGGGATTTTGCACTCGTCTTGCACGATCGTTGCAAGAGAACGCATGGTCGTAGAAGGATGGTTCTGGTGTCATTGGAAAGCTCAATTATCGCCCTTTCAGGGATACATAATTGTATTACGCTCTGGCTCTTGTTTATGCATGAAAAATAGCACGGAAACAAGGTTGTTTAGGGTAAAAAAAAAACGCTTGCCGGGTAGTAGAAGTTACTGACGGGCCCGCTCGTAAGGCGTCAAGAACTATTATTATTATTATTATTATTACCCAAAAACAATCTGGTTCCGGCAAAAGAGGTACAGAGGCTATTGCCTGTAACTGTTTATCTAGAGAGGGGGGGGGGGAGGGAAATGTCTGTGTTGGCACAAACATAGGTAGATGTAAAGGAGGCGGGCACTGTAGTGCCACTTGCCGAGGGATGTGTCTAGGGGGACACGCCAAGTTTGGCAGTACACCAATTTTGGAGGGCTTTAGAGGTAGCACAGTCGAACCAATCGGGGCGAGCTCCCGGTGTAGCTGTGGGAGTATCTCGAGATTTCTTAGGAACATGACAGTGATTCATAACCCTACGTAATATTTCATCAAGATCTTTGGCTGTGATACATTTACTATGAGCTCTCTTTAGATATTTAGGTCTTACTACCGAAACATTCTCACTGTGTCCCGGAAGCGCCGACGACTATACTACGTTCTCCGGCGCCCCCAGTACTCCCATCCCTTCTGGTTTTTGTCGGAGCTTATGCACAGAGACCTTTTGTCGCCCTACTACATTGGGTCCTATCTGACGGGGTTCAGGGGTCCTACTCCTGTTAGGGCCTTGCTTAAGAGGTGTCTGTGAGTCCGGTATACTTTGACTTACCTGAGAACCATCAAAGGTGTTGTGTTCACACGCCGCATTAGTGCGGTATTGTCCTGTTAACAAACTTTGAGAAACTACACGTTCATTTCTTGGTAAAGGAAAATCAACTTTCGGAAAAAACAATTGTACATTCTTTTGGTCCACACACAACATCTCAGACCCGTCCCTGGGATTCGACTCAGTCCCCCCCGTCCCTGTCTCAGAGCTTCCTGAATGAGCAGGCACGTCGGAGGCAGAGACTGAGGGAGTGGCCACGACCCCGGCGTAAACCGTTGCCGCGACTGCGTCTCTTCCGTGCGGGAACTTATATGCACCTCAGCCGTGACAAGGTGGGTAGAACTCGCCGTGTCATACTTATGTCTCTTGGGAGACCTACCAGTCCGCACTGACGACTGCTTTAACTGCTGCCGGGGCGATCTGGACCTGGACCTAGGATGGTCTCTTGGAGAAGTAGAACGCGCCCTCTTGTGGTGGCCGGGGGCGGGTTACCTCGTTTGAATCATTGTCACTGCTAAAGGCTAATTCTTCCGCAAGAAGTTGAGTTTTAGCTGTATTTAAAGGAGCTGACTTTGAGGATGAGGAATCAAGAGTTGGTGAATTTAGCAAAAGCTGCTCCAAAAGATCTGCATCATCGCAGATCAACTCTACCTGAGCCACTTTCTTGGCATAGGAGGTGAAACTGTTCTTAATTTCGATCAGTGCCACCAGGCACGAATGATCTTGCTTACTAAGCCATTCTGCGCATAGATCAGAGCACACAGGACACTTCTGGGAAGTCCAGAGGAACTTAGACCTATCTAAGCACTTGACACATTTTATACAAAGTTTATGTGCAATGACCGGAATCAGCGAGCAAGTGGGTGTGGCACAAATGTTGACTAGAGGCATGATGGAACTAACCCCCCCCCCCCTCCCCCCCCCGCCGGGATAGGCTCCTTACCCCGCCGACCTGTGCTGCTACTGATGTGTAGCGATCTGGAAATAGAAAATTTCCAGGAATCAATGCTCATAAGGATAAACCGAGAGGTTCACACATAATTACACCCCCAAATACGCCGGAAAGTTAGCTGTAGACCAACCGCCACTCTAAGCTTCCGCTGTACTTGTATGTGAAGAAACCCTGATGGTTTCTTCATCCTTTGAACTGCTTACCTGTAACAGTGTCACTGGCCCATATTAACCTTGTCAATTCACTATCGGCTCGTCATATGGTAGATATCTAATATTATGAATAATTTTTGTCATTCTTCGCTGTACTCTCTCCAAAGAATCTATGTCCATTCTGTAATAAGGACACCAAAAATGGACAGCATAATCCATATGAGATCTCACTAAGTGTGAGTGTGAGTCAGTGGGTGGCGGTAAGCCCTGGATGTCGGACGTGTGGCCTGCTGCGCTGCCGGCCATTTGCACTCGATTTTAACCCTTTAAAAGCCTTAATAATGCTCCTAACTTGCTGCAAATTGGAGCCCGATTTAAGGCGGGCCCCGCCAGTTAAGGGTTAAACATAAGAACATAATAACATAAAAAATGGGAGTCTGCAGAAAGCCGATTGGCCCACACAAGGCAGATCCCTGTCACACCCAACCCTAATTACAAGGCCTAATTATAGACCCAACTCACTAATACCTTGGGGACTGACCTCACCAAAACGGTCAGAGATCAACACAAGATCACGGTGGTCTGCAGAGCGCCGATTGGCCCACACCCGGCAGATCCCCTCTCATACCTAACCCATCTCGTCCATATGCCTATCAAATTTTATCTTAAAGCTCCCTATCATTCTTGATCCTACCATATCATTCGGTAGCCTATTCCACATGTCTACAGCTCTGTTACCAAACCAAGATTTGCCTATATCTTTTCTGAAAAGAAATGTATCTATTTTGAAACCATGTGTTCCAGTTCTTTCACTATCACTGAGCTTCAGTAAATATACCCATGTCCTTTTTATTAATCCCACTAACCGACTTGAACACTTCTATCATATCCCCTCTAACTCTGCGTCTTTCTAACAAATGTAAGCCTAATTTGTTCAACCTTTCTTCATATGGTAGATATCTAATATTATGAATAATTTTTGCCATTCTTCGCTGTACTCTCTCCAAAGAATCTATGTCCATTCTGTAATAAGGACACCAAAAATGGACAGCATAATCCATATGAGATCTCACTAATGATAAGTAAAGTTTTAAGAAAACATCGGCAGTTCTGTTAAGGGGCGGTTACACATGCCCAAGTTGCCCGAATCGGTGACAAAACTTGCTCCTAGGAGCAACTTTTGCGCCCCAAGCAACTTTTTCGGGACCCATTTGTCACCCGAATAGGGCAACTTTTGCGTCCCAAACGTACAGGATGCATCCCCTGTTGCGGCAACTATAAATATAGGTTGCATGCAATAGTAGTAATGTGATTACTATATATCTAATGTACAAGCATTAACTCTCAAAGATCGGGGCCCTTTAAAACATCTACTACCTGCCAAGCGGGCATATTTACCCTAAACGAGCTTCATTCCATGCTCTTTTTCATGCATAAAGAAGAGCCAGAGCATAATACAATTATGTATCTGTGAAAGGGCGATAATATAGCTTTCCAATGACACCTGAATTATCCTTGTACGACCACGGGTTATACTGTAGCGATCGCGCAACGAGAGGTGAAAAAACGTAAAATAAGGTAATTTCCCCAGTTTTTTCCTTGTCTCGCGAGACCGGGGGTGTGGAATGTTGCAGTGGGGAGCTCAGTCGCGGGTCTGTGGTCGGACAGAACGGTCAGAGCCCGCCTATCATCCTCCCAACGCGTGGACTCTCTCTCAGAGCCGATAATGTGCTCAAAATGCCGCCCGTCATTTGACGGGTGCCGCCACATTGTCCATTGTTCTCTAGCCCGTCATATGATGGGTACCGCCAGTTAGGTGTTAACTCCTAACGAGCGGCCTAGGCGGTAATTTATATGTACCGCCCAGCGTGGTGTTTTTACCCTAAATAGGGTTGTTTACGTGATCATTTTCATGCCTAAATAAGACCCAGAGCGTAAAACAAGTATCTAACCCTGAAAGGGCATAAACAGAGCTTTCCAATGACACCCCAATCATCCTTGTACGACCGCTAGTTTTCTTGCAATAATCACGCAACACGAGTGCAAAAACCATGTAATTAGGTTGTTTTCCTACATAATTCCCTGTGTAGCGAGTGCATGAGGGTGGGGGAGGGTGGGATTCATGTCAGTAGGTCCGCCGCGGTGGTCTGGAGCAGTCATACGCTTGCTACTCTCCTGCCACCACTTATCTCTCTCTCAGCAACATTACGTGCTGAAAATGGCACACGACATAAGTTGTGAACCGCCACTTAGTCCAAATTTCTTTCACACGACATAAGTTGCGCGCCGCTAATAAAGGGTTAATATACTATAATCATGCTCAATCCTTATATATATATTTCATTACAGTATACTAGTCAATAAATTGGGATGAGATAAAACGGTTTAATCAAGAAGTAGGCTATAGTACGAATGCACAACTTCAAGTTTCTACAAATACAATATCTTTGGGCAAAAATGGGAAGAATCTTCCCTAAAGTTATTAAATGTATCATATATCAATTATTCTATTCAACTTACAGTTAGAATTTGCAACAGTAAACAATCATTTTGTTATAACTAAATATGAGTAGTAACTTTGTTACTTCATTATTAGCCATCCTGATACTTCCTTCAATATTACAAGTTACGTACCGGTATGCTGTATGCTTTGTAATCTTGATAATATACCATATATAAGCATTATAGGTTCGGTTAATGCGACGGGGTATATAGTACTCTTTAAATAACATAGTAGCCTAAATATACAGTATACGGTAGTGTTCAGCGTGAATTAGTAAGCTATGTCGTAGAAATACATTTCTTTTGTAGAACTATTAATATATGTTCCATATAAATATATATATATATATATATATATACCGGTATAAATATATATATATTAAACCATATAATTTTAATACGTCTAATGATAATGTGATAGGTGATATCCGAACCATAAGATGTATAAATACCACATGGAACCCATAAATGCGTACATATATTACAGTAAACACAAGCAAAGTTAGAAAGGCCGTCACCGCCTATTTTAAATGTGTAATACGTAAATCATGGCCTGTGATTGGCTAAGCAGCTTGGGCCCGATTCAGTCAGTCTACTCTCTCGCTTACTTCTTGTGTTTATCAATTCTTTATCTTGCTTGTGTTTACTTTATGATATATAGGTTACTATTGTGTTTCCTGTGATATTTAATAGCTCTTTAGATTCGGATAGCATTGTAATTTATTAAGTAATCATTAAAATTACTTAAACATATCTAGTTTAATGAATAGAAAAAGTAACAATATAGATACTAAATATATGATAAAAGATAGCCAATCATGAGCGTGCTGCTGCTTCCACTGACTTTTACCACCAGACGTGTATTTATGTCGCTTGTGTTAGGTAATAGCCAGCAATGTAGTCACACTTACCTTGGTTTATATATATGTTCAGCTATATCATAGGTATTGTGATGTATTTATAGCATGACGGGAAGCTAAAACGGCAAAATTAAGACTAATTAATTTCGAAGTGAGAATGAAAGAGTGTACTTGAGATAGTACCATTAAAATCTGTGCTACGAGCAACTCTGTCCCTACATGTGTAACCACCCTTATAATTATTAGGTATCGTAGGAATCGCCGGTAATGGTGAAAAAAGTCGCCCAAGTGATAAAAAATCGGGCATGTGTAACCGCCCCTTTACTCACACTCCTTGAGATGAACCCGAGAATGTTTGCCTTGTTACGAACGCTTATACACTGTTTTCTAGGCTTCAAATCGTTGCTAACATACACACCCAAATCTTTCTCGCAGTCTGAGTTTTCTAATTCCGTATTAGCTAGTTTATATTTTGCATTAGCATTCGTCTTCCCTATCTTTAATACCTTGCATTTTTCAATGTTAAAATTCATCGGCCAATTTACTGACCATTCGTGTAAGGTATCTAGATCCCTTTAGAGGCACTCTAGTCGCTATCTGAATCTATTATTCTCCCCATTTTGGTATTGTCTGCGAATTTACTTATCCTGCTAGTTATACCTAAATCAAGGTCATTTATGTAAATAACAAACAACAGAGGACCCAATACAGATCCCTGGGGGACACCACTTTTGACTACTCCCCATTCTGACTTAGTACCATTTATACTGACTCTCTGCTTCCTACCAATTAGCCATGACCTAATCCATCCCAACAACGACCCACCTATTCCATGCGCCTCAACTGTTCTCATCAATCTCTCATGAGGGACTCTGTCGAAAGCTTTACTGAAATCTAAATATATTATATCATATGACTTGTCATTATCTACCGCTTCATATACCTCTGAGAAAAAACTAAGCAAATTAGTAAGGCAAGAACGTCCCTGAGTGAATCCATGATGAGAAGAATGTATTAAGTTAAATGTTTCTAAGTGGTTTCTAATTTCCCTAGCAATGATTGACTCTAGTAGATTTCCTATGATTGATGATATTGATTTATCACCTTTTTTTGAAGATCGAAACTACATTTGCAAGCTTCCAAGCTTCTGGAACTAAGCCTGTTTCTAATGATTTGTTAAATAGAAATGTTAATGGGTAACTTAACTCATCTCTGCATTCTTTTAATACTCTAGCATATACCTCATCTGGACCAGGCGATTTCTGAGGTTTCAGTCTGTCAATTTCCTTAAGCACATAATTTCTATTTATAGTAACCGTACTTAACCTATTGTCTATACTGAGGGGAGATTGTAGGCACCAATCGATCAGGGCTAGACCCAGGTGAGGTTATAGGCATGTGATAAAGAGTCGCTGGAACTCCTGTTTCATTTGCTTGGCCTCTCTTACTGATTTTCTTTGTGCCTCATTTACACTGAGAGCAATCCAGCTAGCTCTCACAAACACCTCCTCCTCCTATCCACTTCACTACACTAAACATGCACACCACACTTCATTCCTCCACACCAAAATTAAAAAAACACAAAATGATGAATTTTAGCCCAGCCTCGGAGTCCCCAGGGGGGGGGACCATAAATGCCCCCTCACCCGACCGACCATCCCCTGACGACCCCACACAATTACCTGGACCTCGGCCTGTTACTCTTTCTATTAATTTCTGCAACATTCGCGGACTTTCCTCTAACTTTAACTCTGTTGAGCACCATCTCTCCTCCTACAAACCTGATCTTCTCTTCCTCACCGAAACCCAGGTGTCTGTAGCAACATCCAGCAACCCCTTCTCTGTATCCTCCTACTTTCTCTATCCTAGTTTCAAAGCCAAAGGCGGATGTTGTGCATATGTGCACAACAAACTCACTTGCTCTCGTGTTCCCGATTTCGACTCCTCTGAATTCTCAACTTTATGGCTCAAACTTTCCTGTCATTCTCTTACTAAATATTTCTGTGCTGTCTATCTTTCCCCTAACTCTACCAACTTTCCTAAATTCTTTGACTATCTAAACTCTACAGTGGAACACATTCTATCCATGTCTCCTTTCTCAGAAATCTCCATCTTAGGTGATTTCAACGTTCACCACCGCCAATGGCTCTCCTCTCACACTACTGATCCACCTGGTGAACAAGCCTACGTCTTTTCTATCCTAAATGACCTAGAGCAGTTAGTTCAGCAACCCACCCGTATCCCGGATCGCATCGGAGATCGGCCCAACATTCTTGACCTGTTTCTAACTTCTAACCCTTCTTCTTATACTGTCGATCTTTTCTCTCCTTTGGGCTACTCCGACCATAAACTTATCTCTGTCACCTGTCCTATCTCTCCAGTACAGCCACCCGATCCTCCTAGCCGGCGGCGCTAGTGGCACTTTGGCACTGCCGACTGGGAGGCTCTTCGGCAGTACTTCTTTGATTTCCCATGGAATGATTTCTGCTTCCATGGCCGAGGACCCTCGGAGAGTGCTGAACGCATTACCGAGGTAATCCTATCGGGCATGGAAGCATACATTCCATTCTCTTTCTCTCAGACTAATGCTAAAAAATCTTGGTTTACTCACGCCTGTTCTACTGCTGTCCGCAATAAGGAGGAAGCATTCAAACGGTACCGACGCCTTAAAACTCAAGACTCTCATTCTTCATATGTTTCTGCCCGGAATCAAGCCAAATCTGTTCTTCGACTTGCCAAACACTCTTTCATCAATAATAAATGCACTGAACTATCCAACTCTAGCTCTTCCCAAGCTTTCTGGCATCTAGCCAAAAACCTCTCCAACAATTTATCTTCCTCGTCTTTCCCTCCCCTTTCCCACTCTGATGGCACAACCATCACTTCTTCCTCTGACAAAGCTAAACTCTTCGCTCAAACTTTTGCTAGAAACTCCACCTTGGATGATTCCGGTGCTATTCCTCCCTCTCCGCCCTCCTCTCTCTTACTTATGCCTAATATCCTAATCTCTTCTAAAGATGTACTTTCTACCCTCTATGGGCTTAACACTAATAAGGCGTACGGTCCGGACGGTGTTCCTCCTGTTGTTCTCAAAAACTGTGCTTCCGTGCTGACTCCCTGCCTAGGCAAACTCTTTCGTCTCTGTCTATCCTCTAACGTCTTCCCTTCATGCTGGAAGTTTGCTCACATTCAACCTGTCCCAAAGAAGGGTGACCGCTCTCAACCCTCCAACTATCGTCCAATTGCTCTTATCTCTTGTCTTTCTAAAGTTTTTGAAACTATTCTTGCTTCCAAATTTCTTAAGCATTTCTCTTCTCATAATCTGCTCTCAGATCGCCAGTATGGCTTCCTTAAGGGTCGCTCTACTGGTGATCTTCTTTCATATCTTACTAACTCTTGGTCATCCTCCTTTCGGGACTTCGGTGAGACTTTTTCTATTGCACTAGACATATCGAAAGCCTTCGATAGAGTCTGGCATAAATCTTTAATTTCTAAACTACCCTCCTTCGGTTTCTATCCCTCCATCTGTGCCTTTGTCTCTAATTTCCTTTCCGGCCGTTCCATAGCTGCGGTTGTGGACGGCCATTGTTCACTTCCTCACCCTATAAACTTCGGTGTTCCTCAGGGCTCTGTCCTATCTCCTATTCTCTTTCTAATTTTTATAAATGATCTCCTTAACTGTACCTTAATTCCCATCCATTCATACGCAGACGACTCAACCTTACACTACTCCATTAGTTTTTCAGAACGCCCCAGCCAGCAATCCCTCAACGACAAACGTAATGAAGCCATAGAACTCTTAAATTCTGATCTAAATACTATTTCCAATTGGGGCAGAGAAAACCTTGTTAACTTTAATGCTTCCAAAACCCAATTTCTCCATCTATCTACCCGTCAGGATCTCCCAGCGGACTATCCCTTATTCTTCAACAATACAAAAATCAACCCTTCATCTTCTCTCAATATTCTTGGTGTCTCTTTTTCTTCTGCTCTCATTTGGAAGGACCATATTACCAGTCTTGCTAAGGCAGCCTCCCAGAAGCTGGGTGTGCTCAACCGCCTTAGGGGGTTCTTTTCCCCTGCACAGCTTCTTGCTCTGTACAGGGGCATAGTGCGTCCTTGTATTGAGTATTGTTCACATGTGTGGGGAGGTTCCTCTCACACCGCTCTCCTAGACAAAGTTGAAAGGAAGGCCTTTCGTATCATTAACTCCCGTCCACTCACCAACTCTCTGCAATCTCTCTCTCTCAGCCGCAATGTTGCATCTCTCTCGCTATTCTATCGCTACTATAATAATCAGTGTTCCTCAGAGCTATCCCAGTGCATACCACCTCCTTTACGTAGGGCACGTGGTACCCGTCTTGCAACTCAATCCCACCCCTACTCTGTGCAACTCTCCAACCCAAGAGTGAAACGTTACTCTCAAACTTTCTTCTACTCAACATCTGAGCTCTGGAACTCTCTCCCAGAATCATTCTTTCTCTCTTCCTATGACTTAAATTGCTTCAAACTCCGTGTGTCCAGGCATTTTGGCTCGAACGTCCCTTGATTTTGGCCCTGTCACTCTTTCAACTATGGGGGAGGCACTCGCTATAGGCAGTTATGCCTTTTGCCTCCCTCAATCACATAGAAAAAAAAAAAAAAAAAAACTTTCGCTATACAGTATACTTTACGGACTTCTGGAAACTGTGCCAAATTTTAATTATTGAAAACGGAAATAAATTTACTATTTAATGTACTGCACATTTCTAAATAAATTTCTGTAATTTCTCCTATCGAAGTTTTAAGCGGACCAATTACATCTCTAACCTTGGATTTATATAGTTGGTAAAAGCTTTAGGATTATTTTTTGAGTCATTGGCAACCTTGATTTCATAATGTTTTTTTCTTTCTGTCCTAATACTTTTTTTAACCTGTCTTGATAGATTCTGATAGTAAGCAAGTAGGTGAATTTCGCCTTTCTGAATTTTTCTATTCCTCTCTTTTTTCCTAGAAGGTCTAATAGTCTATTATTCATCCATTTGGGTTGGTTCTGTGTTGATCTAAATTTTCTTTTGGGGATATATTTATTTTGAGCATTGAATACTGACTTAATAAAATTATCGTATGTATCTACCAAGTTTGACGTCTCTTCCTGGCTTAAGCTGACAGGTACCCGAGAAGAGGTACACTCATTTGAACACCTGGATCGACTTAATTGTTTAACCATAGGGTCCGCTAATAGGGCTCTTCTTAGCCCACCATAATTGGCTTTTCTGAAATCAGGTAGCCCTCCAGACTCAGATGGGTGCTCAGGAGGCCATTAGCTATTGCCACTATGAGAACCGAATGGGCTCTGAAGCGCCTAAGGGTTAATCCAAGGCTTAAAACCAATTAAAATCTCACTAGAGAAAGTTTTTTTGTCTTGGCGGGTCGTCCGTATAACCAACAACAACAAGAAAATACAGCCAGTCAGTCAGCTGACTCCTGCTTGTAAGCAAGCCTTACGAAAGCTTGTATTGATTTTCCTTAGTCCCAAACCATGCATGAAAGCAGTCGACAGTGACTTAGGAATGGTTACAATGGTGAAATATATAAGTAATCAATAATAATCAATTATCAATATAATAAATTTTATTACATAATACATAATAAATAATAAATATTCAATAATCAATAATATATTGTTGAACGAATATAAACAGACCATAGCCGCGGTCGGCAGAGCGGCGGCGCTGCATTCGGACTAATGTCGGAATTCCCGCTTCACTCGCCGTCTTATTTCTCACCTCACACAATAACTACACAATGTAGAGTGTTTTAGTCTTCACCCATCACACTACAACGACCATATCTACCTCTGTTATGCATAACAACTTGATTAGGCCATTTATTTACAGAGATATGCATGCATGAGTATCGGTAAATGACGAAATTCGTGAGTAAACAGTGAATTCTAGCCTTTCGTCCTGCTTACTGACCTAAATATTTTTATCAAAAAAACTGAACCACTTTGCCTAGAGACTTTTAGTTTTCACCAAAAGCAAGACAACAACGGAAACTGTCTCTGGATATATTTATAAGCTAGGTTAGGCAATTTTTTTGTGTATAAAAAAGCGCGGCAAAATCCTGAGAATTCGATGTTTTACCCGGGTTCGGACTTGGCGGGAGTATTTAAAGGGCCCGAAGTCCGAGGGTTAATGTAATATTTTCTCTGGTATTACTTTTCCATTGTATATTAAAATAAACAGGATTGTGTTCGCTATTTCCTAGGTGGTCCCCAATCTCTACATTATTTATCATATGTTCATTGTTACTGATAACTAATTCAAGAATATTATTACCTCTAGTCAACATATCTATGAATTGAACTAAAAAACTATCTTGTATTACAGTCCATCCTCCAAATTTGGGAGATTATGGGCGACATGCGACCTTGCAAATTTCAAATTCGCAAATTTCAAACAACGTAGTTTATGGGAATAATTACTTATGGGCGGCACCCGCCGAATTTACATTTATTTCGGTTGTGGGACACATTTATACATACAGAAATCTCCCCCATATAAGACCTGTCATTATCCGAACCTCGCCAATTCCCAGACAGGCCATGGGATATATAAATAAATAAAGTAAAGTTGTTTATCACTTTCAAAGCATTTCGATTTGAAGCGCCAATATTCTGAGTGACCGAAATCGCCGATATAAGCATACAATCATTTACTTATTATTACAGTACTTATTATATCTTATAAACATAATAGTAGGTAGCCAACTTACCATAATACTAAATTATATTTAATAATAAACTTATATAAATCGAGTAATCTTGGCCAAACCGATACAGGTGTGGTTTTGTTTACCGCCGGTTTACTAAAGTGCTACCATTATCTATTTTCTTCGAGCTGACTCAAGCGGGAGTTCAAACCCGAAACATATTAGAAATATAAATATAAATATAAATAGTTGTAACTGATAAGAAAACATTAAAAGGATGTGTCAGTTACCTTAAATAAAGTATTTGTTGGCTTAATTGGCTTGACGTTTGGGTTCCGAGGCGAGGCGAGGCACCCATACTGGGCCTCACCGCCTCTCTCTCCCCCACCCCGCTCGTCCTCCTCAGCCAACACAGCCACCTTGCCTATCAACTGCCGCTTCTTCCTCGCAAATGTGGATTAGGGGGTCGCAAATTTAGAGGAAATGGCGGATTTCCTTTATAATTCTACGGGCTGGTTCGCACATGTGGAATCGACCTCGCAAATGTGGAATATTATATTTTTTCAATTTTTTACCCACCCCCTCGCAAATGTGGAGGATCGCATATTTCAAACTCGCATATTTGGAGGATGGACTCTCAATAAACTCTTCGGAATCAGAGTCGCCGATTTGATGCTGCCAATCTATATTCGGAAAATTAAAATCCCCCATAATGCACACATTGCTAAACCTTGATGCCATTATTTATCTACAGTGGTGTTCGGCTAGTTCATCCACTAACCTGCCTTACACTTAGATAAGCAGTACGGATTTGTATCAGGTTTACTCCCCTAGACAGGTTGCCGACCAAGGCTGACGAGTCCCATCCACCCGGATTTGTATAAGGTATCCCCTAGATTGGTTGCCGACCAAGGCTAACGAGTCATATCCACCCATAACTATGATGAGCTATTCTCCTGAAAAAAAGAACTGCTGACATTTATAATCACAGAACTGGCGAGAAACTGGTCTTCAAATTCGGTCATTATACGGCAATATATAATAGTGTCAGTGAAATAATAAATTGTTTGTAGAAGAGCTTGAACGCTTTCCGTTTATTTTCCAAAATTAAACCGAAAGAAATATAAATAGTATCCGATCCATTTTACCCAAATACCTAGAATCCAATATACAGGAAAAAACACATTTAATTTATAGTCTACAGTAAATAACACTACGGAATAGAATAACTAAATTACATCCACCCAAGCTTAAAATGCATATACACTATCCTCAATCAATGCACTTAACCCTCAAACAGCAGGAAGCTTGTACTTCCCAGGGCACCCTGAGTGCTTCCATGATTTTCTGCGTGTTTCAACTCATTCTACCTATGTGAAACAAAAGGTTAAGCAAGAAGAAAATATGTGTGGCTGAAATTACATCTGGCCTGTACGGAGACACCAATATCTCGTTCCCAACTGGTTTGTAGCCTTGACAGTAACGAGAGGAAGTGTAGGTATTTTTGCATGATCGCCCTGGATCAAGTTTGCTTGCACCATACAGTATTATTATCACTCCAATGGTTCGAGGATAACTGAATGAAAAGCTGGCCACCCGGGCTGTCATCCTGGCCGTGTCTTATAGTAACCTTGGCAACTGCTGGGTAACACCAATGGTACTCCGAAGCGTGTTTTTAATCCAGGAATAACAAAACATTTTAGGACGTTACTTGGAATACGCCACAGGAATATCTCAAGGTGTCAACCGACTTCTAACGGTTCTGTTTATACTGTCTGTTTATGATACTGCATTTTACTGCGTATTAGTATGAAAACACTTTTAAACCTTTCAAATACACACACACACTCAACCACTTCAAATTTACAATACAATAATATATTTGGGTGTACTGTAGGTGCGTGTGTTTGCATTTGTAAGTGCACACCACACAAACCATATATATATTTACTTTTGTAACGTTAGATCAAAGGGAATATTTCTGCTGGATATTCATAGCATATTTTACAAACAAAAAAATATTTTGTTGAAATTCATTTCGTGATTTTGGCAAATGTGTCTGCAGCTGTTTCATCATAAAAGATAAATATAAAAAGGATGTAGTGGCACGGCTATGATTTTCTTTGTGACTTTGTGTCTTGTCACAACAAAGGCCAGATGAGACCTTGTTGTTGGAAGGGGAAAGGATGAAAGGCAAATGGAGTCGGAAGGTTTCCGCATAAGGTAGTAGAATAACAGTATATATATATATATATATATATATATATATATATATATATATATATGTATATATATATATATATATTTATATATATATATATACGGTATATATATATATATACAGTATACAGTATATATATATATAATATATATATATATATATATATATATATATATATATATATATACGGTATATATATATATATATATATATATATATATATATATATATATATATATATATATATATACAGTATACTGTATATATATCCCTTTTGTTTTTCTATGTAAGGGAGGCAAGAGGCTGAACTGCCTGTAGTGAGTACCTCCCCCAGAGCTGAAAGAGTGACAAGGCCATTATCAAGGTATGTTCAAGCCAAAAATGCTTGGACACACGGAGTTTGAAGTAATTTAAGTCATAGGAAGATAGAAAAACTGATTCTGGGAGAGTTACAGAGCTCAACTGTTAAATAGAAGAAAGTCATAGTAACGTTTCACTCTTGGGTTCAATTCAAATTAAATTAAATTCAAAAAGGTTTATTGTTACAAATAGTTACATGTTGTTTACAAAGAAATGGCAACAAAACACTGGCATATTTATAACAAAGAGGATTTGATGCCATGCTGCATATATGTCCTCATATAATCTGTACAATTTACAATTTAATTGATAATAGAAAAAGGAGAATGTGCAGTTATGCAAAGAAAAATACAAAAATTAGGTGAATTTTCATGGAAGTATTATATAACAGTATCTAGGATATCCCAGATAAGTCCGCACGCCCATGCCCGCGCCCGCATATCACACATGTGGCGCACCATACGTACACCATAGGAACATGCAGCCATCGGCGCACCCATACACTTGGAGTAATTGCCCATGAACACTATTAGCATGTACATAGTAGCATAAATATAATTAATACACTAGGACATTTAGAGTTTACCTTTCCAATAAATAGTGTTTTAATCTTTTTTTGTATGATGTAAAGCTGCATTGACTATCAACCTTATCTGAGAGATAATTCCATATTTGGACACCTTTGTGACGAAACACGTTGGAGAGTTGCACAGAGAGTTGGTGGGATTATGTTGCAAGACGGGTACCACGTGCCCTACGTAGAGGAGGTGGTATACACTGGGAGAGTTCTGAGGAACATTGATAATAATTATAGTAGCGATAGAATAGCGAAAGAGATGCAACCTTGCGGCGGAGAGAGATTGCAGAGAGTTGGTGAGTGGACGGGAGTTAATGACAAGAAAGGCCGGCCTTCCATTCAACTTTGTCTAAGAGTGCGGTGTGAGAGGATCCTCCCCACACATGTGAACAATACTCAATACAAGGACGCGCTGTGCCCCTGTACAGAGCAAGAAGCTGTGCAGGAATAAGGAACCCCTTGAGGCGGTTGAGCACACCCAGCTTCTGGGAGACTGCCTTAACAAGATTGGTAATATGCTCCTTCCAAGTGAGAGCAGAAGAAAAAGAGACACCAAGAATATTGAGAGAAGATGAAGGATTGATTTTTGTATTGTTGACGAATAAGGGATAGGCCTCTGGAATTTCCGGACAGGTAGATATATGGAGAAATTGGATTTTGGAAGCATTAAAGGTAACAAGGTTTTCTCTGACCCAATTGGTAATAGTAGTTACATCAGTGGATAATTGTTTTTTTATTCTCTCTCTGTGAGTGAGGGAGGAAAAAGGCAGAACTGCCTGTAGCGAGTGCCTCCCCATGAGTTGAAAGAGTGACATGGCCAAAATCAAGGGACGCTCGAGCCAAAATGACTGGATACACAGAGATTGAAGCAATTTTAGTAATAGGAAGAGGGAAAGACTGATTCTAGGAGAGAGTTCCAAAGCTCAGCTGTTGAATAGAAGAAAGTCTGAGAGTAACGTTTCACTCTTGGGTTGGAGAGTTGCACAGAGTAGGGGTGGGATTGTGTTGCAAGACAGGTACCACGTACCCTACATAGAGGAGGTGGTACACACTGGGAGAGCTCTGAGGAACACTGATTATCATAGTAGTGATAGAATAGTGAGAGAGATGCAACATTGCGGCGGAGAGAGAGAGAAACATTGCAAAGAGGTGGTGAGTGGATGGGAGTTAATGATAAGAAAGGCCTTCCTTTCTACTTTGTCTAGGAGTGCAGTGTGAGAGGATCCTCCCTACACATGTGTACAATACTCAATACATGGACACACTGCCCCTGTACAGAGCAAGAAGCTGTGTAGGGGTAAAGAACCCCCTGAGGCGGTTGAGCACACCCAGCTTCTGGGAGGCTGCCTTAGCAAGACTGGTAATATGGTCCATCCAAGTGAGAGCAGAAGAAAAAGAGACACCAAGAATATTGAGAGAAGATGAAGGTTTTGATTTTTGTATTGTTGAAGAATAAGAGATAGTCCTCTGGGAGTTCCGGACGGGTAGGTAGATGGAGAAATTGGGTTTTGGAAACATTAAAGGTAACAGGGTTTTCTCTGCCATAATTGGAAATAGTAGTTACATCAGAAGATAAATGTTCCATGGCCTCATTACGTTTGTCTTTGAGGGATTGTTATCTGGGGCGTTCTGGAAAACTAATTGAGTAGTGTATTTTTATTTTTTTTTTTTTTTTTTTTTTCTATGTGATTGAGGGAGGCAAAAGGCATAACTGCCTATAGCGAGTGCCTCCCCCATAGTTGAAAGAGTGACAGGGCCAAAATCAAGGGACGTTCGAGCCAAAATGCCTGGACACATGGAGTTTGAAGTAATTTAGGTCATAGGAAGGGAAAGACTGATTCTGGGAGAGAGTTCCAGAGCTCAGATGTTGAGTAGAAGAAAGTTTGAGAGTAACGTTTCACTCTTGGGTTGGAGAGTTGCACAGAGTAGGGGTGGGATTGAGTTGCAAGACGGGTACCACGTGCCCTACGTAAAGGAGGTGGTATGCACTGGGATAGCTCTGAGGAACACTGATTATTATAGTAGCGATAGAATAGCGAGAGAGATGCAACATTGCGGCTGAGAGAGAGATTGCAGAGAGTTGGTGAGTGGACGGGAGTTAATGATACGAAAGGCCTTCCTTTCAACTTTGTCTAGGAGAGCTGTGTGAGAGGAACCTCCCCACACATGTGAACAATACTCAATACAAGGGCGCACTATGCCCCTGTACAGAGCAAGAAGCTGTGCAGGGGAAAAGAATCCCCTAAGGCGGTTGAGCACACCCAGTTTCTGGGAGGCTGCCTTAGCAAGACTGGTAATATGGTCCTTCCAAATGAGAGCAGAAGAAAAAGAGACACCAAGAATATTGAGAGAAGATGAAGGGTTGATTTTTGTATTGTTGAAGAATAAGGGATAGTCCGCTGGGAGATCCTGACGGGTAGATAGATGGAGAAATTGGGTTTTGGAAGCATTAAAGTTAACAAGGTTTTCTCTGCCCCAATTGGAAATAGTATTTAGATCAGAATTTAAGAGTTCTATGGCTTCATTACGTTTGTCGTTGAGGGATTGCTGGCTGGGGCGTTCTGAAAAACTAATGGAGTAGTGTAAGGTTGAGTCGTCTGTGTATGAATGGATGGGAATTAAGGTACAGTTAAGGAGATCATTTATAAAAATTAGAAAGAGAATAGGAGATAGGACAGAGCCCTGAGGAACACCGGAGTTTATAGGGTGAGGAAGTGAACAATGGCCGTCCACAACCGCGGCTATGGAACGGCCGGAAAGGAAATTAGAGACAAAGGCACAGATGGAGGGATAGAAACCGAAGGAGGGTAGTTTAGAAATTAAAGATTTATGCCAGACTCTATCGAAGGCTTTCGATATGTCTAGTGCAATAGAAAAGTCTCACCGAAGTCCCGAAAGGAGGATGACCAAGAGTTAGTAAGATATGAAAGAAGATCACCAGTAGAGCGACCCTTAAGGAAGCCATACTGGCGATCTGAGAGCAGATTATGAGAAGAGAAATGCTTAAGAAATTTGGAAGCAAGAAAAGTTTCAAAAACTTTAGAAAGACAAGAGATAAGAGCAATTGGACGATAGTTGGAGGGTTGAGAGCGGTCACCCTTCTTTTGGACAGGTTGAATGTGAGCAAACTTCCAGCATGAAGGGAAGACGTTAGAGGATAGACAGAGACGAAAGAGTTTGCCTAGGCAGGGAGTCAGCACGGAAGCACAGTTTTTGAGAACAACAGGAGGAACACCGTCCGGACCGTATGCCTTATTAGTGTTAAGCCCAGAGAGGGTAGAAAGTACATCTTTAGAAGAGATTAGGATATTAGGCATAAGTAAGAGAGAGGAGGGTGGAGAGGGAGGAATAGCACCGGAATCATCCAAGTGGAGTTTCTAGCAAATGTTTGATCGAAGAGTTTAGCTTTGTCAGAGGAAGAAGTGATGGTTGTGCCATCAGAGTGGGAAAGACGAGGAAGAGAAATTGTTGGAGAGTTTTTTGGCTAGATGCCAGAAAGCTTGGGAAGAGCTAGAGTTGGATAGTTCAGTGCATTTATTATTGATGAAAGAGTGTTTGGCAAGTCGAAGAACAGATTTGGCATGATTCCGGGCAGAAACATATGAAGAATGAGAGTCTTGAGTTTTAAGGCGTCGGTACCGTTTGAATGCTTCCTCCTTATTGCGGACAGCAGTAGAACAGGCGTGAGTAAACCAAGATTTTTTAGCATTAGTCTGAGAGAAAGAGAATGGAATGGTAGAGTCATCTGCGTATGAATGGATAGGACTGGAGGTACAGTTGAGAAGATCATTTATGAAAATTAGAAAGAGAATAGGAGATAGATCAGAGCCCTGAAGAACACCGGAGTTGATAGAATGAGGAAGTGAGCGAAGGCCATCCACAACCGCAACTATGGAACGGTCGGATATGAAACTAGACAAAGGCACAGATGGAGGGATAGAAACCGAAGGAGGGTAGTTTAGAAATTAAAGATTTGTGCCAGGCTTTATCGAAGGCCTTCGATATGTCTAGCGCAATAGAAAAAGTCTCACCGAAGTCCCGAAAGGAGGATGACCAAGAGTTAGTAGGATATGAAAGAAGATCACAAGTAGACCGACCCTTTAAGGAAGCCATACTGGCGATCTGAGAGCAGATTATGAGAAGAGAAATACTTAAGAAATTTGGAAGCAAG
Organism: Paralithodes platypus; assembly: GCA_032716605.1. Lineage (NCBI taxonomy): Eukaryota > Metazoa > Arthropoda > Malacostraca > Decapoda > Lithodidae > Paralithodes > Paralithodes platypus. Next base: position 19,125,990 of record CM064542.1, on the reverse strand, counting down.
AATAGTTTCAAAAACTTTAGAGATACAAGAGATGAGAGCAATTGGACGATAGTTGGAGGGTTGAGAGCAAACTTCCAGCAAGAAAGGAAGGAGAGGCAGAGACGAAAGAGTTTGTCTAGGCAGGGAGTCCGCATGGAAGCACAGTTTTATAGTACAATAGGAGGAACACCGTCCGGACCATGCGCCTTCTTATTATTAAGCCAAGAAAGGGTAGAAAGTACATCTTTAGAAGAGATGAGGATATTAGGCATAAGTAGGTGAGAGGAGGGTGGAGAAGGAGGAATAGTACCGGAATCATCTAAGGTGTTCTATGGCGTCATTACGTTTGTTTTTGAGGGATTGCTGGCTGGGGCATTCTGGAAAACTAATTGAGTAGTGTAAGCTAGAGTCGTCTGCGTATGAATGGATGGGACCGGAGGTACAGTTTAGAAGATCATTTATGAAAATTAGAAAGAGAATGGGAGATAGGAGAAAGTCCTGAGAAACACCGGAGTTGATAGGATGAGGAAGTGAGCGATGGCCGTCCACAAGTGCAGCTATGGAACGGCCGGAAAGGAAATTAGAGACAAAGGCACAGATGGAGGAATAGAAACCGAAGGAGGGTAGTTTAGAAATTACAGATTTGTGCCAGACTCTATCGAAGGCCTTCAATATGTCTAGTGCAAAACAAATACATGTTTATATACTCCCAGCCGGACTCGAACCTCCGACATTCAGAAAAAGTGTCCAAGTGTTTTATTCATTACACCATGGCTGATAAAGGAATCTTAACCTATTCCCATATACATTAAGGAGAAGGGAAATCCTACTTGAAGAATGTATTTCCATTCATGCACAAATCTCAGGATCCATATTCCAGGACACCATACAGGGATTTTTACAGGATTCCCCACGCAACTCAGGTTATAGAGATATCATTTTAATTCTCGCCCAACCAAAGACGAGAGTCATTAATATCATGTATATCTCACAAATACACATGAGCTAATAACAGTTTTATATAATCCCAGTCGGACTCGAACCTCCGACATTCAGAACGAGTAAATTGAAATACATTCTCCAAGTAGGATTTCCCTTCTCCTTAACACCTTAAGAGCGGCCTAGGTGGTATATAATATGTAGCCACCAGCGGGGTGTTTTTACCCAAAATAGGGCTGTTTACGTGATCATTTTCATGCCTAAATAAGACCCAGAGCGTAAAACAAGTATCTATCCCTGAAAGGGCATAAACAGAGCTTTCCAATGACACCACAACGATCCTTTTATGACTGCTAGTTTTCTTGCAACAACCGCGCAACACGAGTGCAAAAAGCATGTAATTCGGTACTTTCCCCATACAATTCAGTATGTAGCGAGTGAGAGAGGGAGGGAGGTGGGATTCGTGTCAGTAGGTTCGCCGCGGTGGTCTGGAGCAGTCATACGCTCGCTACTCTCCTGCCACCACTTGTCTCTCTCTCTCAGCAACATTGGAGTCTGCAGAAAGCCGATTGGCCTAAGCAAGGCAGATCCCTGTCCCACACTACCCCAAATCAATTACAAAGCCCAATTATAGGCTCAACACTCTAATACCCTGAGGATCATCTTACCAAAACGGTTAGAGATTAACGCAGGATTATGGGGGTCTGCAGAGTGCTGATTGGCCCAACCCGGCTGATCCCCCTTCACACCCAACCCTTCTCGTCCATATGCTTATCCAATTTTATCTTAAAGCTCCCTACAGTTTTAGATCCCACTATAGCACTTGGTAGTCCATTCCACCCATAACTCTGTTACCAAACCAATATTTGCCTATATCTTTTCTGAAACGAAATTTATCTAATTTGAAACCATTGGTCTCGTACCAATGGTTTCAAATTAGATTCTTTCGCTATCACTGAGCTTTAGTACATTTGTCATGTCCCCTTTGTTAATCCCACTAACCCACTTGAACACCTCTATCATATCCCCTCTAACTCTGCGTCTCTCTAACGAATGTAAACCTAATTTCTTCAACCTTTCTTCATACGGAAGATTTCTAATATTATGGATCATTTTTGTCATTCTACGCTGTACTCTCTCCAATGAATCTATGTCCATTCTGTAATAAGGACACCAAAATTGGACAGCATAATCCATATGGGGTCTCACTAATGACAAGTAAAGTTTTAAGATAACATCAGCAGTTCAGTTACTCACACTCCTAGAGATGAACCCGAGAATCCTGTTTGCCTTATTACGAACGCCTATACACTGTTTTCTAGGCTTCAAATCATTGCTAACAAACACACCTAGATCTTTCTCGCAGTCTGAATTTTCTAATTCTAAATTAGCTAGTTTATATTTAACATTTGTTTGCATCTTCCCTATCTTTAATACCTTGCATTTGTCAATGTTGAACTTCATCTGCCAATTTACTGACCATTCATGTAAGGTATCTAGATCCCTTTGGAGGCACTCTATATCGCTATCTGAATCAATTGATCTCCCCATTTTAGTATCGTCTGCGAATTTACTTATCCTACTAGTTATACCTAAATCTAGGTCATTCATGTATATAAGAAACAACAGGGGACCTAATACCGATCCCTGGGGGACACCACTTTTGACTGCTCCCCACTCTGACTTGGTACCATTTATGCTGACTCTGTTTCCTACCAATTAGCCATGACCTAATCCATCCCAACAACGCCCCACCTATTCCATGTGCCTCAACCTTTCTCATCAATCTCTCATGAGGGACTCTGTCGAAAGCTTTACTGAAATCTAAATATATAATATCGTATGCTTTGTCATTATCTACCGCTTCATATACCTCTGAGAAAAAACTAAGCAAATTAGTAAGGCAAGAACGTCCCTGAGTGAATCCATGCTGAGAAGAATTGATTAAGTTAAATGTTTCTAAGTGGTTTCTCATTTTCCTAGCAATTATTGACTCTAGTAGCTTTCCTATGATTGAAGTGAGACTAATGGGACGGTAATTGGATGCTATTGATTTATCACCTTTTTTGAAAATCGGAACTACATTTGCAAGCTTCCAAGCTTCTGGAACTAATACCTGTTTCTAATGAATTGTTAAAAAGAAATGTTAATGGGTAACTTAACTCATCTCTGCATTCTTTTAATACTCTGGCATATACCTCATCGGGACCTGGCGATTTCTGAGGTTTCAGTCTGTCAATTTCCTTAAGCACATCATTTCTACTTATAGTAACCGTACTTAACCTTTTTTCTATACTATCGCTATATACCTTACGGACTTTTGGAATCTGTGCCAAATTTTCATTAGTGAAAACGGATTGAAACTGACTATTTAATGTACTGCACATTTCTAAATCATTTTCTGTCATTTCTCCTATCGAAGTTTTAAGGGGGCCTATTTTATCTCTAACTTTAGATTTATATAGCTGGTAAAAAGCCTTAGGGTTATTTTTTGAGTCATTGGCTATCCTGATTTCATAATTTCTTTTGTCTGTCCTTATACATTTTTTAACCTCTCTTGATAGACTCTGATAGTAAGCAAGTAGGTGAATTTCGCCTTTCTTAATTTTTCGATATATTCCTCTCTTTTTTCCTAGAAGGTCTAATAGTCTATTATTCATCCATTTGGGTTGGTTCTGTGTTGATCTAAATTTTCTTTTGGGGATATATTTATTTTGCGCATTGTGGAGTGAAGAAATAAAATGATTATATGTAGCTGTCAAATTATCCTGAGTTAAGACAGGTATCTGAGAGAGAGTATGTTCATTAGCGCACCTGGGTCCACTTAATAGTTTAACCATAGGATCGACTCTTAAGGCTCGTCTTAATCCACCATAATTGGCTTTTCTGAAATCTGGGATAAGTGTCGTATTCTCTTTAGCCTTTCCTGTCCATTGTATGTTAAAATAAATTGATTTATGGTCACTATTTCCTAGTTGGTCTCCTATCTCTACATTATTTATCATTTGTTCATTATTACTGAGAACTAAATCGAGGATATTATTACCTCTAGTAGGCGAGTCTATGAATTGAAATAAAAAACTATCCTGTACCGCCTCAATAAACTCTTTTGAATCTGAGTCGCCGATTTGATGCTGCCAATCAATATTCGGAAAATTAAAATCCCCCATAATACACACATTGCTAAACCTTGATGCTATTTTAACTTCCTGCCATAAAGCTGTACCTTCGTTTCTACTCATATTTGGTGGTCTATAAATAACTCCAATAATTATGGTCTCACTACCTTCGCTAACCTCAACCCAAACACTTTCGTTATCAGTATTTAGTCTAATACCTGATTTAATACAGCTTTTTAAAGAACTCCTGACAAACACTGCTATTCCGCCGCCCCTCCTACTTGTTCGGTCGCGTTTAAACAAACTATATCCTGGTATATGGAATTCTGCTAAAAAAAATCTTGATTCTGTATTAATCCATGTTTCAGTCAGTGCTATAATGTCTATATTTTCGTTGCTAACAAGTGCTCTAAGTTCATCCATTTTGTTACATAAACTCCTACAGTTTGTATAATATAATCGCAATTAATTTATTTTACTGGTATCGGATTTACCTTTATTTCTAACTGAATTCCCATCTTCTGTTACACCTTCAATATTTCTACTAGCAGTACAATTAAAATCCTGTGACTGATATTTTCTATTCCTATCTGATGTAGCAGTACGGCAATTTACCCTATCTAGACAATTATTCTTACTCATATTCTCAGGCTTTATTTTCAGCGAAACCCCGCGACAATCCAATCTATTGACCTAGCTAAATTTGCCACCCCTAGCCGAGAAAGATGAACCCCGTCCTGTGCGTACAACTGATTTTTACCATAGAAATGGGTCCAGTTATCAAGGAATGGTATTGCATTTGCATTACAGTATTTTTCCAGCCGACAATTGATACCAATTGCCCTAGATGACCATTCCTTGCTGACCCCTCTCCGTGGCAAGATACTGTGTACTACAGGTATGCCTCCCTTCCTCCTAACTTTATCTAACACCTCCCTGTACTGCCGAAGCAGTACTTCCGTCCTACCTTTACCAACATCATTCCTCCCTTACTCGACTTATGTTGCGCGCCGATAGTTAGGGGTTAATATACTGTATATAGGACTAGGTTTAGATTTCTTAATTACTCGGTGGTGTAGTGGATTAAAAGCTTGGTTCTGAATGTCGGAGGATCGAGTCCGGCTGGAAGTATATATACATTTATTAGCTAACGTGTATTTGTGAGATATACTTGATATTTATGACTCTCGTGTTTGGCTGGGCGAGAATTAAAATGAAAATAAAACGGCATTGCCCTGCAGTTGTGTCGGACTGTAAGCGAATTAGCCTTTTAAATGACGACATCATGGAACTCTCCCTCGCTTCCTTCAACAAACATTTATCATACATCATGTGTCCATATTTCTATAGCTAACACATTTTGTAGTCAGTGGATATTGTTGTTTAGTATAGTTTTTAAGGTCACCTATAATATAGATAATACATATATATATATATATATATATATATATATATATATATATATATATATATATAATAAATAGTCAGAAGGTATTTTTGTGCCTTTTTGTTATGATAATTAATCAGAATATAATTATGTTTGTCGTCATTAGCAATGTCAATGTTTCCATGACTACTATAATATATAGGCATTTAGTGTAGCCATATACTATATAGGTACTTAGTGTAGGCATCTACTGTTGAATATACACATGTATATTCACAAGAAATTATGATAAACTGTGCATTTCTTAATGGCCGCCTCACACATTCATGACTTGGACGGCGACATAGCGCGTATTTTGTCTTGTGATGAAGTCTTGTAGAAAACACGACGCCTCTCTCCATGTCTGGCAGTCTCGGGCGATGTGAGTGAGGTACGCGTAATTTGAGTGTAGTCCTTAAAATTTCGGGCTGAGTTGTGAACTTACTTTTTGTCGTTACATGTTGATGTGATTACGTTATAAGTTCTTTCAGTACTGGTTGGTGGTGTTGCTGCATGTCGTTGTAAATCGCGCGAGATCACAACGAGAAAATACATTACGGGGTGTGAAAGAGAACAGCCTGAAATGATCCCATAGCGTCATGCAGCCAGACTGAACGCAACGTAACCACACAGACAATATCTCGATATCCCACCATCATTGTATCACCCACTGACGACATTTGACAGTGTTTCAAGAAATTTGGATGTACACACACAGTATATATAACGTACACCGAACGTAAGTTGGCGAAACCACCTAGACAAGTGAAGAAACCAATGCTGTGCTCTTGTCCTGAAACCTGGACGTCATCTGGACGTACCTGGTCCGACACATACTGGGTACGTTGTATGTACGTTGTGATGTCCTGGTGTTTCCTGTTGATTTTGCGTGATCCAAACTATCATCGGCCAATTCTCTGGCTGGGGTAGCGATGCCTCGTATTGGGTACGTTCTGTTTCCGGTTTAATGTTGTACTTGTTCGTAGTGTGACGTTAACCACTCCGTTAGAACCGCATGGCTTGTCCTACAGTGACTCGCTAGGATCGCCAGGGCAGTGGATGGGGCTACAGTTTGTGTATTAGAGTGTGCTTTATTTCATATGAAAGCTTGTGTCATGGGAAGTCCAGAAAGGCTCTTTGTTTTCGCCCATGTCAAGGCTTTATATATTTAATTGTAAAGTATATATTTTATCATTAACTAGTAATGATAGGATCTGGGAGAGAGAGAGGGAGTAGAACAGAGTGAGAGGGGGCGCGCAGGGTTTTTTGTCCCGCTCGATGACGTCACGGCTGGCTGCCTCGCGGGGGTTGGTGGAGAGAGGCCCTTACCATGCTGTAAGCTTTGCTAGTGGTTAGATGACTTGTAACCGCTGTTTTCCCACGCGGCTCGAGCTAGTGCGAGTATATATACAGTTCCTCGCCACTCTCTCCCTCAGATCTGGTTTCTAGAACACACCCATCTTTTTTCCCTTGCTATCTGTCCCCGCTCCGTACCTGAGAATCTTTTCCTCTGCCTATCTCTCTCATTTTCCATATCCTTCACCACCTTTTATTAATATTATACCCCCTCTGGTTAACTCTGCAAAATCAGCTTCATGCTGGCCAGTTGTATTGTGTGTTAAGGTCTGATATAGCCTATGTATGTTAGTTGTTAAGATAAGTGGATCACGAAGCATTGGTTGGCATTTATATTGTTTAGTACTGCTTCCTTTAGTTATTATTGTTCTGCTGGATTAGATAATGCTAGACTAGGAGTCTGATATTCTAAGGTATTGTTTCCTATGAGTGCTGGCTTCAGTTAAAAGCGGCACGACATACCTGAGAACTGGAGTTGATTGAGTAAATTCTAGTCTGTGTGCCATTGAGAGTAGAGCATGCACGAATGAGGGTTTTTTGCCTATACCATTCTGCACTGTTCTAGTCTCGATTGTTTGTCTTTGAGGTACGCCAGGAGAACGCTTAATACTTCGGTATTAAGGATTCTCAAGAGAGCTACCCTTCATTATAACGTAATATTTGACGCACAGACTTGAGATTTGCACTAGACTATGCGGCATGCCATGCGCACCAGTATCTCGTATCATTGACTCTAGCTAGACTTTATCAATCATAGTAGACATTAAGTATATTAACCTAATTTCTCTTTTTATGCATACCCGTTTATGATTACACAAGCATTTCGCAGCCTAGTTTGATGTATTGAGACACAAGCGACTTAGGCTCTTTTTGTTGATAGGAATACTGCATTGTCGTGGCGATTATTATTATTGTTGTTGTGTTTAGGATATTCTTGGCTCCGACGGCATTATATATTCTGCCTTTTTGTGTGCATAGCCTGCACGAGCATTGTTCCGTGCCTGCCTTTTTGGGTTCCATTTCCGATACGAGCATCTTTATAGCATCTAACATTTAAAGAAGATTCTTTGTTAGTGTTGAAGGACTTTAGTGCACTTTCTTTCATGCAGGAGTGCCTGACATTTATTGATTAAAGTAACGTAAGCTGTAACTTCTCTTACCACCTTACTTTGCATACCATAACCAAGCACCTTCGGTTATAGGTAGTAATAGGCTATTTTCACATAACATTAAGCCTAGAGTAGACGCACATTTATTGAGAGTTTGATAGCCTATTATTGCATATAGAACTCTGTAGAGTATTTGTGTTCTTTGTTCACTGGGAATATACATCAGAGGTTGGAGCTAGCGCTTTCCGTTGTAACATTTATGCCATTACTAGTCCAATGAATAAGAGCCCTGATATATTTGAACCCCAGTCGTAACAAATGGCGACCTTACCTAGGATTTGGTGAACCTACATTTATTAGCAGGGAACATTTGTTGTTTTGGAGAATATTTTGCGGGGATCAGCAAGAATAATTTTGTTTGCAACATAGTATAGCCCTTGAGCATTTCCGAAAAATTTTGTGTGTATATTGAGGTATAAGAGTTTGGGGTACTTCTTTTCTGAATATTGTGGTGAGAAATTTTTGTGAGCATCATGTCTTATACCGGGTCAGAGGAGAATGGAGACACAGTACGTAATGTCGAAACTGAGGAACAGCAGCATGATGAAAGGGTTAATCGGGTGAACTGTGAGGAGGATGCTAGGATATTTTTGCAATGGCCTGTTGCTGCCGAGCGGTTGGAGGGTATGGATCGGTACGGTCTTCAATGCCTGGCCACAGCTATCGGTCATGCGGTTACTAGCAGCATGACCAAGGATAACTTGATAACGTGTGTACTGGGCAGGGTGACTGGTGAGCGAGATGGGTTGAGTGCTCAGAGCCCTTCGGCCATGCTTCCCCTACACTCGACTCCCAGCCATCCCAGTAGTTTGCCGACCCCGGGTACGCTTCCGCAGTTGGGTGGTGACTGGCAGGGTGGGTTGCCCCTGGGGGGACCACCGGTAATTTCAAACATTGTAGCACCTTCACCTCCTCAAGGGTTAACTCCAGAATTATTGCTTCAGCTCGAATTAGCTAAGATCGAAGAGAGAAAGGCTATCAGGGTATCTGAGCTTCAGCTTCAGCAGCAATTAGAATTAGCCAAGATAGAAGGGAGAAAAACTATCAGTCAAGCAAAAATCCAAGCTGAATCGACTAGGTACTGTGCCGATATGGATGTAGAGAAGTCGCGAGTAGAGACAACGGGACAGCGACTTGGGGCTGGTAACCGTGTTCATGAGCAGTCTCTCTCGCACTTATTGAAACTGGTTCCGGTGTTTGATGAGAGTGGTGTAACAGAATTTTTCACACGCTTTGAGAAGAAGTGCCAGGAACACCAGTGGCCAGAGAATAAATGGGCAGCACTTGTATCCTCTAGATTAATAGGCAAGGGTCTTAAAGCCTACGATGCATTACCTTAGGAGTTATGTATTGTGTACGAGGATCTGAAGGAGGCTGTCCTGAGGGCTTACGAACTGCAACCAGAAACGTACCGTTTGAAGTTCCGGGGTGTAACTAAGGGAAGAGATAGCACCTTTTTGGAACACGCCCGGGACTTGGCCGATGCTATGGGGAACTGGCTCCGATCTGAGAAGGTAACAACATTTGATGGACTTAAGCAGTTGATGATGTTGGAGCAGTTCTTTAAGAGCACGGGCGGTGATCTAACTTTGAACTTAAAGGAGAAAAACCCAAGAACTCTAGTCGAAGCAGCAGAAATGGCTGATCGACGGCTGTCGTTGATTCGGGGTTGTGGGTCCTCACAGAAGTACGATGTAAGTGCTAAGGACCGTTATCCTCCCCCTCCCCGGAACAATGACACATTTAAACAGAAGAGCCATGAAACTAAAACTTAATCCAAACCTTACACCACACCGTATGTGAAAAGTCAGGGGCCTTTTACATCACAGTATAAGCCGAAACCAAAATTTATGTGTTTTAGTTGCCACCAGGAGGGTCATAAGGCAAATGAGTGCCCTAGTCGACCTCCTCCGGCAGCCGTGTCTTTTGCTCACGGCATTGGAGTGTTCAAGAGGACATCGGAGTTTGTTAGAGGCATTTCTTCCGAGGTAAATACACTGCCAGTGCAGAAGGATCCGGAAGGCTTATTCCCTGTCCGTGATGCCTTTAGTGACCACAGGGGACTCGGTTCTGTGGAGTGGGGGGGTAGAAGACATGAGGTGTGAATTTTGCGTGACACTGGGGCATCGCAAACACTGTTGAGAAATTTCACTGGTAAACCTGTCAATACGGCGCGGGTGGTTGTGGTTCAGGGAGGTAATGCGACAAGGTCATACCCGCTTGTAAGAATGAAGGTGGAAGTTGATGGCGTGACTCGAGACCTGGATGTAGGAATTGTGGAGAAGTTACCTGTTGGGGGCGTCGACCTCCTTCTCAGCAACGACATTGCGGGACCTACTTCTGAGGCTCCACCCTTGGTCGTTGCCGAGAAGCCGGCCGACGTGAGTAGGGAGGAGCAGGAGTGGGTTGAGAAGTGTCCGGGGCAGCCTATGGAGTGTGTTGTCACCGGAGATTCTGCATCCAGGGAGTCACATTCTGGTCAACAATCTTTAGATCAGCGGAGGAAGGGTACCGAGAAGGGGGTGCAAGTTGATGCGGTTGAGAGTTTAGTGTCAACGGACCTTCTCGGGGACTCATTATTAGGACCACATTTCGAGTCTGGAGAAGACCCAGTAACTGTTCCTGAAGGGGCAGAGGATGGGCTTAAAAAGACGAAAGAGTTGAAGGAGGACAGTGATGCACAGTCGGGAGTTGTAGCAACAAGGTACCCTGACGCGTACCCTATGAGAAATGGGTCGGCGAAAACGGTGGTCCGAAGCTTGCTAGTGTATTTTTCCCGGTATGGTTACCCGCAGGGGATTCAGTCAGTCCGGGCACCCAACTTCACTTCTAGCCTCTTTGGACAAGCAATGCCGCAGCATGGGATTGTTGGGGTTGTGTCATCTGCATATCATCCGGAGAGCCAGGGTGTGTTAGAGCGATGGCACTCAGCCTTGAAATCTGTGCTTTGTTGTTGTTCCTTTGAGAGTGGGAGGGATTGGGATCTTGGCCTGCCATGTGTTTTGTTTGCTGTGTGGGAGGTACCTGGGGAGAGTTTGGGATTCAGCCCTAATGAGCTCGTCTTTGGACACCGTGTCAGAGGGCCTCTCCATATGGTTGAAGAAGTATGGGAGGGCGCAGAAAAACCTTGTTCTATGCTCAAGTGTGTCCTCAACAGTCGAGAACGGATGTTGCGCAGTCTGGAGTTGGCTGGCCGTAATTTGACTAGCTCTCAGGCCCTCAGGAAGGACAGGTACGACCTCAAGGTTGAACTCAGGGAGTTTCACGTGGGTCAGGAGGTGTTGATTCTACTGCCCCTTGTAGGTCACCCCTTATCCGCGAAGTACGCTGGTCCTTATAGGGTGGTGGAGGAGCTATCAGACCTGGATTACTTGGTAGCCACTCCAGACAGACGGAAGCGCAATCAGTTATGTCATGTTATTCCCATGAAGGAGTATGGGAGGCACCCCCCTGAGCCTCTCACTGTGCCTGTGATGACGTTTAGCAGTCAAGGTGGAGAAGGAGAATGGGACAGTCAAGCTCAGGTGGAGGATAACTGGAAGGATAAGAAGTTCAAATGGGCACCTGAGTGTGAGAAGGTGTTTAGGGAAGTAAAACACCTGTTGTGCACTCACCCGATCCTCAGGGCCCCAAACTTTAGCCTACCTTTCCAACTAGCAACGGAGGCTAGTGGTGTGGGGGCTGGTGCCGTCCTTGTGGAAAAGGACGATGATGGGCTGGAGCATCCTGTTAGTTTCTGCTCGGAGAAGTACAATTCGGCCCAGGGGAGCTGCTCTGTTGTCGAGGAGGAGCTGCTGGCGGTTGTACTTGCTCTGAGGCATTTTGAGGTCTATGTTCCAGCCTATGGTCCGGTCGTTGTAGTTTACCCAGATCATCACCCTCTCAAGTTCTTGGACCAGTTTCACAATCGGAATATGAGGCTGACCAGGTGGTCACTAAGGTTATTAGTATATAACCTGGACATACGCCATATTGCCGGTTGTGACAACGTGGTTGCAGATGGTCGTTCAAGGGTATATGATCCTGGGTAGATTGACACACGGGTAGCCTCCTGCTTTAGTTTGAATAGTATTTTGCGCTTGGTGCTTGTTGGCTCGCGGTTGTAGCCCAGCGTATTGGTTCGTAAAGCAGGAGTTGAGCGTTTGGTATAGAAGAAAAAACTAGGCTTGCCCCTATAGTGCAGCCGAAATAAACAAATTATAAACATAAAAAAAAAATCAAATAAAAACTCTTTCTTTGATAGTTGATTTTGTTTTAGTATGTTATAGCAGTAATTCTGAGTTGCACTCCTCTCAGAATGCTGGGCTAGAGAAGCTAGCTCTTGAGGAGCATAACTACATATAATTTAACCTATGGTGCTGGGGAGGGTTATAATTTTGAAAAATGTTTTGTTGAAGAACTGTGCCAGATATTTTACTGCAGCTGGGTGATGGGAAGTGGAGATATAGCATGGGTTCTAACCATCAGATTTTTGTGAGCCTTGGGGCCTCTGAGAAAAATCTTGGGGGGGTGTGACGTTAGCCACTCCGTTAGAACCGCATGGCTTGTCCTACAGTGACTCGCTAGGATCGCCAGGGCAGTGGATGGGGCTACAGTTTGTGTATTAGAGTGTGCTTTATTTCATATGAAAGCTCGTGTCATGGGCAGTCCAGAAAGGCTCTTTGTTTTCGCCCATGTCAAGGCTTTATATATTTAATTGTAAAGTATATATTTTATCATTAACTAGTAATGATAGGATCTGGGAGAGAGAGAGGGAGTAGAACAGAGTGAGAGGGGGCGCGCAGTGTTTTTTGTCCCGCTCGATGACGTCACGGCTGGCTGCCTCGCGGGGGTTGGTGGAGAGAGGCCCTTACCATGCTGTAAGCTTTGCTAGTGGTTAGATGACTTGTAACTGCTGTTTTCCCACGCGGCTCGAGCTAGTGCGAGTATATATACAGTTCCTCGCCACTCTCTCCCTCAGATCTGGTTTCTAGAACACACCCATCTTTTTTCCCTTGCTATCTGTCCCCGCTCCGTACCTGAGAATCTTTTCCTCTGCCTATCTCTCTCATTTTCCATATCCTTCACCACCTTTTATTAATATTATATCCCCTCTGGTTAACTCTGCAAAATCAGCTTCATGCTGGCCAGTTGTATTGTGTGTTAAGGTCTGATATAGCCTATGTATGTTAGTTGTTAAGATAAGTGGATCACGAAGCATTGGTTGGCATTTATATTGTTTAGTACTGCTTCCTTTAGTTATTATTGTTCTGCTGGATTAGATAATGCTAGACTAGGAGTCTGATATTCTAAGGTATTGTTTCCTATGAGCGCTGGCTTCAGTTAAAAGCGGCACGACATACCTGAGAACTGGAGTTGATTGAGTCAATTCTAGTCTGTGTGCCATTGAGAGTAGAGCATGCACGAATGAGGGTTTTTTGCCTATACCATTCTGCACTGTTCTAGTCTCGATTGTTTGTCTTTGAGGTACGCCAGGAGAACGCTTAATACTTCGGTATTAAGGTTTCTCAAGAGAGCTACCCTTCATTATAACGTTATATTTGACGCACAGACTTGAGATTTGCACTAGGCTATGCGGCATGCCATGCGCACCAGTATCTCGTATCATTGACTCTAGCTAGACTTTATCAATCATAGTAGACATTAAGTATATTAACCTAATTACTCTTTTTATGCATACTCGTTTATGATTACACAAACATTTCGCAGCCTAGTTTGATGTATTGAGACACAAACGACTTAGGCTCTTTTTGTTGATAGGAATACTGCATTGTCGTGGCGATTATTATTATTGTTGTTGTGTTTAGGATATTCTTGGCTCCGACGTCATTATATATTCTGCCTTTTTGTGTGCATAGCCTGCACGAGCATTGTTCCGCTGCCTGCCTTTTTGGGTTCCATTTCCGATACGAGCATCTTTATAGCATCTAACATTTAAAGAAGATTCTTTGTTAGTGTTGAAGGACTTTAGTGCACTTTCTTTCATGCAGGAGTGCCTGACATTTATTGATTAACACCTTACGAGCGGCCTATGCGGTTTATTTATGTGTACCGCACAGCGGGGTGTTTTTAGCCAAAATAGGGCTGTTTACGTGATCACTTTCATGCCTAAATAAGACCCAGAACGTAAAACAAGTACCTATCCCTGAAAGGGCATAAACAGAGCTTTCGAATGACACCATAACGATCCTTGTATGATGGATAGTTTTCTTGCAATAACCGTGCAACGCGAGTGCAAAAAGCAGGTAATTCGGTACTTTCAGTACATAATTGAGTATGTAGCGAGTGAGAGAGGGAGGAGGGAGCTGAGATTTGTGTCAGTAGGTTCGCCGCGGTGGTCTGGAGCAGTCATACGCTCGCTAGTCTCCTGCCACCACTTGTCTCTCTCTCTCAGCCACATTACGTGCTGAAATTGCCACTCGACCTATGTCGAGCGCCGCCACATAGTCCAGCTTTATTTAACTCGACTTATGTTGCTCGCCGCTAAATAAGGGTTAAAGTAACGTAAGCTGTAACTTCTCTTACCACCTTACTTTGCATACCATAACCAAGCACCTTCGGTTATAGGTAGTAATAGGCTGTTTTCACATAACATTTAGCCTAGAGTAGACGCACATTTATTGAGAGTTTGATAGCCTATTATTGCATATAGAACTCTGTAGAGTATTTGTGTTCTTTGTTCACTGGGAATATACATCAGAGGTTGGAGCTAGCGCTTTCCGTTGTAACATTTATGCCATTACTAGTCCAATGAATAAGAGCCCTGATATATTTGAACCCCAGTCGTAACAGTAGTAGGTACGAAATGCCCTCGAGATGGTCTCTTCTTATAATTTGTCGTGCTCGATATCCTCGACTTTTTTGCAAAACTCAATACGCGCTAAGTCACTGTCCATGTCGTGAATGTGTGAGGCGGCCATAAGTGTTGAGTACTGTTGATATATATTTCGACAGTCGTAGCTATGGCGCTATTTCAGAAGAGTCCACCAGGATTGAGGCTAAACCTGAATCTCGACATACATATCTTAAAAGTACGTAAATTTACATAATTTGCTGTTAATTGAGGAGGAATAGGGAAGGGCTGGAAAGAAGACTAGGATGACCCAATATACACAGTTTGTTATACAATATAGTAATATTGCCTCCTGCGTGTCGTAAGAGGCGACTAAAGAGGTTGGGTCGGTGGGCTTGCGACCACCCACCCATGAAAAATACTTACGCAATGAAGAACGAACGAACAGCCTCGGATGTGGACGGACCTAATGTTGACGAACCCCGACCGACTATGGACAATCTTAGAATGCGACGTCGAATGTGAGAGGCGTGAATGATGACACAAAAGAGAGAGAGGTCCTGGAAGTGTTAGTGAATGCCAGGCTGGATGTATGTGGAATGACTGAGACCAAATGGAGGGGTACAGATGTGAGAGAGTGGGAGTTTAAAATGGGCGTGTGTGCTGGAGTGAGTGAGGGAGTAGCGAGAAAAGGTGCGTGTTTGTTTGTAAGTAACAAAAGAAAGGAGCGTATAAGAGACTATGAGTCTGTGGGCTCAAGGATTGTGTGGGTGAGAATGAAAGTAGGAATACAAACGTGGGTGATTGTGTATGTCTATGCTCCGATAGAGGATAAACCTGTAATGCACCTTTCCCACTGATGCGATTTCATACAATTTTCGTCGCCGAGGACGTAGTTTTGTCAATTCGCAACAAATTTGTGCGACATCAACGATTTTGACCGTTACAAACCTATTACAAATTATACTCGGCACCGATGTTTCCGATGATTGCGACGCAATCGTCGACATTCTGCGACGTTATCGGCGAAGTGAGCAATGGTTCGTCGATGACCTCTGCGAGGAATGTCACATTTTCAAAAATATATTGCGAAGTAATGCGAGGGTGAAAGAAAACTCGCCGTATGTTCTGCGACGTCTTCGGCGAATCAAGCGATGGTTCGGCGGTGACTTCGGCGAAATTATCTGATTATTTTTCATGGCACAAATTTGTGTGATGAATGAACGATTACTCGTCGATTATTGGCAACACCATCGCAGATACGCCGCCGAGGTGTCCGAACAGGATCGCCAAGGTGTGCGAACATGAGGAATGTAACGTAAGTGTGCTAATTGCAGAGTGGAATTAGCACACTCATGTTACAATCGCTCAACTAAATATGCCCCCACACCCACCCCAAACCCCCAAACCTTTGGTGGCTCTATATAAACAGCTTGAGACACTCCCAGACAACATTACAACCTCAACCCTTGCAATGTGCGTGTGAAATTTTTCGATGGTCAGGCATACACAGAAACTACGCAAAAGGGATGTACGATGTCTTCGAATGGACCTTATTGCCCAGCGGATGCGTCTCATTTATCTGCAATGCCTACTGGAGCTTAGCAGAAAGGAGAAGGAAGCAGAGAGGGAAAGGAAGGAAGAAGAGGACGAGAGGACAAAGCAGAGGAAGAAGCGAAAAGTGTGGACTAGAGCGTGGCTGTTAAGGCGAGGTATATTTGGGTGTTGTGAAAACCTAATGAAAGAAGTGGAAACAGAGGACCCAGCGGATTTCAAAAACTTCATGAGAGTGGACCCGGCACTCTTTAAAGAAATTCTGGAAAAAAATTGGACCCATCATTGCAAAAAAGGACACGAACTTGAGAAAAACGATTGAACCTGGTTTGCGTTTGGCAGTGACGTTGCGTTACCTAGCTACAGGTGACAACTACAAGAGTCTGATGTACTTTTTCAGGATAGCGCACACCATCTCCAAAATAGTGCCCGAGGTGTGTGAGGCTATTGTGAGTGCCTACATGGGTGATGTCATTGTTTGTCCGACAACACCTGAAGAGTGGAAGGTGGTTGCGAATCAATTTGATAGAAAGTGGCAATTTTAACATGCTATGGGCGCGTTGGATGGAAAACATGTTGCAATCAGAAAGCCACCCAAAGCTGCCTCTACCTTCTACAACTACAAAGGTTATCATTCGATTGTGCTGCTTGCCATCGTTGACGCTCACTACAAATTTCTCTACATCGATGTTGGTGCAGAGGGATCAGCGTCAGATGGAGGATTGTTCCTACGAACCCCTATTAATTTGCTATTGGAGAGGAATGATGTTGGTGTTCCTGAACCTGAGCCGCTGGAAAACGACAACGAGGAAACTCCTTTCTTCTTCATTGGAGACGACGCCTTTCCACTGAGGAGGTGGATGATGAAACCATACCCACTGAGAGGCTTATCTGACGATAAGCGTATATTCAATTACCGCCTATCGAGAGCCCGGAGAGTGGTTGAAAATGCGTTCGGTATCATGTCTGCCAGGTAAGGAAAGCCGATGTTTAAAAGTTGTATACATTTATTTATGTATATATCTATAAATATATATATACATATATATTAATATATATATATATATATATATATATATATATATATATATGTATATATATATATAAAACATACATACATCAATACATATGTGTAGGGGTGGGCAGTGTCCCATCTCCATTAAAAAAGTTAATCCATCTTTAAAAGATTACAATAAGCTCCTCTCTCACTGTCCGACTTGGTAGAATTTCGTCTGTCAATATATATCCGTTATCATTGAACTTGGGTGTGACAGGGATCTGCCATGTGTGGGCTGATCGGCTTAATGGAGACTCCAATTTCATTGTTATTATGTTCTCAATTGTTTGTTTTTTTCATTACACAGACAAAGTTTGGCAATATAATTTCAGATTGTGTTCCTCTCTCTCTATGCATAGTTTGTTGATCCAGTCCCAACTAGATGTCAAATATTATAATTGTTTTAACCTTTCTCATTACAGTTTCCGGTGTCTGCTGACAAAAATACCTCTCCATCCTCATCGGGTGGAATCGGTGGTCATGTCCTGCTGTTGCCTCCACAACATCCTACGCATCAGGAATCCCTCTGATCGCAAAGGTCTTCTTGTGGAGGAGGATATTGAGGCAGGACAAATAATTGAGCTGGTGCATCCGTCAGACCTCCTAGACCGTGTTGGGTCCAGGCCTGGCAACACCGCCACCAAAGATGGGAAGGGTGTACGTGAAAAGCTCTGCACCTACTACAATTCACCCCGTGGCAGTGTCTCTTGGAAGGATAAAATGATAGGACGCACCCCATCAGAGACATGAATGACGAAAATAAAATGTATAATATTTGTAATTAATGTTTAATTTGTATTCCACCAAATGCCCAAGTAATTAATTGAATAAGAAAACATTAGTATTATGTTATAAAGTTTATTCGCTAACATATGTAAAATATCCTCATGGGGGCCTATGGCAAATACATTTTCTTATTAAGCTTAGCAATGAAAATGTTGGATGATGAAAGTGAACGAAATATATTGACATATGAAACACTATAACTTTCGAAACGTTGACACAAGGAGATAATAAGCAGGCTTTAAAAAACAAATCACATCGGGAGAACATTCTTTCAATAAGGTCGACGAGTACCAGGTACCTAGTCCTAGGAGTAGGTTTTACAAGTTGACTGGAGTGTGTTATATGTTTTATAAGTATATATTTTGTTTTATGCACATTTCATGTAAAGATGCCATACATTGGCTTTGATATACATTTTTAGTGGCACTTACATTGTCCGTATAGTTTACTAGAAACCCTACATTTGAAAAATATTTAGAATGGACCAAAAAAATACACAAATAAAAATATCTACATTGGATAAACTTTTGAACATGACAATGGTACACAAGGTTATATTGTTCATGCTTAGGACAATCACAAAAATTGACATAATCTAGGAATATTTACTAATTACATTTTGGGAGATAGTCATAGGTGGGTAAATCCAGGAATGCCTTTTACTAAAGTGCCTTCCACCTTATATATGATCCACTTTTGTTTACAGCATAAAACATGCAAAAATTGCAGTGGCTAACTATTATAATTGCATCTAATATGAATGTATCGATATGTACCTCTCGAAATATGTACATTAACTGTGTAAATTAATTTACTTGCTTTGTTTAATATTATTTGCTGGTTGATACTGTTGTGTGTTTCAATACACCTATTCAGCGGTTGCTAATAATTGGCAAGACATTTGACAAGTTATGATGACGAAACTTAGGGAATTAAACAGATTGACGAATGAGACCCAATATATATTGAGAATGAGAGACAAGGAAATCTTAAATCTGGCTTGAAACACGTACTTAACTTTTAATCCCCAGCAAATCTCTACCCGGGACATTCCAGTATAACGACTTCCAGGTGCCTAATCCGAGGTTTGGCTTATATTTTTACTACAGTGAATGTGTCCTTCTCAATTCTCACAAAACAAAACATCCCAACATGCCTGTTAATAATTCATACCTTATTATCATAAACATTGGTCACTGTGTATCTTTGCGAGTATTTATTTTCGCACTCCAGTGATAGGTTTACCGATTTATTAATAATATCTTATATTCAAGAAGCATGCAAGAAATGAGATGCGTAAGCTATAATTATCTTCTTTCCTGAACCTTGTTTCATAGATAGTTAACATTATAAAGCTTTGACATGATTATATGTCTGTTTTGGTTCCAATGTCTTAATTAACTAAAGACAAAACACTTTGTTTTATTATTTTAAATAGCAGGACTAAAATTTCATTGACAAATCTATTTATATTTTTTTGTTTCGGTTTATAAAAGAAATCGAACAATGAATTTCTTGGTTAAAATTGTATATATACATATATATATATATATATATATATATATATATATATATATATATATATTGTACATAAAATAAATAATAAATTACAATAATTTTATTCTTTGACATACATGTGTTTACTGACGCAATGTACACAAAACTATGAATGACTTTCAATAAATTTGTTACTTTTCTTTTAAGATATTGTCAATCAAAACAAAAACAAAAAACTGAGCATATAATATTATGATAATTTGTTTGTACATATATACTATACTAGAACAAAAATTATGATTGAGTGAAACTGAATAACCTTACTTATTTGAAAAAATACTTTATTTATAAGGAAAAAATGAAGATGGGGAAATAATAGAAATTTGTAGTTATTTACTAAAATTCTGTATTAAATATAATGCATGCTATTTAATTAATGTGGGTGAGTGTGTTGGTTGTCGGGCAAGGGGTTCGCAGCATGGGGTCCATTGTTGTGGTTGGTATGTGGTTGGTATTGTTCCCTGGTATGGGAATCCCACAGGTGTGACGGGTGGGGTTGCAGACGGTGTAGGTTGTGGGACTGGCATCACCTGCTGTTGGTGCGGCTGCCGTGCCGCTTGCCCTGGTTGGTATGGCAGTTGGTAGAGCTGTTCATGGACATGCGACGGACCTGGGATAGGGATAAGAGGAGGCTGTCCCTGAAGATGGAGAGGAGGAGGCGCTCCTTGTAGCAGGTGAGGAAGGGTGTGAGTTGCCAGTGGAGTAATTGCCCGCGTATCGTCTGGTTGATACCCAACTGGCATTTGATATTGCACAGACGGGTAATTGAGTGGTGCAACGTATGTGTTGGTCATCGACACTCTAGGTACTGGTGGCTGCGACACTGGTGGGTCCGCCTGTCTCAATACTGCGGGAGTTGCAATAACCTCCGTCACGCCTGGGATTGTGGCTGGAGCTGTTGCCTCAACTTGAATATTTGAGGGCTTCCTACTGCAGTAAAATGCCAGTTGGTTAACCTTGAGCATAAATGGCTCCACCACTTCGTTGCCCATCCTCAACCTTTTCCATTCCAAGCACTCAGTAAAGATTCTTCTTTCCGACTGGAGGAAGTTTTTTGGTTGGTAGCCCTCCGCATTCACCTCATCCATCATCTTCAGGGATTTCTTGTGTTGGTCGATCAGCTGTTTAGAAGTAAAAAACCATACATAAATGTCACATAAATAATAACTTAAATTGTTGGGTGTCCATGATAAAGCGAGATGATGGAAGCATGAGAAATGTTTTTTCAAAATGTTATATATGTGAAGATGAATATTATATAATTATATACTATATATATATATATCTATTTATATATATCTATACACTATATATATATATATATATACACGTACATATTTTAAGTTTTAGAAGAATATAAATATAAATATATATATTTATATACTGTATATGTTATCTGTATAATTTATAAGACATTATTTTTTGGACTACACTTGCGGTAAAGATTAAGAATAAACGCTTTCCTTGGTCAAGTACAGGGGATCATCTCGGGACGGACGTCCCCGTTTTGCTCCCCTACCCCTCCTGTGTGTTGAAGGTATGACTGGAGAGTTTGGCATCTCCTCGTCCTCCATTGCCTGCCCCATCGCCTCCTCCGTCAGGTCTCCCTCCTCCTCCAACTGCACGTCCTCCTCCACCTCCAAGTTGTCCTGTGGCCGCGTCCTTTTATCGATCTGGAAATCAAATACAATAAATACCATGTCAAACTTATAACACCTTATAAAGTAACGGATATTAATATTTTGACACATAAAAAATATACAATATAAGAATTCAAATACACAATATAAGAATTCAAATACACAAAATTATATATAGCAAATGGTTTTATATATGCTTGTACATACCATCTTGCTGCTGATTCTTGGTTCCTTTTGGGAAACATTTTCCCAAATCCACTTATCCCAGGTCGTCATGCGTTTAGCACCTGACCCCCTCGGCCTGTTCAAGAGTTTCCCATAGTGTGTCCTCATGTTGGTGTAGAACTTAGAGACTAATGCCACTTTCCCACTGATGCGACTTCTCACGATTTTCATCGCCGACACCAATAAATTGGCACATTCGTGACATGTCGCAACAAAATCTTAAACCCTCGCATGATAATCGTTTGACTCGCAAGGCCTCGCAAATTTTCGGATTGTTCTAAATTTTGGACGAGGACTCACGAGGGTTCATAGCCCTCGCAAGTATTGTCGAACATCGCAGAGGGATCTGCGAGGCCCTCGGAGATCATCGGCGACATTGGTGAGACACTTCGCACAAAAACAAACTTTGCAATGCTGCATGGCGGCTCGCCGATGCTCTCAGATGTTCTGAGAACATCGACGATGCACAAGAGCCATCGGCGATTTCCTCGTCGATTAGTCGTCGACGTGCGCACGAGTACTCGCCGAGAGTATATCCCCCAGGGGTATGCTCCGCACGAGGCATGGGAAGGGCCTTGCGACGTCGCGGAATGCTCAAGACACACCTACCGAGGCCAAAGAGCACCTTCGGCGAGGTGGGTAAAAAAAAATGATTAGGCCTATAGTGAACCTGTCAACCCTTTTTTCTATGCACCTCTCGTGGGGGGGTTCACCTGTTTTTTTTTTCTCTTTCTCTCTTTTTCTCTCTTTCTCTGGTTTGTATCCATTCAGCCCCATTCAGCCAACTGTTTTAAGACGTTTATCCCCATCCAAGTATCGATATCTTCCTGGAAAGCGATAGCGAACCAGCATTATATGGAGAAATCCGGCTTCGCCGGAGAAATTTGTCTATCAATAAATGTACAAATTTAGCTTGCTCTCAAAACAAAAATATATATATGTTGGCTCGCTACCGCTCACCAGGATAATATTGAAACCTGGATGGGAGTATACGTCTTAAAACAGTAGGCTGAACGGGGCCGAATGGATACAAGGCAAAGAGAGAGGGATAGAAATAGAAAACAAACAAAAAAACGAGGAGAGAGGGAGAGAAAGAGAATATAAAAAAAGGCGAGGTGGGCTTAATTTTAAGCCGTAATGCAAACATTGAGCCCACCTCGCTGTTTTTTTTTTTTTTTTTTTCTCTCCCTCTCTCTTTGCCTTGTATCCATTCGGCCCCATTCAGCCTACTGTTTTAAGACGTTTACCCCCATCCAGGTATCAATATTTTCCTGGTGAGCGGTAGCGAGCCAACATATATATTTTTTGTTTTGAGAGCAAGCTAAATTTGTACATATTTTGATAGAAAAATGTCTCCGGCGGAGCAGGATATTGCCAATCTCCGAATTAAGGGGAGATGGGTCGTTTTTCTGGTCTCCTTTCTGCCTCATGGTTAACCCCATTAGTTTTCATATTTTATGACGTTCGGCCCATTAGTTTGGCGATTTTAAGACATTTCACCCCATTTCGTTGTCAATATTAAGACTTTCGTGTCATTTAGGCGTCGAGTTTTTCCTAGCTAGCGATAGCGAGCCTGTACTTTTTGAGGAACCGGCCTTCGGCCAGGATATTTTTCTATCGAAAAATGTACAAATTGATCTTGAAGGAGGGTGTTGGGGGGTGCCTTGTATGCTTGATGGAGGTCTAGGGATGAAACTAAATAAATCATAAACAAATATATAAATAAGCAAATATTACGCCCATCTCCCCTTAAGGGGAAATGGACCGTTTGTTTGGTCATTCATTCCTTTTTTTCTTAGTTTCCTCACTAGACCTCCATCAAACTTAAAACAAAAAACTCTAGACCCTCCTTCAAGATAAATTTGTACATTTTCGACGAGTTGGGTTGGGTATGAGGGGGGATCTGCTTGGTGAGGGCCAATCGGCGCTCTGCAGACCCAGTAATCTTGTGTCGATCTCTGACCGTTTTGGTGAGGTCAGTCCTCAAGGCATTAGTTAGTTGAGTCTATAATTAGGCCTTGTAATTTGGGTTGGGTGTGATAGGGATCTGCCTTGTGTGGGCCGATCGGCTTTCTGCAGAATCCCGTTTTCTTATGTTCTTATGTTTGTGCCATGAAATATATGCAAAAAGTTTTCGGATAATCTCGCCGAGGTATTCGCCGAACCATCGCTTAATTCGCCGAAGACATTGCAGAACATACGCCGAAGATTCGTTCATCCTTCGCATTATTTCGCAATATTTTATTCAAATGTGACAGTTCTCGCCGAGTTCATCGGCGAACCATCGCTCAATTTGCCGATGGCGTCGCATAATGTCGCCGATTACGTCTTATCCATCGGCGTCATCGTCGCCGAGTGTAAACTTGTCAATCTTTTTAACGGTCAAAATCGCTGACGTCGCACAAATTTGTTGTGAATTGACAGACTACGTCCTCGGCGACGAAAATCGTATGAAATCGCATCAGTGGGAAAAGGGTATAATTCAGCTGAAAAGGGAACGAGATAATACCTTAAATGATATCAAGAAAAATATGTCAACATTTATTGAGATTGATGGGAGAGCATTTAGCACACAATACAAAGGGAAAATAAACAAATGAACACTAAAATGTAACATATTGCAATTGTCAAGTTATTATATCATTGTGTAAAAATATTCATAGCACCGCGTTCCTTATACAACCCATGAAGATTATATGTATTTCAAAATAACTAATAGCCACTTACATGGTACACGTAGTTGCTTGCCTTTCTTATCGAAGAGGCGCCCCATGTACATTTTGTCGTTGTGCCTCGGGTCCGCCTTGCTCCATAGGGCTGGGTGGTTCAGGACCCAATCAGCCAGGTCCGCCTCCATTCTGGCCGTAATTATGCCGGCAGAGCTCTCCTCTGAATCAGAAGATGACTTCTGGTCCAAAGGTTGTATGTTGATGTCGCTGTCTTCCTGTGGACGGTGGACCTCAACCTGCACCTTGTCCTGGGTGGTGAAAAGTTGTTGGCTAGGCTGCTGCTCCTTCTCCTTGTGGGGTCCGACGTCCATGGACTCCACCTCTTCTTCCTGTTCCCGAATCTCATCGAAATCCAAAACATCCTCAGCTTGGATGACGGGCGCATCACCGGCAACGATTTTGGTGGTCGCCTTCTTCTTCAGCTGCCCCTTCTTCGTTGGTGGTATTTTCTTGCCAGCCATGGTTGAAAATTTGGAGACTGTTGTGGAAGTTCACTGGAAACAGTGGAATGACCTTTTCTGACCTGTCCCGTGGTATATATACCCCCCTGACCTTACCTCACCTATGCCAGACGTACAACGGGCACCTGAGAATTTCAGGTGCTGTCACACGAGCGCTTTTCCCGTCAATTTTACATGAGCAAGTTATTTCTCAATATAATTTGGGATTGTTTGGCACTAAATAGGTAAATAAAGTGAACGTAAAGTATGTGGGCGGTTAAATTTCAATATATTTTAATTTGTGTACCTTACAGACCACAATTGTCCGTAAATATTGCTCGATAAAGGGTCAGTGCGACTACAACAAGCGAGAGGTGAAAAGCAAACAGGATTGACAGGTAGATAATCCTTTTTTTTACACACCTTGCCGAAGGTGCTCTTTGACCTCGGCAAGGTGTGTCTTGAGCATTCGGCGATGTCGCAAAGCCCTTCACATGCCTTGTGCAGAGCATACCCCCGGCGGGTATTCGGTCGCACGTCGACGACTAATCGACGAGGCAATCGCCGATGATTATTGTGCATCGCCGATGCTCTCCGAACATCGGAGAGCATCGGCGAGCCATAGTGCGACGTTTCGGAACATTGCATCGTTGATGTCACGCCAATGTCGCCGAGGACCTCCGAGGGCCTCGCCGATCCCACGGCAATGTTCGACGATGCTTGCGAGGGTTCGGACCCCTCGCCAGTCCTCGTCCCAAATTTTGAACAATCCGAACATTTGTGATGACCCACGAGGGCCCTTGTGAGGCCTTGCGAGTCAAACAATCATCATACGAGGGTTCAAGATTTTGTTGCGACATGTGCCCATTTCTTGGTGTTGGCGATGAAAATCGTATGAAATCACATCAGTGGGAAAGGGACATAAGAGAGAAAGAGGAGTTCTGGGTGAATGTGGAGGCATGCCTGGATAAGTTTGACAAGAACGAAAGAATATTTCTGATTGGGGATATGAATGGGAAGGTGGGTGATAAGAAAGTTGATGGAGTGGTGGGAGGGTGAGGGGTACCATCAGAGGTGAATGGGAATGGTAGTGCACTTGTGGACGTATGTTTGGGGAGGAGGCTGTGGATAGCCAACACCTTCCGACACAGAATGATACACAGCTACACATGGAAAGTGGTGTGGAGGAAGAAGGATAAGGATAAGACAGTGGTGGAACGAAATGCACTGATTGATTATATATGTGTGGATGAACGAATGAAGAACTCTGTGCTGGGTGCTAGGATGTATAGGGGTATTGGAGGGGGTCAGTCTGACCAGTATGTAGTAGTAGCTAAAATTAGGATACAAAAGAAGTGGGTGAGGAGAGCTGGAAGGAGGCGAGAGGAAGGTGGAATGGCGAGGAGGGTGGAGAGGCTACAGGAGGAGGAAATCACGGAAGAGTACAGGAGAACAGTAGAAAGACGACTACTGTAGGTAGGTTTGACCTGGAAGGTATGAAGAAAGTGAAGTAGATAAGCGAAGTGTTTAAGGAAGAGATCTGTGCAGCATGTGAGGAAGTGTGTGGAATAAGGAGAAGAGGGAGGGGAGTGAAGGGTACAGCAGTGTGGACAGAAGAGGTAAAAATAGCTGTGGAAGATAAGAAGAAAGCGTATAGAGAGTGGTTGGGTAGTAGAGGGAATGAAGATTTGGAGAGACAGAAACAAGAGAGGTACGTGGAGAAAGAGAGAGTAGTGAAGAAAAGTAAGAGAAGAGTAGATGAGGAATTTGGAAGGAATCTGAGTAAGATGGAGGGAGTGTAAGCAACTGTTCTGGAAAGAAATCAAGAAAGTTAGTGAAGGTAGCAAGGGAAACAGTAAGGGTGTGAAAGATAAGAATGGGAGAGTGCTAGCCGAGAAGCAAGAGAGAGTCGAAAGATGGAGGGAGTACTTCAACGAATTGCTAAATGTAAGGAATGAAGCACCAGCAAACATAGTTGGATGGGGTATGGGAGGGAGAAGAAGAAAAGTAGTGGAGGAGGAGGTGGGGATCAGGAAGTCAGAAGTGTGTGAAGCCATGACAAGAGTGAAGTTGGGGAAAGCACCAGGAATAGATGAAGTGTGTGGGGAAATGCTGAAGTATGGTGGTGAGCTAGTGATCAAATGGATATGGAAAATGTGCAAATTAGCGTGGGAGAAGGGGAGTGCACCTGATGACTGGAAGTCAGACATAATAGTCCCCCCTTATAAGGGTAAAGGGGGAAGAGGAGTGTGTGGTAACCACAGAGGAATATTGCTTCTAAGAGTAGTAGAGAAGGTGTACAGTAGGGTAGTGATTGAGAGAGTGAGAGCGAGAACGGAGAAATGGATAGGTGACGAGCAGGGCGGTTTTAGGAAGGGAAGAGGATGTGTAGATCAGATTTTTACCCTGCAATGTGTTGTGGAGAAATATCTGGAGAAGCAACAAAAGGTGTATGTTGCCTTTATGGACTTGAAGAAGGCCTATGACAGAGTAGATAGAGAAGGTATGTGGAAAATACTTAGAATATACGGAGTAGATGGCAAGTTTCTGAAAGCAGTGAAGAGCATGTATGAGGGTGCAAAGGTGGCAGTATGTGTGGAGAATGAGCAGAGCAAGTACTTTGATCTGAGTGTTGGGTTGAAACAGGGGTGTGTGATGTCCCCGTGGTTGTTGACTGTATATATGGATGGAGTTATGAAAGAAATACAAGGAAGAGTAGTGGATGTTGGTGTATCGCTGATAAGGGATGGAAATGAGTGGAAGCTACCTGTGCTGCTGTGTGCTGATGATACAGTTCTGATGAGTGATAATGAATGGGAGTTGCAGGGTCTGGTAAATATGTTTGGAACAGTGTGCGAAAAACAGAATCTGAAGGTAAATGCGGGTAAGAGCAAGGTTATGGTCTTCGAAAAGGGTGAAGCCACAGAGTGTGAGGTGAAGTTGAACGGTCAGGCTATGGAGATTGTCAGCTCATTTAGGTATCTGGGCAGTGTGTTGAGTAAAGATGGGACTATGGATGAAGAAGTGCAGGAGAGGATGCAACAGGGGAAGAGGGTTGTAGGAACGCTGAAAGCAGTAACAAGAAATAGGGTGGTCAGTATGGAAGTAAAGAAGTCCTTGCATGATAGTGTGGTAGGGGAGGTGTGGTGGAGTGGTCTTGCCACTGGCCTGGTAATCCAAAGGTCCCGGGTTCAAATCCCGATGTATCAATGGGAAGATATTATTGGGATGGAATTTGTGCTGTACCTGGTATCAGTGCATTACCACAAGCCCACCGAAACGTCAATAAAAAACCCTCATTGTTCCCTGATTAAATAGCACTGTATGAATATTCCCATATTCAAAATATGCTATAGGGGTGCAATGCCTGGTGAGTTATCTGCTCAACAGGTGGCGTTGTGTGTGTGTAAGTGTTAGAGTCCGAGTGTAGGGGGTGAGACAGTGAAGCACGGGAACGAGGTGGCTTCAGAGATGGGGTCGTTTCGGGCCATGAGTGAGCACCGTGCCTCATGTGAAGGCAAGATGGCAGGTGCTCGTTGTACTCTACGTGCTTCACATGTCTCACATCCTAGACTGGAACAAGACCTCACGGGCTTCACTGTTCATTGTAAAGCGGTGAATGTTAAGGCTCTCAGCCTATGCCCGAGAGGAAGTAAGTTGGAATATAGAAAAAAAAAAAAAAAAAAAAAAAAAAAAAAAAAAATCCGGCACTGATTTACGGAAGTGAAGCATGGACGTTGGTGGAGAGATTCAGACCAAGAGTGAGAGGGGTGGAAATGAGTTACTTGAGAAGTGCGTGCGGAGTTACATTATGGGATAGACAGACGAATGAAGAAGTAAGAAGGAGGTGTGGTGTGGAGGTAGATGTGCTGGAAACTGTGAAAAGGAACACCTTGAGATGGTTCGGCCATATGGAACGTATGGGAAGCGAGAGAATGACTAAGAGGGTGTACGAGAGCGAGGTGGAAGGACAGAGAGGGAGAGGTAAACCAAGAGAGAGGTGGAAGGATTGGAGTGAGGAAGTATATGGATGAGGGCGGTGCTGGTTGGAAGGAGGGCCGTCGACTGACTGGGGTCAGAGGTGCATGGGGGCGGTTCGTTCGTGGCCACACCTTCGGGGATCACGGTGTCAGGCAATAGATAGATAGATTATTAAAAACTATTCTTGGTCGTGTTTAATTTTATTTTAACACTTTAATCACATGTATATCTAATGCCTAATTGACAACACAAAATAATTTAAATTAACTTGATTAAAGTGCATACGTAAATGTATTAAAACAACAATGGCATGATACTTAATACAAAACTAAGATAACTTTTTTGCTAAAAACTTGTAATGTACTGGTAATGAGTAGAAAAAGTATTATGAAGTATACTTTAGAAGAACATGATGCTTAGCGGAAATTCCAATATAGTATGCTATATTTTCATGTTTTCTTTGCGAGGTTATTATTGTAGTATCATTACTTTGACAAAGTCGAGTAAGTAAACATGTATATCGATAAGGAGAAAGTATTAATCAACGTATCATAAAGACCATCTTCCAAAAATGAAACATATGTACTATTTCTAAGATTTGATTTCGCATTATTCAGGTTTGAAATTGGATCGTGGAAGGTACATTAACACATTACGAGCGGGCCCGTCAGTTTTTTCCACTACACGCCCAGCGTTTTTTTTTTTACCATAAATGGCCTTGTTTCCGTGCTCTTTTTCATGCATAAACAAGAGCCAGAGCGTAATACAATTATGTATCCCTGAAAGGGCGTTAATTGAGCTTTCCAATGACACCTGAGCCATCCTTCTACGATCACTGGTTGTCTTGCAACGATCGTGCAACCGAAGGGCAAAATCACTAAAATACGGTCATTTCGTTACATAATTACGTGTGTAGCGAGGGAGGGAGGGTGGATGTGTGTGGAGTAGATGTCAGTAGGCCCACGGCAGACGTGGCGAGCAGTCATGAGGCAACCTACGCTCCTCCCGTCGCTCGTCTCTCTCTCAGAGCCAATATTGCGCCAAAATTGCACACAGACTTAAGTCAGACCCCGCCACATAGTCCAGATATTTATATACGGACTTAAGTCTGACCCCGCTACGAATGGGTTAATGGACATAACTAAATTCCAAAAAAGGGAGAGGGAACGCCTTTAGCCTGATTACCAAATTAGAGGATAAATTAACCAGACTATGGAAAGACACTATATTATTATATAATATCTCTTAAGGGGGGTCACCTGCTTTTTTTATCTTTTTCTCCTTTCCTCTCTTTACCTGGCTTTTATCCATTCGGCCCCATCCAGCCAACTGTTTTAAGATGTTTACCCCCATCCAGGTGTCGATTTCTTCCTGGCGAGCGATAGCGAGCTACCATTGTATGGAGAAATCCGGCTTCGCTGGAGAAATTTTTCTATTGAAAAATGTACAAGTTTAGCTTGCTGTCAAAAAAAGATATATATATGCTGGCGAGCGGTAAATATTGACACCTGGATGCGGGTAAACATCTTAAAACAGTAGGCTGAATGGGGCCGAATGGATACAAGCCAAAGAGAGAGGGAGAGAAAGAGAAAAATAGCGAGGTGGGCTCCCTTAAAGATACACAAGACCGGTGTTCCCATACTACCCATCCTTAGTGCAGTCACACTAATCAAAAGCACTATCAATCCTTATTTAATAATGCATTGCTACCCAAAAATTTGTCTCAATCTAGCACAACCGACACAAACAATAATAAACTCCTGTACTATTGACACATTAGCTTTACTATTGGCTAAATGCTCAATATTCTAATGAAAGAAATATTTCTTAATACTAAATTAAATATACTTTTCACCAAGTCATTCCTATACAATTAGAGTTTGCAACGAAGAATAAAACTTGTTAGATGTTTCCAGATTCCATATTTTTCACAAATAACATATGTAAATGTGAATAGTGCTAATAATCATAATAACTATTTTGTTGTGATTTCAAAATATCGAATGTTATTTAAAATTATTTTGTTAATACAATATGGTGTGTACAATTTCTAAAAAAGGATACTCATATTATTTAACACATGTATAATTATTCATTGGAGTATTGCACACAAATGATGCTAATTGATCTGTGTTTATAAAGTTGAGATTTCTTTCATTATTCCATATTTAGAATTGAAATTCTAAAATTGAAAGTAACTTTAATGATAATGCGTACTTTTAAAAAGTGTTTCCGAATCGTGAGTGGTATAAATTTTCACATATAACTTAATAATAATGTAGGTATCATAAAGTGAACACAAACACAAAGCCAAAACGTAAGCGAGATTTGAAGAATGCCTGTGTCTCGGCTCATATCTCACCCACCTTATCCAATCAGAGACCATGCATTACCTGTTACATTGTTGTTGCTGTTGTTGCTGTTCCCCAGGCTGTCTGGCTGAGCAGCCCCAAGGTCCCGAGCAAGGCCATAACCGAGCGCTCCCTCAAAACCCTCCCTGGTTACCACTAATAAAGCCCAGGTGACCGAAGCCACTCCAAGGTGGGGAGCTGAGGAGGG
Source organism: Paralithodes platypus (assembly GCA_032716605.1). Lineage (NCBI taxonomy): Eukaryota > Metazoa > Arthropoda > Malacostraca > Decapoda > Lithodidae > Paralithodes > Paralithodes platypus. The sequence goes on along the minus strand of CM064542.1, from coordinate 19,094,681 downwards.
TGCGGAAATGCCCGGGAAACCAAAGCCCCACCCATGGCCTTGCGCCCCTCGGCAATTATGAAGGGAAAGTTGAGGGGAAAAGGAAAAATGTGATGCTTTGGCTCCCAATCTGCCAACCTCTAGGTTGTCAGTAGGGAGGTCAATCCACGGAAGAGACACTGTCACTTGAGATCTAGAAAATATGTAAGTACTGTAAAAGGAACAGTCAGAGTGGGCTATGGGTATGGCAGAGATCGCTCAGCTCTCACTCTGATATACCAGCCCATCACCACATGACTAGAACCCAATCCTCTCAGTATCAGCTAGGAAAGGCCCTAGAGAGTCGCCTTACATTGTTAACAATAGTGGCTTCCAAACACCAGGGTAAGCCACTTCGGTGTTGGAAGTTGAGAAGTCTGCCCCTGACTGGTTAATAGGCTAGTAAGCCTGAGCCATGTATCAGTAGTTTTCCTTAACAAAATGTTTTTGTTTGTGTTCACCTTATGATATCTACATGATTTAATAGTGTGTTATAATTATATAACATAGCTCGGATGTCACTCAAAATCAACACTCTATTATTAAAACTACTTCAAATAGCAGAATATACGTGATAGATATGAAATCATAGAGATATCTTGATTCACTGGACATGCCCTTATCTATCAACCAGTCTCTATAAATATTGATCTGCTTCACAGGTCTGGTAGTCTTGCTGAGAGAAAAAACAAGTGAATAGCAGAATTAGAAATTTAAGCCTAAAATTGGTGTTAAATTTAAATGCTAATATTATAAATAGGTCACTAGCATAGGAAAGAAGGCAAATTATGTACTTTATAATTTTAGCATTTTGTATTTGCAGTTTTGTAGTGGATTTATCTCATGACAAAGTGTTTGTTTCTGGTATCTCATTTTAAATATGTTTTTGTAGTGATCTAAAGTACTGTATATATCAGATTAGTATAATATATACAGTATATGAAGATTTGTAAGAAAATGGCTTGTCATAAGACTCCAATGTTTTCATGAAAAAATACAAATCATGTATACACTGACACCATTCTTGGTGATGTTTACACTATATTTAACAAAAATGCATATATGGTGATACCTGGCAATTTTTTCTGCAGATTGACGGCTCCTATTGGATATTTTCTCAAGCATAAAGAAGCTTTTACACTTTACCCTATCCACTTAAACCAGACATCTCAAACAAAGGGAAGGAATCTTGTAAATTTGATTTATAACACCTTTAAATAACCAATATAGTCCATAACATTTGGTTTCAATTTCCCCTTAACCATACAGTGAGCATAATACATCCCTACTGTGAGCCTTTACACGTCCAGGGGGTTAGGGGAATTAATCTCGGCAGTGCGTGGATTGATCCTGAGCATTTTCATCAAGATTAATTTTGACTCAGGTCTCTGTACTCCTTTGCCGTTTAAAATATACATTTTTAGTTAATTCACCTTTATTTTAAACTGTATATCAACTTGCTTACTACTCATTCACTTTTAAACATGTAAATATTTATAATTTGGCAACCCTATGTAAGATATGTTTTAACGTGTTTAGTACCTATTTAATCACCTATTCGCTAGTTATCACGACTGACAGACCATACATGATATTAGATATTACTGATATTATATTTTGCTTAGAGAATAAGTATCCATAATATTATGTTTTAACTAGATCCCCTAATTTCAAGAATATTGATGATTTTAATTGTAATTTCTTAAATAAATGTGCAGTTATACCTTATGTTGTAAATCCAGGTAATTTTAATTTCCCGGGTCACAACAGCTGGTTGGTTCTCTCTTGTTTAAACACACTATAGTTATTTATCCTTGAGGGTTAGTATTCTTACGTTTGCACCAACTATTGTTTGTATATTTTTTCTTATGTTGTATCCTAAGATAAAATAAATCAATAATAAACAACGGGAACTAGCTGCCCAAACAACAATACCACCACCCTTTGCACTCCATCTAGTCTACATTAATTTGTTTCTACAGCCTGCCTTTATTTCCTATAAGTTCATAGATATACATCTCATCTGATAGTTAAGTCCCTGTAATACTAGAAGGACTTTATAGATATTTTAGGCTGTCAATAACCTTCGACACCACATAATTATATAAGTGTGCTGGTTCCGCGTTATTATAGTCTAGCCTATAAATTGTACATGCTTCAACTATTATTGTCTATCTTATGCTCATGTCTATTCTATCCTTCTCCTCCTATATGTATATCTATGACATAATTGATGTCATGACCAGGAAAACCGTAAGTGATGTAATATGAATAAGGAGGTTACTAGGCCTATTATTTATATATCTTCTTTTGTGTAGTGCTGGGCTGTTTTAGTGGACAGATGTTGTGAGGTGTACTAGGGGAGGCTTCCTGGCCATAGGGTGGTATGTAGCTTGTGCTACCATCCATTAATTAGCCTTTAGCCCAGAGACTACAGCCAGACTCTTAAGAGGTTCTACTGTGCAAATGCAGCCAGACTCTTAACCCTTAATTAGCGGCGAGCAACATAAGTCGAGTTAAATAAAGCTGGACTATGTGGCGGCGCTCGACATAACTCGAGTGGCAATTTCAGCACGTAATGTGGCTGAGAGAGAGAGACAAGTGGTGGCAGGAGACTAGCGAGCGTATGACTGCTCCAGACCACCGCGGCGAACATACTGACACAAATCTCAGCTCCCTCCTCCCTCTCTCACTCGCTACATACTCAATTATGTACCGAAAGTACCGAATAACCTGCTTTTTGCACTCGCGTTGCACGGTTATTGCAAGAAAACTATCCATCATACAAGGATCGTTATGGTGTCATTCGAAAGCTCTGTTTATGCCCTTTCAGGGATAGGTACTTGTTTTACGTTCTGGGTCTTATTTAGGCATGAAAATGATCACGTAAACAGCCCTATTTTGGCTAAAAACACCCCGCTGTGCGGTACACATAAATAAACCGCATAGGCCGCTCGTAAGGTGTTAAGATCCAAGGCATAAACAAAACCTTTCAAAACATCCCTGTGACACTCAAATCAAAGCAATTTTTGATTAGGTGCGATATTTCCCTCCATTAATTTCTACCACTCCTACACATGTGTCCCCCCCCACTTCCCCTCCTCCTCCCCCCACCCCTTTTTCCCCACTCTCCCCCTTTCTCAATTATCCGGTTTTTTCCCTATTATTCACAATATTGATTGAGTATTTTCGTACGAGGATGGCTAGATGAGAGGGGGTGGATGGAGGAGTGTATCTCCGACCCTCTAAGCCAGTCTGAGAGCTCCCCTTGTCTCTCAGTACCATTCAAGGCAAGAGAGAGAGAGGGTGTTTCTCTTTCGCCGGTTAAGGTCAGATTACGATCGTGGGGCTAAAATATACGATTTTCACCAGCCAATTGCTGTTACCACTTGTTTTTTTGCTTTCCAATCTTCGTATGTTCATGTTAAAAGTAAAATAGGCACATATGGATATGTATTAATTATATATAAAGTAAATTGACAATTTTCATCAGGAATTAATACAAATTCCTTCGCATGGCAGGCACTTTCAAATACCATAGCTGCTCTGCTTATGAGTTAAAAAAGGGTAGTCCTCTTCGGGCCCTTGTATGCCCACGACATCCGTTGGACAACCCAGTGCAAAGACCTGTTTTGTTAAACAAAATCATAAATCGGGGACAAGAGTCAAGATCAGCCCACAAATTTCAAATTTTTCAAATTTAAACCTTTATTTAACCATTAACGAATAAAGACACAAAATATGTACATTATATTATACAAAAAGGAAATCGTCCTGGCTGAGCCTTTTGAGAGTAACCTCTCTGAAGTGACGGGGTTAAATAACACCTGTAGGATTGCTAGCCTACAGGTGAATAGGAAGGAGAGAAGAAACCAGCAGCAGGAATGGAATTGCATACCAGCTTCCCATGCTTTAGAGAGACACAGAACAGAGGAGTACCCCATACTACCAGGTCATTCCCGTTCTCTAAACACCCAGAAGCTAGGTCAGTCACCCATGCAAAAAAGTGGGAATGTGAACCAATCACCATCGAGCTTTCAAACCATCTCCACCTATCATCAGCCTTCATTCGAGCAGCAGCCGGACTTGCAGTACAATGAGCAAATGCTTATGCAAGTTCAACATCAGAGACCAGAGTGCTATCGAGATAAGTGGGGATACTAGGACCTTCACTGCAGTACCATCCCGGAGAACTATACATCACCCCAAGAACATAGTGAAGAACGGAGTTATTAACTGCATCCCCAATAACTCCTAATTATCAACGAATCACAGAAGTTACCATTATGTCATTCTTAAACTTTGTGAACCCCTTAAGAGTATTAAATAAAACACTTGAAAGGATTATGTACAAAATCATAACTATAATGTATTGTTAAACTAAGTATTACCTTCGCAAATTACATCACAACCTTTCATTATATCCCTTTAGCATTGAGTCACTATAAGTTAAGTCGAAGGAATAACTTGAACATAACCTCACTGAAACTGAAGGAAGTAAGCACCACCACCTAGGTAATGTTCTCAAGGCTGAAAAGCACGGAGCATACAACTGAAGTGGTAACTGCCTCCCCCTCCCCCTCGAGACTACAACAAGCCTTGTTGTGTTCCCTCAGATGTCCAGATACTGGATTCCTGATTGTGAGAGGCAGCTCCCCCTGAAGTCCAGACAAGCCGAATCTACGTTCCACGTCGGCCAGACTTACCCTCGAACTACTACCCTCCTAACCTACCCTAAGTGTCTCTGAGTGTCTTACGTTGTGATTATTGTTGTGAAGGTAAGGTAAAATATGTGAATATTATAGTGCTAATTTCTATGTAGATCTGTGCCCAAGATCGTTATTCAATTGCGTATGTATTAATCCTTCAGAAACCATATTAAGTATTGTATAGATCTGTGTCCAAGATCTAGTGTTAACTCATAATTAAAACTCCTAAAGTGTACTACGCATACGTCACACACTTGTGTAAATTATTAATCTAGCTGAATACTCACAGATTTTCCTTGTGTATGTCCATTCTATTTATGTATGTAACAAGTGTACCGTGTATCTATTCCCTTCTTAAATGTAACTTTTACCTAGAACCTACGCTCAATTTCATATTTAGTTCAACTCAGGCTCTCATTCTTTAGAAGAATTATTATTGATGATAGTCATAATTTAAATCTAATTTCTTCGAGAAAACCCTCTGTTACGCCTTATTATATCGTGCGTTAACGTGTTTACTTTATGAATAACGTATTTGCTCATTCTATTATGAAATAGATCATTTCGATCCACCTTGTCTAGGAATTCTAGTTTCGTATTTTTTGTTATTTATTTTTTGGTCTATATCCCAACTACTCCCTCTCGGGCATAGGCTGAGAGCCTTTTACACTACACCGCTGAACACGGTGAGGCCTGTGAAGTCTTGCTCCAGTCTAGGGAGTAAGACATGCGTAGCATCCCAGCTCGAAGCAACTCCATCTCTGAAGCTGCTTCGCCTCTGCGCTTCACAGTCTCATCCCCCACACTCGGACCCTCACTCTCAGAACGCCACCTATTGTGCAATTAACTCACTACGCATTGCTCCCCTGTAACATATTTTGAATATGGGAATATTCATACAATGCTATTTAATCAGGGAACAATGAGTGTATTTTTTTTGGCATTTCGGTGTGCTGTGGTAATGCACTGAAACTAGGTACAGCACAAATTCCATCCCAGTAATATCTTCCCATTGACATATTGGGATTCGAACCCGGGTCCATTGGATTACCAGTCCAGTAGCAAGACCACTCTGCCACACCTCCCCTCTGTTGTCTAACTATTTCACCAACTCGAATACAACGCCAATTTGTTCTGTATTCCATATACGAATCTGTTGACTCGTTCAGACCTCCTTCATACCTTATCAGGTATTTCCATCTAAGTGCAACTTTGTTGTGTACTCCATATTCCATATAGGAATCTGTTAACTCGTTCAGACCTCCTTCATACCTTATCAGGTATTTCCATCTAAGTGCAACTTTGTTGTGTACTCCATATTCCATATAGGAATCTGTTAACTAGTTCAGACCTCATTCATACCTTATCAGGTATTTCCATCTAAGTGCAACTTTGTCGTGTACGCCATATTTTACTATTAGTATTATTATAACTACTAGTACACACTATTTTATTTACACGTTTCTTAATCTTCTGTAATCATAATATTGATTGATTCAGTTTAGGTTATATTCAACATTTAGTTATTCCTCAGTAGATGGAAATAATTAAATCTGAATTCCTCAACCCGTGAGATTATTATTACATATAAGAGTTAGTTAATTGTATGTTCATGATATACATTTTCTCATAATAATCTAACTACATAGTTAATTGTACAAACAAATCCACTCTCCTCTCCTTTTTATCTTAACGTATTCCTCCCAATATTAAGAATAATATCGCACTAACCGCAAATACTATTTTCATCACCTCAGTATAGTGAATGACCTGAGTGACCTACCAAGTCATATTTATCTGCGCGCGGTAGTATTTACTCTACCCGTACGCATCTAACCACCCGATAGCTAGCGTTCACTTAAGAAATCTTTGTGCGTTTCCCTTATTGTTCAAGCCCGAATTATTCATGCGTGTTTAGAGATTTCATTAAACCTTGAATAAACTTATAAGAATCCTTCACAGTAGATACTCAACTCCCATATATATTATTATCAAGGGTTTATTCTATGTGTATGTATGTCTGTACCTAATTGCATATTTCCACAATAATATTATCTCAAATTCATGTTCATTGTTATGTTATTCTTAGACCTTGCTGTGTTATAAATGTATTCAATTGCTTACTTACTATTCCTTATAATAGTTCAGTTAACCCTTTACGAGCGGCCTATGCGGTTTATTTATATGTACCGCCCAGCGGGGTGTTTTAGCCAAAATAGGGCTGTTTACGTGATCATTTTCATGCCTAAATAAGACCCAGAACGTAAAACAAGTATCTATCCCTGAAAGGGCATAAACAGAGCTTTCGAATGACACCATAACGATCCTTTTATGATGGCTAGTTTTCTTGCAATAACCGTGCAACGCGAGTGCAAAAAGCAGGTAATTAGCCACTTTCCCGATACAATTCCGTATATAGCGAGTGAGAGAGGTAGGAGGGAGGTGAGATTCGTGTCAGTAGGTTCGCCGCGGTGGTCTGGAGCAGTCATACGCTCGCTACTCTCCTGCCACCACTTGTCTCTCTCTCTCAGCAACATTACGTGCTGAAATTGCCACTCGAGTTATGTCGAGCGCCGCCACATTGTCCAGCTTTATTTAACTCGACTTATGTGGTGAGCCGCTTTTTAAGGGTTAAGTTTCAACTCACAGTTTAGGTCTAGATATATTTGTGAATTTCATATCAACCGTATTATGTCTAAGTATGTTGATTCGCTTACTATTCCCAAATAATAGCTAAGGAATCTATTGATCTATCTCTATGCCATTAAATAAATAAGAGTGTATCTTTATCTGTGTGTATTTATTGTGTTCATTACAACCTGATTGAGTACTTAATTGTAAATAAGAACGTGTTAGATGTGTTCCTGTTGAGGATATATTGAGTCTAAAAGTCCATAATTGGATTTGAGTAAAGACCATAATAAAGCTAAGTTGTATTACAACCCGGCATAACACTCTCCTAAAAAGGCACCTAATATAGTTATTAAAAGTATGTTGCACATTTACAGATGAAGCGGTGTCATAAACAAATAACTTAAGATAAATAGAAACATTTTGGCCAAACAATAAAGCATCATATTTAATTTATTTCCCGAACATCCCTTTAATGACATAAAACACTCGCACGTAACCACCCACACACACACTGACACGTAATAGGAACATTACACATTTTTTATTTGTAATCAATTTCTGTCCTCACCATTTCTGTAGCGTAGTTTTCATGTATCGGTAACTCTTTGTTGATATTTTAACAATAGGTATTTTTTCAGAGCCAACTTGAATGTTAAAATTGTTTGTTGAGTTTTAATGTGAAGTGGTAGTTTATTCCACACTTTTACTCCTTGGAACTTTATGGAGGACTGACTTTGTGCTGTTCTCAGAAATGGCATTTCAGGTTATTGTTGTTCCGAAAATTATAGATAGAATAATTTATATATGTAAAATAAGGTAAATCAATATTGATGAGCTGGTGTAAAGATTTAAAGACAAATGCTCCTATAACATAATTAAAGATATCTTCTAATTTTAAGAGCCCGAAGCTTCTGAAGGAATCATTTGTATGATCTGTTTTCCTGAGTGACGCTATTGTTCGAATAACTCGTTTTTGAGCTTTGACTAAAGGACTAAGATGGGAGGCTGCGGAACCTGACCACACTATATGACAATATATTAAAAGAGGATATATCAGAGAGAAATATATATGAAGTAAAGATTTTATAGTGAGCTTATTTCTGATGTGATATATTATGCCGCACTGTTTGTTTATTTTGCTAGCAATAGAGGGAATGTGACTCTTCCAGCACAACTTACGGTCTATGATAACACCCAAAAATGTAGTTTGTGACTCCTGTTTAACCCCTAACTGTCGGCGCGCAACATAAGTCGAGTATAATAAATCTGGACTATCTGGCGGTGCGCGACATAGGTCGTGTGGCAATTTCAGCACGTAATGTTGCTGAGAGAGAGAGACAAGTGGTGGCAGGAGAGTAGCGAGCGTATGACTGCTCCAGACCACCGCGGCGAACCTACTGACATGAATCCCACCTCCTCCCTCCCTCTCTCACTCGCTACATACTGAATTGTATGGGGAAAGTACCGAATTACATGCTTTTTGCACTCGTGTTGCGCGGTTGTTGCAAGAAAACTAGCCGTCATAAAAGGATCGTTATGGTGTCATTGGAAAGCTCTGTGTTTATGCCCTTTCAGGGATAGATACTTGTTTTACGCTCTGGGTCTTATTTAGGCATGAAAATGATCACGTAAACAGCCATATTTTGGCTAAAAACACCCCGCTGGTGGCTACATATTTTATACCGCCTAGGCCGCTCTTTAGGTGTTACTTATATTGTTACCAATTCTGAGAATTGGGATATTTGCTTTTTACACCTAGTCTTTGATTCTTCAAAGTTCATGTGTTCATTATGCAAGTACAATATGTGCATATGGAACAATAATATTGCATTATGGTAAATATATCAACATTTTGTCCTAATTAACCTATAAAGGCATTGCATTGGCGGCAATTTAAAAAACATAGTTCTAGCGCTTCCCGTTTAAGGATAATTCATCATTTGAGTGTCCATTAGAGTCCTTACGCTCGATGGATGTAACAGCTAGTGAAATGTGTGCAGTGCTGTTGCATAGCAAACTTCCTGGTGCTCTCTCAGAAGTGATCAAGCGTGAACTGAACAACAACAGGCTGGACATAGATGAATATGTTCATGTGTTGAAAACTGAAAAATGCATCCTAGAAAGTAGACAGAATCCACTAGAACAATTTGGTGCAACCATCACAGCGTCAAATATGGTTCATCATAAACAGAACAACCGACAAGCACTTACTGGCTCGCTAGAAAGTACTGAGTATGAGTTTGTAGAGTTAACCTACCATCATTGAAGGAAAGTGCATAGTTGAAAGCCGTATTTGTAGAGGAGCTACCTACATATACACAAAGGAAAGGATTATAGAGGACGGTACATGCCCATAAAGCTCGGGGATACAAGTTGGCCAATCCCGTTATCACTGATGGGGATAGAATAGGGGTACTGATTGGGGCGGACTTCTGAGATTTAGGCTAGTTATGTTACCCACGATATATGGTCATGTACTGAGTGGCACTTATCAGTCAGAAAAGGAAGAGACATGTAGAGTTAATCACGGTTCTTAAGTTAGCAATAGATTAATAAGTGGAGTTACAAGTAGATAATGGCAGGAGTACTCCAGAATTGATAGATCTGACAGCTCTATAGGACTTGGACCATATGTATATAAGTCCTACAGAGACTGATAAGAATCGGTATATAGTATTAAACAGATTTTCTGAAATGGTGCAGTGTTCTGAACAATAGGGACATTACAGTGAGACTTGTTCTGTTGCACTAGACATATCGAAGGCCTTCGACAGAGTCTGGCACAAATCTTTAATTTCCAAACTGCCCTCCTTCGGTTTCTGTCCCTCCATCTGTGCCTTTGTTTCTAATTTCCTTTCCGGCCGTTCCATAGCTGCAGTTGTGGACGGCCATCGCTCATTTCCTCATCCTATCAACTCCGGTGTTCCTCAGGGTTCTATCCTATCGCCTATTCTCTTTCTAATTTTCATAAATTATCTTCTGAACTGTACATCCAGTCCCATCCATTCATATGCAGACGACTCTACTTTACACCACTCAATTAGTGTTCCAGAACATCCCAGCCAGCAGTCCCTTAAAAACAAATGTAATGAAGTCATAAAACACTTATCTTCTGATCTAGCTAATTTTTTCCAATTGGGTTAGAGAAAACCTTGTTGCATTTAATGCTTCCAAGACTCAATTTATCTATCTTACTACCCGTCAGGAACCTCCAGAGGACTATCCCTTATACTTCAACAATACAAAAATCAACCCTTCAACTTCTCTCAATGTTCTTGGGGTCTCTTTTTCTTCTGCTCTCACTTGGAGGGACCATATTACCAGTCTCGCTAAGGCAGCCTCCCAGAAGCTGGGTGTGCTCAACCGCCTCAAGGGGTTCTTTACCCCTTCGCAGCTTCTTTCTCTGTACAAGGAGCACAGTGCGGCCTTGTATTGAGTATTGTTCACATGTGTGGGGAGGATCCTCTCACACCGCACTCCTAGATAAAATAGAAAGGAAAGCCTTTCGTATCATTAACTCCCGTCCACTCACCAACTCTCTGCAATCTCTCTCTCTTCGCCGCAATGTTGCATCTCTCTCGCTATTCTATCGCTACTACAATAATCAGTGTTCCTCGGAGCTTTCCCAGTGTATACCACCTCCTCTTCGTAGGGTATGTAGTACCCTCCTTGCAACACAATCCCACCCCTACTCTGAGCAACTCTCCAACCCAAGTGTGAAACACTATTCTCAGACTTTCTTCTATTCAACTGCTGAGCTCTGGAACTCTCTTCCAGAATCAGTCTTTCCCTCTCTATGACTTAAATTGCTTCAAACTCTGTGTGTCCAGGCATTTTAGCTCGAACGTCCCTTGATTTCGGCCCTGTCACTCTTTGAAATCTGGAGGAGGCACTCACTGCATGCATATATGCCTTTTGTCTCCCTCATTCGCATAGCAAAAAAAGAAACAGTGTGAAACTGAAATGGAAGGAAAGTCTAGATTAATTACCTGATAACGTTAATCAAGCCTTTGACAGATTTTGTTTTAATTATTATTTGTTTTTTTTTGTATGTGAGTGAGCAAGACACAAGGCAGAACTGCCTGTAGCGACTACTTCCCCCAGAGTTGACAGAATGACAGGGCCACAATCAAGGGACGTTCGAGCCAAAATACCTGGAGACACAGAGTTTGAAGCAATCTAAATCATAGGAAGAAGAAAAGACTAATTCTGGGAGAGAGTTCCAGAGCTCAACTGTTGAATAGAACAAAGATTGAAAATAACGTTTCACTCTTGGGGTGGAGAGTTGCACAGAGTAGGGGTGGAATTGTATTGCAAGACGGGTGCTACGTGCTCTTTTGGAGTGACGTTCGCGTTGCCCAACCAAATGTAAAAGTGAAATTTGATGCAAATCCATCTGTTTGTATATTAAATACAGTTACAAAATTTAAGCAAAAAACTAAAATAATTAAATATATAAATTAATATATAGAAACATATATAAATAAATACAAATATGTGTTATTGACCATATTATTAACCTCGACCTCTAAGTAATAAATAGATATATAAATAAATAAAATAATTGACTGACCGTTGCATTGGCCAAGCGGATGTGTACCTGTGAAATTTGGTGAACATCCATTGACCGGCCTAAGAAGAGTTTCTGGATAGACAGCGGAAAGCAGACATTGAACTACGGGAGGCTGGTTGGTGGTGCACAGTATGCAGACGGAATCTGTTTAAGTGATACCACTCTACTTACACAGGGCTAATATTTGTTATCATACATATTTTATAAGTAAAATTCCAAATATCAACCGTTACAGAGGTATGTACAGTCTACCGCACAAATAGAGCGTACAGGCCAGAACAAATATATATTCTCTGGTAACTGTCTAAAAATCTCCCAAACCCCCTTCAACCCCTTTCACATTCATACCTACAAATAATCGCTGATTCGAATATGAACCAAGACTCCTTTCCTCCATGCCTCTGCCCCTATCTCTCTCTCTCTCTCTCTCTCTCTCTCTCTCTCTCTCTCTCTCTCTCTCTCTCTCTCTCTCTCTCTCAAGCTTGCTTACACACCCACACACACAATATAAAATGTGTACAACTATATATTTCTCCCTCTCCCTGCCTTTCTATCTATATATAGAGTAGATAGATATATATAGTACTGTAAGTGTGTATTATTATAATTAACCCTTGTTATTATGAGCAAATTACAGGACAATTATGAACAACTGTTAGGTTACACTTGCAAATATTAAGCTTACATATACATATCAAAATTTGAAATGATTTGGTATTCTATTACATCATTGGCTATAATAAGACTGTAATGGTTTACACTAAATATGATAGCATAATGCATGGAAGTAACTAATTTACTTGGTCAGATTAACAACCTTAAATTGCCCAACAAGGTTCAGAATCACTGAGGATAAATACAACATTCTCAAACTTACTTGTATGCTCATTAACAAACTTAAATTAAGGTTGCAATGTCGTAACATTTACATAAATACTCACTTGTTGAAATAGTGTTGTTGCTTTGCAAATTGTCTATACATTTGCCACGCTACTCTAAGGTGACAAAGGTGAATGTCTGAGAAGAAGAGAGAAGATTATAGAGTAAGAGAGAGGGTCATACTTATATAGAGATGGAGGGGAGGGGGGAATGGAATATTGAATACAGAGCTATTCAGACATATTCGATTTATCATATTTTAATCATTAACCCGTAAAGCCCCAGCGACGCGTCTGGCGCGTCGGCGATGTATGTAACGCACAGCCCCAGCGACGCGTCTGACAGGTCACCCTAATTGCTCCAACCGTAACCTCAGGTGTAGCCACTCGAGAGGGCTCAGATTTGTATGGGAACTGTGTACGTATCCCACGCAACCGTGCCGATGGTTGAAAACTCTCAAAGTCCACGTGGTGCACGTGAGCGCGCAATAACCTATTTTTTGGGGGTAATTGCCTACAATTTTTTACTCTTGTAAAATACGTTTTTGGGGGCTCTGTAGGACCATTCTTTAAGCTTTTTGAGCGTTTTTTCGTGGTTTTTCCTTCATTCCTAACCCATTCGCTATTGTTTCTGGAATAAAACAATGTTTTGAAAACCGGCCGGGTTCTGGTGAACAAACAATACAAAACTAGCCGGGGCTCCACGGGTTAAATACTAATTATATAAGTGTAGTTTAACATCAGGGTTGTCGTAACAGTATAATTATGAGGGATATCTATAGATGATGACCCGTGGTGTAGTGGACCCAAATTCATAAGATTAGGTGTTCTATCCCGCCCAGGGCGAGACTGATGGGACGTCTATTCACACCTAAATACCTCTGTTGTGAAAGCAGCAAGATAGTAACCTTGTATAAGTGGATCGTCGTGACATCCCATCTAAGGTAACAAACTGGTAACCCGTAAAATGTACCACCTCTGCGTTGGGTTAGTTACCACATGCTCCGAAGGTGGAGGTGCTGGATATGAGCGCCGTAGGTATGCGCGATCTCAGCATATGCCCCACAAACTGTAAATTATCGATGGTGTAAATAAGAATCGCTTTGGAACAAAATGGTTGGAAATTATCCATATAATGTTTGTAATAGTCGTCATAATATTATGACATGTGACTATGGAATTATAACGTTTATAATATGTTATAATGTAAAGATTTGATGCCACGGTGAAAACAGTCTCTCACAAAACTTTATTCCTTCATCACCAGGACATTTTTGTTTTCTTTTTTTTTCTTTTATGGGTTGAAGGGCCCGAGGATCCGAAGACCCCTTTTCACCCTGCCGCGTAACCTATTTTACTGTCAGGCGAAACAGAGGCAAGGAGTGTGAAGAGATTGCCCAAACGATCTCCACCAGCCGAGAATCGAACTAGGTCCTCCAGGTTAGAAACCGAGCGCTCTACCAATGTCGCTACTGGTCACCCCACCAGAACACCTTTGTACCTTGTATTCTGACTAGATGTAAACAATTTTATGCAGCTTAACCCTTGTCTATCGGGGCCCGACTTAAGTCCGTATCGAAAAATTTGGACGGTCTTGTTTATGCATGAAAAAGAGCACGGAAACAACCCCAATTATGGTAAAAAAAAAACGCTGAACGGCACAGTGAAATATACTCCACCACCCGCTCTTAAGGTGTTAACAATAAACTATGTTATTCAGGGAGTTTATTGTGATCGAATTTACCTCTTGTATGCCTGCAAGTAGATAATAAGCGAAAGCAAATCGTCTAGTGGTAACCAGGATATGACGACCAATATGTTATCGTGCTGAATGAGTTAATAAATTATGAATGATCTAAATCTACTAGTATTGCCACCAGCATCGTCTAGTGTTTGCATTCTTCCAGCCCCACCTACTGCACTATATTGTTACGACCTGGCACTCGGGTACACAAGGGCTCTCAATCAGGACTCTAATACGGCTCGCTGCCACAACGGAAACACACGATCCCAACCCCTGAGTACTGCCAGCCGAACAAAAAACACCAATACCCTCCAGAGTTCAATCTGCTATAACGGGGTATACAAGAACTCGGTACTAGTGTTCAACAACAGACTAATAAAGAGACAGGAATTCTCTAGTCTGGTCAACAATCAAACAAAGAAGTAAGAAACAACAACACCAAAGAATAGTGTTGGCCGAAGCCGAAGTAATCCACCCTTGACTAAGAACTTAAGAAGTCCTCCACCCTCTACTTCGGATCGGCACTATTACGTTACGTTAATTAATAGTCCTTAAGCATCGAGCAAGGAATCTTCTGAAAAAAGTTAGATGCTTCTCGGATGCTCGTAAGAAGTACGTATCGGATTTTGAACAGTAATTCAATAAGAAAAACACTGGCAATTAAATACTATTACAGGTTTAAATTGGCATAAGAATACTTAAAAGAATATGCAATAGTAAATGGCAAACATTAAAAAGAAGTACTCCGCAAATGCAACGGCAATAGCCTACTCGGATTGTGCTCGTGGGCCACTAATCACTAAAGTAGCCAAGCTTGCAACACATGAAATCAATAGTGCATAAACAATATCATACATAAGGAAAGCTTCAATACTATTCTGTATCTACTAATCGAGTAAAGTCTAGCTGGGGTACTGTGGGCAAAAGGTAGCAGTGACTGAGCAAAAACGGCTCGTAGCCTAGCGAAGTCCTCACAACTGTTTAAAGTATTACGTTAACACTAACAAGTGCACTTTGAGAAATCCAGATCCCTTGTATCTGGTTTTCTCCCGGCTCCTTGACAAAGTAAAAACAAGCTGTTAATAAAATACAGGGTGGTTAGGCTCTTGCCCTCACGCACTGTAAATTATTAACTCAACACAGTCAGCCGCGAAGACAACCTAGGCTTCACTGAACCGAAACGAGTATGCAGGTTTATCGCTTAACCACTGCATCAAACAACAACTCGTAACACAGAAAAGCCTTACCCCAGTCTAGCATTACCTAGACTAGCAGAACCAGGAATAATAATAATAACACACAGGGAAATGCATAGACAAGTGCAACAAACATAAATCAATCCTATTCTAAGTTAACCCTTCCAAAATAGGCTATCTAATAGGCATGTATCTCATGAGAACTCAAGCGATAATACGTTGGCTGACTAGCTCTGCACCAACGGGACCATGGAAGTTAAAAAGGGTAGGGAAAAGAGGAGATAAGAATGTAAGGTAGTAGAGAAAGTTCACATCAGTCAGAAGAATATATATAGTTAGCAAGGGAAATGAGAAGTCGCTCTGCCTAATGAGTTCTGATCAAAAAATGGCTAGACTTCCCTTTTTATACTCGGCCCTCTAGTGAGCCCAACGTGAACTACTAAGGACCGCCCACTGACAATCATTACGTAATTTCTCTCTCTCCTCTGGGATAGACAAAGGCTTTCCTAGCACTGAGGGGAGGGGGGAGGGGGGGGGGAGTGCTAGTGAGTTAGGCCCACCTCCCGCATGGCGCACCCACTGACCCCCAACTGTGGCTGCCGCTTCTCCCATCATTACAAATAAGTTTTACACACAATACTTATAACTAATGATATAAAATAGAACTCGTTGCCTCAGATGAAAACAAAATACATATTCATATTACTTATAGTACAACGGCTCACATGAACTAAGTTAGGAAACTCTACATAGACTACAGCCAAAGTTCCTGCCCTGACGATCCTAGCGAGAGTGGGGCATGACTAGGCGTTCTGTACAGCATGCTCACACTGGACATGCGTCACACCTCCCCCAAGATTTTACTTGCTCAACCCTGAGCTAAAATCTGACAAACACAGAACCCCATCAAGCCCCTCACACCCAGCGACCCAGCGACCGCATGGCACTAAAACAAAGCTGAGTTTATCACCAAAACGCATCTTATTATTAACCAAAAATTCACATTTTATAACTCCTCCCAACAATAGCAAAAAGACACAATATCATGCTCCCAGAGCGAGCTTACAGCAGCTCAGCCGTTTGATAGTTTGTGGACTACTCAAACTCTATAGGCTATGACAAACTTATACGATTACCTATATCAAAAGAAAGAGTTTTTTATATGATTTTTATATTTTAATATGTTTTCCCGGCTGCACTATAAGGGCAGCCTATTTTCCTCCACTCAAACCCACACACCTGTGATAGCCTACGACTGATCATCCACCCTTGATAAACAATCCGCGATCACATTGTCACATCCAGCAATATGACGGATGTCCAGGTTATACTCCTGCAACATCAAAGACCACCTGGTCAGTCTCATATTGTGATTGTGAAATTGATTCAGGAATCTCAAAGGGTGATGATCAGTGTAGATAACCACGACTGGGCCATAGGCTGGAACATACACCTCGAAGTGCCTGAGCGACAGCACAATCGCCAGTAATTCCTTTTCTATTGTAGAATAGTTCTTTTGTGCAGCATTGAACTTCTTAGAAAAGAAACTTACTGGGTGTTCCACACCTTCATTGTCTGTCTGTAGCAAGACGGCACCAGCCCCTACACCACTAGCATCTGTTGCCAGCTGAAAAGGCCTGTTAAAGTCTGGGGCCCTGAGTATCGGGTGAGTACATAGCAAATGTTTCACCAAAGTGAAAGCCTTTTCACACTCAGGTGCCCACAAAAACTTTTTGTCTTTAGATAACAAATCTGTGAGAGGTGCCAACACCGTTGAGTAACCTTTTATGAAGCGTCTGTAGTAGCCTATCATACCCAAGAATCTCATAATCTGCTTCTTGGTTGTTGGGTGCGGAAATTTATTGATAGCCTGTACCTTGTTCTGAGGAGGGCACACCTGTCCCCTTCCCACTACAAACCCAAGGTACTGCACAGTGGCTTTTACGAAGTCACACTTTGCCAAATTTACTACCAGACCTGCTTCACTAAGTTTCCGGAACAAGGTCTCAAGGTGCTCACAATGGCTCTCAAAGTCGTCATCATAAATGATTACATCGTCCAAATATACGGTGCAATTTGGAATGTCCTTTACAATTTCATTCATCAGGTTCTGAAACGTTGCTGGTGCATTCTTAAGCCGTAAGGCATAACATTGCACCGGTAGGTACTCCCGTCCACAACAAAACCACATACCTCTTTAGCACGCTCGGACAAAGGTACTTGCCAGTAACCTTTTACTAAATCTACTTTAGACAAAAACGAGCATTACCAATTTTGTCAACACTATCATCAACCCGAGGAAGAGGATATGGGTTAGTTGGAGTCAAACCGTTTAACCTACGGAAATCAATACAAAAGCGTACCTTGCCATCTGGCTTAGGCTGCAGTGTTACAGGGGAAGTCCACTTAACTGTGCCTTTCTCTATCAACCCTCTACCGAGCATATACTCCAACTCATCCCTCAGAGCTGGTAGTTTTATGGGGGGCACACGGTACGGGATTGACTTAAAGGGTAGATGGTCCCCCACGTCAACATCATGCATAGCCTGAGTAGTGAGGCCTGGGTGTTCAGCAAATACAGTGGGGTATGAACCGAACAACTGACGGATAGCATCAAACTGCGGCTCAGGCAAATGAGCTATAGCCTCGTCAGCCCTTAGGCTCGAGTTCCCCGCCCACTGATCCGCTGAAAACATGTTGATCCCAGCTATCCTCCTCTGAAGCTTGACTGTCCCCCTCTCCTTCTCCACCACGGCCGCAACAAGCCAACACAGGGACAGTGAGAGGCTCAGAGGGGCGCCTCACATACTCTTTAATAAGGTTCACGTGACATAACTGGTTCTTTTTCCTCCTGTCTGGAGTGGCAACAAGGTAATCTAAGTCTGAAATTTTTTCTACAATTTTATAAGGTCCAGTGTACTTCGCAGAGAGGGGGTTACCAACCAAAGGCAACAAAATTAATACCTCTTGTCCTACAGTGAACTTCCGGAGCCTCACTTTGCGATCATACCTGTCCTTCATCAAAGCTTGTGATTCTGTCAAATTTCTACCTGCCATCTCCAGACTCTTAAGCATGCGCTCACGGCTTTCAAGCACATACTTTAATAATGGACAAGGCTGCACAGTCCCCTCCCAAATTTCTTTCAGCATGTTAAGGGGGCCCCTGACACGGTGTCCAAAAATCAGCTCGTTTGGACTAAATCCCAGGCTCTCACCAGGTACCTCCCGAGCAGCAAACAGCACATAAGGCAATCCAAGATCCCAATCCATACCGTTGTCAGCACAATAACACCTGAGCATGCTTTTAAGTGTAGCATGCCACCGCTCAAGCACCCCTTGACTCTCAGGGTGATACGCTGACGATACTACTGCTCGTATCCCATGCTGTTGCATTGTTTGCTTGAACATGTTGGAGGTGAAATTAGATCCCTGATCAGACTGAATCTCCTCCGGGTACCCGTACCTTGAGAAGTACCACAACAAGTTACTGACTACCGTCTTAGCCATTCCATTTTTCATAGGGTATGCATCGGGGTATCTAGTGGCAACATCCATTATGGTTAACAAAAATTTATTTCCCGCCTTAGTGGGAGGGAGTGGACCAACCATGTCAACAATAATTTTACTAAAGGGTGGCCCAATCACAGGAATAGGGTGTAACGGAGCCTTAGGAATAACTTGGTTCGGTTTCCCGACACGTTGACAAATATCACAGGAGTTTATCCATGACTGCACATGAGACTTCATCCCCGGCCACCAAAACAATTTCCCCAAAGCCGCCACCGTTTTTCTCACCCCTAGATGTCCTGCCAGTGGTGTGTCATGCGCCAACCTCAGTAGGCTATCCCTGCACTCCCGTGGCACACCACCAACTGGTCCACTACTCCGGACCCCTTTTGCCAACTACGTTTAGGGTCTTGAAAACGCCTATAAAGGATGCCTTCTAAATAAAAAAAATCTCCTGGCTGTGCATCGCCGTCCTCGTCGAGCTCTACAGCTCCATTAGCACACGTTTGGAGCTCAGGGTCCTCTAGTTGCAACCGACTTATATCTGAGGGTGCCAAGCGATCTAACTGCTCCCGGAGCAATGCATGACCTTCCCCGATACTGGGCTGCTCCCTCTGTCTCTCTCGATGTACATAACGTTGCTGTCGTGGAGACTCGTCATGCCCAGCCTCGTCACTCTCGATGACAGGCCCAGGGGCTACTCCAGAATTAAGTAATGGTGCTAATACTGAATCACCCAGGAGAGCCGCCGAGTCAAAACTCTTAAAACCAACTCCAGCTTTAGCCTCCTCCTGTTGATCGTTCCTCCGCTGGTCTGAAGGCGGAGGACTAGGCTGTGACACTTTAGCTGCCCGAGCTCGGGTGACAACACACGCCATGGGTTGTGTCTGGCACCGCTCGACCCACTCTTGCTCTTCCCTACTCACGTCGGCCGGCCTCTCGGCAACGACTAAGGGTAGAACCTCGGAAGCGGGCATTGCAAAGTCGTTGCCGAGAAGAAGGTCGACGCCCTCCACTGGCAGTTTCTCCACAATCCCGACATCCAATTCACGTGCCACACCATCCACCTCCAACTCCAACCGCACCAGCGGGTATGACCGAGTTGCATTAATACCCTGCACCACTACCACCCGAGCCGCGTTTATAGGGTAGCCAGTCAAGTTTTTCATCAGAGTCTGGGAAGCACCTGTATCACGCAAGACCTCTACTCCATGCTTGCGCCCCGCCCACATCACGCAACCCCGCCCTCTATGGTCGCAAAAAACATCCTGAGCAGGGTTCGAGCCTCCCAGGTGCTTCTGCATTGGCTGTGCCTCAGCCTCTGACGAACTGCCCCAGGCAAACTCAGATGACTTCGGAGACACACCAATGTTGCAGGCCAAAGACACAGCTGCTGTAGGTGGTTTGCTAGGACAGACTCTTGCAAAGTGCCCCTTTTTATGACAATGATAACACTCCACCTCCCCTTTGGGCTTCCCTTGGTACTGGGAAGGGCCCGGCCCCTTCTTAAATGGGACGGTGCTAGTCTTGTGGTCAGTCTTGGTATCATGGCTCTTGTACTTGTTTGCATAAGGTATATCACTAACTCGGGGGGGTGGGGCGTCACGCCCCTTGTTACCTGCCTCACTACGCTGGGCAGACCCGCACCCACGAATTAGTGATAGCCGGAGGTCAGCCATCTCAGCTGCCTCCTGTAGAGTTTTTGGGTTCTTTTCTTTAATAGTTAAAGTCATTTCTGCACCAGTACACTTATAAAACTGCTCGAGCAGAAACAGCTCAGTCAACTGTTCGGCCGTCTCAGCTTTCTCAGAACGTGTCCAGTTTTTAAGTGCATCTTTTAAGTCCCGGGCATGTTCAAGAAAGGTCACCTCCCTAGTCTTTGTAACACCCCGAAACTTCAATCGATATGTTTCCGGTTGCAACTCGTATGCCCGTAGGACAGCTCTCTTCAATTCTGGGTAGTCAATGCAAGACTCTAAAGGCAGTGCATCATAAGCCTTCAGACCCTTACCCGTAAGTCTTGAGGAGACTAGAGCTGCCCACTTCTCTTCAGGCCAATTATGCTCCCTACATTTCTTCTCAAAACGATTAAAAAATTCTGTGACTTCAGTTTCACTAAATACCGGCACCAATTTGACTAATTGGGCCAAGGACTGTTCTCTTACTTGGCCCTCACGGCCCATCCAAGTCCCTGTCGACTCTGCACGAGACTTATCTAAATCTAATTTAGCACAATATTTCTCCGAGTCGTACTTAAGCTCAGCCTCATGCCTCCTAACCTCAATCTCATGCCTCCTCGTCTCATCCTCCTGCCTCCTGGTCTCATTTTCATGCCTCCTGGTCTCATCCTCCTGCTTCCTAGCCTCAATCTTAGCAAGCTCAAGTCTAAATACCATATCTGGAGACAGACAGGAAGAGGGAGCTGCCACTACTGAAGGAGGGGGGGCAAAAACTGGGGAACCACCATGTGCACCACCCGAGGGCACTCCAATCTGCCAATTCTCATCCCTCTGTGGGAGAGTGCTAACCCCCGGTAACTGAGTGGACGGCACTGTGGGAGTCGAGTGAGAGGGGATCTGGGGAGGAACCCCCCCAAACGCCCTCTCCTCCGAAACCCCATGTCGCCCACGCAACACCCAGGAAATCAGCTCCCCCTTGGACATCCCTACTACATTGGAAATTCCCAAAACCTTGGCTATCAGGTGCAAGCCACAAACATCCACCCCAGTCAGCCTCTCCTCCGTCACGTGGTACCGCTTACTCACAAAAACTCTAGCATCCTCCTCACTGGTTACTAACGGCACACCTTCAAATGGCATCTCTCGCTCATCGTCAGTGCTAATGCACGACATACTGAAGTCCACAAAAAAATTCTCGAGACAAAAGTGTTTAACTTCCTATGCAAGCACTAATTACTAAATTAACTGGAGTCTCTTAAATGCTTTACTAATTGCCATACAAAAACAAATATTCTTCAATATGCACGCTAAAATACAAACAAACAAATGTTGTACAACTCTGCAAAAATTTATACTGTTCACAAAATCCTAAGCAAGGTCGCCATTTGTTACGACCTGGCACTCGGGTACACAAGGGCTCTCAATCAGGACTCTAATACGGCTCGCTGCCACAACGGAAACACACGATCCCAACCCCTGAGTACTGCCAGCCGAACAAAAAACACCAATACCCTCCAGAGTTCAATCTGCTATAACGGGGTATACAAGAACTCGGTACTAGTGTTCAACAACAGACTAATAAAGAGACAGGAATTCTCTAGTCTGGTCAACAATCAAACAAAGAAGTAAGAAACAACAACACCAAAGAATAGTGTTGGCCGAAGCCGAAGTAATCCACCCTTGACTAAGAACTTAAGAAGTCCTCCACCCTCTACTTCGGATCGGCACTATTACGTTACGTTAATTAATAGTCCTTAAGCATCGAGCAAGGAATCTTCTGAAAAAAGTTAGATGCTTCTCGGATGCTCGTAAGAAGTACGTATCGGATTTTGAACAGTAATTCAATAAGAAAAACACTGGCAATTAAATACTATTACAGGTTTAAATTGGCATAAGAATAATTAAAAGAATATGCAATAGTAAATGGCAAACATTAAAAAGAAGTACTCCGCAAATGCAACGGCAATAGCCTACTCGGATTGTGCTCGTGGGCCACTAATCACTAAAGTAGCCAAGCTTGCAACACATGAAATCAATAGTGCATAAACAATATCATACATAAGGAAAGCTTCAATACTATTCTGTATCTACTAATCGAGTAAAGTCTAGCTGGGGTACTGTGGGCAAAAGGTAGCAGTGACTGAGCAAAAACGGCTCGTAGCCTAGCGAAGTCCTCACAACTGTTTAAAGTATTACGTTAACACTAACAAGTGCACTTTGAGAAATCCAGATCCCTTGTATCTGGTTTTCTCCCGGCTCCTTGACAAAGTAAAAACAAGCTGTTAATAAAATACAGGGTGGTTAGGCTCTTGCCCTCACGCACTGTAAATTATTAACTCAACACAGTCAGCCGCGAAGACAACCTAGGCTTCACTGAACCGAAACGAGTATGCAGGTTTATCGCTTAACCACTGCATCAAACAACAACTCGTAACACAGAAAAGCCTTACCCCAGTCTAGCATTACCTAGACTAGCAGAAACCAGGAATAATAATAATAACACACAGGGAAATGCATAGACAAGTGCAACAAACATAAATCAATCCTATTCTAAGTTAACCCTTCCAAAATAGGCTATCTAATAGGCATGTATCTCATGAGAACTCAAGCGATAATACGTTGGCTGACTAGCTCTGCACCAACGGGACCATGGAAGTTAAAAAGGGTAGGGAAAAGAGGAGATAAGAATGTAAGGTAGTAGAGAAAGTTCACATCAGTCAGAAGAATATATATAGTTAGCAAGGGAAATGAGAAGTCGCTCTGCCTAATGAGTTCTGATCAAAAAATGGCTAGACTTCCCTTTTTATACTCGGCCCTCTAGTGAGCCCAACGTGAACTACTAAGGACCGCCCACTGACAATCATTACGTAATTTCTCTCTCTCCTCTGGGATAGACAAAGGCTTTCCTAGCACTGAGGGGAGGGGAAGGGGGGGGGGAGTGCTAGTGAGTTAGGCCCACCTCCCGCATGGCGCACCCACTGACCCCCAACTGTGGCTGCCGCTTCTCCCATCATTACAAATAAGTTTTACACACAATACTTATAACTAATGATATAAAATAGAACTCGTTGACTCAGATGAAAACAAAATACATATTCATATTACTTATAGTACAACGGCTCACATGAACTAAGTTAGGAAACTCTACATAGACTACAGCCAAAGTTCCTGCCCTGACGATCCTAGCGAGAGTGGGGCATGACTAGGCGTTCTGTACAGCATGCTCACACTGGACATGCGTCACAATATTAATAACAATAATATACATAATAATAATTATTATTAATACTGTATTATAACTATAATACTAATGTAATAATTATTATTAATACTGTATTATAACTATAATACTAATGTAATAATAGTAATAAAACATTAAACTATACCATAACATTAATAATATTAATACGCTATTATATTCTAAACCTATTCTCCAAACTCCAGCTCAACTCATAACACTATTACAACTAGTATTAAAATTATTAATAATTATACCACTTCGGATATCATAGGTGAAAGGAGAACGTAGTGCTCATCCCACATTCGAAACGAATGAGTCCTTTTGGTCGATTTAGGATGGAAGGGAGGGTAGTGGGTGGGTGTTGTGACGTCTACCAGCGTTGGCAGAATCGCCTCTCGTTAGCCACTAGCGCTCGCCAGAGACACCGAAATGGGCCCCAGTTATCAGAAAATGTTGTTCTTTCTTTCCTAGTACTCGTATTTCACAGACAGTCCAGTGGTGGTCTTTGTTTTCGTCTGTGACAACGGATTGTATTTTATAACAATAGTAGTGATGATAGTACCAGCGAGGGAAGAGAGAGACTTTTTGAACCGAGATGGTAGTGAGTGTCATACACGAGGGTCCACAGGAGCTGTCCTCCTCAGGACAGGCTAGGCGTGCATGCATCTAACATCCCTTGCTTACTCTCCCCCGATCACCACCTTTAGAACTGTTTCTCTCTCTGAACTTCTTCTTTTCCATTACTTCTCGTCTTTATTCAATTACTTATCCCCTTGGGTTCTGCATACGGTTTTCATAGCCGGCCCATTATATTGCATGTGCCGTCCTCTGAGATATTTACATGTACTTAGAATAGGTTTGAGGGTTCTTAGTTAGTATAGGTTATGAACTCTGTGTGTCTCCATTATTGATTTAGTGTCTCTGCTCTTTTATTTAATGCTAGACTGGGATAAGGTAACTGTAGTCGTTGTCATCGATGTGTGTACAGTTTGCTTATACCTACACGACTTCGACCGGTCCTGTGGTAGCCTGTGTTGTCTTTTCGGTTGTGTCCTTTTGCGAGTGCAGCTTTGTGTTGACTGAGGGTTTTGGCCTTTACCAGTTCCTCACTTTGCTGTCTCTTTGCTTGTCTTTGGAGGGTCGCCAGGATAGAACCAGATACTTGTGATCTGGATCTATCAAGAGAGCACCCTAGTCAATTAACGTAACTTAAAGGATGCAGTCTTAAGGACTTCGCTAGGCTACGAGCCTGTTTTGCTCAACCCCAGTTCTTTACCTAGAGTATCCCAGCTAGACATTATTAATTGAGTAGACACTTATTAGTATTTAATATAAGCTCTTTGGTATGTGCACATTCTTATTCACAGCATTTATTAGTCTAGGATGTTGCTGAGCCGCACAACCATAGTAGGCTGTTTCGTTGATGAGGAAGTACTTCTTTTAGTGTCGAGCATTACTACCGTTGCGCATTTATAGTATTCTCGTGTCAGTTAACATTATATGTCCTATCTTTTTGTGTATTCGCTGTACACGTGTGGTGTCCTGCCTCCTGCCTTTATATAGTTTAAGATACGAGCATCTTATGAGCATCATACTTTCTTCAGAAGTTTCCAGGTCTATGCTGTAGGACTATACTTCACTTTCTTTCAGATAGGAGTGAAGAGTTTATTGTTGTTTAGAGTAACTGTATTGAAACATCTTTTTATTGTATTAAATCTTGCAGTGATTTAATTGATCTTTCCATAGATTCTTTTGTATGCATTTTAACGTAACTTGCATCTTGTTTGTTATCAGGCTATACCAGTGTGGGTTAGCCTGAGGTAGAGTAAATTTATGCCCAGTTAAGGATACCCCGTTATCGCAGATTAACTCTGGAGGGTATAGGTGTTTTGTTCGCCGGCATATAAGTTCGAGGGTTTGGATCTAGCGTACTGTTGTTGCATAGTGCCCTATTACTAGTCCAATCATTAAGTGCCCTTGTTTTATTCGTAGCCCCGGTCGTAACAGTGTATTCTGAAAGGTTCAATTCATATTTTTTTCCGTCTCATTTTTGTACGCGCTATCTGTGCGGTATCCTGTACGTTTTTTCCCCATAAGGGTTGCCCAGGAGTGAAAGGGCCTATCCCACGCACACCTAGATGTTTTTTTAACGGTACAGGCACAGTCAAAAGCCATTCCCTACCTCCATGTTTTCAATTGTGGTTATCTTCTTAGTTTAGAGAGAGAGAGAGAGCCATAAACAAAGCCTTTATTGTCAAGGTGTGCTTAGCCTGGTTGAAAAGTATTAAAGTATTTAAGGTTATTTAGTGTGAATCTATGAAGGTGGGGCATCGCTATTGTCAGTGGATGTAATTTAAAGTTGGCCACATTAATTTGCATAAACTCCCGGAATATATGTATGGAAGGAAGATTAATATTGTTGTATAGATGATTATTTTTATTTGCAGTAGTAAACAAATATGGCTAATTACAAGTTTTATAGCAAATTGTCTCACCTAATCACATATTGCTTTGTTTTGAGTGCCACTGGGGTGTTTTAAAAGGCTTTCTTTAGGCCTTGGATCTTATGAGGACCTTCGCCTTCCACCACCAAAACCTCTTATGAGGACGCCCGTCTTTCGCGGGTTAAGGGAATATGGTGATTTTGTACTAGCGGATTTAATAGTTTGAAAACTTTTTCGTTATATTATGTTAAACATTCTAAGTTCAATTTGCATGTGGACCAATAGGGTAGTGCACTTGGTTTAGATCCCAGTGAATTCCGGTTCGATTCCCCAGCATGACGAGATGTATGGACAGCTTCCTCAAACCTTTGTTCACTTAACAGTAATTTCGAACCTGGAGTGAGTGGACATTTGGGGAGGTAAGCTGGATAATATGCAGTAACCCCTGTGTTCCAGGATGGTAAACTACCCTCAAGTACATAGAATATTCAAACGTCTCATTAACCACATAGTGTTCTATATATCTATTGCCTGATGCCGTGATCCCCGAAGGGGTGGCCACGAACGAACCGCCCCCATGCACCTCTGTCCCCAGTCAGTCGACGCCCCTCCCCCCAACCAGCACCACCTTCGTTCATGTACTTCCTCACTCCATCCTTCCACCTCTCATTCGGTCTACCTCTCCCTCTCTGTCCCTCCACCTCGCTCTTGTACACCCTCTTAGTCATTCTCTCGCTTTCCATACGTTCCATATGGCCGAACCATCTCAAGTTGTTCCTCTTCACACTTTCCAGCACATCTACCTCTACACCACACCTCCTTCTTACTTCCTCATTAGTCTGTCTATCCCTCCATGTAACTCTGCACGCACTCCTTAAGTAATTCATTTCCACTGCTCTCACTCTTGGTCTGAGTCTCTCATCCAACGTCCATGCTTGGCTTCCGTAAGTCAGTGTCGGGATTGCCACACTGTTATGCAAGGACTTCTTCACTTCCATACTGACCACCCTATTTCTTGTTACTTCTTTTAGCGTTCCTACAACCCTCTTCCCCTGTTGTACCCTCTCCCGCACTTCTTCATCCATAGTACCATCTTTACTCAACACACTGCCCAGATACTTAAAAGAGTTGACGATCTCCATAGCTTGACCGTTCAGCTTCACCTCACTCTCTGTGACTTCACCCCTTTCGAAGACCATAACCTTGCTCTTCCCCGCATTTACCTTAAAATTCCTTTTTTCGCACACTGTTCCAAACTCATTTACCAGACCCTGCAACTCCCATTCATTATCACTCATCAGAACTGTATCATCCGCAAACAGCAGTATAGGTAGCTTCCACTCAATTCCCTCCCTTTTCAGCGATACACCAACATCCACTGCTCTTGATAGTATTTCTTTCATGACTCCATCCATATATACAGTAAACAACCACGGGGACATCACACACCCCTGTTTCAAACCAACATTCAGGTCAAAGAACTAGCTCTGCTCACTCTCCACACGTA
Organism: Paralithodes platypus; assembly: GCA_032716605.1. Taxonomy (NCBI): domain Eukaryota; kingdom Metazoa; phylum Arthropoda; class Malacostraca; order Decapoda; family Lithodidae; genus Paralithodes; species Paralithodes platypus. The sequence continues at coordinate 19,066,551 of CM064542.1, read as the reverse complement.
CTGCCGCCTTTGCACCCTCATACATGCTCTTCACTGCTTTCAGAAACTTGCCCTCTACTCCGTAATAATAAATTCTATCTATCTATCTATATGCTCAGGTCCAATCCCCATTTTGGGGGTAGCCGACTCAAGACAGAGCAAAAACAGGGAAAACACAAAAACAACATAAAACAACAAATAAACACAGATAAAAAGCACAAACTCACACACATCCAGGTCACCCAGGAGAAGACCCAGAGACCAGGGTCACCAAGGTCGCTCCAGCACTCCCCCGGCCCCCGACCACCCGGAGAGGTTCCGATCTCGGCAGACAGACATGCAGCGGAGCCAAAGCCACAAGCCCTCCCAACCAATAATATTAATCCCATTATCCCAATAATAAATAAATTAATTAATAATAATAATAATAATAATAATATTCTAAGTACTTTCCACAAACCTTCTCTATCCACTCTGTCATAGGCCTACTCCAAGTCCATAACGGCAACATACACCTTTTGTTTCTTCTCCAGATATTTATCCACAACACAAATTCAGGGTAAAAATCTGATCTACACATCCTCTTCCCTTCCTAAAACCTCGCCTATCCATTTCTCCGTTCTCACTCTCACTCTCTCAATCACTACCCTACTGTATACCTTCCCTACTATGCTTAGAAGACATATTCCTCGATGGTTACCACACACTCCTCTTTCTCCTTTGCCCTTATATAGGGGCACTATTATGCCAGTCTTCCAGTCATCGGGTGCACTCCCCGTCTCCCATGCTAGTTTGCACATTTTCCATACCCATTCTATCACTATCTCACCACCATACCTCAACATTTCCCCACACACTCCATCTGGTCCTGGTGCTTTCCCCAACTTCACTCTTTTCATGGCTTCCCACACTTCTGACCTCCTGATCCCCACCTCCTCCTCCACTACTTCTCTTCTTCTTCCTCCCATACCATATCCAGCTATGTTTGCTGGCTCTTCATTCCTTACATTTAGCAACTCATTGAAGTACTCCCTCCATCTTTCGACTCTCTCTTGCTTCTCGGCTAGCATTCTCCAATTCTTATCTTTCACACCCTTACTGTTTCCCTTGCTACCTTCCCTAACTTTCTTGACTTCTTTCCAGAACAGTTTCTTACTCTCCCTCCATTTTACACTCAGATTCCTTCCAAATTCCTCATCTACTCTTCTCTTACTTTCCTTCACTAATCTCTTCACCACCCTCTTACTCTCCACATACCTCGCTCGTTTCTGTCTCTCGAAATCTTCTTTCCCTCTACTACCCAACCACTCTCTATATGCTTTCTTCTTTTCTTCAACAGCTATTCTTACCTCTTCTGTCCACCATGCTGTACCTTTCACTCCCCTCCCTCTTCTCCTCACTCCACACACCTCCTCACATGCTGCACAGATCTCATCCTTAAACACCTTGCTCATCTCCTCCACTTCCTCCATAACTTCCAGGTCGAACCCACCTAGTCGTCTTTCCACTGCTCTCCTGTAATCCTCCCTAACTTCCTCCTCCTGCAACCTCTCCACCCTCCTCACCATTCCACCCTCCTCTCGCCTCCCTCCAGCTCTCCTCACCCACTTCTTTTGTATCCTAACCTTAGCTACCACTACATAATGATCAGACAGACCCCCTCCAATATCCCTATACGCCCTAGCATCCATCACAGATTTCTTCATTCGTGCATCCACACATACATAATCAATCAATGACTTTCGTTCCACTACTGTCTTATCCTTCATCGTCAACATCCATTTCCACGTGTACCTGTGGATCATTCTGTGTCGGAAGAAGGTGTTGGCTATCCACAGCCTCCTCCCCACACATACGTCCACAAGTGCACTACCATTCCCATTCACCTCTGATGGTACCCCCCACCCTCCCACCACTCCCTCAACTTTCCTATCACCCACCGTACCATTCATATCCCCAATCAGAAATATTCTTTCGTTCTTGTCAAACTTCTTCAGGCACGCCTCCACATTCATCCAGAACTCCTCTTTCTTTCTTTCAAGTATATCCTCTGTCGCCCCGACAGAGGATATACACGCATACAATCACCCACGTTTGTATTCCTACTTTCATTCTCACCCACACAATCCTTGAACCCACAGACCCATACTCTCTTACACATTCCTTCCATTTGCTACTTACAAACAAACATGCACCTTCTCTCGCCGTTCCTTCACTCATTCCAGCACACACACCCATTCCACAATCCCACTCTCTCACATCTGAACCTATCCATTTGGTCTCTGTCATTCCACATACATCCAGCCTGGCATTCACTAACACTTCCAGAACCTCTATCTCTTTTGTGCCATCATTCATGCCACTAACATTCCACGTAGCCATTCTCAGAATGTCCGAAGGAATGTCCTTAGTCGGTCGTGTTTCGTCAACGTAGGTTCCGTCCGCATCCGAGGGGGAGCAGGCCACTTCGCCTCATTACCACTTCGCCTTGATCTCTTCGCCTCATGACCTTACAACCTTACAACCATTTCGCCTTGTAACCACTACGCCTCACTACCACTTCGCCTCACGACAACAACGCCTCAGCTCCAGTTCGCCTCACGCTTTCTTACCGCTTCACCTCTCTACTAATTTGACGCACAATTTGAACGATGTACATTAGTTTTTGATAGTTAGGTTAGGTTAAGTTAGGTTAGGTTAGGTTAGGTTAGGTTAGGTTAGGGAAGCTGAATCATGAGGCGAACTGGTGCTGAGGTGTCATTGATGCAAGGCGTAGTGGTGGCAAGGCGAACTGGTCGTGAGGCGTAATGGACATAGGCGAAGTGGTCATGAGGCGAAGTAGTCGTGAGGCGGAGTGCCTGGAAAGCATCCGAGGCTGTTCGTTCGTTTTTCTTTGCTTCGATATTTTTTCCGGGTGGGGTTCGCAAGACCACCAACCCAACCTCTTTAGTCGCCTCTTACGACACGCAGAAGGCACGTGGGGCATATTTTATTCCCTAACCCCCAGGGGGGTTAACATAGTGTTAACAGACTTAATACTCTGTCACAAAGTATGTTAAGATCTTCCCACTATTGCCTCACAAAGTTTGCGGCAATTAATCTATATCTTATATTAACAGCAATAAGCGTACAACCGCCTACACAGTTAGCTGTTACTCAATCATATAGTAAACTTGAGACAGTGTACAGTTGCCCACATAAGTTATGTGTCTCGTTGTGATTTTATGTATGCAAGTAAAATAGTGTGACTGAATTGTGAGTGTTGTTTCTTTGAATTATCAGTTGACTAGTCAGATAAGTTACCCACTGTTTGAGAAACTGCACTCGTAATTCAATCATGCACATTATATTTCCTTGCACAAAATTATGGATAGGAAGAAAAATTCTATGGGCATCTGTACTTTGGATTGAAATAAAACACAGGTTTAGTAATATAGCCAAAGGTGATTTTTAAAACTATTACCTGAGTGTACCAAAATCGATCAAATACAGTATGTACCCCTTTTCATTGCAGGTGAATGTACAGTCGTGGTCAATAATACCTGAATACCTTCTCATCATATAAACAAAACGTTGTTCAAATGCATTCGGCTGTGTATCATAATTGAGGCTCCAAAAACTATCCAGATATTCTTGACCATGACCGTACATTCAAGTTAAGCTAGTTGTAAATATTGTTGGTAATTAATTTGTCTTACATTTTCTATGTATACAGTTGGTCATATACATTTATACCCAGTGTGATATGTTATGCATGGAATGAAAATAGTGAGATTGACAACATAAATTGCTCGAAAATGGCAAAATCAATCAAAACCACAATAACCCCCTTACGTTGGATTGACTAGTGTTCCTGAGTGTTACTATGCCGTATTCATAATTCTTCAAATATGGATGAGAAGGTGGTGCTAATCTTTACATTCTGTGAGTTGGTTACTATAAGAAGAAAGATGTTCTTAACGAATCGGTATAGACAGAACTTAAGAACACTGTAGACATGTTTTGTTTGGAGGCGAACACTCGTCTTCTTTGTTCGTAGTTGAATGTTCTACCAAAAAACTAGATCTCCCCTAATGAGATAGTAGGATGATGAAAGAGAGAGAGAGAGAGGGAGGTGTGGTGGAGTGGTCTTGCCACTGGCCTGGTAATCCAAAGGTCCCGGGTTCAAATCCCGATGTATCAATGGGAAGATATTATTGGGATGGAATTTGTGCTGTACCTGGTATCAGTGCATTACCACAAGCCCACCGAAACGACAATAAAATACCCTCATTGTTCCCTGATTAAATAGCACTGTATGAATATTCCCATATTCAAAATATGCTATAGGGGTGCAATGCCTGGTGAGTTATCTGCTCAACAAGTGGCGTTGTGTGTGTGTAAGTGTGAGAGTCCGAGTGTAGGGGGTGAGACAGTGAAGCACGGGAACGAGATGGCTTCAGAGATGGGGTCGTTTCGGGCCATGAGTGAGCACCGTGCCTCATGTGAAGGCAAGATGGCAGGTGGTCGTTGTACTCTACGTGCTTCACATGTCTCACTCCCTAGACTGGAACAAGACCTCACAGGCTTCACTGTTCATTGTAAAGCGGTGAATGTTAAGGCTCTCAGCCTATGCCCGAGAGGAAGTAAGTTGGAAAAAAAAAAAAAAAAAAAAAAAAAAATAGAGATACAAGAGTGAATACATGGAGTGACAGAAGCAAATACACATTTATTTTTAAGTCTGATATGTTGCCATGCTTTGTGGTTTGCTTATACATGCCGATAATATATTATTGGCGATGCTTAGACAAATATATGCATCATAGGCTTGACCCAAAGGACCTATCGCAGAATTTGAATTTATTGATAGAAATCTTGGCACCGCAACAGCAAGGTCATATGGCGCCGAACAAGCTAACATATTTGCAGAAAACTAAAGTCGTAAAACAACATGTGTAAAATTAGATATCAAGAGTTAAATCGATGCAATCATAAAAACTGAAAGAGGCCAGCCTTTTTCAAAAATAAAAACACATCGTCTCCAGGGGAACCAGCCTCCCCTCCAAGCACCGAAGAGAGACAGTAAGTACCATCTGTCTTCCGGTGCCGAAGAAGCAACCTCCGACGTAATTCAACCAAACTGGGACACTCAACCAGCAAGTGCCTGACAGTAAGGGGAACTAGACAGTCATCGCAGAATGGCGGTACACCTCCACACATAAGGATACCGTGTGTGAGCCTGGTATGTCCAATGCGGAGGCGAGCCGAAGCAGTTTCCAATTTGCGAGGAATGGTAGGGCAAGCTCTTGGCGAGACTAATTTGGTAACTTCCCTGAGCTTATTAATAGTAACACAATCCCACCGTGCCTGCCAACAAGCACGAACAGCAAACATGAGAGGAGTACGTAGATCTGAAGCAGGGAGAGGGTAATTTACGTTTAAAGGTCTCAAAGCTGCAGCTTTCGCCAAAGCATCCACCCTTTCATTACCTTTGACACCAATATGCGCAGGGACCCAACAAAAATCCTCTCTTTTCCTTCGACGATGAATGAGAAACAGCCACTCTAAAATCGCTAAAACTATATAGGATGGGAAGAATTAAAAGATTCCCGAGCCATGAGAGCCCCTTGAGAATCACTAAAAATAGTAAAATTATTGTTGCGGTGAGCAAACACTAATTTCAGAGCTAAAATGATGGCAGACAATTCCGCAGTAAAAACCGAGGCAGCTAAAGGAAGACTACCTCCACGGCTGAAGTCAGGAAACACAACACCAAAACCAACACCGGAGGCAGATGTAGAGCCATCAGTATACACAGGCACAGAACTATTATGACTAGAAGAATGTTTCAAAAACCAATTAAGAAGAGACTGAGGAGTGACCGAATCCTTTGAACCTGTAAAAAACCTGCAGAATGATGGTTCAGGCAGGACCCAGGGGGCAATCCTTGAAATTTGCACGGGACTCACAGGAACCGTCGACAGATTAAGCTCCTTCATAACTTCACGAACTCTATAGCCAAAAGGACGAGGTATTCGAGGATGTTGACCATAATATGATTTTTTTTTTTTACCAGAGACACGGGTACAAACAAAAGAGTCTGGAAGGCGCCGAATCCGAAACCAACAACGTACAACCACAGATTGACGCAGTAAATCTAAAGGAGGTACACCAGCCTCCACCAGCAAGCGAATCGGAGATGACCGAAAAGCTCCAGTTGCAAGACGGAGTCCAGCATGATGAACAGCATCTAGAGTCTTAAGTCTGGAGTCCGTGGCAGAGGAGTAGACCTCACAGCCAACCTATTGCAGAAGGGATATGTTTTTGCTATATGTTCTTCAGTTTGTAGGGCACTAGTGTGTCTGCATTCGCGTGTTACACATCACTTTGATTCGAAGTGTTTGTTGGTGAAACTATTATAAGCATTCCAAAGGGGATTTGGCACCAGAGTCTGGTTGATGTTGGAATGATGTAGTTGTCTTGAGTTTGCTAAATTTGGTCCTTATGCTGAAGAAGCTTACATATATTTTATTGTAGCTCAAAATGTGTGTCCCAGTGGATTCTGTCAACGATGATGATTACTCTGCTGTAATTTTTCCGGTTGAATACACATTGGAGGGCACAATTGTGTGTTCATTTGATGCTAAAATTATACAGGAAGCTTCTGCTAATACAGCCAATCAAATTTCAAATATTGTGAAGGAGTGTAGTCCAGTATTCAGACCCACAATAAATGTGTATAAGACAAACTTCTTCGAAAACAACTCTGCTTATATTTTAATTATGTAATTTCGCTTAGGAAAACTCTGGCACTTTGTCGTCTGGATGAATAATTATTTGGATGAGGAATGTCATGCCACTAGCATCTCGCAGGAAAAGTAACCACACTGCTTATATTCTATTTTCTTCCAGTTCAAGTGTTAAATATAATATAAACATACACACAGCGTAAACAAAGACAATGAGAAGACGTGTTGAGTGCTGTCAGGCATTAACTATGGCATGGTAAGTCCTGAACATAGGGATCAAATATAAAACACTAGGAAATTAAACAAGATAACAGTGCCAGGACTCGGTAAGAGAAAAGGACCGTGACAGTGATATGAACATACTACAGTATATATATCGTGACAAATGTGTGTGTATTCTAGTTAACTTAATGCATTTGTATTGCTCCTATGCGAAAACAAATACTAGTATGTTGTCTAAGAATGTGTGTTTTATCTTGTGCAAGAAGTACAAATTTGCAAGTTGCAGTATATCAGTGCATTACTCAGCTAAATGTGTTTTATCTATTGCTATGACGACAATTAGTTTTATATAATATTACTGTATTATAAACAAAATATTAACGTCTGTGATACGTTTATGTTTTCCTGGTTTTCATTAATAAATGTTATACTTCAATTAATTTATAATTTGGACACTTAAATTGACTGTCATAAAATTGGTACTGTAGGACAATCAGTGTATATAAATAATGCACAGCACAATTTGTCAATTTTAGTTACAACTTGTAGAAGTGAGTTTGGCATCCTTTACCTATCTTTAGTCGCTGCTGCCTGTATCTATTCCTGCATTACTGTTCATTCTTCGGGTGCGGGAGGCTAAGAATCCCCTCCCCTTGGAAAATTCGGGATCGCGAAAGTGGTCCTGGAGCCTAAAGATTGGAACTGTATATGTTGTTTCTGTTCGTGCTCTATCTCGAGTCAGCCATCTCCAGCTATGGAGTATGTGCCTGAGTATATACATACATGCATACACACTGGGAGCAGACCATATTATAATATGCCGGCAAAATTACTTCGATAGTTATAATGCTGATAATATAGTATGGCATATTGCTAATTGCAATAAGCCTCTTCAGTTATTGTAAGCGTTTTGGAATTACATGGTAAGCTCATTGTTACGTTCGAGTTATCTCGAGTAATACCACCACTTGAGTATTGATTGATTCCGTAATTTGCGTAATCTCTAATTAGTGTTGTTGCTGCTTATTTTACAAATGGACAGTATTATATGTACGGATTATATATTTGTATTATTACTAACATATTTTGCTTACACGCACTTTCAGTTTATGGGGGGTGAACTACGTGTCGAACTACGTGTCGAACCCCAGTCGACTGACTGGGGACAGAGGTGCATGGGGGCGGTTCGTTCGTGGCCACACCTTCGGGGATCACGGCGTCAGGCAATAGATAGATAGATAGATAGAACTACGTGTATATTTTATAGTTATTAATTATTCAAATTATATACACTATTACTCATTTTAATTCGACTTTGTTAACAACATAAGGAAAAATACAGTAATATTACCGTACATTTTCATACAAACATTTAAGATCATTATTGTGTATAAAATATTTATTTGTATACCAACATTTTCTATCGAATGACTTCATTACTATGTTGTTAACATATTGTACTATATTAAATACTGTATTAAAACTATTCACGTCAACTGTATGAACTAAATGTTATCATAACCTTTGATGCCTTACAGTCACAGCACAAAGTCGATAACATTGGGATTCTGAAAATGCTGTTTTCAAACATAGTTGCACACTTGAACACAATATATTCAAACTTTGGATGACCATTCAGAAGCAAGCAGTATATTGTTTAATAATAGTGTGCTACACATCACTGCTCTGTGTGTGAAGTGAGCTATAGTTTGACTTGCACACAGCATATATTATGGTATATGGTAAATATCAATGTTCTATGTTAGTTTTCGATTTTTAACATATACATCAGTTACATAATTTGTTGAATAAAATGTATTATATCAAAGAGTATGCAAACACAAAGCTAATAACAGCAATTTAGACATATTATAGAAATGCACAAAATATGGGATTAAGTGTTTTTTTCCATAATCTTTCAGAGATAGTTTTGACCTTTTCTAAGAGGACTAGTTACCCATTTGTTTGTATGTAAAATACATAACTGGTAATATAAACTATTTGTTTGTATGTAAAATACATAACTGGTAATATAAAGTATTTGTTTGTATGTAAAATACATAACTGGTAATATAAACTATTTGTTTGTATGTAAAATACATAACTGGTAATATAAACTATTTCATACAATACCATACACATCAGAAGGTATTAAACAAGTATCTTATTAAGAGCAACTCCTGAGAGATAAAGAACCAGATTAGCATGACAAAGACTCTCTCTCCTGTACACCTGGCCAGGTTAATTACTTTTTAATGAGCCACAGGGACTGGGTCGTGGAAGGAGAAGGAGTCTGTTAAGTAGGTGGAAATGTACTCCTTGGTGTTTTTTCTAGCGAAGATCTTTAGACCTTTATATATATATATATATATATATATATATATATATATATATATATATATATATATATACTGTATATATGTCAAGCTACTATATAATTTAACCTATCTGTGCCAATGACTATGGAGACTAGCAAGCACGCTTAACCATCCAATTATTTCAAATTAATTACAATTTTAATAAATGTAGTTAGTTAAAATAGGACGTCAGAGGCTATCAACCCTATTGGATTATTAAGCCAGCATACTATAATTCAAGAATAACGTCATGACTGGAGCCTCTCTGCGAGAACTCCAGACCCTTGCAATCTTAATGCTATTTTTTTTTTTTTTTTTTTTTTTCTATATTCCAACTTACTTCCTCTCGGGCATAGGCTGAGAGCCTTAACATTCACCGCTTTACAATGAACAGTGAAGCCCGTGAGGTCTTGTTCCAGTCTAGGGAGTGAGACATGTGAAGCACGTAGAGCACAACGAGCACCTGCCATCTTGCCTTCACATGAGGCACGGTGCTCACTCATGACCCGAAACGACCCCATCTCTGAAGCCATCTCGTTCCCGTGCTTCACTGTCTCACCCACTACACTCGGACTCTCACACTTACACACACACAACGCCACCTGTTGAGCAGATAACTCACCAGGCATTGCACCCCTATAGCATATTTTGAATATGGGAATATTCATACAGTGCTATTTAATCAGGGAACAATGAGAGTATTTTATTGACGTTTCGGTGGGCTTTGTGGTAATGCACTGATACTAGGTACAGCACAAATTCCATCCCAATAATATCTTCCCATTGATACATCGGGATTTGAACCCGGGACCTTTGGATTACCAGGCCAGTGGCAAGTCCACTCCACCACACCTCCCCTATATATTTATAAGACTGATAAGTACAGGGATAATTGATCCTTGGTATTTTCTTTTGAAAAGACCTTCAACCTTTTAACTTCAGTATTTAATAATAATTTAACTCATTGATTACAATGAAGATAATAATTTGATTGAATATTAAGGTCTTCATTGGCTCCAATTTATAATGTATTTCTTGATTTAACAAATTAAATTTCATAACAATGATTACGAAAAACGTTTAACCTTTTAAACAATTGAATTTAATGACACAGTTTAGTTAACATATAATTTATAGGAGGATGGAAGCAAATCAGTTGGTGGGAATTTATTTCATGGAATTTCCTTTAGCGAAAACGTTTTACCTTTTATCAATTTCAATCCAATGGCAGCTTTCATATGTATTTATGTTCGCCATTGTTCAGTCTAATAACGATAATGGCTAGCAAAGGACATTATCTTATTAATTACAGTATATCAATTCATTGTAAGCCAGTATTTCTAAGTTTACATTAACAATTTCATGTTCGAAACCGTCGTTCTCATTTTATTCTGGTTAACATGGCGATTTCGCTCATCTCATGAAGGACCTTTGGTAATCAAAACAGTCAAATATGTCTCCATTTATTATTCTGGCTCTGACAGGTATTTTCTAAAATGAATAAACCTGTCTTATGATCCCCAAAATAAATGAAAATTGTCATCAAATATAGTGTTGAAATGTATGTGTAAAGTGGAGGGAGTGTAAGAAACTGGTCAAGCAAGTTAGGGAAGGTAGCAAGGGAAGTAATAAGGGTGTGAAAAATAGGAATGGGCGAGTGCTAGCAGAGAAGGAAGAGATAATGAAGAGATGGAGGGAGAACTTCAATGAATTGTTGAACGTAGGGAATGAAACACCAACAAACATAGTTGGATGGGGTATGGGAGGGAGCTGAAGAGAAGTATTGGAGGAGGAGGTGGGGATCAGGAGGTCTGAAGTGTGTGAGGCCTTGAAAAGAGTGAAGCTGGGGAAAGTATCAGGGATAAATGGAGTGTGGAGATGTGTTGAAGAATGGTGGCGAGATAGGGATTGAGATTGAGCTACCATGGGAGAAGGGAAGTGTGCCTGAAGACTGGAAGACAGGTATAATAGTCCCACTGTGAAAAGGTAAAGCGGAGAGAAGAGTGTGTGGTAATCACCGTGGGATATGTCTCCTAAACATAGTAAGGAAGATGTACGTAGGGTAGTGATCGAGAGAGTGAGACCGAAAATTAATCAATTATTATGTGAGGGGCAGGGCGGGCTTAGGAAGGGAATAGGGTGTGTAGACCAAACTTTTGCATTGAAATATGTTGTTGAGATTATCTGGAGAAGAGACAAAAGTTGTGCTGCCTTTACAGACTTGGCGAAAGCCTACAATAGAGTTGTTAAAACTGTCTCATCTTGATACAGATCATCTCCAGGTCATTCAAAACCACTGCCAACACAACCACTGTCAATATGACCACTGCCAACACAACCACTACAACCACTGCCTACACAAACACTGTCAACACAACCACTGCCAACACAACCACTGCCAACACAACCACTGTCAATACAACCACTACCAACACAACCACTGCCAGCACAACCACTGCCAACACAACCAACACAACCACTGCCAACACAACCACTGTCAACAACCACTGCCATCACAACCACTGTCAACACAACCACTGCCAATACAACCACTACCAACACAACCACTGTGAACACAACCACTGCCATCCCATCCACTGCCAACACAACCATTGCCAACACAACCACTGCCAACACAACCACTGACAATACAACCACTACCAACACAACCACTGTCAACACAACCACTGCCATCACAACCACTGCCAACACAAGCACTGCCAATACAACCACTACCAACACAACCAGTGTCAACACAACCACTGCCATCACAACCAGTGTCAACACAACCACTGCCAAAACAACCATTGCCAACACACCCAGTATCAACACAACCACTGCCAACACAACCACTGCCAACACAACCATTACCAACACAACCACTGCCAACACAACCACTGCCAACACACCCACTACCAACACAACCACTGACAACACACCAACTACCAACACAACCACTGTCAACACAACCACTGTCAACACAACCACTGCCAACACAACCACTGTCAACTCATCCACTGCCAACACAACCACTTTCAACACAACCACTGTCAACACAACCACTGTCAACTCATCCACTACCAACACAACCACTGTCAACACAACCACTGCCAACACAACCACTGCCAACACAACCACTACCAACACAACCACTGCCAACACAACTACTGTCAACACATCCACTGCCAACACAACCACTGCCATCACAACCACTACCAACACAACCACTACCAATACAACCACTGCCAACACAACTACTTCCAACACACCCACTACCAATACAACCACTGCCAACACAACCACTACCAACACAACCACTGCCAACACATCCACTGCCAACACAACCACTGCCAACACAACCACTACCAACACAACCATTACCAACCCAACCACTGCCAACACAACCACTACCAACACAACCACTGTCAACACAACCCCTACCAACACAGCCACTGCCAACACAACCACTGCCAACACAACCACTACCAACACAACTACTGTCAACACAACAACTGCCAGCACAACCACTGCCAACACAACCACTGCCAACACAACCACTAGCGGGTGCCCAACTCCGAAAGGAGTTGAAATAGGGGAGCTATCCCTCCGCCAAAGGCGGCTTTCTAGGGCCTTTCCTAGCTGATGCTGAGAGGAATGGGTTCTAGTCATGTGGTGACGGGCTGGTCTGTCAGAGTGAGAGCTGAGCGATCTCTGCCATACCCATAGCTTACTCTGACTGTTCCTTTTACTTATATATCTTCTAGATCTCAAGTGACGGCGTCTTTTCCGTAGATTGACCTCCCTACTGCCAACCTAAAAGTTGGCAGATTGGGAGCCAAAGCGTCACAATTTTCCCTTGCCCCTCAACTTTCCCTTCATAATTGCTGAGGGGCACAGGGCCTTGGGTGAGGCTTTGGTTTCCCGGTCATTTCCGTGCCCTCCTCAGCTCCCTGCCTTGAGTGGCTTCGGTCACCCAGGCTTTGTTAGTGGTAAGCAGGGAGGGTTTTGTGGGGGCGCTCGTTTATGGCCTTGGCCTTGCTCGGGACCTTGGGACTGTTCGGCCAGGCAGCCTGGGGAACAACAACAACAACAACAACACAACCACTGCCAACACAACCACTACACAAACTTGCACATCCTTGCACACACATACTATGACAAACACAGACACGGATCACACACAGTCACTATCTACCCACAAACACACACACTCACACACACATACCCACACCCACACATATGTCACTACCACATCCAATATAGGTAGCACTATTTAACACACACACTTGCACACACATTTGTTTTCCTATGTGTAAAAAGGAGACAAAAGGCAGGTTGCCTGTAAAGAGTGTCTCCCCAAAGCCAAAAGAGTGACAGAGCCACATTCAAAGGACGTTGGGGTCAAAATGCCTAGACACACAAACTTTAAAGCAGTTTAACCCGGAAGCTGCGGGAAGACTCATAAGAAATTTTACTGGGCGGTTGTGGGAAAACTCTTAACCCTTAACCAACGGTGACCGTCATATGACGGGCGAGAGATAAATGGCCTATCCTCCGGTACCCGTCATATGACAGGCGGCATTCTGAGCACATTAGGGGCTCTGAGAGAGAGTCTGTGCGTTGGGATGATAATAGGCGGAGTCTGATCGCTCGGCACCACCACTGGGCCAGTTCTATTTTCACCACCACCTCCCTACACACACCCGGCCTCGCGATATAAGGAAAAAAAATAGGAAATTACCTTATTTAGGGTATGTTTACCTCCGTTTGTGCGATCGCTACAGGATAACCCGTGGTCGTACAAGGATGATTCAGGTGTCATTGGAAAGCTCTATTATCGCCCTTTCACAGATACATAATTGTATTACGCTTTGACTCATGTTTATGCATGAAAAAGAGCATGGAATGAAGCTCATTTTTGGTAAATATGCCAGCCTTGCAGGTAGTTGATGTTATAAACGGCCCCGTCCTTTGAGTGTTAAGATCGTAGGCCTAAACAAATACATTTAAAACACCCCAGTGGCACTAAAACAAAAGCAATTTGTGTTTAGGTGAGATAATTTCCCTCCATTACTTGCTACCACTCCTACACTTGTGTCCCCCATGTTCCCCCCTCCTCAATTATCAGGTATTTTTTCTATTATTCCTATATTTATCGAGTATTTTCGTGGGAGGACGAGTGAGAGAGAGGGAGGAGGGTGGAGGAGTATAACTCCGACCCTCCAAGCCAGTCTGAAAGCTCCCCTGGTCTCTCAGTGCCATGCCAGACATGAAAGAGGGAGGGTGTGTCTCACTTGCCGGTCTAGGCCAGATTACAACTGCGGGGCTAAAATATACAATTTTCACCAGCTGTTACGATCAGGTCTCGTATAAATCAGTGGCTCTTATACATTGGACTAGACTGGCATAAATGCAACAACGGAAACGCTAGATCCAAACCCTGATATATAATCCCGTCGAACAAAGAACACATATACCCTCCAGAGTTATATCTGCGATAGCGGGGTATCTTAACTCTCAGTATCTATGTGCTTCTACTATAGGCTGATGTTCTCTGAAACAGCCTATTACCTATAACATATGGTTGCTTAGTTATGGTACACAAGGAAAAGATAGTTAACTTAATTAAATCACAAGAGTGATCTAATGCAAACAAGAAGAAGGTTTACTTAACGTTACTTTAATCAATAATATCTGTCACTCCTTTATGAAAGAAAGTGTTGTAAAGTCCCCAAGCACCGAACAAGGAATCTTCTGAATAATGTCGGATGCTACTAAGAAGAACGTATCGGAAATGGAACCACAAAATAGCAGGAGGCAGGACAATGCACGTGTAGGCTAAATACACAAAAAGGCTGGACCTATAATGTTATTGAACACAAGAATATTATAAGCGGTGCAACAGTAATAATGCTCGCCACGAAAAAGTAGTACTCCTATTAACAAAACCGGTCTATGCTGGTTGTGTCTCTCTACAGCAACCTAGACCTCAAAATGCTTGTGTAGAAATAATGGGTATGCATAAAAGAGTATATGATCTAATCCAGCTAATGTCTACCCGGGTTAATAAAGTCTAGCTGGGATGCGCAAAGGTACAGAATTCTGGTGGAGCAAGGCAGCTCCTAGCCTAGTGTGGACCTTGGGTCCATGGGCCCATGATTACGTTAATATGAAGGGGTGCTCTCTTGAGGATTCTCGATCACAAGTATCGAGTATCCTCCTGGCGACCCTCAAAAGTAAAAGCAAATAGAGTTTGACAAATGCAAGGTATTAAAGATAGGGAAGATGCAAACAAATGTTAAATATAAACTAGCTAATTTAGAATTAGAAAATTCAGACTGCGAGAAAGATCTAGGTGTGTTTGTTAGCAATGATTTGAAGCCTAGGCGTTTGAAGTGTATAGGCGTTCGTAATAAGGCAAACAGGATTCTCGGGTTCATCTCTAGGAGTGTGAGTAACAGAACTGCTGATGTTATCTTAAAACTTTACTTGTCATTAGTGAGACCCCATATGGATTATGCTGTCCAATTTTGGTGTCCTTATTACAGAATGGACATAGATTCATTGGAGAGAGTACAGCGTAGAATGACAAAAATGATCCATAATATTAGAAATCTTCCGTATGAAGAAAGGTTGAAGAAATTAGGTTTACATTCGTTAGAGAGACGCAGAGTTAGAGGGGATATGATAGAGGTGTTCAATTGGGTTAGTGGGATTAACAAAGGGGACATGACAAATGTACTAAAGCTCAGTGATAGCGAAAGAACTCGTACCAATGGTTTCAAATTAGATAAATTTCGTTTCAGAAAAAATATAGGCAAATATTGGTTTGGTAACAGAATTGTAGATGGGTGGAATGGACTACAAAGTGCTATAGTGGGATCTAAAACTGTAGGGAGCTTTAAGATAAAATTGGATAAGCATATGGACGAGAAGGGTTGGGTGTAAAGGGGGATCAGCCGTGTTGGGCCAATCAGCGCTCTGCAGACCCCCATAATCCTGCGTTAATCTCTAACCGTTTTGGTAAGATGATCCTCAGGGTATTAGAGTGTTGAGCCTATAATTGGGCTTTGTAATTTATTTGGGGTTGTGTGGGACAGGGATCTGCCTTGCTTAGGCCAATCGGCTTTCTGCAGACTCCCATATTCTTATGTTCTTATGTTCTTATGTAACAGTGTTGGGTTGATTAGGCAAGCAGCCCTCACGCACTACACAGTCTAAACTCCAAGGTACACAGACAAAAGATCCGCCCAGGTAACCCACAGAATCCGTAGTGTCGTGCAGCTCAAAAGTAGCCTACACACAGTGAAAACACCAACAGCAAGGTACCTGATCCCTAGTCTAGCATTATTTAACCCTGTAGAAACATTAGTGATTGATAGAGACAGTCCGAGCAATACAATCTCCCAAAAAGACAATGACTATCTTCAACCTTAGCCTAGTACATAAGAAATGTGAGATCCAGCATATAATACAGTCTGGCCACCAATTCAAGGTGTGGATGCAGGGAACCAGAGGGGGATTGATATTAATAAAAGGTGAGGAAGTAGTGGAAATGATAGAGGCAGTAGGAGAGAAAGATTCTAAGACAAGAGTGTGGAACACTTCATGGGAGATGCTTAGAATATGCTGTCTGGGACGGATCTGACAAGGATATTCCCAGGGACCGCCTCGCTGGAGTCCCAGTTCGCAGAAATGGCACGAGGGCACGCGACAGTCGCCCAGTAAGCAGCCGCCTAGTATGCAGTGTTAGGCAGGAGGCAACGAATCCCGCGAGGCCTATATAAGGGGGCCAGCCACGCGCCACACTCACCACCAAGTCACACCACCTGGTCTCTCTCTCTCTCTCTCTCCCGCTCGCCTTCCCATCATTCAACTACTTAACCCAATACTCTCAATTGACTAAATAAAATAGAAAGGATTGTGACAGACGAAAATAAAGAACAGTTCTGAACTGTCTGCAACACAAGCTTTCTCGAGAAGGAAAGTACACAATGATAGGTAGACTGTAGCTACATTCTCTGCCCTGGCGAGTCCTAGCGAGCAAGCCATGCGGTTCTGGGGGAAGTGGTGAGCGTCACACCCCACCCAGGATTTTTAAGAGGCTCCAACTATGAGCTCTAAATCTGACACGCAGAACCCATACAAAATTCGCCACTCCTAGCCACCCAGCGACAATGAAATGTAAAGCACAGTTCTCTTCAAAATAACACATTATAAAAATGAACAACCCTTCCCAACACAATAGATAAAATTACATAGTTATGCTCATAAGAGCGAGCTTCACTAGCCCAGCCTTCTGAGAGGAGTACAACTCAGAATTTCTGCTATAACATACTTAAACAAAATTTAACTATCAAAGAAAGAGTTTTTATAGGATTTTTATATGTTTAATATGTTTATGGCGGCTGCACTACAGGGGCAAGCCTAGTTTTTTCTTCTATACCAACACAGCAACTCCTACTTTACGACCCAATACGCTGGGCTACACACGCAAGCCAACAAGCACCAGACGTAAACATACTAATCAAACCAAAGTAGGAGGCTACCCTTGTGATGATCTACCCCGGGTCTTCCACCCTCGATAAGCAATCTGCAATCACATTCTCAGAACCGGCAATATGGTGTATGTCTAGGTTGTATTCCTGCAACATTAATGACCACCTGGTCAGCCTCATATTCCGGTTATGGAATTGATTCAGGAACTTGAGGGGGTGATGGTCGGTGTAGATCACCACAACTGGTCCATAGGCTGGAACATACACCTCAAAGTGCCTGAGCGCTAGCACAATCGCCGGCAGTTCCTTCTCAACTACTGAATAGTTCTTCTGCGACGAGTTGAACTTTTTTGAGAAGAAACTGACTGGGTGCTCCAGCCCATCTTCGTCTGATTGCATCAGAACGGCACCAGCCCCCACACCACTGGCATCAGTTGCCAGCTGGAATGGTCGGCTAAAGTCCGGGGCCCTGAGGATTGGGTGAGTACACAACAGGTGTTTTACTAGCAAAAAAGCCCTCTCACACTCAGGCGCCCACTTAAACTTTCTATCTTTGGCCAATATGTCCGTCAGAGGAGCCAGCACAGTAGAATAGCCCTTTATAAAGCGGCGGTAGTAACCAATCATGCCCAAAAACCTCATGATCTGCTTCTTGGTGGACGGCCTGGGGAAGTGGTTAATAGCCAATATCTTGTTCTGTGGGGGGCACACCTGGCCCAAACCGACCATGAACCCCAGATACTGCACGGTAGCCCGCACAAAATCACACTTTCCCAGGTTGACCACCAAGTTTGCCTCGCTTAATTTCTTAAATAGGGATTCTACATGTTCACAGTGGCTCTTGAAA
Organism: Paralithodes platypus; assembly: GCA_032716605.1. Classification (NCBI taxonomy): domain Eukaryota; kingdom Metazoa; phylum Arthropoda; class Malacostraca; order Decapoda; family Lithodidae; genus Paralithodes; species Paralithodes platypus. The sequence continues at coordinate 19,047,920 of CM064542.1, read as the reverse complement.
TCGTCATCGTAGATAATGACGTCGTCCAGGTACACGGTACAGTTCGGAATGTCAGCCACCAACTCGTTCATCAAGCTTTGGAAGGTCGCTGGTGCGTTCTTTAGACCGTACGGCATGACATTACAACGATGTGTAGCACCATCCACCACAAAACCACACACCTCTTTCGCCCGTTCAGACAAAGGCACCTGCCAGTAACCTTTTACCAGGTCCACCTTGGTCAAGAACTTAGCCCTGCCAATCTTGTCTACACAGTCATCGACCCGGGGAAGAGGATATGGGTTGGTGGGAGTCAAGCCGTTTAGCCTGCGGTAAACAACACAGAAGCGCACCTTGCCATCCGGCTTAGGTTGCAGCGTTACGGGAGATGTCCACTTTACCGCCCCCTTCTCGATCAGTCCCTGTTGCAACATATACTCCAACTCCGCCCGGAGGGCCGGATGTTTAATAGGGGGCACCCTATAGGGCACTGATTTGAAGGGTGGATAGTCTCCGACGTCAACGTCGTGCACCTCATGAGTAGTGAGGCCTGGGTGTTCTGCAAATACAGTAGGGTATAAACAGAATAGGCGCTCCACAGCCACACGCTGTTGCTCAGGTAGGTGTTGCAAAGCCACATGAGCCGCCTGTCTCGTGTTTTCCGCCCACTGATCTGCAGAAACATGATAATCCCAGTTATCATCCACCTGCGCATGACTGTCCCGTTCTCCTTCTCCACCTTGACTGCTGAAAGTCATCACGGGGACAGTGAGAGGCTCAGGTGGGCGCCTCACATACTCCTGCATCAGGTTGACATGACATAACTGATTCCTCTTACGCCTGTCTGGAGTGGCCACCAGGTAATCTAAGTCCGAGAGCTTCTCTGCTACCTTATAAGGACCAGCGTACTTTGCGGATAAGGGGTGACATACAAGAGGGAGTAGTATCAACACCTGACCCACGTGAAACTCCCTGAGTTTCACCTTGTGGTCGTACCTGTCCTTCATGAGGGCCTGAGAGCCTACCAGATTGCGGCCAGCCAACTCCAGACTACGCAACATTCGTTCTCTACTCTCAAGTTCGACAGCACCGTCACTACACTTTAGAACCTCCGGGTCTTCTAGCTGCAATTTGCGAATATCTGAGGGAGCTAGCCTGTCTAAGTGTTTGCGAAACAACTCATGCCCTCCCCCAACATCGAACTTTGCATCCCGTTGCTCTCTCCGTGTATGCCGTTGCTGCCTCTGAGTCTCTTTAAGCCCTGCCTCTACACTCTCAGTGACAGGTGGTGGTGCTTCTCCAGACTCTAATAACGGTGCTAATACTGAGTCCCCGAGAAGCGCTGCTGGTACTAGACTCTCCACCGTATCAGCTTTCAGCACCTTCTCGTGACCGTTCCTCCGCTTATTTGAAGACTGTTGGTTAGGCTGTGACTCCCTGGATGCGAGAGATCTGGTTACAACACACGCCATTGGTTGCACCTGACACTTCTCAACCCACTCCTGTTCCTCCCTACTCACGTCGGCCGGCTCCTCGGCAATGACTAAGAGTGAAACCTTAGAAGCAGGCACCGCAAAGTCATTGCCGAGAAGGAGGTCGACGCCCCCAACAGGCAATTTCTCAACGATTCCCACATCCAGTTCGCGAGTCACACCGTCAACTTCAAGCTCCATTCTAACAAGCGGGTATGACCTAGTTGCATTAACTCCCTGCACCACAACTACCCGCGCCGCATTTATGGGTCTACCAGTGAAATTCTTCAAGAGTGTCTGAGAGGCACCTGTGTCACGCAAAAGCTGTACCCCGTGCTTCTTGCCCCCCCACTTCACGCAGCCATGCCCTCTATGGTCGCAAAAGGCATCGCGGACAGGGTTCGAGCCTTCCGGATCCTTCTTCACTGGCGGTGCTCCATCCTCTGATCTTATGCCTCCAGCAAACACAGAAGACTTCTGGAACACCCCAATGCTGCGAGCCAATGGCACAGCCGCCGTGGGAGGTCTGCTCGGACAAGCTTTTGCCATGTGCCCCTCTTTGCGACAGTGATAACACTCAAATTTCCCCTTGGACTTATACTGAGGTGTAAAAGTCCCCTGACCCTTCTTAAACGGGGCAGTGCTAGGTTTGTGTTCAGTCTTGGTGTCATTGCTTTTAAATTTATGTGTGTCCATATTCCGGGGAGGGGGAGGGTAACGCTCCTTAACGCCTACATCGTTTCTCTGTGCAGAGCCGCACCCCCGAATTAGTGACAACCGACGATCAGCCATCTCTGCTGCTTCTACGAGAGTTCTTGGGTTCTTCTCTTTAAGGTTTAAAGTCAAGTCGCCACCCGTACACTTATAAAACTGCTCTAGAAGCATCAACTGTTTCATCTCATCAAACGTAGTTGTCTTCTCTGATCTGAGCCAGTTTCCCATAGCGTCGGACAGGTCCCGGGCGTGCTCCAAGAAGGTACTGTCTCGCCCCTTAGTCACACCCCGGAACTTTAACCTATATGTCTCGGGTTGTAGCTCATATGCCCGCAGGACAGCCTCCTTGAGCTCCTCATAAACAACGCAGGACTCCAAAGGCAGTGCATCGTAAGCCTTGAGCCCCTTAACTACGAGTCTAGAGGACACAAGAGCCGCCCACTTAACTTCAGGCCACTGATGCTCCCGGCACTTCTTCTCAAATCTATTGAAAAACTCTGTGACACCAGACTCGTCAAATACAGGGACCAGTTTGAGAAGGTGCGACAGAGACTGATCATGCGCACGGTTTCCAGTACCGAGTCGCTGGCCCGTCGTCTCAACACGAGACTTCTCTAAATCCATGTCGGCACGGTATCTTGTAGATTCTAGTTCAGTCCTAAGCTCAGCTTCCCTCGTCTGTTGCTGCATCCTAGCCAGCTCTTTTCTCTCTTCTATCTTAGCTAGCTCTATCTGCTGTTGACTCTGATGTTTTGCCATCTCGAGCTGAAAGAGCATCTCCGGGGTCGAACCTTGAGGAGGAGGAGGAGATGCAATGATGTTAGAAATACCCGGTGATCCCCCACGGGCAAACCACCCTGCCAGTCACTACCCACCTGTGGAAGCGTGCTCAGGGTCGGTACTCCAATAGGAGGATTGGGAGTTGAGTGAAGGGGAGCACTCACCCTACCTCGTACGCCAGTCACCCCACCCAGCACACACGTCATCAGGTCATCCTTGGTCATGCCACTAGTACATACATGACCGATAGCTGCGGATAAGCACTGGAGACCGTACCGATTCATACCCACCAACTGGTCGGAAGTAACAGGCCATTGTAAAAAATTCCTTGCATCCTCCTCACTGTTCACCAAGTTAACAACCTGCCCATGCTGCTGCTCCTCAGCTTCTACATCGCGTACTGTGTCCTCATCCTGCACTGATCCGCTATAAGACAAGATGCTCACTGAAGATTTTTCACTTTGATACACAAAAAAGGAAGTACCCCAAACTCTTATACCACAATATTCACAATAAAAAATTCTCGGAGACCGCTTAAGTGCTATATTACTTTGCTAAACAAATAATTCTTGCATGTTCTCAAAAAATATTCCACAAAATCAACAAATGTTCACTGCCTAAATTGTGAGAAAAATCTGCACAATAACCTGCAATTATATGTCAGTTCACCAAATCCTGAGCTAGGTCGCCATTTGTTACGATCGGGTCTCGTATAAATCAGTGGCTCTTATACATTGGACTAGACTGGCATAAATGCAACAACGGAAACGCTAGATCCAACCCCTGATTTATAATCCCGTCGAACAAAGAACACATATACCCTCCAGAGTTATATCTGCGATAGCAGGGTATCTTAACTCTCAGTATCTATGTGCTTCTACTATAGGCTGATGTTCTCTGAAACAGCCTATTACCTATAACATATGGTTGCTTAGTTATGGTACACAAGGAAAAGATAGTTAACTTAATTAAATCACAGGAGTGATCTAATGCAAACAAGAAGAAGGTTTACTTAACGTTACTTTAATCAATAATATCTGTCACTCCTTTATGAAAGAAAGTGTTGTAAAGTCCTCAAGCACCGAACAAGGAATCTTCTGAATAATGTCGGATGCTACTAAGAAGAACGTATCGGAAATGGAACCACAAAATAGCAGGAGGCAGGACAATGCACGTGTAGGCTAAATACACAAAAAGGCTGGACCTATAATGTTATTGGACACAAGAATATTATAAGCGGTGCAACAGTAATAATGCTCGCCACGAAAAAGTAGTACTCCTATTAACAAAACCGGTCTATGCTGGTTGTGTCTCTCTACAGCAACCTAGACCTCAAAATGCTTGTGTAGAAATAAAGGGTATGCATAAAAGAGTATATGATCTAATCCAGCTAATGTCTACCCGGGTTAATAAAGTCTAGCTGGGATTCGCAAAGGTACAGAATTCTGGTGGAGCAAGGCAGCTCCTAGCCTAGTGTGGACCTTGGGTCTGTGCGGCCTGATTACGTTAATATGAAGGGGTGCTCTCTTGAGGATTCTCGATCACAAGTATCGAGTATCCTCCTGGCGACCCTCAAAAGTAAAAGCAAATAGAGTTAGAACAGTGTTGGGTTGATTAGGCAAGCAGCCCTCACGCACTACACAGTCTAAACTCCAAGGTACACAGACAAAAGATCCACCCAGGTAACCCACAGAATCCGTAGTGTCGTGCAGCTCAAAAGTAGCCTACACACAGTGAAAACACCAACAGCAAGGTACCTGATCCCTAGTCTAGCATTATTTAACCCTGTAGAAACATTAGTGATTGATAGATACAGTCCGAGCAATACAATCTCCCAAAAAGACAATGACTATCTTCAACCTTAGCCTAGTACATAAGAAATGTGAGATCCAGCATATAATACAGTCTGGCCACCAATTCAAGGTGTGGATGCAGGGAACCAGAGGGGGATTGATATTAATAAAAGGTGAGGAAGTAGTGGACATGATAGAGGCAGTAGGAGAGAAAGATTCTAAGACAAGAGTGTGGAACAGTTCATGGGAGATGCTTAGAGTATGCTGTCTGGGACGGATCTGACAAGGATGTTCCCAGGGACCGCCTCGCTGGAGTCCCAGTTCGCAGGAATGGCACGAGGGCGCGCGACAGTCGCCCAGTAAGCAGCCGCCTAGTATGCAGTGTTAGGCAGGAGGCAACGAATCCCGCGAGGCCTATGTAAGGGGGCCAGCCACGCGCCACACTCACCACCAAGTCACACCACCTGGTCTCTCTCTCTCTCTCTCCCGCTCGCCTTCCCATCATTCAACTACTTAACCCAATACTCTCAATTGACTAAATAAAATAGAAAGGATTGTGACAGACGAAAATAAAGAACAGTTCTGAACTGTCTGCAACACAAGCTTTCTCGAGAAGGAAAGTACACAATGATAGGTAGACTGTAGCTACATTCTCTGCCCTGGCGAGTCCTAGCGAGTAAGCCATGCGGTTCTGGGGGAAGCGGTGAGCGTCACACAGCCAATTGCTGTTACCACTTGTTTTATTGCTTTCCCATGTTCATATGTTCATATTAAAAGTAAAATAGGCGCATATGGATAAGTATTAAATATATGGTAAATTCACGATTTTAGTGGGGAATGAATCAGAATACCTTCGCACCGCGGGCACTTTCAAATACCATACCTGAGCAGTTAAGAGGTTAAGTAATAGGATGAAGGAAATATTGATTGAGGGAGAGAGTTCCAGAGTTCACTTGTTGAGTAGAAGAAAAGCTGAGAAAATTTACCAATTCTTGGTTTGGAGAGCTGGACAGAATAGGAGTGGGACTGTGTTGAAAGCCGGGTGCCTCGCACTCGATGCACTGAGAGAGCTCTGAAGAACACTGCTTGTTGTTGTAGCGATAGAAGATTGAGAGAAATGAAGCATTGCAGGCATGTAGAAAGAGATTGTAGGGAACTAGTAAGAGGAAGTGAGTTGATGAGACAAAATGCTTTGGATTCTACTCTTTCGAGAAGTGCAGAATGAGTGGAGCCTACCCCCACATGCGAACAATACTCAATACAGGGGAGCACTGTGCCTCGATATAGAGCACATACACATAATCTCCCTTCAATCTCCTCCAAGATCCGTAACAATCAACCACCTCCAACCAGAACAAACTATCACAACCACCACCAAACTACCCCAATTACCATAAAGCTACCACCACCACTACCAAGCCACTACAACCACCAAACTATCCACAAACACCAAACTACCTCAACCACCACCACCGAACTACCAACACCACCACACATCTCACCAGTATCATCCCCAACAAACTTCATTAACCATCACAGACTCACCTAAAACTTTCAACCAAACACTCTCCCCACCAACTACCAACCACAACCACCTATACACAAAATAAGCATGATTACCACAACCACCACATCGACCATACACCATCACCACTGTCATACACCACCACAAGCACCACCAATACCACTACCACCACCACCACCACCACCACATCTACAACCACTACCACAACCATCACCACGACCATACACCACCACCATGACCATACACCACAACCACAACTATTACTACCACAACCCCAACAACCACTACCACTAATCTGAGCGCAAACAAGCATATGGTTTCAGGAAAGAAGGACCTTGTTGGTGACCATGTCGAGTTGTGTCGCCAACATGTGTGATTGTGTCGAAGACCATTCCTTCATGTCGCCAACACTGTCGAGTATTAGCATACTCGCAGTCGGCCAAGGTCGTATATTATGTTGTCTTCCCGACGTACCAGACCTGTCTGGTCATTTCGCTGATTGATCTTGAGACAAGTTGTGTCCATTCGCAGTGCGTCAGTAACCAGGCTGGAATAAGTCGACTGGCACATCTTTAGACAGGTAAAGATGTCCCCACTCGCCCATTGCTAGGTTGTACCCCTTGGAACAGGCAGTAAGTCAATGCGTAATCCCTTCCGATGAGCTGTTGACTCAAGATCTCCCTCCTCTTGACGCATTAGGCGTTGACAGGGACGTACACTTGAACCATATCTACTCACCATGGTAGTCAATATGATAAAGTTTTAGTAAAAGCTTTACAATATGATATATTGACTATTTCCTTTGACTTTCACCTTGACCATGACCTTTGCAATAGTATGTACAATTTGGTGAGCATAATACCAATATAAAAAACAAGTAGTATTTTGAATGGGTTCTCACTACGAAAAAACTTCGTAAAGAATAAAAAGAAAAAGAAAATAAGAATAACTATCCAATAAGCTTTCCATCATATCGTGGATGTACTTGTGTGGATTTCTGACCAGACGCTGATTCAGGCGTCATTCTTCCTTCTCTGCTCTGCGCTCAGCCCGCCAGGACGTGCCTCCCCACGCTCCGCTGGTTCCGCATTCGTTGCGTCCCTAGTGAGTTTTTTCTCATTTGTTTACTCCAGGATGTATCGAGTAAGGTTAGGATAGGCGTAGCAGGAGTGTCCTGGGCTGGTTGCCCGCAGTGCAGTGTATTTTGGGTCGTGTGTGTGGGGCATCTATTTCGGATGTACCCTCGTGGTCCCTTTGTGGACATGTGAACTTTTTCACAGTTGAGTTAGTTTGTGATGCAGGCGGCTTTCACTACGCGTTAATTATTGCTGCCTTTTATCTTTCTGATGAGGTAAGCTTTGTTTTCTGACGTTCCCAGCGTATTTTTCTTCACTTAGTGAAGTTTTTTCGGGGTCCCGAGTCAGTCTTCCCTGGGTTGGAAGTTGTTGCTACGGTGGTGTGTTGGCGGTGGTTCCTGTTGTGATATTTCCAGTGTGTGTGTATATTTCAACTGTTGTTATGCCGTCTGCCTAGGCCTAGCCAGCCGCTCGTAGCTTTGCCACATGTACTAGTGTTATTATTTATTATTTATAAATATGCCCTACTGCGTCATGTGTATCCGGGTTTTAGTTGTGTATTGGCTAATTCCTCGGACTATAATTGTTTCCTGGTTTAGTTGTGTATTGGCTAATTCCACGGATTATGGTGTGACCTTGGGTTAGTCGTGCGTGGCTCTCCTCGTGTCTTGTGTTGTTCAGATGGTGTCTGTTCAAGGTGGGTTTCCTTCCGGCGGGTTTTTTCTCGGTTTCACCATGAAAAAATCCTGGCCGAGAGCCGTGTTGGGCCACACGTGGTTGTTAACACTGGCTTGTATCCCCGGCGTGGGGGGGTGTCTGTGGCTCTCCAGGACTGCGTCTCTGTGGGTGCCTGGTTTCAGGCCTCCTTTGATTCCCGGCGGGATGGCTGTACCCATCCATATAAAACGGCGTTCTTGTGGACATACGTTTGGGAGTTTTTCTACCTGGTTTTACGACAACCACATGAAAAACCTAGCTGTTGTTTAGGCTTTCCTCCCCGGCGATCTTTTACAAAGAAGAGGGGACAGGAACTTATGGGGTTAACTTTTAAACTTCTCACCCGGCGGGTGCACCTGGGTAGGGTGGGATGAACGACTTATGTCTTTCAGTTAGTTAACCAATCCATTTTAGTGATACTCTGTGTATCGCTGCCTTTACTCTTACGGCGATTGAAGGTTCAATTAGGTTAAATATCGATTCTCACACCCGGCGGGTGCTCCTAGGTGGAGGAACTAAGGAATTTACAAAATTCAATTTCGATTTAACCTCTTAATTTAGTGATACAATTAGGTATCGCCGCCTTCTAACTTACGGCGATCTTTTGTGACAATTCGTTAAACATCAGATCTCGTATCATCCTGCCCTGGGCTATTCTACTAAAATAATTCAAGGGCCGGCGTCTTTATGGGGGGTTGCTTTGTTACAAAATTGAATCTTGAGACAGTCACCTCCTCCAAGAGACTATAAGTGCCATGCTGGACCATTATATCAGAGGGTATTCTTCACTTTCTTTAGCAAAAGATTTGTTTAGACTTTTTACACCCCGCCGCGTAGCGAGATGTGTTAGTTGTGTCTTTGCATCTCGTTACCCGGCGGGTTATTAACACTTGTGTGCGAACATGTTGGGTTAACCTTATGAGCATTAATTCCTGGAAATTTTCTTTTTTTCCAGAGGTGAGCTCCGGCGGACCAATACAGACCCGGCGGTAGTTTTCACCCACCAGTCTCTGTCATGGCTACCGTGGCCCCAGTTTTTGCCCTGTGCACTACCCCTACTTGTGCTGGTATCCCTATTTTTGCGCATACCCTTTGCATAAGGTGTGTTAAATGTCTAGACCGTTCAAGGGGTCTCTGGGTTATGCATAATTGTTCCTTTTGCTCCCAATTAGCTGTTAAAGTCCTTTGTGAGAATGATAAGACCGCGGCGGTAGCGTTGAGAGAGGTCCGACAACAGATGTCGGCCTACACTACCATTGTCGCGCATAAGTCACTTCAATGTGACAACGTCCCACTTTGGGATAGATTGCTGTCAGAACACCCTCCCCCTAAACGTTCCTCTAGAGTCACGAGTACTAAGCCGACGGAGACTAGTCAGGGTTCTGTGTCGTCTGCGACTACACCTAAACGCCCGAGAGAGCCTACACCCCCGGCATCCGCCTCCTCGTCGCGGGCGAGATCTAGGTCAAGGTCACCTCTCAGACACCAGTCATCTAGTCGTGCCTCTTCACCGGCGAGTAAGAAGAGTAAGGCGGAACCAGTGACCACCAGTGGTCACGGCGGAGAATCCTCCAGATCTAAGACTAGTTCGCGGTCACACCGCAGCCATAAATCCTCCAAAAAGGATTCACATCGGAAGTCCTCTCGACATTCCCCAAAGTCTAGTGCATCTCATCGTACCTCTACACCTGACAGAGTTTGTGTTACGGCCTCAGAGTCCAGTGCAGCGCCTGTCCCTAAAGAGGATTTGCCAATTAATATTTTAACCCTGGAAATGGAAAGTTCAGGAGGTTCAATAATTGAGAATGTTTCAGACTCTCAAGAGAGCGTAGGCCAGGGCCTCGGTGTTTGGCGGTTTGCTCAACCAGGGTCTGACCACCCACGTCCGACTCATACGAGTCACACAGTAGCCGACGTCCACAGGGACGCGGCGATCCCATCCTCTATCCCAGACTTATCTTGGAAACAAGGTACCCCTGCCTCGGCGGGGTCTTCTCAGGAGGATCGGGAGGAAAAAGACGAAGTTTCAATAATTTCGGATATGGAAGGACAAGGGTCAGGCTCAGGCTTGGACGCCGCACGGGATAATGATTCACCTGTAAGTTCTTCATCAAACCAGTTTGTTACAGCACAAGAAATTGATGGGTTGCTTACTCATGATTTATCTAAATTTTTTGGTCAACAACAGGAAAACCCCACAATGGACTTGGGGGCTCCCTCGACAAGTTCTACGGTACGGCCTCTGATGACGTCAATTGATTTATCTAAGATTCCTAACCCTCCTACTCTGTCACCTGCAAGGAGCACTAAGCCTGCTACGGCGGCATTGACAACTTCAAATGTCAGGGTCATAACGGATGTCAATCCACCCCCTCTAGACAAAGCGCCTCTTAGAAAGGTAGCTATAGCTTTATGGGCCAGACGAGTCATGGGTTCTTTTGAACCCCTCTAAACCAGAGCTTGCCCAACCTACCTTGTCAGGGGAACTCCCGGTACCGCGTGAGTGGTTTATCCAGGGCAATAAGTCAAAGAAATTAAAGGCCATGGATGCCTTGGGTAATGTTCTGGACGTAAACATCAAGGCTATACCTAGTTATTATCACCAGGATTATTTTGTGTATGCTTCTAAGCCTGCTTTACCCCCTGCCTCAGCTTCAAAACTATTTTCAGACTGGTCTAAGCTGGATGGGTTTAATGATATTAAGACTCTGTCAGCTCTTACTCCTGAACTAGATTTACAGACCGTCACAGACGACGCAGCTAATCCAGTTTTGAAGGTGGGACAGTTGGGTCCAGGACCTTGGGTGGATTGGGAGGTAGAGGCTCAAAACTTTGCAACCACTTTCACTTCTAAATCTTCCCACCAGATCCCTCAAGATACACATTCATGGTTCTCCATGCCGGTGGGTTCTGCCGGCGGAGTCCCGTCAGCTTTGTTTGCATTCCTAGCTGCCCCTAAGATTAATCTTTGTGAACTGAAGGACCCGTTCACTACCCCTACCCCTACTCACCTAGACAGAGAATTTAGGCTACGGGGAAAAGCTTTTCGCCTGTTTTCACAGTACATAGTATCTCAGCAGGTGGCTAAGTCTTTACTACGGTCCACTCAGGCAATCGCAGACGCGGATGCTCGAAGATCGGTTGAGTTATCCCGGCGACTGATTCTTCAGTCGTCAATCCAATCCTTAGGTGACATACGCACCGCCTTGCTTGAGGCGGTGCGAGCACGACAAGATCTTAGGATGTCGTTAGTTCGCAAGCTACCTGATCGCATTGCTAACCAGGTGGTGATGTCACCAGTACTTACTCCATCTTTAATGTCCCCTGAAGTATGGCGAACGGTGTTCAATATGGCACAGGCCGTTAAGCACAGTCCCACCCCTTCTAAGAAACCTGCATTTAACTTCCCCAAACCCAGGCCTACTACTAAAGCTCAGCCAGGGTGATCTAAACCTTTTCTTCCGCCTAAGTCCTCCCACTCCCCCCAGGGTCAGTACAGGCATAGACAGAGTAGGTTTTCAGGTCAGAGAGGACGCGGCCAAAATAAACCAGGTCAGGGCCAGTCTTCGGCCAACACCAGCCAGCCGGCGAAGCGGCCAGCACCAACCCCACCATAAAAAAACTAAAGTCTCTCTCACTCCCGGCGCCTACCTTAAGGCCGGAGGAACCGAGGGTAGTACAGCCAGCGAACCATTGTCTGCTAACTGGGTCGTTCCGAACGTGTCACCAAGCATGGCCGTTAAACACTTGGGCACGGATGGTGGCACGCAAAGGCATCACTTGGCAGTGGCTCCGGCGACCTCGATTACGTCAGCCGACAACGGCGAATTTTGTTTCTTTAGAGGTGGAGTCACTAGCCCAGGAAATGATTGCCAAGAATGTCATCATCCCGGTCCCCCCAAATTACCCTGTATTCACGTCCAAACTATTTTTGGTTCCCAAAAGGGACAGTGTTCAGATGAGGCCGGTCGTAGACCTGTCTTATCTGAATCTTCACAACGAATCTTTCAGAATGTTAACAGTACACCAAATCAGGCTAACACTTCCGCCGGGAGGTTGGATGTGTTCACTAGACCTGACAGACGCCTATTGGCACGTATCGGTCAACAAAAGATTTCAAAGGTTTTTGGCCTTACGGATCAGGCACCAAAATTTTGTTTTCAGAGGATGCCGTTCGGCTTGAACCTGGCACCTCGATTATTCACAAAACTAGTCCGGCAAGCCCTGATGCCATTGTTAAAACAAGGGATCAGAGTGTTGTGGTATCTGGACGACTGGCTGGTGGTGGCAGAGACACAACAATTATGCATAAAACATGTCAATATCATTTTAAATCATGTCAAAACTCTAGGCTTCAAGGTAAATCTGGTAAAGTCAAACCTTGTTCCCTCACGAGTAATTCAGTGGATAGGGCTGGTCTGGGACACCGCCGCTCTCACTCTGAGTCAGAGTGTGGACAATCGCAACAGGTTTCGCAGGAAACTGTTCAGGTTTCTTCACAGTCTGACTACGACGCGAAGGGTCTGGAAGTCTCTGGTCGGCTCTCTCAACTGGATTCAACTAACTGTCAAGTTGGGCCGGTTGAAAGTAAAACGATTAATATTGGAAGGCAACAAATATTTCCCGCTCTTACCGGCGGGAAAATTATGGCCCATCCCGAAATTAATCCACACCTTACTAGCGGTCTGGGCGAAGAGGGAAACATTGCACTCAATAATGTCATGGACCTCTCCTCCACCAACGGTATGGGTAGACACGGATGCGTCAGGCACAATAGGTTGGGGATTTCAGTCAAATCAGGGGCACCAGGGTCAGGGGCTTTGGTCCCACTTAGAAATCTCGCACATCAATGTCAAAGAATTACTAGTCCCCTTGTATTTCCTTCAGGCTCACGGCCCGGCGTTACGGGGCAAGTCGGTGGCCTTCAGAATGGACAATCTGAATGCAGTCCACTGTATTCAGAAACAAGGGTCAACGAGGTCAAGGAAGTTGCTAAACGTGTCGGAAGAGATTTTTGCTCTAGCCAACAGTCTAGATATTTATCTTCACGCATCTTATCTCCCAGGCGTAGCGAACGTCTGGGCAGACGCTCTGTCCCGGAGACAGAGCACGACAGTAGAATGGGAGCTCAAGCAACCCATTTTCAACCTAATGATTGCAGAGCTCTCCCATCCACAAGTGGATCTTTTTGCGTCCGAGGAGACTCACAAACTCCCTCTATACCTCACCCGCTGGGCGAAAACGCCGGCAGGGGGGCCAGACGCCCTAGTGACAGACTGGAACAGATGGAGCTCCATCTATCTGTTTCCACCGCCAGATGCGTCACTAATGTGCCACGTAGTGAACAAACTACGAGATTATCGAGGCTTAGTCTCGCTAATCGCGCCACTGTGGCCGGCGCAGTTGTGGTACCAGCAATTGAAAATGTGGTGCCCGGACCCGGTATCGCTCCCGGTTAAGGTTAAAATGTGATATGAAAATTTCTCAGTGAGAAATTGTGCTAGTACAATGTTAAGTACAAAACAACGGTGTTGTTAGAGTAGTTTAGCTGCGAAAGCAATTTAATTTTAGAATAATGGAGTTCCTTTGCAATTTATCTCCAAGTTTATGTTGGGGTTTATTATGTGCACATATAAACTTATAACTTGTTATTTTTTGTCACCACTCGTTGAGTGGGGTGCCTTTGTAACTACAGATCTGTGTTCAGAATCTTCAGGGTTACCCATTTTTTTGTCAGGCAGGCTTCTTTGAAGCACGCACCTGCCTGAACCCCCTTTTTCTTGTATTTTTTCGGCTACGCCGTTGTTAAAATATATTTTCAAAGGTAAGAATACTATGTGGTTTTTTTTATTATCTGCTTTTCTAGAGTTATGATATGATTACGAATGTCCCCCTCCAGTCTTAGAAATCAGGCATGTTCGTCAATGATGGAGGGGCCACTAATAAATTATAGGTTTGACTCCTGTAAGGAGATAAAGAAAACCTAATATTTAGTAGTGGCCCCGTAATCATTGACGACTGGGGCCCTCCCGACCGTCCCCTTCCCATTCGTTGATGTATTGAGGATTTTGGTTTACTTGATATGTCAGTGAAGGAAGAATGACGCCTGAATCAGCGTCTGGTCAGAAATCCACACAAGTACATCCACGATATGATGGAAAGCTTATTGGATAGTTATTCTTATTTTCTTTTTGTTTTTATTTTTTACGAAGTTTTTTCGTAGTGAGAACCCAATTCATAATGACTGAAGCCATGAGTGAGGTCGCGTGCGCTCATGATGAAGGCTCCTCAGTTTTTAAATGCTCTGCGCGGTAGATTCAAAACTACGGCGGATTAGTGTTTGAAGAGGATGCCTTATGTAATAGGCATGTTCGTCAATGATTACGGGGCCACTACTAAATATTAGGTTTTCTTTATCTCCTTACAGGAGTCAAACCTATAATTTAGGCTTAAGCATTTTCAGAACATGTCTTCATGAAAGGCACTTGACAAATATATACTGTATAACATACCGTACATAATTAAGTGTGAATATATTCACAAGGATTTATTTGCATTACCCAAACTACCCACTATGTCTCAGAGCTGGCTTTGTAGGAGAAGCTTGGTTGGTCAAAAGTAATTGTGTTGAACTTGCTCAGCTTGTTTGGTGTAGAGTGATGCAAGGAGTTTGCGTGTGCCCAAGCACACAGCGTGTACAGGCGTGCACACAAAAATGCATACCCACGTGTGAGTATGATACATTAAATATATATATATATATATATATATATATCAGAGTTGGGTCAGGACATTAACTTAACTTTTGGTGCTTAACTAAATAGTTTGGCTAATCATGCTTAATAAGTTATAATAATAATTAAATATAATCGAAATGTCTAGAAGTTAATTGATTAACTCGATTAAGTTTTGATTAATTTCTAGTGAATAAATGGAAAATTCCTTCCCAGACGACCTGGTCTCAGTTTGCCCGTTCCCACCAAGAACCGTCAAATACCTCAATTGTTAAACGCCAAAATGGCCAAAAGGGCCTAAGTCATGTATGTGAGAGTTACATAGATACACAGACTGTACAGACCTTGCGCCCATTACTATAGGCAGTCCTGACTTAATTCTAGCAAATTTTGCTACTAAGTGGGAGGTAAGGCTAGCAAAGCAGAGGGCATTCTCCACACCCACCACTCCCTTCGAACGGCATGAAATACAGCATGTGGAAAAAAGGCCTCCCGTAGAATGAGACAATTTATACTGGCAAATGTATAGTAACATTGAATTTGGAAAATAATGTTCACAACTGATAGTTAGCTATCTTTTGATATATATATATATATAATTATATATAATTATATTATATAGATAGATATACATTACTCCATCCTCCTCGACATGAATGTTTAGATTCCTTTGCAATGAGAGAGAGAGAGAGAGGATTGACGAAAATGTAGCATATTATACGCTATACTTATAACTATGTATACGAATTATATCATAATATACGCTATACTTATAACTATGTATACGAATTATATCATAATATACGCTATACTTATAACTATGTATACGAATTATCATAATATACGCTATACTTATAACTATGTATACGAATTATATCATAATATACGCTATACTTATAACAATGTATACGAATTAGTTACTATTTATTGATAGTAAGTCGAATTCAAGGGTACTTAACCCTTTCACGCATTTATGACGCAGAGGTTGCCAGATTAGTAATAAGAAAGAGTTCTCTCACTCTTATAATTACCTCTCCAAAATTAGTTTTCTGCCCACAGCTAACTCAAAGACAACTGCAGAGGTTGAAGTAACTAAACTAAAGGTTTATAAATACCCCTGATGGTAACAAAGGTTTTAAAGTATCCCCAATAGGCTCAAAATCACGTCATATGTTGGAGAGGATTAATACATGTCACATAAATTATATTTTAATACAAAGGAAACAGTCGAATTGTCTTGAATATGATAACATATACAGTTGATCAATACACAACAAATGGCTTTGGCTTAAATTAAAATAGTAAAATCCATCATATATGATTTAGCATAACTTTATATTCGTAATATTTTTTTAGAATGTGCTGTGATCGGAGTTTAAGTTAAACATTATCACATGGAAGAAATGAGATGAGTGTGCAAGAGATCTCCCATGTAGATGTTATCCTACAATACAAAAGTATGAATATTAATACATGATGGTTATCAAAATATGAATAATTGGCTGATATACAAACATCTCTCTCTCTCTATCTCTCTCGTTGTGTGTGCAGAAAGATAGATACAGAGAGAGAGAGAGAGAGAGACTTCAAGATGCTGCAATACCAAGGGAAAAAACCCTAAAATACAGTAATTTCCTCAGTTTATACCCTGTATCGCGGGACCAGGGAGATGTAGACACGTGGTGGTGGTGTCAGAGGCGGGACTATGTCCACGCTGAACGGTCAGAGCCCGCCCGCGCTCCTCCCACCGCATGGACTCTTTCTCAGAGCCGATTACGTGCTCAAAATCGCATTGGACTTAAGTCGGGACCCGCTCTTTAGGCCTTGGTTCTCTAACGGACTTAAGTCGGGACCCGATAGACAAGGGTTAAATTCTATTAATTACTCGGAAATCTATTGTATTTCAAAATAATTCTTAATTACTACACAATCCTTGTACGAGAACCTGCAACAGTTACATAAGTAGAGCAAAAATAACAACTTAGTCCCAAACTTCTAACAATCACAAACTAAAAATAACAATGACTGATTCAAATTATCTATATTGACTGAATAAGTACACAAAATTGAAAGTTTCATATGAATATTCTAAATTACGGGTAGGCCAAAGGATGTTTGGCGAAATTTGTGCATATTTTGGATTTGTTTTGTACGTTATATTTTATGTCCTTTGATCATGGACAAACTATGATCACCATAATTAGCGTGAAAAGATTTGAATTGCCCCTCATGGGCCCCCCCCCCCCCCCCCCCCACACACACACACACACACACCAAGGACATTCCAATTTTGTTTTAACCATTCAACATTGTGTATTTTTCAGATGATAGTACATGTTGTTGCAATACTCTGTGTGAAATTTAAGACAAATCTCACTATAGAATCCCACATAACCCCCCCCCCCCCTAAAAAACAAAAAACAAAAAACAATTTTCGGAAAATATACACTATATTACCCTGCACACCATAATTTTTGTTATCAATTTACTAGAGGTGTGCTGGCTTAATAATCCAATAGGGTTGATAGCCTCTGAAGATCTATTTTAACTATTTTAACTGACTACCACACTTCAATAAAAATCCTCTGAATTGACATTTAAAATAATAGTAAAATTTAATGTAAAAACATAATTGATCTACTGTATACCGGTATATACTAAGTAAACTAGTTTAACTATAAATATTGCACTTTAAAACCGAATAGTCTAAAAAATACAAAATAATATTTAGTTTTACGTTAATTTTGCAATCCAAGTTAGGCTATATCAACAAATTTAATAAAAAAAATACTTCTTTGAAAATATTATACACACATCAACTAAATCATCAAGAATGGACTGTATACAACTCTTTACTAAACTTCTTCAGTCAACACATTAATGATATATATCCCCAATCAAAAAATAAATAAATATATATATATATATAACAAAAAACACACTTATATACAAATAATCAGCAAGCTTACCAAATATGACAAGGAACCAACACAAGGACAACCAGCCAGTACAAAGGTCACCAAGGCACTGAGCTAAAGATGCACAGGAATGACAAAGGAAGGAGAGTATGAGAACAAATAAACCTTTAAACCACCCATACACTTCAAATGAACCACCCACGACACAGTCTTAGTTCAACTGTTGTTAGCAAGATTTATTTCGGGATTGAGTTTATGAATTAATATTTTGTCACCTATCAATGAATCACTTTGACTCCTAAATTTGGCTATGATCTGGAAATCATTCTCTGTGAAAAAATTATCCTTATCATGCGAGTGATTTCGGATCGCAGAGAATGACATCTTTTGTAATAACTAGCCGGATCTGTAACTTTTCCCGATGTGCTCAAATTCTTGAATTTTGAATGATCGACTAGTCACATGCAACCAACATACCTAGCCTGACAACTAGGACAAATAAATGTGTAAACTATTTTCGAGCACAAAGGATTTGGTACATGGCCCTCTATAGGCCCAGTATAGATGATCCACAAAATCCTTTATACCATTGTTAATAATTATTTCAGTGCCATTGCATTTTGCAAGATAATTATGTACAGCTTGGCAATTATCATTCCATGTTTATCTCAACCCATGAGCCCCCCACCCCCCCACCCTTTAAGTCCGAGTGCAATTTTGGCGCAATATTGGCTCTGAGAGAGAGACGAGTGATGGGAGGAGCATGGGCCTCATGACCGCTCGCCACGGCCGCCGTGGACCAAATGAGATGTACTCCACTTACATCCACTCTCACTCCCTCGCTACATACGTATTTATATAAAGAAATTACCGTATTTTAGCGATTTTGCCCTTCGGTTGCATGATCGTTGCAAGACAACCAGTGATCGTAGGATGGTTCGGGTGTCATTGGAAAGCTCAATTTATGCCCTTTTAGGGATACATAATTGTATTGCGCTCTGGGTCTTGTTTATGCATGAAAAAGAGCACGGAAACAACCCCATTTATGGTAAAAAAAAAACGCTGGGCGGCACAGTGAAATATACTCCACCACCCGCTCTTTGAGCGTTAAAGTTAAAATAAGATCCAATTCTGAAATCATTTGAACAAAAACAATTCTGAAATGTATTGATGGGGAACTATTTCTTAAAATATATTGCGTTACTTTACGAAAATAATAAGTAACCTTGCCATAGAAGGGCATTTTGATGTACTTTACTAATTTGGGAACATCACATTTTAATAGATTATTTTGGGATATTTTGGAATACAAACATTTCTTGAGAATAGAATCAAATAGAATCAAGAAATGTTTGTATTCCAAAATGTCCCAAAATAATCCAGTAAAATATGATGTTCCAAAAGTAGTAAAGTACATCAAAATGCCCCTCTATGGCAAGGTTAGTTATGACGTTCGTGAAGTAACGCAAAATAATTTAAGAAATAATGTCCCAACAATAAATTTCAGAAGTGTTTTTTTTCAAATGATTCTGTTTACGCAGAGTTGATAAACAAAATCTTCACAACCATTGCATACAAGGCCTTTTATATTACCTCATTAAATGGAAACTATAATCATAGTAGAAGTTACTTGTATTTTAAACCTTTCACGCATATGACGCGATTTTGAGCCGATTGGGGATACTTTAAAGCCTTTGTTACCATCAGGGGTATTTAGAAACCTTTAGTTTAGTTAATTCAACCTCTGCAGTTGTCTTTGAGTTAGCTGTGGGCAGAAAACTAATTTTGGAGAAGTAATTATAAGAGAGAGAGAACTCTATTTCTTATTGCTAATCTGGCAACCTCTGCGTCATAAATGCGGGAAAGGGTTAAAAGTTGTATTACAAATACAGTTTTCTGAATAAAGATGAATATAAGACAAATTACGCACAGTAATAGTTTATTAACTTTTACATTTAAGCAGGTTTTAGACTATTTTCCAAAATTGTTCACAGTTGAAAACACATGCACAAAGTAGATAAATTGTCAAGAACACAATAATGTTTTTTAAATTGTTGTAAGTTTCTAATTTGCTTTATATATCGACCTTATAATATAGCCAATATAATTATATACGCCTATGAATGTTGGCCTTTCTTTGTTTTTTCAAATATACACTGTTAGTGCTATTATCTTGTAATTTCAGGGGTTAGCTACACGATCAGTTTCGTAGCTTGGTTTCGGAGCGTGGTAAAGTAGTTTTGGTCGAATACTGATAGTGGAGAATAAAATACTGAACCACCTAGGCTACCCCTCGTCGGCCGTTACGTGTGGGATCCTAATAGCTACAGTACGTGGCCACTAACCCCCGGCAAGTGCCCTAATTAGTCGTCATTAGGTAACTGGGACACCGCCACTGTGACATAACTTTGACATATAGCAACAACAGATTGCGTTAGCGTCTAGTAGGCTTTATGGTCTCAAACAATAAACGGTATTCTGATAGAAAATGGCGAATGCGAGATAGCTTCACACTGAGGGTAAATATTAGTTACTGAGACGACATACAACAGCACTGAGTTTATGGAAAGTAATATACCGTTTGATTTATGAGTAACTTTTACGTTAATTCAGCGTATACAGGAGATTAAGCTCAAAGAACTCAAAGAGTAATAATAATGAATATAAATTCACAAATAGGTTAAATAAATATATTAGTCATGTATGCGTGACTGAAATATCCTCGCCGGGTAGAAGATTAACACGACGTGAAAATACAGAATTGGAAATAACTCAAATAATACACTACAGGAGCTATAAGTCATGTAGCATGATAATAACAATAGTCAAATTAAGAGACTGAATAGTAAAACACTCTGTGAACAACTTATCTATGAATTATGTACCCAAATGATGATGTTACATACAAACAAGATATGAATAAGCGTTCACTAGTTTTACGTGTAAAAGATGTATGTATTATTTCCCGAAGAAACATAATTATGTATTACTCTTCATAAGAATATAGGAGCCTATACTCGAAGAATTATATATATATTTATCCCAAAGATAGGAGTGTGTTATGTTCTCTATAAAGCGAGTTACGGGCACTAGGATAAGGAAATAAAATAAAATCTCTGGTATTACGTTAACGTGAATCTTAACATATCTTGTTAACCCTTGTTGTAGTCATCGTTACACTTTACAAAACAAAGGCTACTTAAAGGTTTGAGAAAACAGATAGGAGCCTGGTAGAGAGTCTGGCGAGCACGTGGTAACAGTGTCAGTTGTCCCTCCTATTGTACCAAGGGGCTCGGCTCTTCACACTCTTGCTTTCTTTCTTCGGGATCACTTAGCTACACCTCTATTCACTGGTTTGCACTGTTTTTTTGTATGACTGTTTAAGGGGAGAACTGGCTAGCCACTACGGAAGTCACAATTCGAACTAAGGATACTAGTTAAGTATGTTCTTCCTAAGAAGAAGTACTCGACTATATAACCTCAGTTTGACCTAACTTTACCCTGGGCACGGGCAGGTCCTATCCCTTTTCCAGTTAGGGTTAAGTGGTTGGTTTCTCGGGGTAGTAGGGTCAGTGTAACTCAGGTGTCTGACAGCGAAGGTCAAGAGGGCTCTGAAGTTCCTGAACATTTAGATTCTACATATAGTAAGTTTATCGCCTCATTATACAGTACTATGCACAAGACAAATATATCCTCAATATAAAATTTAGATCAATACAGAGCCAACCAAGATGGTTGAAATACAATGTATTAGATCTTCTAGCGAAAAAGAGAGGAATATATAGGAAAATACAGAAAGGGGAACATCACTGCCATGGTATAAAAGTGTCTTTGCTGTAACGCATACAATGTTTTTTTTTTATTTATCCCGTGGTTAGGAGTTGCACTAAAATTATGTGAGGGATATCTCTGTGACGGGGTGGACATTCACCGTTTGTTTGTCTTTGGTTTGGGCTCGGAAATAACTTGCTGGAGCGATGAAAAAGGATTTATGTTTGAGGAACAAACAGAGAATTTGTAGGTTGTATGGAAGTGACTTGGGAGGAAGGGGAATAGGGAATTTCTACTTGTTGGCTTGCTTGACTGCCATGATTGCGTTCGTTTTGGTCAGGAGGTACAGGAAGATATTTAGGGGGTTGGTGGTGAATTTCCATAAACATTTCCTCAGTATAGGCTAAGTCTGGCTCGGGGAAGGGTATATCTTGATGGAGGGTGAGGGGCGCGTTTTCTATCGCGTTACATTGTTCAAGCGGAGTCTGGGGGTGGGGAAGTCTGGTAGCTCGTGATTGACTTTTATGCTAGCAATGCGGCACTGGATGATTTGATTGCTATCTGTAGACGTGAGCAGGTGCTTGACTGTGTTTGGCTTTTGTTGGCCGGGCCCCGTCATCTCATAATGTATAGAATCTGTTTCCTGCCTTCTGGTACAGTACATGTGATACATACGTGCAATCTCGATACTTTGCAGACAAGTATAGTCGGGTTCAACATTGTTGTATTGACTTTATCATGGAATATAATTGATTAGTTGGTATTTAAATGAAGGGTTAATTATTCAGTAGTATAAAATTGTTGTAAGTTATTTAGTAATATATAGTTTATAATTTTACAATGAATGCATGAATATGTTATCGTTGAGCAAGTAATCGGTTTTCAAAACACCAGGAGAGAGCTCTTGGTTTTGTGGATGCCAAATCGGTGCTTTTTGTGTGTCAATCAGTAACCTCTCATTCTTTCACTGCCATGGTATAAAAGTGTCTTTGCTGTAACGCATACAATAGTAATTGATAATATCAGGTAAATCGAACCGGTAAATAGTGATTTGGCCTGGTTCCAGACACAACCCTATTTATTCACTGGTCTTTTCACCTTAAACGGTTGATTTTATAAAAAAATACTCAACTGAGTATGTTTAGCCAACTATATCATAACTTACGCTATTATATATTGGGATAGGCCTTTTTAGTATGCCTTATATCGCTAGTAATATTTAAAAATCATGAAAAGAAAGGGACGGCGATGTCATTACCCTGAACACCAATTTCCATTTATATTCCTCGACTCAACTCGCGTCAGTCATTCGTAGGGATATTGAAGAACCTAACCAAATCTATTGTGGGATAAGGTAGGGTAGCTGTCCTTCCTGGCGACGTATGGATCAATATTATTTGTGTACATCGCTGCCTTTGTCCAGTGGTGGAAGACAGGAATGTATCTATTAATTGGAAAATAGGATGAAATCGTACATTTTGTTGAATATATTGTATTTGCCCTTGAAATATGAATACAGCTGAGGTTTTATGATTACGATGCAATATTGCATGGAAATCATTGAAATGGCAAACCAAGTGTTCCTTTAAGTATGTAGATGTAGCATGATGATACATAAGAGACTACATAATGTAAGTAATGTCTATTACGTTAAATGTGTGAATACTATACAGTACTGGGGTGCACAGACGTGGTTTAATGAAAGAGAAGTACGATCCCGTAGGATTTTGCCATTGTATGTTCCAGGTAGCAACAACAGATGGCGTTATTTTGTGGTCAATTAAAAGGGCAATTTGAAACCTTTAGGGTGCGCAATGTTATTAGTACATAAGATAGGAAGCTTCCCATCTCCTGGTCACATTTGATTCTGACTGGCAGAATCAAGTTAGCGACAGTGAATCTGAAGACTTTCTAGAAGTAGTACTTGAAAGCTTTTTATTTCAGCTAATTAATACACTTACTAGAGGAAATTATATCCTCGACTTAGTCTTCGGTAATAATGAACATTGGTAATAATGAATATTTGGTAAACAGAAAGGCTAATTACGGTGGGTTAAAAGGATCCCTTAAGGAAATACCTCTGGCCAAACAGTTAATAGAGTCCAGATGTTACACTGAGGTCAGTGTAACTCAGGTGTCTGACAGCGAAGGTCAAGAGGGCCCTGAACATTTAGATTCTACTTATAGTAAGTTTATCGCCTCATTATACTATGCACAAGACAAATATATCCTCAACATAAAATTTAGATCAATACAGAGCCAACCAAGATGGATGAAATACAATGTATTAGATCTTCTAGCGAAAAAGAGAGGAATATATAGGAAAATACAGAAAGGGGAACATCACCTACTTGGATACTTTCAGAACCTATCAAGGCAGGTCAAAAGGGAAATAAGGACACAATACATACATTATGAAATCATGGTAGCCAATGAATTACAAAATAACCCTAAAACATTTTATCAATTATATACATCTAAAATCAAAATGTAATAGGTCCCCTTAAAACTACGTTAGGCGATTTAACTGCTCATGAATTAGAAATGTGCAATACTTTATATATAAATTTATTTCAGTCTTCACCAATGAAAATTGAACACAGTTTCCAGAAGGTATATAACGACAGGTTAGAAACTATACTAAGTGCTGTACATATAACTATACTAAGTGCTGTACATATAACTATACTAAGTGCTGTACATATAACTATACTAAGTGCTGTACATATAACTATACTAAGTGCTGTACATATAACTATACTAAGTGCTGTACATATAACTATACTAAGTGCTGTACATATAACTATACTAAGTGCTGTACATATAACTATACTAAGTGCTGTACATATAACTATACTAAGTGCTGTACATATAACTATACTAAGTGCTGTACATATAACTATACTAAGTGCTGTACATATAACTATACTAAGTGCTGTACATATGACTATACTAAGTGCTGTACATATAACTATACTAACTGCTGTACATATAACTAGAAATGACGTAATTAAGAAAATAAGCAAACTAAAACATCAAAAATCACCAGGCGCAGTTGATGCATATGTTAGATTATTCAAAGAATGCATTGATGAATTAATTTGTCCATTAACATATATATTTAACAATTCATTAGAATCAGACTTAGTTCCAGAATCCTGGAAACTCGTAAATGTAGTTCCGATTAAAAAAAAAAATGTGATAAGTCAATAGCATCAAATTACTGTCTCATTAGTCTCACATCAATAATAGGAAATTGCTTGAATCAATTATTGCTAGAAAAATTGGAAATCACCTATACAATTTCATCTGAATGAATGCATCTCGACATGGATTCACCCAGGGGCTCTCTTGCTTTACTATTTTTTTTTTTTTTTTTTTTCTCAGAGGTGTATGACACTGTAGATAATGACAAGTCATATGATATAGTTTACTTATACATCAGTAAGGCCTTCGATAGAGTCCCACATGAGAGATTGATGAGGAAGATAGATGCACATGGAATACGTGGGTCGTCATTGAAATGGATTAAGTCATGGACGATTGGTAGGACCAGACGGTGTTACTACTGTTGTACTCAAAAACTGTGCTTCCGTACTGACTCCATGCCTAGGCAGACTCTTCCATCTCAGTCTCTCCTTTGGCGTCTTCCCTTCTTGCTGGCAGTTCACTCTCGTTCAACATGTCCCAGGGAAGGGTGGCCAGCTATCATCTAATGGCTCCCATTTATTGCATCTCTAAAGTTTTTAAAACTATACTTACCTCAAGGTTTCTTGGGCATTTTGTCTTTCCATAACCTGCTCTCAGACAGCCAGGGTGGCTTCCTTAAGGGCCGCTCTATTGGTGATCTTCTTTCTTATCTTGCTAACTCTCGGTTATCATCCAATTGGGACTTCGGCGAGACTTTTTCTGCTGCACTAGAAATGTTGAGGGCCTTCGATAGAGTCTGGCACAAATCCTTCATTTCCAAACTACCCTCCTTCGGTTCCTATCCCTCATTATGTGCCTTTGTCTCTAATTTCCTTTCCAGCCATTTCATAGCTGCGGTTGTGGATGGCCACCATTCACTTCCTCAACCTATCAACTCCGGTGTTCATCAAGGTTCTGTCGTATCTCCAATTATCTTCCTATTATTCATTAACGACCTTCTCAACTGCACCTCCAGCTCCATTCACTAATATGCTGACGGCTCTACATTACACTATTCAATTAGCCTTCCACAACATCATTCACAGCAGGAACTCCAAAACTCACAAAGGAGACCATAAAGCACATATCTTCTGATCTCTCTACCATTGCTAATTGGGCCAGTGAAAACCATGTTACTTTCAATGCTTCCAAAACTAAATTTGTCCATCTGTCTACCAGAAAACTATGACCTACTCTTCAACAACATACATATTAACTCTTCATTTTCTCTTAATATTCTTGGTGTCTCTTTGTCTTCTGATCTCTCTTGAAAAGATCATATTACCACTCTTGCTAAAACAGCTTCTCAGAAGTTTTGTATGCTTAACCGCCTCTGGGGGTTCTTTACCTATGAACAGCATCTTGCTCTGTACAGGGGCACAGTGTGTTCATGTATTGAGTATTGATCACACGTGTTGGGAGGAGCCTCTCATACAGCACTTCTAGACAAAGTAGAAAATAAATCCTTCCGTCTTATTAACTCATGTCCACTCACCAATTATCTGCAAACTCTCTCTTCGCCGAAATGTTGCATCTCTCTCGCTATTCTATCGCTACTACAATAATCAGTGCTCCTCAGAGCTCTCCCAGTGTATACCCCCTCCTCTATGTAGG
Source organism: Paralithodes platypus (assembly GCA_032716605.1). Classification (NCBI taxonomy): domain Eukaryota; kingdom Metazoa; phylum Arthropoda; class Malacostraca; order Decapoda; family Lithodidae; genus Paralithodes; species Paralithodes platypus. The sequence continues at coordinate 19,021,638 of CM064542.1, read as the reverse complement.
GTACGTGGTACCCGTCTTGCAACACAATCCCACACCTACTCTGTGCAACTCTCCAACCCAAGAGTGAGACATTACTCTGTCTTACTTCTATTCAACAGCTGAGGTATGGAACTCTCTCCCAGAATCAGACTTTCCCTCCTCCTATGACTTAAATTGCTTCAAACTCCGTGTGTCCAGGCATTTCGGCTTGAATGTCCCTTGATTTTGGCCCTGTCACTCTATGGGGGAGGCACTCGCTACAGGCAGTTCTGCCTTTTGTCTCCCTCACTCACATAAAAAAAAAAATGAAACGACGTATTGGAACAAAACTAAACACATTATGCACTGCAACTTGCCATTTTATCTGTAATTCAGCTGCTTCTTTCTCTCTTTCTTCGTCTCCAGCGTTTTCCATTAGAACTCTTTTTCTTTTAATTACAAGTGATCACCCCACGCTCACCCCAACCATTATCGGAAACCGTTTGCCCAGGCGATGGTAATAATGGTGGTTGGTGCTGGTAGTTGTGGTTGCTGGAGAAGTGGTATTGGTTGTAGTTCGGATGATGGTATTGAGAGTTTCGTCTGGTTGGTGTTGGCTCTTGTGTTTATTGAAATGGTGGTGGTTGTAGTTCTTTCAATGTTGTAGTTGGGTGATGGTGTTGATTGTTGCGTCATATGATGGGATATTATTGCAGTTGACGATGTTGTAGAATTTTGGCTACTGAGGTAGTGGTAGTTGTGGGTTTGGAGACGAGAAACTTAGCAGAGCCTAACTCAGAAGGCCTACGATTTTCCAGGATACCACATAATTATACGAGGTTTAACCCATGCCACGCGTTGACGACCAAATAGCTTAAGAGATGCTTCACAAGTCGGTGGGGCACCGAACCACTGGCTGCATGAGTCTCCAACAAACTCACCCTGTTTGTATATATCCACCATCATATAAAACTTTCGTGGGGCTTCAACAACCAGGGGTGTAGTATAATTATATATATATATATATATATATATATATATATATATATATATATATATATATATAACTACAAACAAATAACTGTAAAAGACTCCTTTTCATTAGTGTAAACAAATTGTGAGCTCAACATATATACTATGGCTTTGCTTGACTTAAAATCATTATTCACAAACATTCCTTTGAACAAAACAATTAACATTGCACCAACCAATTATATGTCAATACTGACATGGTACTGTACACGGCTTTAAGGGGCGGTTACACATGCCCACATTTTTGCCACCTGGGCAACTTTTGTCACCACTACCGGCGATTCCTACGACACCTAATATAAGGGTGGTTACACATGTAGGGACAGAGTTGTTCGTAGCACAGATTTTAATGGCACTATCTCGTGTACACACTTTCGTTCTCACTTCGAAATTAATTGGTCTTAATTCGGCCGTTTTAGCTTCCCGTCATGCTATAAATACATCACAATCCCAAGGATAAAGCTGAGCATATATATATACCCAGGTAAGTGTGACTATATTGCTTGCCGTCCGGCTGGCTCAGTTGATAGCGTGCCTGCTTCCCATCTTACAGGTCTCGCGTTCAATCCCCGCTCAGATTGAAAGGTTTTTCTGAGATATAGCCGGCGGTTACTGTCTTCCCATGAGCAAGGGAGATGGGTAATGGTCTCAGGTTGATTAAAGAAGTGTGAAGCGCTTGAGAATCTTCGAAGGAGGAGATACGGGCACTATATAAGTAACCAGACGATTATTATTATTATTATTAAAACAAGCGACATAAATCCACGTCTGGTGGTAAAAGTGAAAGTCAGTTGACTGTCAGTTAACTGTCTTCGTGGTGCGATGCATAAGGTGTTGATTTTCGGTGTGAGCGTCCTGGGTTCGAATCCACGGACTGACACATGTGTTTGTAAATTTCATTAATCGATTTTAGGAGTATAGTTGGTTGTTGGAAGGAACATAATAAAGGATATTGGTTCAGGGGTAATTTATCGAGAGGACTTCCCTAGTGGTTAAGGCCCCATTAATTGCTTTTTCCATTCACATATGCATAGCCTACGTGAGTTGCAGTTGGGATGTGTGTACATGCTTAGATTGATATGCAGGATTCGAAGTTGCATAATAAATCGTAGGCAGTGTCCACCATCCTTTAACTGTCTTCGTGGTGCGATGCATAAGGTGTTGATTTTCGGTGTGAGCGTCCTGGGTTCGAATCCACGGACTGCCACATGTGTTTGTAAATTTCATTAATCGATTTTAGGAGTATAGTTGGTTGTTGGAAGGAACATAATAATTGATATTGGTTCAGGGGTAATTTATCGAGAGGACTTCCCTAGTGGTTAAGGCCCCATTAATTGCTCTTTCCATTCACATATGCATAGCCTACGTGAGTTGCAGTTGGGATGTGTGTACATGCTTAGATTGATATGCAGGATTCGAAGTTGCATAATAAATCGTAGGCAGTGTCCACCATCCTTTAACTGTCTTCGTGGTGCAATGCATAAGGTGATGATTTTCGGTGTGAGCGTCCTGGGTTCGAATCCACGGACTGCCACATGTGTTTGTAAATTTCATTAATCGATTTTAGGAGTATAGTTGGTTGTTGGAAGGAACATAATAATTGATATTGGTTCAGGGGTAATTTATCGAGAAGACTTCCCTAGTGGTTAAGGCCCCATTAATTGTTCTTTCCATTCACATATGCATAGCCTACGTGAGTTGTAGTTGGAATGTGTGTACATGCTTAGCATGCTTAGATTGATATGCAGGATTCGAAGTTGCATAATAAATCGTAGGCAGTGTCCACCATTCTTTAACTGTCTTCGTGACGTAATGCATAAGGTGTTGATTTTCGGTGTGAGCGTCGTTGACAGCATCGCAAGATGGCGGGAGGGATGAAGGGTGCGGGCGTAGCCCTCTCTCTATGTATCATCCTTCTCAACATCCAGAGGGGCTATGCTGATATACAGGTGCAGAGGGGTCCGGTAGTGTACCAGGTCAACCCTAAACAAGTATTGAGGGACCTCGTCACACAGAAATCACACACGAGTTAAATTTCTGTCACCATTCCTGCCTGGTCTATTTCATATATCGGGAAGACGCCGCGACTGGGCAAATACTCTGGCACAACCTCGCTACAACACCTATTGTGCTACACTCTAATTAGCTGCGGAGATGTAGAGACCAACCCCGGCCCTTGTTCAACGTTGAAGAAACCTCACCACCAAACAAGTAAGGCAGACACCGACATTTCAACAGTCCCTAGCAGTCAAATTCGTTATAACAAACTGGGCCAGCAGGTACCCCAGCCTCCGGCCGTCACGCTCCAATTCAACCCACAACACAATCTAACACTATCGGTGGCTCAACATGTAACTGGAGCAGCTAGGAAGAAAGGCATCAGTCGCAACAACATCAACAATGGAGCAGCATTAGCAGCCAGGAATAAGGACAACATCATCAAACAGCAAATACAGGTGGGGCAGGGAGGGGTCACAGGGGGAGACATAGCCACAGCCAGTCCCCACCCTAGCAGCACAGCTGATCATCACACCGCCAGACGTACGACGAACAATACAAAGAATCTATGTACAGTGTGCGATATTAGATTCAACAAAAGGAGTCCAACATCACAATGTAGTATTTGTAATGAAACACCACACGATCGATGTTCTTATGTTAACAGCAGAAAAGAAATGGAATGCGATAAATGCAGGGAACTAGCAATTACCCACTCCACCAACTCTACATTACCCACAGCATTACCATTAATACCACAGATATCGGCGACCCAAGTAGCGCAACATGCAACAAGAACAACAATACAAACAGGTAGCACTCGCAAATACATCTACAGGGAAGCAGCATCAACGGACAATGAAAACAACAACAACAGCAACCAACCACAGCCCGACCGCGAGTATCCCCTACTCTCTCCTGCACAAACAGCTGATCGACGCGGACCAAACCACACCTCCAGTCGTATGATAAACAGTAAGAAAAAACTATGTATAGTCTGTAATATTGGTTTCAACAATAGGAGTTCACTTTTACAATGCAACAGTTGTAATGAAATTGTTCATAACCGATGTACTTACGTTAAGAGTAGAAACAAAGTTGAATGTGTTAAATGTAGGAACTCAGCTGTTCAACATCGCGAAACCATTTGTTTTATTTGTGAATCACTCATAACACGACGTCAGAAGATCCAAAACTGTGTAAAGTGTAAACAGGTAGCTCACATGAAGTGCATCTCTAAGAAGACCAACAGTGAAGAACGGGAATTCCTTTGCAACAAGTGTGCCTTGCATTCATTACCGAATATTAATGTAAATGATCCAAGTATTAACAACTCAGAATTCAGCCAGGACACATTCAAAATCAAAGATGAATACAGAGTGTTCACCAACAAAGGGCTCCATCTTATCCACATTAACGCCAGATTAATGTACCATAAATTGTCAGAAATAAACTTGTTAGCTAATAAGACCAAAGCTTCAATAATTGCAATCACAGAAACCTGGCTGGATTCAAGTATAAACGATGGTGAAATAAACATTCAAGGTTTCAACATGGTTAGGAATGATCGCAATAGACATGGGGGCGGAGTATGTCTGTATGTAAAAAACAACCTCACACACACAACTAGGACCGACCTCCATGTAGAAAATCACGAAGCTCTGTGGATCGACCTACACCTGCCGAGGACAAGGCCCATCACAATTGGGGTATGCTATAGGCCACCAGCCGACACAATTCTTGACCAAATTTGAACGAACTTTGTCATCGCTAGACCCTCGGAATGAATCCATCATACTAGGGGATTTTAACCTGTGTTACAAACAACGAAATGATAGGCTTGTACGAGAATATAGGCATATACTGACAATGCACAATCACAAACAACTCATCACAACCCCCACACGTATCTCTGAGAACACTGCCACAATATTAGACCACATAAACTGTAACAGAGAGGACAAAATATCCCAATCAGGGGTTATACAGACTGGGATAAGTAATCACTTCGTCACATATTGCACACGGAAAACCAAAAAAATTACCCTAGAGAATCACAAGATTATCAAAACAAGGTCACTCAGAAACTACAATAAGGAAACATTTCTGGACATTTTATGGAATACAGACTGGTCTCCAGTGTTTGGAAGTACAAACGTTAATGACGCATGGGTTGGCTTCAGAACCATCATCACAAACATCCTAGACGAAATAGCTCCTCTGAAAGACATACGAATTAAAGCAAGGTCAGACCCATGGATCAACAATGACATACTACACCATCTGGAACACAGAGACAATCTGTTAAAAAGGCTAGCGAAACATAGACAGGATCAAGGTATGAAACATGAGTTCAACAGGGCCAGGAATAAACTAAGTAGGAAAATGAAATCAGCGAAAAATAATTATTTTCACAATAAGGCAGAGGAATATCAGAATAACCCAAAGAAACTATGGAGGCACCTAAAAACAACAGGCTACAGCAACAAGACAAGGGATTCGTCTAACACTAATATTGCTCTCACCATTAATGATCAGGTTTTCCACGATAAACGACAAATTTCAACCTACTTCAACTCCTTCTTCACTTCCATAGCAAACACACTTGCACAGAACCTACCTCAACCTCTCAATAAATACACGACAACAACGGCCACCTTTCGTAATTTCTACAGAGATAAAGACATACACCTGTGACGCCTCCCGGCGCTGGCAGAATGGTTGCGTGGGGCATTGCAGCTCGCTAGCGCTCGCCAGGATGGGGGGATAGGCTACAGTTGTCCTAGAATGATCTGCTTTCTTTTATTAGTGTCGTGTTGCGACAGACAGTCTAGAAATGGTCTTTGTTTTGGTCTGTGACCGCACCTTATATTTTATATTCGCTATAATATAAATGTTGCTTGTGTGGGAGGCGAGCGAGAGCGGGTGAGGGAGTACACCTGGCAGCGGGGGGTGAGTCATGACGCGGCTCGCTTGGGCGTTGACGGCGTTGGCGGCCGGGTGGTCAACTAGTCCCTTCCCGTCGCGGCCTCATGTTTTTTACCAAGCTCAGAGCTTGCCTGACACGCGTATCGTCTACATCCTTTGCAATTCTGTCCCCCATACTCGCCACTTTGCATACTATTTCTCTCTCTCGACTTCTCCTTTCTCATTCTCTAATCTTTATTAAACTCAACATCCCTTCTGGTTTCAGCATTGACGTTCACTGTCGGCCAGTCGTATTGTACGCGAAGCTCTCGGATATTTCCATGTATTAGGCTTTAATGAGGTTTGGAGAGACGGACTTTTCCGTGTGTGTCCTCTCTCGGGAAGGTTGTAGACCGGTATATGTCTCCCTGGCAAGGTGTTGAGTGATTCTGCTGGGTTATTTAAAGCTAGACTAGGGGTAAGGTTACTGTGTCGTTGGCTCCGATGTGTGCAGTGTTAGCTAAGCCCTGCACGACATCGACAGGTACTGTGGGAGCCTAAGTTGTCTTCGGGTGGGTTTACTTTGTGAGCACAGCGCTGTGGTGTGAGAGGGCCATAGCCTATCCCTCACAACATAGTGCTGCCTCTTTGTGTTGACTTCTGAGGGATCGCCAGGATAGAACTAGGTACTAGAGACCTAGATTTATCAAGAGAGCATCCCCGTCATATAACGTAATCTTCATTATACCACCTTCGGACAACGTTAGGCTACGAGCCGCATGCTCGCCCATTGTTGCCCTGCCTTGATACCCCAGCTAGACTTTATTAACTGAGCACACACTGGTTAGAGATAAGCCCCATTATTATATGTATGCTACATTATTATTCACTGCACATTTGAGCCGAGGTTGTTGTTGAGTTGCACAACCCGAGTAGGCTGTTGCGTTGTGTCACGAAGCATTTCTTTAGTTGTCGAGCATTACTACCTTTGCGCAGTCTTTATTATTCGCCTGCCTATTATTACTATATGTCCTAGCATTTATTGTGACCCGTATTCTGCATTATAATTGTTCAAGATTCTTTACGAACATCTTCCCAACATCAGACTTATTTCAGAAGTTTCCAGTTGATGTTGCAGGACTAGCATTGCACTTTCTTTAATACAGGAGTGCCAGTTATTTGAGTATCTACCGTAACGTTAATTAATCACGTTAACTATCTTTTCTTTGTGTAACCTAATCGAGTAATCTTTTACTGTTTGAGAATAGGCTGTTTCATCGAGCGTCAGCCTAGTGTGTGTGCACCAGTTACCGAGTCATAGGATACCTCGTTGTCCAGGCACGACTCAGGGCGGTAATGGTGTTTTGTTTTCCAGTGTTTAAGGCAGGGGTTGGATCTAGTGTTACCGTTGTTGCATTTTTGCCATTATCTAGTCCAATGTTGAAGAGCCCTGTGTCTTTGAGAACCTGGATCGTAACACACCCGAACACATTTAGATTGCAAAATGTTACACCAAAATACACTTTTGACGAGCTGTCTAACCTAAATGTACATAAGAGCACAGGACCAGACAAAATTCCTGCCAAATTTCTACGAGATGGAGCCATTGGTATAGCAGGCCCCCTAACCCACATCATCAACTTGTCAATTAACACCAACACAGTACCTGCTGAACTGAAGGAAGCTATTGTAACCCCTCTATTCAAGAAAGGAAATAAACTAGAAGTTGGCAACTACAGACCAGTTAGCATATTATGTATTGTATCTAAAATCCTTGAAAGAGCGGTATACACCCAAATTGAACACTACCTCAAACAAAATGATCTATTCTATAAGTTTCAATCAGGTTTCAGATGCATGTACTCGACAGACTCCTGTCTCATCCACTTAACGGATCACATTCGTAAAGAAATTTCTAAAGGTAACTACACCGGTATGGTTCTTCTTGATCTACAAAAAGCGTTTGACACAGTAGACCATGATATCCTATGTAATAAACTACAAGCTATGGGCATAGGGTCTGTGAACTGGTTTAAATCTTATCTTAGTGGTAGAACCCAAAGAGTCAAAATTGATGATAATATATCTGATCCTATGCCAATTAACTGTGGGGTCCCGCAGGGAAGCATCCTTGGTCCCTTACTCTTTCTCTGTTATGTGAAGGACATGGAACTGAGCGTCTCATGTAAATTATTACTGTATGCAGACGACAGCGTGCTTCTGGTTTCAGGAAAAGACCCAATAAGTATTGCCGCTTCACTTTCCAAAGAACTAGCATCATGTAGTGAATGGCTAGTGGACAATAGACTATCTCTTCACCTGGGCAAGACGGAAGCCATCTTATGTGGAACAAAACGCAAACTGAAAGACATTGTGGGCTTCTCGGTCAACTGTAATGATATTCCTATAACAACAGTGTCACAAGTTAAATATCTCGGACTGAAACTGGACGCGAGTTTGTCAGGTGAAACAATTTTGGAATCTATCCTGAGTAAGTGTAGAGCACGTATAAAATACCTGTATAGACAGGTGGGATGCTTGCCCGCGGCGACCAAAAAGACCCTCTGCCGAGCTCGTATAAAATACCTGTATAGACAGGTGGGATGCTTGCCCGCGGCGACCAAAAAGACCCTCTGCCAAGCGCTTGTTCAATGTCATTTTGACTATTCTGTGTCATCCTGGTACTCTGCATCATCTAAATCAGCACAGCACAATCTTCAGGTCACTCAAAATAAAATGGTTAGGTTCATGCTGAACCTAGGACCCAGATCACATGTTGGCCAGGAACAACTTCAGTCACTAGGTATGCTCAATGTCTCTGACAGGGCCAAACAAATTAGGCTAACTAATGCCTTCAAAATTTTCTATGACAGAGCTCCAGAGTATCTAAAGAATGATTTTGTTAAAGCAAATGAGAGGAGTGGACATAATACAATAAACATGATGTTTAATTTTAAGGTCCCGAGAATCCAAGGACAGGGTAAGCAAACATTCTTCTTCACTGCCATCAAAGACTGGAACGACCTACCCCAGTCAGTCCGTGAAAAGAGAACACTGTATTCCTTCAGACGTAGCCTGAAGGAACACCTGAACCGGACAGCTGCGAGAAGGGAGCACCAAGCTTATGTCTACTACTAAATACGACATAAGAGATAGACAAACCAAACTGAAATGATTACTGATTACGGATTACTGATATTTACTATAGGATGTAAGGTATCTTAAAATAACCCCCTAGAAATACTTTCTCTAAAGTATCCATTTCTTTATCCTCCCCATTTCCCCAGCTAACCTAATCCCACAAGGACCCCAATGGAAATACGCCTAACGGCCTTATTGGGCTATCCTTAGTTGGAATTATGCAAGGCTGGTACATTTATAACAAACTATGTGGTACCAACTCTGTAAATTGCTAACTGAATAAATAATATTATTATTATTATTATTATTAGCGTCCTGGGTTCGAATCCACGAACTGCCACATGTGTTTGTAAATTTCATTAATCGATTTTAGGAGTATAGATGGTTGTTGGAAGGAACATAATAATTGAAGCAGCAGTGCGCTCATGATTGGCTATCTTATCAGTACTGTTACGACTGGGGTTCAAATATATCAGGACTCTTATTCATTGGACTAGTAATGGCATAAATGCTACAACGGAAAGCGCTAGCTCCAACCTCTGATGTATATTCCCAGTGAACAAAGAACACAAATACTCTACAGAGTTCTATATGCAATAATAGGCTATCAAACTCTCAATAAATGTGCGTGTACTCTAGGCTTAATGTTATGTGAAAACAGCCTATTACTACCTATAACCGAAGGTGCTTGGTTATGGTATGCAAAGTAAGGTGGTAAGAGAAGTTACAGCTTACGTTACTTTAATCAATAAATGTCAGGCACTCCTGCATGAAGGAAAGTGCACTAAAGTCCTTCAACACTAACAAGGAATCTTCTTTAAATGTTAGATGCTATAAAGATGCTCGTATCGGAAATGGAACTCAAAAAGGCAGGCAGCGGAACAATGCTCGTGCAGGCTATGCACACAAGAAGGCAGAATATATAATGCCGTCGGAGCCAAGAATATCCTAAACACTACAACACTAATAATAATCGCCACGACAATGCAGTATTCCTATCAACAAAAAGAGCCTAAGTCGTTTGTGTCTCAATACATCAAACTAGGCTGCGAAATGCTTGTGTAATCATAAATGGGTATGCATAAAAAGAGTAATTAGGTTAATATACTTAATGTCTACTATGATTGATAAAGTCTAGCTAGTCAATGATACGAGATACTGGTGCGCGTGGCATGCCGCATAGCCTAGTGCAAATCTCAAGTCTGTGCGTCAAATATTACGTTATAATGAAGGGTAGCTCTCTTGAGAAACCCTAATACCGAAGTATTAAGCGTTCTCCTGGCGTACCTCAAAGACAAACAATCGAGACTAGAACAGTGCAGAATGGCATAGGCAAAAAACCCTCATTCGTGCATGCTCTACTCTCAAAGGCACACAGACTAGAATTTACTCAATCAACTCCAGTTCTCAGGTATGTCGTGCCGCTTTTAACTGAAGCCAGCACTCATAGGAAACAATACCTATAATATCAGACTCCTAGTCTAGCATTATCTAATCCAGCAGAACACTAATAACTAAAGGAAGCAGTACTAAACAATATAAATGCCAACCAATGCTTCGTGATCCACTTATCTTAACAACTAACATAAATAGGCTATATCAGACCTTAACACACAATACAACTGGCCAGCATGAAGCTGATTTTGCAGAGTTAACCAGAGGGGGTATAATATTAATAAAAGGTGGTGAAGGATATGGAAAATGAGAGAGATAGGCAGAGGAAAAGATTCTCAGGTACGGAGCGGGGACAGATAGCAAGGGGAAAAAGATGGGTGTGTTCTAGAAACCAGATCTGAGGGAGAGAGTGGCGAGGAACTGTATATATACTCGCACTAGCTAGAGCCGCGTGGGAAAACAGCGGCTACAAGTCATCTAACCACTAGCAAAGCTTACAGCATGGTAAGGGCCTCTCTCCACCAACCCCCGCGAGGCAGCCAGCCGTGACGTCATCGAGCGGGACAAAAAACACTGCGCGCCCCCTCACACTCTGTTCTACTCCCTCTCTCTCTCCCAGATCCTATCATTACTAGTTAATGATAAAATATATACTTTACAATTAAATATATAAAGCCTTGACGTGGGTGAAAACAAAAAGCCTTTCTGGACTGCCCATGACACAAGCTTTCATATGAAATAAAGCACACTCTAATACATAAACTGTAGCCCCATCCACTGCCCTGGCGATCCTAGCGAGTCACTGTAGGACAAGCCATGCGGTTCTAACGGAGTGGTTAACGTCACACCCCCCCACACAAAATTCTCAGAGGCCCCAAGGCTCACAAAAATCTGATGGTTAGAACCCATGCTATATCTCCACTTCCCATCACCCAGCGGCAGTAAAATATCTGGCACAGTTCTTCAACAAAATATTTTTCAAAATTATAACCCTCCCCAACACCATAGGTTAAATTATATGTAGTTATGCTCCTCAAGAGCGAGCTTCTCTAGCCCAGCATTCTGAGAGGAGTGCAACTCAGAATTACTGCTATAACATACTAAAAAAAATCAACTATCAAAGAAAGAGTTTTTATTTGATTTTTATGTTTATAATTTGTTTATTTTGGCTGCACTATAGGGGCAAGCCTAGTTTTTTCTTCTATACCAAACGCTCAACTCCTGCTTTACGACCCAATACGCTGGGCTACAACCGCGAGCCAACAAGCACCAAGCGCAAAATACTATTCAAACTAAAGCAGGAGGCTACCCGTGTGTCAATCTACCCAGATCATATACCCTTGAACGACCATCTGCAACCACGTTGTCACAACCGGCAATATGGCGTATGTCCAGGTTATATACCAATAACCTTAGTGACCACCTGGTCAGCCTCATATTCCGATTGTGAAACGGGTCCAAGAACTTGAGAGGGTGATGATCTGGGTAAACTACAACGACCGGACCATAGGCTGGAACATAGACCTTGAAATGCCCCAGCGCAAGCACAACCGCCAGCAGCTCCTCCTCGACAACAGAGCAGCTCCCCTGGGCCGAATTGTACTTCTCCGAGCAGAAACTAACAGGATGCTCCAGCCCATCATCGTCCTTTTCCACAAGGACGGCACCAGCCCCCACACCACTAGACTCCGTTGCTAGTTGGAAAGGTAGGCTAAAGTCAGGGGCCCTGAGGATCGGGTGAGTGCACAACAGGTGATTTACTTCCCGAAACACCTTCTCACACTCAGGCGCCCATTTGAACTTCTTATCCTTCCAGTTATCCTCCACCTGAGCTTGACTGTCCCGTTCTCCTTCTCCACCTTGACTGCTAAACGTCATCACAGGCACAGTGAGAGGCTCAGGGGCACCCTCCCATACTCCTTCACGGGATTATCATGACATAACTGATTGCGCTTCCGTCTGTCTGGAGTGGCTACCAAGTAAACCAGGTCCGATAGCTCCTCCACCACCCTATAAGGACCAGCGTACTTCGCGGATAAGGGGTGACCTACAAGGGGCAGTAGAATCAACACCTCCTGACCCACGTGAAACTCCCTGAGTTCAACCTTGAGGTCGTACCTGTCCTTCCTGAGGGCCTGAGAGCTAGTCAAATTACGGCCAGCCAACTCCAGACAGCGCAACATCCGTTCTCGACTGTTGAGGACACACTTGAGCATAGAACAAGGTTTTTCTGCGCCCTCCCATACTTCTTCAACCATATGGAGAGGCCCTCTGACACGGTGTCCAAAGACGAGCTCATTAGGGCTGAATCCCAAACTCTCCCCAGGTACCTCCCACGCAGCAAACAAAACACATGGCAGGCCAAGATCCCAATCCCTCCCACTCTCAAAGCAACAACAACGAAGCACAGATTTCAAGGCTGAGTGCCATCGCTCTAACACACCCTGGCTCTCCGGATGATATGCAGATGACACAACCCCAACAATCCCATGCTGCGGCATTGCTTGTACAAAGAGGCTAGAAGTGAAGTTGGGTCCCCGGACTGACTGAATCCCCTGCGGGTAACCATACCGGGAAAAATACACTAGCAAGCTTCGGACTGATCATTATGTAGTGGTAGCTAAGGTTAGGATACAAAAGAAGTGGGTGAGGAGAGCGGGAGGGAGGCGAGAGGAGGGTGGAATGGTGAGGAGGGTGGAGAGGTTGCAGGAGGAGGAAATCAGGGAGGAGTACAGGAGAGCAGTGGAAAGACGACTAGGTGGGTTCGACCTGGAAGTTATGGAGGAAGTGGAGGAGATGAGCAAGGTGTTTAACACCTTACGAGCGGCCTATGCGGTTTATTTATATGTACCGCACAGCGGGGTGTTTTTAGCCAAAATAGGGCTGTTTACGTGATCATTTTCATGCCTAAATAAGACCCAGAACGTAAAACAAGTACCTATCCCTGAAAGGGCATAAACAGAGCTTTCGAATGACACCATAACGATCCTTGTATGATGGATAGTTTTCTTGCAATAACCGTGCAACGCGAGTGCAAAAAGCAGGTAATTCGGTACTTTCGGTACATAATTGAGTATGTAGCGAGTGAGAGAGGGAGGAGGGAGCTGAGATTTGTGTCAGTAGGTTCGCCGCGGTGGTCTGGAGCAGTCATACGCTCGCTAGTCTCCTGCCACCACTTGTCTCTCTCTCTCAGCCACATTACGTGCTGAAATTGCCACTCGACCTATGTCGAGCGCCGCCACATAGTCCAGCTTTTTTTAACTCGACTTATGTTGTTCGCCGCTAATTAAGGGTTAAGGATGAGATCTGTGCAGCATGTGAGGAGGTGTGTGGAGTTAGGAGAAGAGGGAGGGGAGTGAAAGGTACAGCATGGTGGACAGAAGAGGTACGAATAGCTGTGGAAGAAAAGAAGAAAGCATATAGAGAGTGGTTGGGTAGCAGAGGGAATGAAGATTCCGAGAGACAGAAACGAGCGAGGTACGTGGAGAGTAAGAGGGTGGTGAAGAGAGTAGTGAAGGAAAGTAAAAGAAGAGTAGATGAGGAATTTGGAAGGAATCTGAGTGTAAAATGGAGGGAGAGTAAGAAACTGTTCTGGAAAGAAGTCAAGAAAGTTAGGGAAGGTAGCAAGGGAAACAGTAAGGGTGTGAAAGATAAGAATGGGAGAATGCTAGCCGAGAAGCAAGAGAGAGTCGAAAGATGGAGGGAGTACTTCAGGGAGTTGCTAAATGAAAGGAATGAAGAGCCAGCAAACATAGCTGGATATGGTATGGGAGGGAGAAGAAGAGAAGTAGTGGAGGAGGAGGTGGGGATCAGGAGGTCAGAAGTGTGGGAAGCCATGAAAAGAGTGAAGTTGGGGAAAGCACCAGGAACAGAGGGAGTGTGTGGGGAAATGTTGAGGTATGGTGGTGAGATAGTGATAGAATGGGTTATGGAAAATGTGCAAACTAGCATGGGAGAAGGGGAGTGCACCCAGTGACTGGAAGACTGGCATAATAGTCCCCCTATATAAGGGCAAAGGGGAAAGAGGAGTGTGTGGTAACCACCGAGGAATATGTCTTCTAAGCGTAGTAGGGAAGGTATACAGTAGGGTAGTGATTGAGAGAGTGAGAGTGAGAACGGAGAAATGGATAGGCGACGAGCAGGGAGGTTTTAGGAAGAGAAGAGGATGTGTAGATCAGATTTTTACCCTGAATTGTGTTGTGGAGAAGTATCTGGAGAAGAAACAAAAGGTGTATGTTGCCTTTATGGACTTGGAGAAGGCCTATGACAGAGTGGATAGAGAAGGTTTGTGGAAAGTACATAGAATATACGGAGTAGAGGGCAAGTTGCTGAAAGCAGTGAAGAGCATGTATGAGGGTGCAAAGGCGGCAGTACGTGTGGAGAGTGAGCAGAGCGAGTTCTTTGACCTGAATGTTGGTTTGAAACAGGGGTGTGTGATGTCCCCGTGGTTGTTTACTGTATATATGGATGGAGTTATGAAAGAAATACTATCAAGAGCAGTGGATGTTGGTGTATCGCTGAAAAGGGAGGAAATTGAGTGGAAGCTACCTATACTGCTGTTTGCGGATGATACAGTTCTGATGAGTGATAATGAATGGGAGTTGCAGGGTCTGGTAAATGAGTTTGGAACAGTGTGCGAAAAACGGAATTTGAAGGTAAATACGGGGAAGAGCAAGGTTATGGTCTTCGAAAGGGGTGAAGTCACAGAGTGTGAGGTGAAGCTGAACGGTCAGGCTATGGAGATCGTCAACTCTTTTAAGTATCTGGGCAGTGTGTTGAGTAAAGATGGGACTATGGATGAAGAGGTGCGGGAGAGGGTACAACAGGGGAAGAGGGTTGTAGGAACGCTAAAAGCAGTAACAAGAAATAGGGTGGTCAGTATGGAAGTGAAGAAGTCCTTGCATGACAGTGTGGTAATCCCGACACTGACTTACGGAAGCGAAGCATGGACGTTGGTTGAGAGACTCAGACCAAGAGTGAGAGCAGTGGAAATGAATTACTTAAGGAGTGCGTGCGGAGTTACATGGAGGGATAGACAGACTAATGAGGAAGTAAGAAGGAGGTGTGGTGTGGAGGTAGATGTGCTGGAAAGTGTGAAAAGGAACAACTTGAGATGGTTCGGCCATATGGAACGTATGGAAAGCGAGAGAATGACTAAGAGGGTGTATGAGAGCGAGGTGGAGGGACAGAGGGGGAGAGGTAGACCGAATATGAGGTGGAAGGATGGAGTGAGGAAGTACATGAACGAAGGTGGTGCTGGTTGGGGGGAGGGGCGTCGACTGACTGGGGACAGAGGTGCATGGGGGCGGTTCGTTCGTGGCCACCCCTTCGGGGATCACGGCGTCACCCATCAAGAACTCCCACAGGACTTTCCATTATACTTCAACAATACACAAATCAACCCTTTATCTTCTCTCAGTATTCTCGGTGTCTCCTTTTCTCCTGATCTCACTTGGAAAGATCATATTACCACCCTTGCTAAAACAGCTTTCCAGAAGTTGGATATGCTCAATCGTCTCCGGGGTTTCTTTACCCCGGCACAGCTTCTTGCTCTGTACAGAGGCACAGTGCGTCCATGTATTGAGTATTGTTCACATGTGTGGGGAAGATCCTCTCACACAGCATTTCCTGACAAAGTAGAAAAGAAAACCTTTCGTCTAATTAACCGATGTCCACTCCCTGACTCTCTGCGATCTCTCTCTCTTCGCCGCAAAGTTGCATCTCTCTCGCTAATCTACTGATATTACAATAATCAGTGTTCCTCACCCTCTCTCAATGTGCACCACCTCCTTTACGAAGAGTATGTAGAACCTGTCTTCCAATACAATCCCACCCCTACTCTTTGCAACTCTCCAACCCAAGAGTGAAACGATATTCCCAATCTTTCCCTTATTCAACAGCTGAGCTCTGGAATGCTCTACCCTGAATCCATTTTCCCCTCATCCTATGACTTTAATTACTTTAAACTCTGTGTATCAAGGCATTGTGGCTCGAACATTCCTTGATTTTGGCCCTGTCTCTCTTTCAACTATGGGGAAGAAATTCGTCACAGACAGTTATGCCTTTTGTCTCACTAACTCACATAGACAAATTATCTGCTAACTATAATATGACCATGCTTTTATTTCAGTCTCGCTCTCCAGGTTTTGTGCAAGTCAATTATTTAGTAAGATTAAGATTACCCTCTCTATTGGTTAATAAGGATGTATACAATCTAGAGTTACCAAAAATGCTATTGTAAAGTCGGTTTGTAACTAAATATATTAAGAAATCAATGGACCTTACATTATTGATTGGCAATATTTGTCAAGATTGTATTATTGGTAACCTAAGGAAAAATTGAATTAAGAATTGTTATGATACGTGCAATAGTTTGAAAGACTCATACATGAAATATATGTGTATATATTCCATACCAAGTGTGTTTTTTCGTACAACAATTCTGACAACAATAAACACGGAAATGCTGCAACTCCTCCTTTGCTATCATTTTCTAGATACTGACCTTGTTGTTAAGCTTTATGTTATTCACAATTTACTGTTAAATAGTATACAAAATCACGGGTCATATATTCACATACATGAAAATTCACCGTTTTTTTTTTTTAGAACGGGATTAAATTATTAATGCGGACTGCAATAATTCGTTGCTCCCGTTTATCTTTTGCGCCTTTAATCTCTTCCGGTTTTCTGTAATCTGCTAAAGTTAATTTATCAAGCTTTATGTATATCTCCTGGTTCATCTTTCTCTAGATTGTTAGTAGCTATATCTCAAACATTCGAAGTCTACTTTTGCCTAGGCCATGCATGATATTATGAATTTATCTAATTATCTTAAACACATGTATATATCATAAAGCATCACAAGGCATTATTTTCGTTTTACTAGTTGTATATACTATGCATCTTTGCTCACCATAATTATTACAATCCTACTCAGTATTTTCATTTTCATTTTAATTGTATTCCCAACCCTTTCCTAACACGTGTAAGCTGTTTCACTTTATTTTCACGATCATTATAGGATGTTCCTCAGTTTTGGAATGCTATTTATCTATAAAATCGGTAATGGCTATCTCAAGTACTTCTCCAACTACAAGACGTCCCGCCAAAAATTAATGAACTCATTTACTATGCCATAATAAGTGAAGAAGCGTATCCTCATATCTCTGAGGCACTAACCAACTGTATACAGCTTAGAACCCGTAGCAAGGAATGGCCCTAACGCTATCTCATTTAACGCTTACACTTCTACTGATGCCGTCAAAACGTAACAACAAATACCTGATATACCGGAAAGGTTCTGCATAATCGTGTTTTCATTTGATATTAATTAAGCTTACACTACACTTGCGTCATAATTGTTGAGCATATCTACCAAGAGGTTTGACCAATATATGTAACTTAGTTTTTAATGTGGGGATATTATTTTATAACATGGTCTTTTGCGCCTCTATACCGAAACTTTGAGGATTGTATTGACACACTATATTATATAACTGGTTGCTTTTCTTGAACAGGCGTATTGCCATGTAAATATATATTAGTCATCCTTTGTTTCCTGGTTTCTGCTTTGGAGTTAAATTAATAACAATCGATTATTTATAGATACATTGAATAATGTTTTATTAATTTATATTATATTGTTTAAATTCTTATGGACGTATATAATGACAAACGTTTATATACCCGTGGGAATGTCAACACTGATAACACCGCCAGTACGCTTCGAAAAAACTTTAATTGGTGTGTCATTGATACCGTATTATATACACCATATATGCATTACATACTTTCACTACTATGACCTATACACTCACCATTATGCTGAAACACTAACTATAATATTTATAGTTTGACTGACTCACCAACTGACAAATAATAACAATTACTATATTTCCCCTTGTTAGGTAACCAACAGGTCGTTCAGTTGTATCTGACGCTCTCATGTTTGAACAATACCACATTCCCGATATCAAAACTCAGTAGGCGCTCTAAGCAGAGAACAAAAATGAAGTAGTATTACGTTATAGATTTAAGATATCATATATTTGTATGCCTATACTGTATGTCACATATATATTGTATATGGAGAGAGAGAGAGAGAGCAATAGCAGGTTAGCAGCCTGTAGCGCGTTTATTATGTTACACACACTTCACGACTCCATTATTTCGCAATCATAATCCCCCATAATGTTCAAAACACAAAATTAATTATTCTTTCATAGTAAAGTATTTGGTCACCCACTTCCCTCCACTCCCACCTGCCGCTGGTTACCCTCCCACTCCTGTACCCTCCTTCCCCCTCCCTCGCCTCCCTCCCTCCACCCCATACCTTCACCTACTACCCCCACACCATCACTGTTACCAAATAGTTTATGGGCACTAATTGTGCTGCCCTCTATTGAGGTCTTGGACAGACCAAGACTGTATCTGTTTCATCTGTCCACAACTCATGCAGTATACTATCTGTCCACAACTCATGCAGTATACTATCTGTCCACAACTCATGCAGTATACTATCTGTCCACAACTCATGCAGTATACTATCTGTCCACAACTCATGCAGTATACTATCTGTCCACAACTCATGCAGTATACTATCTGTCCACAACACATGCAGTATACTATCTGTCCACAACTCATGCAGTATACTATCTTCATTAAATACGTAACAATTGGCGAGAATGATCAACCCCCAATAGAACAAGCTTCATAAACGATTGAGTTACCTTCTGCTTCGTTCGGATACCCGACCCAGACTTGGGCATCAGCATTATGTCCCATGACCAGAATTACAAATGTTACATATTTTGTTTACGCTAATATGTTGGTAATAATTAGTATTTTTCTGCAAACCACATAATATCATCACCCCATTCTAAGATACTTGTATTTCCTAATTATTAATGTGTGAATAGGTAAACCCATGCTTTCCCTTTAGCTAAGTCGATAATAAATAGGTTTATCATGTATTCATAATTTAGTGCTTTACTTGTAACCTTGTTTTGCTATATTTCTAAAAAGGCATTTATCTTTAAAATAACACAATTATGGGAAAAATGTGATACAACAATATATGTTTATTTTCCATTTTACAATGTGTTCGTCATTGTCTGTAACACTTGTTTCAATACACCCTGTATATATATATATATATATATATATATATATGTATGTGTGTGTGATATTGACTGGTTGCATGGAAAGCGCAGCCTACACAGGAATAACAGGACCAGGGTTATGACAAACATCTTGCAGAAGATTACTTTATTGACAACGTTTCGGACATCTCTGCGTCCATCATCAGGTCTATAAAGCAGAACTGAGCACAATATTTACAAATATGTATACAATAAAATAATGTGGGCAAAGAAAGCCAAAATATCAGGAACTCTCAGAATAAACTAAAATGTAGAGCCAGAAAGAGCTAATACGGAGACACTTGAAATAGAAAAAGGACATAATTTATATTTATGATGATTTATTTTTATTTTTTGTTTAGGTCGTTACCGTTACTCTAATATATAAGTAAAAAGGTCAATATTTTAAAAGCAAAGAAGGGGGGCAGAGGTTTCATTATCACCTATGCTAGGGCGTACCATAGCTTGATGAATGTTTTCTAGTTAGTTAGTTAAAAAAAGACTTCAGAGGCTATCAAGCCTATTGGATTATTAAGCCAGCACACTGTAAGGCCAGAATATTTTCAGGACTCGAACACCTTTTCGAGAACTCCAGTCCCTTCTCTGTCTAAAGCTTTAGTTAGTTAAAATAGGACTTCAGAGGCTATCAACCCTATTGGATTACTTAGCCACACACTGTATGTCAAGAATAACGTCAGGACTGGAACCCCTTTTCGAGAACTCCAGTCCCTTCCCTGTCTAAAACCGCGAATTTGTCTCTATTTATAGGGTGGTCATGATTAAAAGTATGGTCCCAAAAGGCTGAGTGAACAGGCTTTGATAATGGCAAACCCGTTCTTACTGATACACCTAAATGTTCCTCTCTGCGAGAACTCCAGTCGCTTGATACTTTCTACAGTGAGTAGGTCCAAGTTATTGGCACTACTGTCTAAAACTTAGTTAGTTTAAATAGGACTTCAGAGCCTATCAACTCTATTGAATTATTAACCTTTAAACGGCGAAGCTATGGTATTTGAAAGTGCCCACCAGGTGAACGTATTGAGGCTCATTCCCGACGAAAATCGTCATTATCCAATAAATATAGTTATCTATTATTCATATGCACTTATTTTACATTTAATATGAAGATACTAACATTCAACTGCAATAAAACAAGTGGGAATTGTATTTTTGGGGGTGAAAAAGACGAAGAATTGCAGACTGGTTCATTCATACAAAGGGAGTACAAATGAAATCAAGCAACAACAGATCTAGTGACCCTTCTAGGTTGCTTGTCCTCCAAAACACTGAGGATCAAGTGTCCAAACAGTGGTTTAGAGTGGGTAAGGGAACATTGGAAAGGGAATTACTGCCCTGGAACTAATGTCCGTGGCAGGATTAGGAAGTTAGTAGGGGACAGATGGGTTAGTAACTGAGGGGGGGATAAAATAAAGTTATTCATTTACAAACGCAGTCAGTCGCGGGTTTGATGCGAGATATTTGTCTAGGCGGAGTTTAAATGAATCAACGGTGATGCAGTCTATAACGTTTCGGGGAAGCCCATTCCACAAGTTGACAACTCGATTGAAGAAGAAATTCTTAGATTCGTGCGAGTTAAAAGATTTACCAATAATTTTGCAACCGTTTCCCCGTGTGTAATTATATTGGTCGATAGTGAAGTACTTACTACAGTCCATATTGTCGATGCCTTTGATGATTTTGAACACTTGAATTAAGTCACCTCTTAATCTGCACTGGGTTAAAGGAAATAGATTTAATTCTCTAAGACGCTCTTCGTATGGTTTGTTCTTTAGGCTAGGTATCATTTTGGTAACTCTACGTTGAACTCGTTCTAGCTTGTTTATATCTTTTTGGTAATAAGGGCACCAGGATTGAACGCTGTATTCCAGAAGAGGGCGGACTAAGGAATTGTAAAGGGTTAGGATAACGTCTTTGGATTTATGCTCAAATGACCTGCCTATAAAGCCAATTATTTTGTTTGCCTTCTTAACAACTTCTGAACATTGTTGACTCGGTTTTAGGTTACTCGATATTGTTACTCCCAGATCGGTTTCTCTGTTTACATTCTTAAGCTGAGTGCCATTCATCGAATAGTTTGCTTTCTCATTTAGGTATCCGATATGTAGTACTTTATATTTATCCGCATTGAAACTCATTTGCCAAATTTGGGCCCAACATGACAATTTATCTAGATTGTGTTGCATATCGTCAACTTGTTCTTTTGAGAGTACGCTATTTGCAATTTTTGTATCGTCAGCAAATTTTGAGATTGTACAGGTGAGACCCTCATCTATGTCGTTGATGTAAATTAGAAAGAGAATTGGACCTAGTACCAATCCCTGGGGTACCCCGCTACTTACATTACCTACCTTTGGATACCTTTGGATGTGTTCGCCGCTCTTCTAGCGGCACCAAGGAGCGCGACGCCCCTCGTTATGGGTGGTGATTTGGTGCAGTAGACTGTTTGAAGCGACAGCTCGCTCCCTTGCGAGGATGGGCTCGTCTGGCACTTTTTGCAGTTCGACATCTAGGGCTCTCTTGAAGTTGTCTAACGAGATGTCCCTCATGTCTCTTACTCGCCGTGGGAGTTTGTTGAAGAGACGTGGGCCTCTGTGTGATAACCAGCCCTCTCGCAGAGAGCCCATAGCACCCCTGTTATTCATCCGGGGGATTTCGCATTCCCAGCCTCTCCTATCACTGAATTTCATGACTATCGGAGTATGTAGGTTTGGTACTAAACACTCTGCGATTTTCCACGTGTATATTATTAGGTAACGTTCTCTTCTACGTTCCAGTGAGTACAGATTCAGTGCTCTTAAACGCTCCCAATAGTGTAGATGTTTTATCGAACTTATATGCGAAGTGAAATTTCTTTGTATACTCTCTACGTCATTTATTTCACCTGCTCTGTATGGGGATGTTAATACGCTACAGTATTCAAGCCGCGGTAGCACTAGAGATTTGAAGAGCGTTATCATAGGCAATTCACCGCGTGTTTTAAAAGTACGCAGAATCCAACCCGTTAGACGTTTCGCAGCCGCCACTTTGACCTGGTTATGTACTTTGAAACCCATATTTTCAGACATTAATACCCCAAGGTCTTTCACACTGTCTTTCCGTTCTATTATGTGGTTAGATTCTGTTAAGTAATTTGTAATTTCTTTAACACCATTATTATCTCCGTACCGTATTAATTGGAATTTTTCCTCATTGAATTGCATGTTGTTTTCCCTGGTCCACTGGAACACTACATTCATGTCTTCCTGCAGTCGGACCATGTCCTCTTGTGTGTTTACTATCTTGCTTAATTTTGTGTCATCAGCAAAAGACGACACCGTACTGTGTCTGGTGTTGGTATCTATGTCGCAAATTAGTATGAGGAACAGAAGGGGCGCTAGCACTGTTCCTTGGGGCACTGAGCTTTTGACATCCGAAGGCTCAGAAGTTACTTGGTTTACTGCTACCGATTGTTTTCGGTTTACGAGGAAATTGTATATCCACCGTCCGATTTTCCCAGTTATACCTTTTGCTTTCAGTTTGTGGGCTATTATACCATGGTCACATTTATCAAATGCCTTAGCAAAATCGGTGTAAATGACATCCACGTTTTCCTTTTCTTCTAGCGCTTTAAGAATTTTGTCATAGTGTTCCAAAAAGTTGTGAGAGACATGATCTTCCCGTTCTGAACCCATGTTGACCGGTGTTGTGTAGTTCATTTGTCTCCATGAATGTTGAAATTTTGCTTCGCAGGACTCGCTCGAAAACTTTAATGATGTGAGAGGTTAGAGCTACCGGGCGGTAGTTTTTTGGTAGTGCTTTACTCCCTCCTTTATGCAGTGGGGCAATTATTGCGTGTTTCAAGCTATCTGGTATGTCACCAGTGTCTAGACTCCTTCTCCACATTATAGCCAGGGGTTTTGAGAGGTTTTCCTTACATTTTTTCATTAGGATCGAATTCCATGAGTCCGGGCCTGGTGCCGAGTGGGATGGCATGTTGGAAATGGCCTCTTCTATGTCTTTTGGACCGAAATCAATATCCAGCATCTGAGGGGTTTCCGTGGGGGAGGTTTCCATGAAAAATATATTTTGGTCTCTGATGACTTTGGTTTCATCAGGCTCACTGAATGCCATTTCATACTGCCTGCTTAAGAGTTCGCTCATTTCCTTTTTGTCCCCTGTGAAAGAGCCGTCCCCTTTGCTCAGTGGGCCGATGTTTGATGTTGTTTTAGCCTTTTGTTTGGCGTATGAAAAGAAGTATTTGGAATTTTCCTTTATACCTGCAATAGCTTTCCTCTCCTCTTCCATATGTTGTAGTTCATATGATATTCTTAGCCTTTGTTCAATTTCCACAATTTCTCTATCTATTTCGACCTTTTGCCTATCCTGTAGATTTTGATGTGTGCGTCTTTGTGTGAGTAATTTTCTTCTTCTGTACAGCCTCCTCCTTTCCCGATCTTGTTTGCTTCTTCGTATTGTTTGTCTTGCAGGTATATGGTGGCTACAGATTTGGGTCATGTTTTCTGTTATTAAGACTAGACATTCTGCTGGTGTCAGGTTATCCATTAAATCTTCCCAGTCTATTTCCTCCATTTCTTGATTTACCTCTTCCCACCTAATGTTTTTGTTATTGAAGTTAAATTTACTGAAGGGGCCGGTTTTTTGTTCTCGATTCTGAGGTTGTCTGTACACTTTCTAAGGTTGTTTTGATCTCAATTAATTTATGATCTGAGTATGTTGTGTCCGATATGTTAATGCTGTGTACTAGAGAGTCGTTGTTAGTGAAGACCAGGTCTAAGATATTGTTTTCCCATGTGGGTTCAGCAATATGTTGGGTAAGACTAAAAAAATCACAAAGTTCAAAAAGCTCTCTCGTATTAGTATTTGCTTCTCCGGTGTTATTTGCCACTAACTGGTTTTCTAGTTGTCTCCATTTAATGTTTGGTAGGTTAAAGTCTCCTAGCCATATAATATTTGGTGTTGGGTTCCCCAGGGTTTCCACTTCTGATTTTATTTTGTTGAGCTGGGTTTTGAATTCTTCTCGGGATGAGTCTGGAGGCCTGTATGTAACAATAACTGCTAAATTTAGGGATTCTATTTTAACTCCAAGTATTTCCACCACTTCATTACTGTTATTTAGGAATTCAGTACATATCAGTGAGTCATGTATGTACAAGGCTACACCTCCACGTGATCTATGCGTTCTGTCTGCCCTATGTAGGTTGTAACCAGGAATCCATACCTCACTATCTTCCTGATCTTTAATGTGAGTTTCTGTGAGAGCCGCAAATATAGCGTTTCCTTCTTCTAGCAGGCCCCTAATAAATGGTACTTTGTTCGTGGTTCTATTTTTTAGGCCTTGGATATTTGCAAACAAGATTGGGGAGGGATTGTTTGGAGTACTATGTGTACCTAATAGTCTTCGGGATGTATTGGCCACTCTTGGGAGGCCAGGAGGTGCTCGAGGTGTTCTATGTGCTCTTCCATCTCCCTCAGTCTCTTCATCTTCATCTGCCCTTTCCCTCCTTGCCTTTTTCCTCTGTCTCGTCCTCGCATAGCTAGAGAGATTTTTGGGCTACCATTCGTGTTAGGTCTAGCATATCTCCAAGTCCCTTTAATATGAAAAGCTGGGCATTTCATATTGTAGCAGGTCTTGTTCTCAAGTGATGTCTTGCAAAGGGATGGGTGGTGGTATTTGCAGGTTTCACCAAATCTACATTTTCCATGACTGGTTATGTTGTTGCAAATTTTGGGATGAGCAAATCTACATGAATTCCCATTATATTCGCCCTTTTGACCAAAGTAGCACCTTCTTTCCAGATAATACCTGCACACTGGTGTAGACAACCCCAGTAGGTGTGGCTGGGGCTGCAAGGGGTTATGTGGTGAGCTAAGTGTGGTTGTGGGTGATAGTGGGCTTGGTGTATGGGTGGGTGAGGCCTGCAGGGGGGTGGAGTTACGGGTCGGTTGTAGGTGGGCAGGTGGCAGTGGTGAGGGGGGAGACGATGTGGAAGGGGAGCCTGATATGGGGGCTTGTTGCATCCTACGTTCATCCTGCAATTGTATTTGATCAACAGCAGTAGGGTGGTCAATGGCCATAGATGGGATTAATGTGGGTGTTTTCTGGGTCTGGGAAGATGTGTGGCAGGGTTTGTGGATATGTAGGGTGCGAAAGGTTGTTGTTCGGCAGGCGATGTGTGTTGATGTGCAGGAGGCAATGTGGGCATTATCATGGGAAGGTGTGCATGTGTGGGTTGTGATATTTGTATGGGCCCTGAGGCCCCAATAGTTCCCCATTTTCTGTGAAAGGTAGCTATGTCTTGGCTATATTTCAGTCTATCTTGTACTTCTGTCGCTGTCTTTGCTTTCTGTCGCTGAGCCAATTTTCTATTCATTTCAACACACCGTCTTGTATTCCAAGCGCTTTTAGTTTTAGCAGTAAACGTTTGTGGGGAACTTTGTCAAAGGCCTTTTGAAAATCAAGGTATATAATATCTACAGCTTTACTCTCATCGTCGAGGTTGAGGATATTGTGGAAGAAGTCTAAGAGGTTTGTTAAACAGGAACGTTTTTTACGAAAGCCGTGTTGAGTATCTTTAAGTATGTTATTTTCCTCTAAGTGATTTACTAGTCTGTCTCGTATGACCGTTTCTAGCATTTTACATACAACTGAGGTTAAGCTAATTGGACGATAGTTACTGGGTAGGGATTTGCTGCCTTTTTTGAATATCGGTGTTACATTGGCTAGCTTCCACTGATCAGGCATAGTTCTAGACTGCAAGGATTTATTGAATAGTAATGTCAGTGGTTTGGAGAGCTCATCCTTAGCTTCCTTTAGAACTCTAGGCGAGATTGTATCAGGTCCAGGCGTTTTATTTACCTTGAGTTTATCTAAACAATTCAATACTTCTCTCTCTGTAACGGTGATATTGCTTAGAACATCTGAATTATCAATCTGAATCGGCTTCATGAGAGGAGAGCCGGCGCGGCACACACCCATCCCCCCCTCTCACTAATCGATCGACACTGACGCCTTGCAAGTGAAGTCTCTCTCTTGCTACGGTCTCTAAATGCCTCCCCTTTGACCTTGAAACCGGGTTGGGGATATTGGCGCGGAAAATAAACCGATAAAAGAGGGAATAAGAGGAAAAATAGGTGATAATTAAAGGGGGGGGGGGGGGGGGTTTGGACACATGTGGAGGATTGATAGAAGGTACGGAGGGGTATGATCTCACTTAATCACATATTCCTTTGTTTTGAGTGCTACTGAGGTCTTTTAAAATGCTTTTTCTAGGCCTTTGATCTAAACCCTCTCCGACATATGACGCGATTTTGAGCCTATTAGGGATACTTTAAAGCCTTTGTTACCATCAGCGGTATTTAGAAACCTTTAGTTTAGTTACTTCAACCAGTTGTCTTTGAGTTAGCTGTGGGCAGAAAACTAATTTTTGGAGAAGTAATTATAAGAGTGAGAGATCTCTATTTCTTATTGCTAATCTGGAAACCTCTGCGTCATATGTGCGTGAAAGGGTTAAGAGTCCCGTCGCCTAGTAAAATCTCTTCAGAGTCTCGGAGCCGTTCCCTGTGTAAGTCAAGAATATTTTCAGGACTGGAGCCCCTTTTCGAGAACCCCATTCCCTTCCCTGTCTAAAACGGCGAAGTTGTTTCTATTTATAGGGTGGTCATGGTTAAAAGTATAGTCCCAAATAGCTGAGTGAACAGGCTTTGATAATGGAAAACCCGTTCCGAAATCCGAAATCCTGGTTCTCAGGTGCCTCCTCTTTTTAACCCATATATGTAGCCATACAGCTATCACACGTGTATTGATAAATAACATAAGAAGCCAGGTCCCCAGGAATTATGTCTATATATTTAAACAAAATTGCCTATATTGCATACATATATAAAAATCACTCTAAGGTTAATTTGTGGATAAAATTAACGAAGGAGGGAAGTGAGCCTTTTTCGTAAGGTAAACCTCTTCGAACCAGAGAATATGATAGGAAAATATACAATATATCTTGAATCAGTAATTACTGAAGCTTTGTTTCGATTCATAATCTTACTCAGGACCTTACCAACGTATACTCGGCCGTAATTCTGCGTGGGTCACCTAGCCGATTGGTTTGGGATAATTCGTAAAGTATTTGTTTTTGCTTTGAATACAGTCAGATCTCACACTCTCCTACCTGAATTAGTTTAAGGTTTTGTTCCGTAGATGGCCAAGGATGTTTGAAACGGAGGGGGAGCTTGTCGTAGTGTTGAAAGGGTAGGAACCAATGGGGGGGGGGGGAGGGGGGGGGGTCAGTGTTTAGATGTTTACAATCAACAATTTGTATATACTGTTAGTTATCATTCCATGACAGTTATTAGTGTTGATGTTTTATAACATGCAGTGAAGAATGCTAAATGTATCTACTTCTACTTGTTCATACAATAATGTTTCCCGAAAGTAATTTGGGTCAATATAATGATGATGTAATTAAATTGCTAAAAAATCGTTTCGATTGTTTTTATCTAGTTTAGAGTTGTGTAAGTGTGTTTTGATGTGTGATAATACTAGGAAATGCATATTTACCCATTAAACAACAATCTAAAAACAGACCCTTCATTCGCGAAAGATAACTATTTAGCCATAACCTTTTGCCGTGGGACACAAAATATGTTGAAGGGGGGGGGGGGTGCAAGTCCCCGCCTTACCCCCCCAGGATTTATAGAAATCTTCATATATTTAAACAGCAAAAAACAATTTTCCCCAACGCTTCTTCTTCGCGGCGGCGGCGGATCTATGCAAAGCCACCCGCCTCTTGCGAGGTAGGCGATATAGATGATTGTTTTCTTTTCAGGATCAGTAATAATTGTTTACGGGTATTTAGACACATATAGGAATGAAATACATAGTATAAGAAACCTATAGACCACGATACAATCGATGTATGAATTTAATTACATCATCTTCATATGGTCCCTAATTTGTAATGAACAGTAGATTCCCTCCTTAACCCCTTCTGTACCAGCGACGTCTTTTTCATAATATTCTGGCAACTATTAGACAATTTTATTCAGCTTAGGAGGGGCGGCTACCAACTAACCCTGGATAGGTTAATAGGCTACAGAGGGTCTCAATATATCCTGTTTGTTCTCATACTGTACACTCGGTCCAAAAAGCATCTGCACCCCTACGCAGCTACGCTGATTATCTGGTGTGTACAGATCGGTAATATAGGTCGTAGGTCGTAGATAGTAGGCCTTAGGTAGTATAGGTAGGTAGTCGAATATATGGGTAAAGCTGTAGATAGAGATGCCAACCCTATCGAGCTGTACACACCAGATAATCAGCGTAGGGGTGCAGATACTTTTTGGACCGACTGTACATCCCTCCCAAGATTCATAAAATCGACAAAATTTAATAGACGTCACCGCCGGTACTGAAGCGGTTAAGTAACTGAAAGTATATTATATGTTAGATTCAGTAATTATTCTAGGAACCATAATTACAACTGTCATATCATTTTAACACCTTACGAGCGGCCTATGCGGTTTATTTATGTGTACCGCCCAGCGGGGTGTTTTTAGCCAAAATAGGGCTGTTTACGTGATCATTTTCATGCCTAAATAAGACCCAGAACGTAAAACAAGTATCTATCCCTGAAAGGGCATAAACAGAGCTTTCGAATGACACCATAACGATCCTTGTATGATGGATAGTTTTCTTGCAATAACCGTGCAACGCGAGTGCAAAAAGCAGGTAATTCGGTACTTTCGGTACATAATTGAGTATGTAGCGAGTGAGAGAGGGAGGAGGGAGCTGAGATTTGTGTCAGTAGGTTCGCCGCGGTGGTCTGGAGCAGTCATACGCTCGCTAGTCTCCTGCCACCACTTGTCTCTCTCTCTCAGCCACATTACGTGCTGAAATTGCCACTCGACCTATGTCGAGCGCCGCCACAAAGTCCAGCTTTATTTAACTCGACTTAAGTGGTGAGCCACTTTTTAAGGGTTAAGGTGGTTTACTTGGAATTAATTGTATATTTATGCGGGTGACTGTACATCTATGAGGGTATTCATTGTAACTTCCTCCTTCTTGTTTTTACCATGTCAGATTCTTTCCCATGCACTTTTAAACTCACCTCGCACTTTTGATCCTCACCAGACTCTGTTCATGTGACCTGAAGTTAACATCACATGTTAGGTGTGTGTGGGGGGAGGTAAGAAGAGAAGTAGGAGGAAAGATTTGACATAGTTAGACTGAGACCTTACTGACGACAAGAGGTCTGGAGATATTCTCTCTATTTGAGGAATATTCTCTGTTATATTTTATTAGTACATCTGTTCCCGTATTTCATTTAATAAGTCTAAATCATCATTTGTTACTTAAATAAATCAACGTGGATGGAAAAGATAGTTTCAATCTCCTTTACCTATAAGTATCAATATTATATGTATTGGATATAAGGATTACGGTGGCAGCTTTACTATTACTTAATAAGAATAGAACAACATAGGAGGAAACCAATCAACATGTACGAGAGAAGCAGGACGCAGATAATCTACCAGTACTTCAATCAACTTACCAATCTACAATAAACCAATTATATAAATCCATAAGGAACGTACCACAAACGTTACCTTACAAGTATCTATTTTGTTCTCTCTCTCTCTCTCTCTCTCTCTCTCTCGGTTTACAGAGGTATACAGTACTTTGCGTGAGACAGCATTATTTATATCCATTTTAGTATAATTATATAACTCACATTATGGAATTCATTCATGAATATGATGAGAGCTTAATGAGAAGAATGTGTTTTGATGTAGCACCACGAAGTAACATTATACATTTGTGTGATGATATTAGATAAGTGAAATTATTATTTTTTTCTTTGTTTTTCTTTGTGATTTTTTTTTTTTTTTTTTTTTTGTTTTTTTTTGGTTAGCTGTTTCATATTGTTTATTTTACCCTCCGGGCTGTCCATGTCCAAGTTAAAACACTTCCCATAAACAATAAACTATTAGTTGTGTGTATGCATGCCAAGTATGGGCTCTCCATCTTGAAAACATAGGGAGTCCCTTCCCCCCCAACCCCCTGCACATTATACCCATTCTGGCACCCCCATAGTATGCATGCCAAGTATGGTTTCTCCAACTTGAAAACTGAGGGAGTGGGGGTGGGTGGGGAAATCTTGACCATTATACATAATATGTATATTAGAATTGGAATCGTAAAGAAAATTACTGCAAAATGAATTATATTTTCTCGTAGTAATATTTTCTTAGTCGGTTTCAAGGAAAAATGGTCACAGTGCACTTTTTCGCTTGTCTAATGCAAAATAGAGAAACACCACTGACTATATTCCATTCATTATAGGTTTACGAAAAATCTTAATCCCTAACTTCTATAACTAAAACAAAAAACTAGAGTAATCCAGCTATTATGATCTACCATTTGTGAATCATAATAGCTGGATTACTCTAGTTTTTTGTTTTAGTTATAGAAGTTAGGGATTACGATTTTTCGTAAACCTATAATGAATGGAATATAGTCAGTGGTGTTTCTCTATTTTGCATTAGACAAGCGAAAAAGTGCACGGTGACCATTTGTCTACTCTGACTGTTCCTTTTACTTATATATTTTCTAGATCTCAAGTGACGGCGTCTCTTCCGTGGATTGACCTCCCAATCTACCAAGATTGGAAGCCAAAGCGTCACATTTTTTCCTTTGCCCCTCAGCTTTCTCTTCATAATTGCTGAGGGGCACAGGGCCCTGGGTGGGGCTTTGGTTTCCCGGGCGTTTCTGTCGCCCTCCTCAGCTCCCCGCCATGGAGTGGCTTCGGTCACCCATGCTTTATTGTGGTCGGCTGGGAGGGTTCTGTGGGGGCGCTCGGTTATGGCCTTGGTCTTGCTCGGGGCCTTGGGGCTGTTCGGCCAGGCAGCTTGGGGAACAACAACAACCATTTGTGAAGAGTCCGGAAGGGATTTGGTGTGAACATTTACAAGCCATTTGTTCTTGCCCTTAATGAGTTACTGAGGTTGGAGTTTACAGTTTTAGGCCAACCTATAATGAACGGACTATAGCTACTATATTGTTACCACAAATGTGGAGGGCCTTAACAACAGTCTGCCCTCTCCACTTGTAAAATTGTCATAGACATATCCTTGCTTCCCTCCACCAATCGATGTGCAAGTATGGTTCTTATTCAACAACTACATAAATGTCAGCAATCGTGGTCATAAATTTGACAATGACTCTTTCAAACTGTAGCCCTAATGGACTGAATTCGCTTTGAATGTCACATTCTGTTATGGTTCGATATCTTGTTCTTACTACGTAGTTAAGCTGTTAGTTATAAATGTTAGTTGAATTTGCAATGCAAATTTTGAATTACGTTCATGCAAGCATAAAGTAAATCATATAAATCCCAAAATGTCACCATATTTATTTATCGTCTCTTATATTTCGCCTATATACAGTATACTGTATACTTAATGCACGTTGAATCACTGATGATTTAATATGAGGAACCATAATTGTGTCTATGTAAGAACTGTTGTGTGGTAGTAAGGTATCCATTATGGGGGTTGCTGAACAAGTAGTTCTTAGTATACTGTCAAACATGCAGCAAGAATGGTCATGTTAATAATGCGAAAGGATAGCAAAACAATCAATTATATTCATGCCAATTGAGCATGCATCGATCATAATCTTCCTGACTGTGGTTCCTTCTGCTTATTGTTAATTGGTTACCGCTAGACATTTTTATTGTATCTAAGGGTAGGTAGAGGAGGCCAAACCTCATCCTGGATAGGACCATCCCTCACCCATTACTATCTTTGGTAATTATTCAAAGAGGGCTCACACCTACAGTATATTGTCCATGCTTTTTCCTCATAAGTTTATGAAATGAGGGTCTTCATGATTTTAGATATAATTCCATTTTGGTTATAAGATGGGATGTGATCACTAACAGCATATCAAATTGTTAATTGTAAACAACCAAACACTGCCCGCCCCCTCCCTCCCATTGGTTCCTACCCTTTCAACCACGAGCATAGAACACCATGAGGGCCAAGTGAGCGAAAAGAGTGATACCAAGAGTAGCCAGGTGGCATTTTCAGACGCCTTATTCTCGCACTTTCATTGTTGTTGTTGAGCTCACTCCGGGTCCATCCAGTTAATGGCGTTAGTGTCGATCTACATTGTCTGAATATCATCAGCTTAGCTAATATAATTCGGCTATGCATACCATTTGAGCACACATACATTTGGATTTGCAATTAAGATACATATCGGAATAATATTGATACATTATGTTGGATGACGGAAAAAATAATACTGACAAACAACAACCATTCATTTCAGCAGACGACCTCACGGATGTTGGTGATCAGATATTTGTGTGCTTTATCTTGCCTGAAAGAAGGATTAATGCTGGTCTTTATGTCCCACCGAAAACCAAGGCCCTCTCTTAAATGTATATATGAGGAAAGAAACGACCCAATAATTATGGTTTTATAATAGCAAGTGAAAGGTAGATAGTATTTTGCTGAAGGCAGGCAATGAAAACATCAGGCTAATCATGAAATACTCAGGCAGGGCGACTTATATTATCTGACAGTTCTCAGTAATTTTTCGGATATCTCACCTCTGTATTAACCCGTACGCTACCGTAGGATACAGTAATAAAAGTCCCCCTGCAGTCCCAAGCACTGTGGCCAAAATGGCAAGATAGAACAACTTTCGACCTCAAGAGATGAAGCAAGACTGGCTCTCCCACCCTTCAGTGGGTCTTATATAAGCTGAGAAGTGTTGCCATATCGAGAGCAGTGCTCAAACGGTCGTGGTACCAGGTACAGCCTTTTACAGGCAGTTACAAGGAAAGTACATTGCTGACGGCTCCTAGCCATCGCTGGGACTGTGGAGTGACTTATCTACTGACAGCTAGTAGCCGTCACTGGGATTGGAGGGGATAAGATTAACCATGTTTACTTTTCTTTTTTTATCCACAGATCAGTGTAACCTGTGGATTTGAGCGACAGCTGAGGAGTGTTCATACATTATATTTCCATGATATCATCTAAATAAATAGAATAATTATGTATTAGGTGCTTTTATCCATAACCATGTTATAATAAGGGTCCGACATAACACTACTTTTAATGACGTGTTAAACGCAATATACCTGTATAGACTACTAAATAAATGCAGTCTCTTGTGAGTTATAATGTAATAAATTAATATAGATCTGTGATGTGTCTGTTTAGGGTATGTATCATGATTATTTATTCCCATTACACGCATTATAAGGTAATTATAAGGTAATCATTGTGGTTCATTTCAATTGTTTCATGCGAAGAAATTAATTATAGGATAATTTCTTCTCTTACCTCGTGGAATATTTAAGACTTACGGTGCGGGCATATTTACGCTATATTAGGGCTCATTCAGGCACTTCTGATTGATTAGGCACATACTAGAAGAAAATAGCTTCAAAATGACTCCAAAATGAGCTTCGTAGCTCGAGGGCTACACCTGCAGCGCTACCATAGACATTCGCTAAAATGAGCAATTATTGCTAATGTCGCGCTACATTTGCCTTTGGCAGCGCTGTATGCCTCGCAAGAGTATGGGTCAGAGTCCTCATCCTTCCTCCAGCCAGCCGGCCGCGGAACTGTGTGGTCTGTCGCGTTCTCGCTCCCTCGCACTCGATTCTACAGGCTTTAAGAGGCTTTAAAAGCCTGTAAATTGCCATGACGTTCCGGAATGTCTCCTGCATCCAATGAGTTAAGGACCAAATACACAATTATTATAATGTCATGTTTAAAAATAATCATTGTAGCTTTGGTTATTACTTATTCGCACTATTGATATAATATGGGTTAATTTACTTAGGTGCATAAATTATAATTGTCACAATACTATGATGTAAACCCACTCAACCCTATAGGTTACAACTTCAATATAATGGTACTGGTCGCTTTATATGAATATGTTATTTCATTAGTCACTACAATACATACTTTGTCAGTCCGAAATTATCCAGATAGCGAATAAACATTTATAATTGATTTTAATGTTTTCACTCATCTTCCAGTCATTTATGAATAGAAAATGTCTTTGTAAATGGCATATTCAATTGTGTAGAATCAACTTGAGGAACGCTTGATAATCATATAACTGCGAAAATTAAGCTTCGACCAGACTATAGGCCTAGTATCGCATATATCGAAACGTTATAGACTGCATCACCGTTGATTCATTTAAACTCCGCCTAGACAAATATCTCGCATCAAACCCGCGACTGACTGCGTTTGTAAATGAATAACTTTATTTTATCCCCCCCTCAGTTACTAACCCATCTGTCCCCTACTAACTTCCTAATCCTGCCACGGACATTAGTTCCAGGGCAGTATTTCCCTTTCCAATGTTCCCTTACCCACTCTAAACCACTGTTTGGACACTTGATCCTCAGTGTTTTGGAGGACAAGCAACCTAGAAGGGTCACTAGATATGTTGTTGCTTGATTTCCTTTGTACTCCTTTGTACAGTAATAGATTTAGTAGAGGTAATGAAACAATCAAGTTGGTAAATATAGCCATAAGGAACAAACTGTGATGAAATGTTCAGTGAAGTTAATATATATATATATAATTCAAATCCAAGTCAAATCAATTTTAAACTAAATTGAATATAAATTGAATCTAAAGTGAAACTAAATTGAATCTATAGGGCACACACATGAACATATATTTGAATAATACTGATAGGGTTAATAAAATACCAGGATTCAATTTACCAACATTCACACAGAACAATGAGGCAGGGAATTAGGCCGGTAAGATGGCGGATGGTGGGTAGGTCGCGAGAGCGGCACAATAGCTCAGTCGGAGGAATGGAACCAAAATAATTATATTAAATGATCATGAGTATGAGAAAACCGTGCTTATCTGTCAGTCATGGCGTCCATGAGAGTGTCTATGAAGATGATATGTGAAGAATTCTGCCCATTTGCTGTATCTAAGGCACTATAGCACAATCAAAGGAAACGGAAAAATAGGTGTTGACTGGGGTGATGTTTGTGAGAGCTTTGCCCTCTCCCGGAACCCTGGGTTGCTGCCTTGGCTACCGCGAGGCGGCGGGGAAAATATCGTACCGCATCTAAGTTGCTAATACGATAATTAAATATATATGATAAAGTCATATATACTGCACAAGACCATATCAATATTGCATAATAGCATATTAGGCCTTTTATAATCTTAACTTACTTACAACTTGCAATCTTACTATTCACGATCTGAATTCCTATGCCTTAACCATGGAAATTACCGTTAACCAACTGCCTAACTAAATACGTCAAAGACGATTGTTCACATATATTGCCTATCTATCATATTACACAATACAAACAATGGTAGGCTACTTTATAATTTGCTATGTTATATGACGGTGACGATTCTGACATTAGTAAATTGTGTATGTTGGAGTTGCTTAGCCTAAACGATCAATATTGAATACAGTAGCTGTGTGAAGTATGAAGACAAATCCCCTAGATTTTGTTCAGCAATATTAGTACCACTAGATGGCATTGGTTGCAGCCTCAAATCGATGCCAAACACCGCTATCTGTGGTATAATTTGTGTTAATGGAAGGCATAGAAAGTTTCCTATCTCCCTTCTACTGTCTCTATTTTCAACACTACACAAGCTCCCCCTCCATTTCCAACATCTTGCGCCATCTATGGAATAAAATCTTGGACTGATTCATGGGAGTGTGAGGTCTTATTATATTCAAAGCGAACAAACTACATAACGAATTTACTAAAACCAATTGTCGGGAATTTAGATAAAGAGGTTAAATTGCATATCACTGGTACATGAAAATATCCCAACAAATAGTTATATAATAATTACCAACGAAGTATTCGATGGGTGTAATCCAGTCCCCCACACATAGCTAATTCAATTGCATGACATGTAGGAATGTTCACATAATACAATATCGATACAATGAACTTAGCTTAGAGGACTGGTAATTAGTACTGTTGATATAGATTAATAATTGTAGCACATGGTGAACTATGGGTTGAGTCAGAGCGGGGGGGGGGGGGAGGGAATTGTTGGCTGTATGGTGTTGATTGAGAGACTAAAGGGCCGGCGTCCGATCACTTCGCGAAATTTCATATGGCTGCCGGCTCATAATAATTATAACCCATAAATTGGTTTCATGATACATCTAGAGCTGATGTAGATATTTTTACATTACAGTTAATATTTAACCTACACTTAATAATAAACTACAATACACAAAGAACTAGCCAAAATCGTACATGTGATACGATACCGCCAAATTCAAATGCCCTATTGGACCTAAACTGTCGGGATCATTACCCTATTCCCGACATACTGCCCGCCACCAAAAACGATATACAGTAGCTATATACAGAGAACAAAAGGACATCGAAGATTCAAAGATCACCTTGTTTGATCTTAGATCTCCAAAGATCCACGGAACTCATAGCCGCCCTCCTTTTGGGACGAGCGCCACCTGAAGCCAGAGGAGGATCATCCTTCTCATCATCAACTGCCCCACCTTGAGGAGCACTGTCACTAGCACTCTCCCGCGGAGGGGTATCAGTAGAGACGCCAGTATCATCCGGCAGTTCTACATCCTGCTCTAAGGGATATAACCTTCTGACTGGGCGAGTAGTAACCCCCGTCGAAGTTCGTAATCTAGCATCCCTTATAAGACCATCAATGCCCTGGAACAAATCGACAATCCTCCCAAGCTTCCAAAATAACCTAGGACGCTCATCATGAATCAGTACGATATCCCCGATACGAGGCCATCGTTGATTCGTCCCTTTGATCTTATTGGGGTGACGCTCGCGAAGAGACAGCAAATATTCTTGGGTCCACCGTTTCCATAGATCGTCCGACAAGGTGTCGGACGATCTATGGAAACGGTGGACCAAAGAATATTTGCTGTCTCTTCGCATCTCTTCCAGTTCACATACTGGAAGCGTCGACGGGTGGCGTCAGCATCGCCGAACGTAGGGTCTTGTAGATCTTCGTCGGTTACTGACGATCTAGGAAAAGTATTAAGGGTTCGTCCACGTGTTAGCATAGAAGGCGAAATTGGTAAGAGGTCATCAACATCTGCCGAGGTATAGGTCAAGGGCCTGTCGTTGACTGACATCTCAATCTCTATTAAGATGGTTTGCAACTCCCGTCTGGTCACCAGTGCCCTTCCTAATACCTTCTTCATGGCAGATTTGACAATACCGATTGTTCTCTCCCAAATCGCCCCGAACCATGGTGCACGTGCTGGTATAAATTTCCACTGACAACCCTTTCCAGTGAGGGTAGCCACAACTTGCGGGTCATCCATTAAACTCTGGAGATATTTAGAGGCCCCGACAAAACAAGTCGCATTATTGCTCATAATAATTTGAGGGAAACCATTGTGGCCTGCAAAGCATCTGAGAGTATGCAAAAACCCCTCACTGGATAGGTCGTCAATCAATTCAATATGAATCGGTCTGGTTACCGCACATGAGAATAGAACGGCTTATACCTTTATGATATTACCGGGCGATTCTCTAACTTGAATCGCTCCGGTGTAGTCTACCCCGGCTACCTGAAATGGTTCAGTCCTTTGTACCCTGAACTCAGGCAAGGGAGGTAGATCTACTGGGGAGTAAGGCTTACCCTGTAATCTTTTACAGATAGTACAGCTATTGTGGATCCCTTTAATTGCTTGTCGCATCTTAGGGATCCACCAACGTTGTCGCATATACGCCAGAACATAATTTACGCCAAAATGTAGGCAGGTCCTATGGCATTGGCGAATCAACAGTTTGGTAATCAAATGAGAGGAGCTAAGGAGGACAGGATATTTCGCAGAATCAATTATGTCCGCCTTTTGTATCCTGCCTCTACACTTAATTATGCTTCCTTCCATATATAATCCTAGCTGCCTCATTAAGTTAGAGGGTTTGGCCTTTGACTCCTTGCTCAGGATTTTATGTTCAGTAGGATAAGATTCCCTTTGTACTAAACATATTAGTTTCGCTTCTGCTGATCTCAATTCATGGAGTCTGATATGCTTCAAATCTTCACTAAGGAGCCCGACTTTTCATGTTGTTAATGAAACGGTATATCCATGCAAATACCCGTATTACTTGATCATAGCTGCCGTAACGTTCCCACTCTACCAACTTGTTATCCTGATGTGTAGTACTCACAGTCGAACTACTTAACACATCATCTTGGGGCCGACTTGAAGGATCAGATATGCATTCCCTGAAATCCTGAGGCCATTCAGTTGGAGGTATAAGCCATGGAGGTCCATGCCACCAAATAGAGGACGACAAACTGTTGCGCCGAGATCCCCCGGGAAATTATGTCACTGGGGTTATCCTTGGTGCTCACATAGCGAAATTTAGTTGTAGGAACTAAGTTATGTATCTCATCAGCGCGATTAGAAACATAAACAGGTAACACATTCTGGCTGTGTACCCATGAAAGTGCTATTTGACTGTCGCTCCAGACATAGACGTTATTAATCTGTAGTATGTCTGTATAAGCATCCAGTGTAAACTTTATTAGACGAGCAGATAGAAGCAATGCAGTAAGTTATAATTTAGGAACTGTAATCTTCTTTATAGGGGCTACTTTGGCCTTTGCTATAGCCAGTTTCGCTTCACTACCATTGCATATGTATATGGAAGTACCGTACGCACTATTACTACCATCAGAAAAGGCATGGAGATCCACCTGTTGACCACTAATAACCTGATGATTAAGTTGGACCTTGCAACATGTGG
The DNA here is from genome assembly GCA_032716605.1 of Paralithodes platypus. NCBI lineage: Eukaryota > Metazoa > Arthropoda > Malacostraca > Decapoda > Lithodidae > Paralithodes > Paralithodes platypus. The sequence continues at coordinate 18,982,247 of CM064542.1, read as the reverse complement.
AAGGGTCCGACCGAATCAACCGCCAAGTATCTTGTAACTCAGTCGGGAGGGGCGTGTCCCAATCTAGTTTTAGCCGCCACAGTTGCTGTAAAAACATACGAGCACGGATAGTTACAGGCATAAAAAAACCTAGGGGATCAAACAACCTCGCTGACAAGCTTAAGCAGTTTCGCTTGGTCATAAGCTCACTGCCGCATGGGGTGTGACAGAAGGATATACAATCTGTTGTAGTGTCCCATTTGTGGCCTAAAAACTTCACCTCACTATTCTCAGTAGCTACACCGTCAGAAGCAATTTGACCTATCAAAAGATCACTATTAGTGGCCCATTCTCTCAAGTATAGATGAGACTTGGCAAATATATCGCGGATCTCCAGCATCTGTCGAGCAATAAATCTTCATCGTCTCCAGTGCCTTGAAGATTGTCCACATAGATCCCCTGCTTGATCTCATTCTTGAAGTCAGGATCTAGTCCAGCCTCCTCAAGATGTCGCAAGATAGTAGCGTTGAGAAGAAACTGGGAACAGGTCGCCCCGAATAAGACGACTCTGAACCTGTAGACCAGATACTCTGAATCTAGATCCATTGGGTCCCGTGGCCATAAATCGTGTCGAGTCCCTGTCTTCACGATAGAGTTGAAGCATCAGGAAGGCCTTCTCAATATCGGCGACCCATGCAAACTTATGACATCTGAAGCGCAACATAATTTGCGCGAGATCAGAGACCAGGGACGGAACCGTGTATAGACAATCATTCAGGCTATAGGAGCGATCACTCGATTTAGCAGAGCAGTCATACACAATACGAACAGGAGTGGTGGAACTGTCCTTTTTAATCCCATGGTGAGCAAGGTAATGGATGTTATCCCCATACTCACTGAGATCTACTCTCTCCACAAATCCACGTTGTACCTGCTCGTTTAAATCTGCCGCATAAGTCTCGCAATAATTTGGATCCTTGACAAACTGCTTCTGAAGGCCACGTAACCTACCAAGTGCTAGATGGAAATTAGTAGGTAATTTACTCTTGTTAGCCTTCCAAGGGAGCCTTACCACATACTGACCCCTGCCAAAGTCATACGTTACAGTCTCTTCATACAAGCTCAACGCTACCTTGGACTCACGATCAAGTTCATGTGGGTCAATTCCAATATTGTCCAAGTCCCATAGCTTATCTATAAATATTATCAGTACATGCATTATCAGGCACATTTGGCCTAACATATTTATCTATGGGGCTTACTTCTACCTTGAGGACCGTAACCACCTCCACCTGTGTGTCTTGAGAGGAAGTGGCATAGGATCCAGAAAGGGCATACCCTTAGATCGTGGGGAGCATTATTAGCTTATCTACCCGCCGATATCCAGGGTGAACCAGGTCGTAGTAATAATCAGCTCCAACCAGTAGCATAATACCATTGTTAGCAGAGAGTTGATCATCAGCCAGTTTATAACCCTTGCTTCTGAGATATTTCAAATGTGGTTGAATCTCTGATGCTATATAGAAACTGGGTAGTTTGTCGACCACAACAGCCTTGATGGGACATACCTTTCTTCTATAAACATAGGAAATCTCCACTATATCATAGTCACTGGAATCTACTTCACCAGTGAAACCATGGAGACTATCGTATAAATACGATAGAATATGACTCTTTTGTGATCTTGTATGTCTCTGTGACGTCACGATCTCTCCTACAGCACGACGTAGGACGAGTAGATCGTATATTATAAGATTGTAAATAAGTTAAGTTATAAAAGGCCTAATATGCTATTAAGCAATATTGCCATGGTCTTATGTAGTATATATGAATTTATCGTATATATTAATATAATTTATCGTATAGAGCAACCTAAATGCGGTACGATAATTTGGGCTCCTGGCGGTTTGCCAAGGCAGCAAGGTGTGCTTTTGAGGTACGCCAGAGCCTTCACGAACACCAACCAGTTAACATCTAATTTTCCGCCCTCAGTTGATCGTGCTTTTGTGCCTCTAATCACAATACACATACAGCAATACACACAGCTACACCATCACGACGCTCTCATCGACATCATGACTGACTGATAGATAAGCATAATATTCATGTCCATTCCCATGTAATCATTTATTCTTTCTTTAACTTGACTCGTGTCTCGGGACCGAAGTCTCGTTCCCCATTGTCCACCACCATATTGGGTAAAACGTTCTCCCTTGCCTCATTGCCACGTGGAACTATTGGCGAGTTAATTCCTGGCTAATATTAACCCTTATAACCTTACCCTATAATTATATACATTTATTATGTGAGACCTTTGGATATAAATTAGCTTGTTTCAGATTGAATTCAATTTAGATATAGAGTATTCATTTAGATTGATTTTATTTGATTCATTATAGCTTAGTAATATTTAACTTCCATTGATAGTTTACCAGATTGGTGCCCAGACCCGGGAACTAGCTACCAGTAAGGGATCTTAGGCAATGAGCAAGGGATTAGCCCAGGGATGCAGGAGCAAGGACCCCGGAGGGGTAGGGCTTGGCTATCTTCCTGTACCTCAGGCGCCGGTACCTCAGCGAATAGCCATAGTGGGACATTCTTATGCCACTAGGCTAAGGGCAGCTGACGGAGGTACTGAGTCGTATCGGGCGTCAGAGGGGGAAAGAACTTTCCGGCTGACCTACTTCGGGGTACCGGGAGCAACCGTTGACACCCTGAAAGCCTCCCCCCAGTGGGGGCAAGTGGTACGGTTTAGGCCACATATGATCTTTTTGTTTATAGGCGGCAATGATATACGCCCCGGTACAGTGCCCCGCGAGTTAGCTGACGCAATTAAAGAGGTGGCGCTGGATCTGGAGCGTGAGTCCGGAGGAAGCTGCAAGATCGTGGCAATTGAGAGCCGGACGAAAGTCCGAGGGTTCTCAGCTGCGGAATTTCAGGCTATAAAAAATTCTGTTAACCGCGCCCTGAGGTGTCGGTTAATAGAAACGAAGCACCGCTTTGTTTCCATAACACTCAGCATCCGAGACCTCGACCAGGATGGTGTCCACCTCGACTTAGACACCAATCAAGTCCTATATAACAAAATTGTAGGGCTAACGAAGCGTTGGCTAGAGAGGGACGCCGGGGTTGTGTCATTGCGCCTGCCTAAATCCTGCTTCCCACCCATCGTCTTTCCCCAGTAATGTTCTTTTCAGTTTCAGACTTCCTGTGACATATGACCTGACCTAACATTTTTTCTTGTTCAATATGATCCATTAGTAGGTATTGCTATATAGTGTACTATTTTTTCTCCATAACATAGAAGTCCGCCGGTTGGCGTCTCTTAAGTAGCCTATTATTTGGCCGTTGTTTTTGTAACGTGATATTTAGATACATAGCCTATAGGCTCACATGCAAAATGGATAAAGACCATAAAGAGACACCGTCTAGTGGGGTGCTAAGCAAAGCCCCTAAAAATCAAAGGGCGGGACTTCGGGGAGTGTTAAATAGGCTAATTGTGGACTTAAACACTTTCATCACTACTGCTGATCTAGAGGAATTGGAGGCTAGATTAGATAACGTCCAGGCTACCCACGGTCGTATTACGGCTCTGAGTGAGGTGATTGTGGCTGACATGATAGAGGAGGAAGAGATAGTTACAGAGTGTGATAATCGCGCCCTCTATGACGAACCTGTCTTTAGAGCGAAGCGCCTATTACAGCGTGCTGTCGCAAGTAAGAAGGGAGGCGATAATGAGGCCCATAGAAGGGCTGACCCAAAACATACTGTACACCTCCCAAAGCTCAATCTTCCTACATTTGGGGGCAAGTTAACCGAGTGGTTAGCTTTTTGGGACGTATTTCGATCTACGGTTCATGAATCCTCTTTGGATAATGTCCGCAAGTTTCACTATCTGAAGGGACAAATGGAAGGAGAGGCCTTACATTTAATAGAGGGATTTGCAGTAGTGGGTGATAGTTATCTTGAAGCGGTACACTTATTAGAGAACACATACGGGGATAGAGAGCAGTTGAAGATGGCCCATGTCGTTGCCTTGTTGGGGCTCGCAGAACCACAGTATAAGGTTGATGAGTTGACAAACTTCAGGGCAAATATGGAGTGCCATACTCGATCGCTAGACACCCTAGGGCTTACCATGCAGGAAATGATAGTCATTATCTTGCGTCAGAAGCTTCCTATGGCAATACTTGATAAGGTAAGATCATTTGAGCTGGGGGAGTTCAAAACTCAGTTCAGTAAGGAGATCAATAATCTACAGTTGAACAAAGGGAGAATGTATGAGTCGGGAGGGAGTGAGAATGTGGAGAAGAGGGGAACAGTAAGCATGACAGTGGGGACTAAAGTAAAGAAAGAGGGTGTGTATAAGAAACCTGCTCAGATTCTATGTAAGCTATGTAACAACAAACATAAATGGAGTTTCTGCATAAAATACCCAACAAATGAGACAAAACTAGCACAGGCGAAAAGATTGAAGCTATGTGTAGGTTGTCTAAGTAAAGAACATGGTAAGCAGGGACAATGTACTGCTACATACTTAAGGCCCTGTCGGCACTGCAAAGGACATCACTTTGATAAGTTGTGTCCTACAGCAGATAAAGTCAAAGACGTCAAAAATGAGGGTACTACAACTGTGGCACTAGGTAGCACGCAAGACACCACTATATTGCCCACAATACAGATTCCCATGGAAGGTAATGACATTAACAAAGTTTGTCGGGTAATTCTAGATCAAGGGTCTCAACGTTCCTTTATAAAGAGGTCCGTACTAGTGGGACTGAAGCACCGAATCGTAGGGGCTGAGACTCTTCGATTACAGGGCTTCACAGGGGTTACTGATAAACAAGACTACGAGATAGCGGAGATTTCATATTTCTATCGTAAAAATATGACTTGTATCGTAGTAGACACCCTACCAGAATATGTATCTGTGGGTGTGAAGAAGGTGGAACACGCATTACGTAGCAAAGGGGTTAACTTGTCAGATCCCATGGGAAATCAGAGTGAGGTGCATGTTCTACTTGGTGTGGATCATTATTATGAAGTAGTATACCCTGGATTTAAAAAGATGTGTGGTGTAATTTTAATCCCCACTAAATTTGGATACTGCATGAGCGGAAAGGTGCATACTACACAGTCAAAGGTCCTGGTCGACACGGTCTCGATATATAGAGTCAATGTAACCGCGGCAGAAGAGTTGGGAAGGGAGGATTCCCAACCTAGTGACCCTAAGATGGCTGCCGAGTTCGACCTGGAACGACTGTGGAGATTGGATCACATAGGCATTAATCCTATGGAGACTGATTATGACTCGGAAGTTGCGCTACAAAGGTTTGACGAGTCTGTGTGCTACTGTGCCTCAGACAAGCAATATAAAGTTAGTTTACCCTGGAAGAACAGTGAGATAAGCCTACTACCAACTATGGTTTGGCATTAGGTCGCTTGCGCGCATTGCAGCGGAAATTGTCTAACGAACCGAGCACGCGCCAGGCGTATGACGATGTATTTCGGAGTTATGAGGAGAGGGGTTTTATTGAGAGAGTCGATGTCAAGGAACCGTGTAAGAAGGGTAGGGTTCACTATCTGGCCCATCATGGGGTAAAGAAAGACAGCGTCACCACACCAATACGGGTGGTGTATGACTGTTCTGCCCACCAAGGTCAACAACCCAGTCTGAATGACTGCCTGTTGACAGGTCCGTCCATGGTGTCGGACCTGTCCCAACATCTATTGCGGTTTAGGCTGGGAAAGTACGCCTATACCAGTGACATCGAGAAAGCATTCTTGATGGTCAAGCTAAAGGAGGAAGATAGAGATGTTACCCGCTTTCTTTGGTTCAGCGACATTAGCGACTCTGAAAGTCCCATCATAATATACCGTTTTCGGGTTGTACTCTTTGGGGCCACTTGCTCGCAGTTTTTGTTAAATGCCACAATCAGAAACATCTAGCTGACACTCATGAGGACACAAGTAAACTATCTCGCGGATTATACATTGACAATTTGCAGGGTACTAGCGATAGTCAAGATGATTTGTTGTATGCATACTGGCAAGCACGCAGATTGTTTGCGGATGCACATCTATTTCTCCGCGAGTGGGTTACTAATAGTGAAGATCTTCAGAGTTTAATACAGGTGGATGGTACGGCATCTCTTAACCAGGAAAAGTCCAGAAATTTGGGGATGATCTGGCAACCTAAACATGACATACTAACTTTTCAAACAAGGTCTTTTGCTCAGCAGACAGGAGCGCACACAAAAGAAGTCTGTTGAGCAAAGTTGCGCAATTTTTTGATCCTTTGGGTCTAGCATTACCTGTTACCATAAGAGCTAGGATTCTAATGCAGGAAGTTTGGAGACGTAAAATAGGATGGGATGACAGTTTGCCCGAGGGCCTGAATGACCAAGGGACCTTGTTGTTGAATGAATATGCCATCCTATGTACTAAACCTATACCTCGTAAAGTGGCGGCGTTCGGTGACGTTACGTTACACACGTTTTGCGATGCTAGCGCCACGGCATACGGGGTAGCCATATATGTTGTTACTTCATTTGGGGCACATTTAGTTACAGCCCGGGCCAAAGTAGCCCCGGTTAAGAAGGTAACTATCCCTAAAATGGAATTGACTGCCATGCTGCTATTAGCACGTCTGGTGCAACATGTACGCGCAGCATACGAGAGCGAATTAAATATTGAAATCGTTCACGTATGGTGCGATAGTCAGGTCGCACTCAACTGGATACATAGCAAGAAGTCTCTGCCAGTTTATGTGCGGCATAGGGTAGATGAGATTAGAGCCCTTTTGCCAGACGTTGCTTATCATTATGTAAATACAAAGGAAAACCCTAGTGATCTCATAACTAGGGGTATAACGGCTAGCCAGTTAATGAAGTCCGAATTGTGGTGGCATGGTCCAAAGTGGCTGCTCCATGAAAGTGAATGGACGATATGGCATGCTGTTGGTGAGGGACTTCTGCCACTGGAAACAGTGGCAGTTACAGCCCAACCAAATGAGCCACCGGGTCCTATCATAAAGTGGGCAAGATTCGGTGACTATAATAAACTAGTCAGAGTTGTAGCTTGGGTGTTGCGATATATATCCAATCTCAAGCTTAAAGTAACGGGCCAACTCTGCAACAGGGGTCACAACATTGATGCTCGTGAATTTAAAGCAGCTGAAGTAACTTTGATCAAAAGGGTTCAAGTAGAAACCTTTTCCAATGAATTAGAATCCTTGAAAGGCTCGAATAAGACATTAATGCCTAATATAGTGCGTCAACTAAGGTTGCACCTAGACAATGGCCTCATCAGGTGTGAGGGTCGCCTGAAGTGGTCGGGTGTACCAGACGGCACAAACCGACCTATACTTATGCCATCAAGACATCACGTTACTGATCTATTGATCATACGTGCACATAGGGAAGTAAAACACTACGGGGTATGTCATATTATATCAAATTTACGTCTCATATGGTGGATACCCAGAGTTCGACAAGTAGCTCGACGCGTAGTGAGAAAGTGTGTAATATGCCAGAGACTAAAGGGTAAACCATATGCAACTGGACCAGCTCCACCTCTACCTGAATGCCTTGTAAAGCACGTAGAACCTTTCCAAGCGGTAGGATTAGATTACACAGGGGCATTGAAGACGAGGGAGCATGAGAAGGTTTATATATTATTGTTTACCTGTGCGACGTCTCGAGCGGTACACCTAGAACTATGTGATAATATGTCTAGCGAAGAATTTATGCTGGCGTTCAGACGGTTTTGTGCCCGTCGTTCATTCCCTCAACTCATTCTTAGCGACAATGCTCCCACTTATGTCCAAGCATCAAAATATCTAAAGGATATGAGTAGTGATCCTACTATCATCACTTTTTTGGGAGAGAAGAAGTGCGAATGGAGGTTCATTCCAGTTAAGGCACCTTGGTTTGGTGGAATGTGGGAACGGTGTGTCGGCATAGTAAAGTCAGGACTAAGAGCGGTTGTAGGACGTGCTCTATTAAAGAAGAGTGAGTTGACGACAGTCCTCACAGAGATAGAGGCAGTCGTGAATGATCGCCCGCTTACATATGTGTACACCGACCTGCAAGAACCACTACCATTAACGCCAGCTCACTTGCTATATGGAAAACCATTGACTGCGTTTCCATCTGATTTTCAGTCCATAGTAGAGTTAGAGGATCCCTCGTTGTACTCTGCGGTAGCGGTGTCTAAGAGATACCAGTATATATCCAGGATAATCGAGGATTTTAGGAAACGGTGGATTAGTGAATATCTGCTAGCATTGAGGGAAAGGAGTGTTACTCCCTCTGGTAGACCAACGGCCCCTACAGTTGGTGACGTTGTTTTAATTAAAGAAGATAGTCCTCGTTTATTCTGGAAATTAGGCCGCGTATTGGAGGTATACAAGGGGGCAGACTCTGTAGAGCGGGTGGCGCTATTAAAGACAGCCACTGGAACTACTGTTCGTCCTATCGCACGTTTGTACGCTTTGGAGCTAGATTCCGCATTGCAATCTGAGGCTCCACCTGTTAGTGCTGGGTGCGAGGATTCTCGAAGGAACGACTCACCTCATACTGATGGTGATCATTCTCGGACCGGGACGCGTCCCAGACGCGCTGCTGCTGGCGCTGTCGACTTGTGGCGTCAGAAGATAGCCTCTGGGCAACTTTAGGTTTAAGGTGGGGTTCAGGTCTTTTTTGTGGTGGGAGTGTATCGTATAAATACGATAGAATATGACTCTTTTGTGATCTTGTATGTCTCTGTGACGTCACGATCTCTCCTACAGCACGTAGGACGAGTAGATCGTATATTATAAGATTGTAAATAAGTTAAGTTATAAAAGGCCTAATATGCTATTAAGCAATATTGCCATGGTCTTATGTAGTATATATGAATTTATCGTATATTAATATAATTTATCGTATAGAGCAACCTAAATGCGGTACGATAATTTGGGCTCCTGGCGGTTTGCCAAGGCAGCAAGGTGTGCTTTTGAGGTACGCCAGAGCCTTCACGAACACCAACCAGTTAACATCTAATTTTCCGCCCTCAGTTGATCGTGCTTTTGTGCCTCTAATCACAATACACATACAGCAATACACACAGCTACACCATCACGACGCTCTCATCGACATCATGACTGACTGATAGATAAGCATAATATTCATGTCCATTCCCATGTAATCATTTATTCTTTCTTTAACTTGACTCGTGTCTCGGGACCGAAGTCTCGTTCCCCATTGTCCACCACCATATTGGGTAAAACGTTCTCCCTTGCCTCATTGCCACGTGGAACTATTGGTGAGTTAATTCCTGGCTAATATTAACCCTTATAACCTTACCCTATAATTATATACATTTATTATGTGAGACCTTTGGATATAAATTACCTTGTTTCAGATTGAATTCAATTTAGATATAGAGTATTCATTTAGATTGATTTGATTTGATTCATTATAGCTTAGTAATATTTAACTTCCATTGATAGTTTACCACAGAGACGCAAATTTTCTTGACCCTTGCTGGTACACTTGAGCTGGGGTAATGATGACCGCAGAACGAATGACCTCTGTGAGCACTGGTCGAGTAAGGTGCGCGTCATTATAGGCTTATTATTACTCCCCACTACTGGCAGCATCATAGTAGGAAGCAATTGACATTCTCGAGAAGCAATGGACATGGCAGATACTTTATCACCCTCGCTCTTACCTTTCTCATGTGACTATTTGGTGGTTCTCCCCCTTTCTTTGCCGTCGTGCCGATCAGACTGGGTGCAAAGGGAAAACCAATGTTTCCCCTTGCAATACTTACAAGGTTTGATGTAGGAATTGGTGCAAGTACTGTTGAAGTGGTCTCTTGCCAGACAGCTGGTATAACTTAAGCGATTTAGCCTTGCCAATTTTCTGTGTAGCCTTAAGATACTTAGGACACTGGTACCACAGATGACCGTGGACACTGCACAACTTGCAACCTAATGATATTGGCCTTTTCTGTTTAGGAGAAGTCTGTACCGGGAAAGCTTCAGTGGATGGCGACATCTCCACGGGTCGGTAGTGTCCAGTACTCTCCATGTTAAACACTTCAGTCTGGTACACCTGCACCAACGCTTCCAAGTTTAGTGGAGAGTCGCTTAGTTGCCGTCTTACGATTTCCTTTAGGGGAGAGGGTATCTTGTTCAAGATATTTACACTAAATATTTCCTCCTTGGTGATGGCCATCGTCTCCATAGATCGGAGGAGGCTCTCAAAGGAGGCATAGTACTCTTTTAGGTCTGTCACATCATAGGATGGAGGATCTAGAGTGAAGAATTTAGTAATTAATGCGGTCTTGATGACTTCCTCTCTCCCGTAAGTTCTTTTCAGCAACTCCACTGCAGACTCGTAGCTTGTAGCTTCTAGTTTGTACCCATCGATCAACTTCAATGCCTCCCCTTTCAATTGACCACGGAGATAGGTGAACCTTTGGATGGATGTGAGTGTTTTATTCCGATGGATGGAACACTCAAAGATATCCCAAAATCCAGTCCAGGTAGTCGAATCCCCGGAAGAGGTAGGCAAAGTAATCTTCAGCAGGATAAAGCCAGTCGCCTTTGGTGTACCGGTATCCTTAATAGGGTGTGTTTCTTGTGTGGAAGATAGTCTGGCTAAGGCTGTATTAACATCCTCAACGTACTCAAGATCTGCTGACATTTCTTCTTCCACATCGTCAGTACTTGTCAATAAATCATATACCTGCTGAGCATAATTATCATAAGTGGCTAGCGATTTAGTTACAGTAGCAAATTTACCCTTAATTTAATCAGCCGAGGTACTTAATCAAAATTCATCAAGATCTCTTAAACACCTATTTAAACTTCCCTTCATTCCTCCCTTCAGAATCTTAAGTTTCTTTAAATCTGTCATCGTTAAGGTCTAATTTTCAGCAACTTAAACTACAATGAGGTCCGACTACAAACCGTTAATCGCTTAGGAATCAACAGCGGCAAACTCCCATTACTTAAGAAATTTACTCAAAAGGAATTACATAGTAGTTTCATCCCCCTTAATATAAACTATCTAAAGGAAATGATCTAACTGGACAACAACATAAAGTACACTGGGGCTATCAATGAGGCTACTGCGACGCAAGATAGTCCCTTACCATCTTAACGACCTGGGCCAACAAACGATCGCTGCCTTCATCCGGTTCGAAGGACCATTATTTGTCGGGAATTTAGATAAAGAGGTTAAATTGCATATCACTGGTACATGAAAATATCCCAACAAATAGTTATATAATAATTACCAACGAAGTATTCGATGGATGTAATCCAGTCCCCCACACACGGCTAATTCAATTGCATGACATGTAGGAATGTTCATATAATACAATATCGATACAATGAACTTAGCTTAGAGGGCTGGTAATGTAGGACTGTTGATACAGATTAATAATTGTAGTTCATGGTGGACTAAAGGTGAGTCAAGAGCCGGGGGGAAGTTCTTGTCTGTATGGTGGTGATTGAGAGACTAAAGGGCCGGCGTCCGATCGCTTCGCGAAATTACATATGGCTGCCGGCTCATAATAATTATAACCCATAACTTTGTTTCATGATATATCTAGAGCTGATGTAGATATTTATACATTACAGTTAATATTTAACCTACACTTAATAATAAACTACAATACACAAAGAACTAGCCGAAATCGTACATGCGATACGATACCGCCAAATTCAAATGCCCTATTGGACCTAAACTGTCGGGATCATTACCCTATTCCCGACACCAATCGACCAGGAGGTTCACGCGGAATGGAATGTACGTATCTGTGAATCTATAATGAAATCCATTATTTAGTTCAATATTATTCATATAATATGCTCTGGATCTATTGAGGACGGTCGCAGTGCACTAGAGAAACCTCTATTGAGAACGGTCGCTGTATATTGTGGTCAACAAGAAAAAATAACACAAACTACAGAGTGCTAAGAAAAGAGTACTAAGAAAATATAAATAAATAATATTAACACATCTGCCATTAGCGATAAATTCATACCAGTCTGATTTAAGAGTTATATAATTCATCAGAATTTTGTTTATCCTATTTTTGAATACAGTAACCCACTGGGAACCAGCGCCGCATCATATGCATCGGCAATGTATGTAACGCTAAACCCCAGAGCTGCAGCACCTGCGTCGGCACTGTCGACCTTATTTACTCTTGTCCTATGGTAGTTAGAGGGTTTAAATTTGTATGGGATATAGCTTATGATTTTGCCGAACAGTGACAGTACTCGGCTATCACCAAGTCCAGCCGCGTGGGTGGGGACAGGCTGGTGGGAAAGCCAGTTTACCCACTTATCTCACCACTACTTTCGACCTTATTTACTCTTGTCCTATGGTAGCTAGAGGGTTCAGATTTGTAAAGGTATGTTTCTTAGGAAGTTGCCGGACAGTGGCAATACTTGGCAACCCCTAAATCCATCCGCGGTGGGAGGTGGGGACGCGCGAGAGGAGGGGGGAAGACAGTTTTCCCATTGATTTGGGGAGTGTCTGATCTACCTCGTGGCCTCGCGATGTTGGAACAAATGGAGGAGAGTGGGTATCGCTCCCCCACTGCTCCCCATCACATAGTTGACTCCCCACCAAGTGAGGAAGAGGAGGAGGAGGATGAACCAGACACCATGTCATTCTTTAAAATTCCGCCAGTCCATCGTAGGGGTCAGAAGAGACGAGCTGAGGATGAGAGGTGTCAAGTTGCTGCAGGGCGGCGTGGTTCTCCCCCACGCCTGCCTTCACTACTACCTCCCACTGTCTCCCCACTAAAAATATAATGTGAAAACCCATATTTTTAAGTCAAAAGTGCCTAAAACAATGTGTATAACTCATATTTTATCTATAAAACATACAATAAAGTATATAATCAATAAACAGAGTGTGTGAGAGAGGCACAGAATGAAAGTGAAGGGGAGTGGGGTGTCGGTCAGCTGGCCGTGTTTACGTGCGTACGTTCTGCTGTTGTCATGGGCTAAGATGGCCGCCCGTCGCCATGGTAACCAGGACACGCGCGGGCCTTGCCACTCATCGGCATTTATAAAACTTGAATATATGCACTTATCACACTGTAACTTCACTTACAATGACATTATGTGATACATGTTGCTAAAATATGAACTGTGAAGGCACACATGATGCTCGGGTGGTGTAAATAACCGCCACTTGAAAACTAAAGGCATCGTATATCAGCCATGCTGCCTCGCCCAGCTGTGGTGTGACGACGCGGGAGGTTTGAAGAGTCGCCCGGAACCAGCTGATGGCTTTTTTTATCTATTACAGTATTCCAAATACAAACACCTTCGTGCCTAAATGTATGCTTCCTTAAATTTGTCCTTGCTATAGGGATATGTAGTTTAGATCTCTGCCTGGTTTGATGCCTAAGTATAATTGCATTAGAGGTGAACATATCTTTGAAGAAGCCTGGGATAAGGTGTTTCATAATTGTAAACATAATTTGGCTATACAGGGTGTTCCAGTAATGCTTTTCATAAATTATATGGTAGACTCATCAGACAAAAATAAGAATAATTTACTCTATGAACAGGAGGTTGAGTATTTATAATAACGGAGTTATTACACGATTTAAGTTAACGATAGATACAATGCTATTCAGTCCAAGGGGTAATGTTGCCATTTTAGTGGATTATATCCATTTGGCCTTCGCTATCGCTTGCTAGCCTCAAGATAGTGAGCAGTAGCGATCTGACTTTTCGGTATAAAAATATGTCCGGCTTCGCCGGATTTGATTTTCCTACCGAAAACATGAGCTCGCTACCGCTCGCTAGCCTGAAGAGAGAACGCCGATTGGATAGAAACCGATAGAATGGTAACAGTACCAGGGGGTAGCATGGAAGACATTTTTGCCGGCTCTAGCCAGGCGGTAATCATGTGGTTGTGTTTCGTTCTAGTCGTTCGAGAATTTGAATCATGTACTCAGTTTAAGATAGTGATAGCAATGGAAATGTAATGAATAATAATGAAACTGATATTACATTATTAGTTTTAGGATATTTCAATTAGCTTAGGAAGGTTGTGTAACTATTTGTTTAATAATGTCGTGTAACCAATTTATTTTCAAATAGTAGCCTAAACAAGCTATCAAATTGCGTTATGTGTTTCTAAGGATTAGATAAATATAAGCCATAAATGTGTTTGTCACAGTAATAATTATCTCTACAGTAGAGCATGCTATGCAGATTACCGTTGAATACAGTTATGCAATACATCTACATTACACCACCTGTTAGTGAAATGAATCATGTATCAAAATGTATTATTCATTTTCGGATAAATAATTTCCAAAACGCAAGTTTCTGAGCTTAGTTTTATCGTTCACCTAGTTGCAGTTTCTTAATTGTTTCGATCACCACTGCCAGAGTTTCGAAACATGGGAGGTTTCTTCATCAAATCAACTGATTGGAGACACACTTATTGTAAGGCACCGAACAACACCAGAACACCATGGACGATTATGAATTTGGGGAATATGCAGATATGCACCTCGCACTGGGAGAAGCCATGGGAAATGCAGCTGCAGCGAGACGAGTTTACGGTGAAAGGTATCCCAACCGTAGGCTACCATCTCGACCAACGTTTCTCTCCGTAGACCGTAGACTATGTGAAACTGGCGGGTTTCTTCATCACAGTCATGATAGAGGACGGCCACCTAATCAACAGCTGCTTAATGTAGAGGACAGGATTATAAATACCATCCGAAATAATCCCGGAACAAGTACAAGGAGGATTGGTGCCCAATACCACATACCCCATACAGCCGTTTGAAGAGTGTTAAACAGGAATAATTTCCATCCTTATCACCATCAAAAGATCCACGCATTGCATGACGGCGATGAACACCAACGATTGGTGTTTTGCCAGTGGTTGCTTCACCGGCAAGTACAGTGTCCATCATTTACATCTGTTATATTATTTACAGACGAAGCAACCTTCACCAGAGATGGAATAGTGAACCTTCACAATACGCACACCTGGGCAACGGTGAATCCTAATGCAACAATTGTGAGAGCTCATCAAGTGCATTTCTCTATCAACGTTTGGGCTGGCATTATTGGTGATAGAGCGGCTCATTGGACCACATGTTTTTCCCCACCGCCTCACAGGGGAAACTTATGCAAACTTTCTTCAAGAGGATTTACCAGCCCTTCTTGACGACGTCCCCATCAGAACCAGGCAATTAATGTGGTACATGCATGACGGAGCCCCAGCTCACTTCGCCCGTGTGACCAGAGACCACCTGGATGCTGCGTATCCCAACAGGTGGATAGGGCGTGGTGGCCCTGTTGCATGGCCACCTGGGTCACCTGATCTGAATCCACTTGATTTTTACTTGTGGGGACACATGAAGAGCCGAGTGTACTCTACAGAAGTTCCGAGTCGCGAGGAACTTTGGAACCGTATTTAAGTGGCTGCAACATCGATTAACAACGATCCAGGTGCACTTGGTGTGAGGCATTCACTAACGCGTCGTGCTGAAGCATGCATTCGTGAGGAAGGAAGGAACTTTGAACATCTACTCTGAATATCATGTGTCACCTGTAAATAAAGTATGTTTGGGCAATACTATTTCATTTACCTTGCCTATTTCTCGTAAGGGTACAATTTCCTGGCCTGTTCAGGTTTACCATTTAGTGGCATATGGCCTTATTCGCTTGGCGCTAGGAGTTTTATAATGTACTCAATATGTTGAGGGTTGAATAATAATGTATACAAATTACGGCCCCCAAAACACGAATAGAATAAAATCAGCATTACAAAATAATAATTATAAAATAAAACTGGTTGTTATAATGACTGACATAATTAAAGGATGTATCATTGGTTACACGTCCTTCCTAAGCTGATTGAAATATCCTAAAACTAATAATGTAATATCAGTTTCATTATTATTCATTACATTTCCATTGCTATCACTATCTTAAACTGAGTACATGATTCAAATTCTCGAACGACTAGAACGAAACATAACCACATGATTACCGCCTGGCTAGAGCCGGCAAAGATGGCTTCCATACTACCCCCTGGTACTGTTACCATTCTAGCGGTTTCTATCCAATCGGCGTTCTCTCGCCAGGCTAGCGAGCTGATGTTTTCGGTAGAAAAATCAAATCC
Organism: Paralithodes platypus; assembly: GCA_032716605.1. NCBI lineage: Eukaryota > Metazoa > Arthropoda > Malacostraca > Decapoda > Lithodidae > Paralithodes > Paralithodes platypus. Next base: position 18,966,096 of record CM064542.1, on the reverse strand, counting down.
GGCGAAGCCGGACATATTTTTCTACCGAAAAGTCAGATCGCTACTGCTCACTATCTTGAGGCTAGCAAGCGATAGCGAAGGCCAAATGGATATAATCCACTAAAATGGCAACATTACCCCTTGGACTGAATGGCATTGTATCTATCGTTAACTTAAATCGTGTAATAACTCCGTTATTATAAATACTCAACCTCATGTTCATAGAGTAATGTATTCTTATTTTTGTCTGATGAGTCCACCATATAATTTATGAAAAACATAACTGGAACACCCTGTATAGAGAGAATTTAAACATTTTATATGGCAAGAGATTCAAGGATTTAAATATTGGTGCTGTATGTGTTCTGAAGTGCACCTATTATATTGTTCTTACTGATAGTTTTTGTAAGATTGTTATAGGTTTAAGATTACTTTCATTAGCGTTACCCCAGACTTCTAGCCCATACGTAATACTATAAGGGTATACAAAAGAATTATACATGGTGACTAGTGTTGATGTGTTCAGCAGTTTTCTGGTTTTACATAATATTCATATACCTTTAGATATTATATTTTTAATATATTTAACATGCTCACCCCAATATAATCTATCATCTATAGTCACTCCCAAGAATTTTGAGTGTGCAACTTTGTTTAATGTTTTATCGTTTATACTGACACTTAAGTTTGTTTTTACCTGTCTACCTTTCATTTCAAACACTATGTAATTAGTTTTATCTACATTTAAAGAAAGTTTATTGGCAATAGTCCATTGAACAACTTTTGTTTAACTCCGTGTTCATCATGGTTATAACGTTATCGACATTATTCCCTTCTAAAAATATGTTCATTGCATATTCAAATAAAATGGAAAATAAATTAGGAGACACATTTACAATATATTTATGTACATTAAATATAGCAACGGACCTAAAACTGAGCCTTGTGGAACACCACAGTTTACATTTCCCTGTAAGAATTCTCGCTATCATAATTTACATACTGAACCCTCTTAGTTAAATAGCTTTTTTATCCATTCCAGAGCAATTCCTCTTATCCCATACGTACTTAACTTTTTTAAAAGAATTGCAAGATTAACCCCTCGAGTGCCAGCGACGCAAGTTATGCGTCACCTATGTATGCAACGCTAAACCCCAGCGACGCATAGGGTGCGTCGGCGTTAATTACTCTTTTCCTATGCCACCTAGAGGGTTCAGATTTGTATGGGAACTGCTTTAGTATCCCATGCAACAATACCGATGGTTGGAAACCCTCCATGTCCAGCTGCGTGCGCGTGGGCGCGCGTGGGAGTGATTTATCAGTATTTTGCCTACCGATCTCCCCATGTTAACCCTTTGGCGCACGATGACTCGTTCAGAGTCATTAGGTATTTGTTTCCTAGGTGCACGATGACTCGTTAAGAGTCATTAAACTTAAAAATATTCGCTAAAAATTAAGTTTTCGTCTGACGCGCGTCATATTTGGCACAGATATTAAGGATTACGTCTAGTTCAATGGGTACAATTGGCAACCCCCTCAGTTTAACCGTTTACTCACGGCTGGCTGGGAATAGAGCAGAGTACAGCTCAGTCTGTGTTTCGATACTTTCACGTTTATTCGTGTATCTCAGTAACTATTTGGTTTATAGTAATTCTGAAGATACCAGTGGAATTATCATTAAATTCCGCTTCCATATATGTATGCAAATCAAAATTGTTGCGGGCAAAATTTTGAGCTAGCGCGAGTTGGAGATAAGGTATTTACTTTTTTTTTTACAATTCTTATTTCGGAGTGCCCCAATGTGGTTGTTTTGTATTTATTCTATGTTTTTATTCGCTTATCTTCAAGTTCAATCAATAACGAAGCCGATGGTACCTCATTAATCCAAATACAAATATTTTTTGGAGGATAAAAACGTCACAGAAACAAATTAACGCCGGGCACAAAACTGGCTCTGAGTGACCTGAGATATAATTTTGGAGTGGGAAAAACTTTGATTGGAAACTATAGGTGCGCCAAAGGGTTAATTGTGACTTTCCGGCGCCCTGCAGAAGCCTTAATGATCGAGGTGAGCATTTGTTTGTGTTTTGTCCTCCATTACTAACCCATACATTGTGTTTTCAGGAAAAACAAAAAATTACAACCTACCGGGCCTGAAGTGTACATTTATTAAAAATCAGCTTGTTTTCATGGGGTTAACAGTATCAAACGCCTTACAGAAGTCCATAATTACCCCAACTACATATTCACCTGAGTCAAGTGCTTCTGACATTTTGTCAATTAACATTATGAAGGCTAAATTAGTGTTATAACCCTTTCTAAAGCCAAATTGAAAATTATAAAGTAAATATTATTTGTTAATGAATGACATTAATCACGTTTACATAAAACGTTCAAAGGTTTTTGAAAAGAGAGATAGTATTGAAACAGGACGATAATAATTTACAAGGGGAGCATCATTACTTTTATAGAGAGGTATTATTTTTGCTATTTTTAGTTCACTTTGGAAGATGCCTTCGGTCATAAACATGTTGATTAGAGTAGTTAATGTGTCTATATAATACTGAAAGGTCTCTTTGCTAACAATGGAGTTTATACAATCCAACCTGGACTTCTTGTTTTCAAGTTCATAATTATATTTGCGTCTTCATTCTGACTTGTTGGTTTTAAAAATATTGTGTTAAGGTTAGCTGGACGAATAAACGATGAACGTGTTTGGTTAATATTTGGCAGTGATTGGCTAATTGTAGCACTGATATTAAATAGTGTTACGACCGGGGCTACGAATAAAACAAGGGCACTCAATGATTGGACTAGTAATAGGGCACTTTGCAACAACGGTACGCTAGATCCAAACCCTCGAACTTATATGCCGGCGAACAAACACCTATACCCTCTAGGGTTAATCTGGGATAGCGGGGTATTTTTAACTGGGCATAAATGTACTCTACTTCAGGCTAACCGACACTGGTATAGCCTGATAACAAACAAGATGCACGTTACGTTAAAATGCATCAAAAGGAATCTATGGGAAGATCATTTAAATCACTGCAAGATTTAATACAATAAAAAGATGCTTCAAAACAGTAACTCTAAACAACAATAAACTCTTCACGCCTATCTGAAAGAAAGTGAAGTATAGTCCTACAGCATGCCCTGGAAACTTCTGAAGAAAGTCTGATGCCCATAAGATGCTCGTACTGATCTTGAACTATATAAAGGCAGGAGGCAGGACACCACACGTGTAAATAGAATACACAAAAAGATAGGACATATAACGTTAACTGACACGAGAATACTATAAATGTGCAACGGTAGCAATGCTCGACACTAAAAGAAGTACTTCCTCATCAACGAAACAGTCTGCTATGGTTGTGCGGCTCAACAACAACCTAGACTAATAAATGCTGTGAATAATAATGCGTACATATCAAAGAGCTTAAATTAAATACTAACAAGTGTCTACTCGATTAATAATGTCTAGCTGAGATACTCTAGGTAAGGAACTGGGGTTGAGCAAGACAGGCTCGTAGCCTAGCGATGTCCTTAAGACTGTATCCTTTGAGTTACGTTAATTGACTAGGGTGCTCTCTTGATAGATCCAGATCACAAGTATCTGGTTCTATCCTGGCGACCCTCTAAAGACAAGCAAAGAGGCAGCAGAGTGTGGACCTGGTACAGGCCAAAACCCTCAGTCAACACAATGCTGCACTCGCAAAGGACGCAACCGAAAAGACAACCCAGGCTACCACAGGACCGGTCGAAGTCGTGTAGGTATAAGCAAACCGTACACACATCGGAGACAACGACTACAGATACCTTATCCCAGTCTAGCATTAAATAAAAGAGCAGAAACACTAAATCAATAATGGAGACACACACAAAGTTCTTAACTTATACTAACTAAGAACCCTCAAAAAACCTATTCTAAGTACATGTAAATATCTCTGAGGACGGCGCATGCAATACAATGGGCCGGCTATGGAAACCGTATGCAGAACCCAAGGGGATAAGTAATTGAATAATGGCGAGAGGTAATGGAAAAGAAGAAGTTCAGAGAGAGAAACAGTGATAAAGGTGGTGATCGGGGTAGAGTATGCAAAGGGATGTTAGAAGCACGCGCGCCAAGCCTGTCCTGATGAGGACAGCTCCTGGGGACCCTCATGCAGGAGGTTAGTTACACAGGAGCCCGCAAAGGCGCAATGGTCGGCCAATCACGGGCCGAGACGTCACAAGACAGCAGGTGTCACGTGACACAGCCAGACACGCCGGCCAATAGCGAGCGAGAGGCAGGAAGGCACCCGCACCTACAGACACTCACTACCATCTCGCTCTGAAAGTCTCTCTCATTCCCACGCTGGTACTATCATCACTACTGTTGATATAAAATACAACCCGTTGTCACAGACGAAAACAAAGACCACCACTGGACTGTCTGTGGCAATGCGATTACTAGGAAAGAAAGAACAACATTCTCTGATAACTGTAGCCCATTTCGATGTCCCTGGCGAGCGCTAGTGGCTAACGAGAGGCGATTCTGCCAAAGCTGGTAGACGTCACACCCCGCCCAAGATATGGGACGCTCAACATTAGGCGAGCACCATATCTGACAAGGCAGAATGCCGACAAGACCCGCCACACCTAGCCACTCCACCAGAAATGAAATGCAAAGCTCTATCTTAAATAAAACAACATATTAACATAAAGAAACTCTTATAACCCCTCCCAAACACAATAGTATAATATAGCCTGCTATGCTCCCTGAGCGAGCTTCACAGAGCCCAGCCTACTAAGTGAAAGACAGGTTCAACTTAGGACTTTAGCTATAACATTGGCAACTTACAATTAACTATCAACAAGAAAGAGTTTTTATGTGATTTTTTGATTTTATTTTAATGTTGTTTTTGATGGCTGCTCTACAGGGGCAAGCCTGGTTTTTTTCTCTACTCTCAAACACACACTGACTGAACGGCGAGGGTGCTCCTTGAAGCGTACCCTCCCGTGACAAACAATCAGCCACAACATTATCAGCGCCCTTAACATGCCACACATCCAACTTGTGTTCTGGCAGCAAAACAACACCTGGCACTGATAAACTGCCCAGTTCATCACAAGATCTCTTCGCTCTCTCCGGCAACAGGACCTGCCAATAACCTTTCACTAGTTCTTCCTTCGTGATAAGCAATGCAGCCCCGATGCGGTCTATGGTGTCGTCAACTCTAGGTAAAGTATAGGCCCATTGTCAGGGATAATGCACACACACTCTTGCAATCAACATACACACATATCTTGCCACTTAACACTGGTTGCAAAGTTACAGGCAACGACCACTCACGACATTCCTTATCCCTCAGACCCTTCGTCAACATGTAGTCCAGCTCTGCTTTTACAACAGGCTGTCGAGCAGGATTTATATGGTAGGGAGCCACTTTGAGCCTTGCACTGTCTCCAGCCTCCATGTCGGATTCTACCCCGTACATCAGGCCTGGAGAATCAACAAACATACGGACGTACTGCCACAGTCTAGTAAACAATTTCTTTTGGCGCTTAGGAACAAGAGGTTGCAACTTATCTTGAAAAACAACATGCTCATTGCCCTCCCACAACCCAGCCGAGACCACAGTTTCTACACTATAGTCTCCCTCCTTCTCCACCTTTGTCCCTAGAACAGCCAGGTCACGAGAGGGACAATCTGTATCACCTGTGCAGTCACTCCCACAGTTCATAATTGCTAATGCTCCCCCACCGACACCGTACATACGCACCCCCGCATTCCTTGCGACTACATCTGCCTGCACAGCATCACCGCCTTCAGCGACATGGCCAGATACTGTCGGTCTATGGTAGGGCTGTTGCATATTACTAGAGCAGCATTGGGAGGCTATGCGACGAACGGGCGCATCCACTCCACAGCCAACCTCACCAATCTGCTCAATGTCCTGGTTCTGACCACTACCCTTAGTAGCCATCGGTCGACCCTGACCTGACACCCATGCCAAAGCCTCGTCGCCCACCTTGAACCACTGAAACAACGAGGCCAACAGTCTACTGACACTCAAGTGACCTGTCAGCGGAACCTCGTGCACCGCAAGAGTTGTGAGGCCTGGGTGCTCGGCACAAACAGTGGGGTATGAACCGAGCGGGTGCTGGAGCGCTGCACACTGCTGCTCAAGCAGGTGCTCTAGCGATTCCACAGCCACCTGGCTCGGGTCCCCCGCCCGCTGCTCCACCGAGACATGACAATCCCAACTCTCCTCCACCTGTGCCCCACTGCCCCCCTCTCCTTCTCCACCTTGGCCGCTGCAGACCAACACAGGGACAGTAGGCTGCTCAGGTGGTTGCCTCACAAACTCTAACAGGCTCACATGACATGTTTCACCGTCCTCGAGTTCAACTTGCTGTCTCGGAGTTTTCTCACGCTATAGCTCCTCACCAAGTGTGACAGGTTCTGGGGCCACTCCGGACCTAAACGTTGGTGCTAATACAGAGTCGCCAAGAAGAGCCGCTGGATCAAAACTCACAAAACTTCTCCCAACTTTAGCTTTCTCCTTCCGACCGTTCCTCTGCTGGTCTAGAGACTGAGGAATAGGCTGTGACACCTTAGATGGCCGAGATCGGGTGACAACACACGCCATCTGCTGTAATTGACACCTCTCGACCAACTCCTGCCCCTCCCTACTCACGTCGGCCGCCCTATCGGCAACGACTAAGGGTGGAACCTCAGAAGTAGGCACTGCAAAGTCATTGCCGAGAAGAAGGCCGATGCCCTCTACTGGCTGTTTCTCTACGATTCCAACATCTATCTCTCGTGTCACACCATCAACCTCCAGCTCCACTCGAACCAACGGGTATGACCGTGTAGCATTAATACCCTGCACCACAACTACCCGTGCCGCGTTTATAGGTTGGCCTGTAAAGTTTTTCATCATAGTCTGGGATGCACCGGTATTACGCAACAACTCCAACCCATGCTTGCAACCAGCCCAACTCACGCAGCCACGCCCTCTATGGTCGCAAAAAGCATCGCGGACAGGTTTCGAGCCTTCCGGACACTCCTTCACTGGCTGTGCCCCCGCATCTGACATATCACCCCGGGTAAATACAGAACACCTCAGAGACACCCCAATGTTGCTAGCCAAAGACATGACTGCTGTAGGTTGGTTACTAGGGCAGGAACGTTCAAAATGCCCCTTATTATGACACTTAAAACACTCTACTTCACCCTTGGACTTCCCCTGAGGTGGGGAAGGGCCCTGACCTTTCTTAAACAGGACGGTTTTTGGTTTGTGATCAAAATTAGTATCATTGCTTTTACTTTGGTTATTAAATGTTGCATCACTGACTCGGGGGGGTGGAGTGTTGCGGCCCTTGTTAACTGCATCGGTCCGTTGTGCAGACCCGCACCCACGAATCAGCGATACTCTCAGGTCAGCCAACTCAGCTGCCTTTTGTAGAGTTTTAGGTTGTTTCTCTTTGAGGTTCAAAGTCAGGTCGCCACCTGTGCACTTAAAAAATTGCTCTAGAAGGAATAACTGCTCAAGCTCTTCGAATGTCGTCACCTTCTCTGACCTCAGCCAATTTCTCAAAGCATCAGACAGTTCCCGGGCATGTTCTAGAAAAGTGCACTCACGACTCTTCGTATCACCCCGAAACGTCAACCTGTATGTCTCTGGTTGTAACTCGTACGCCCGCAGAACAGCTTCCTTCAATACCTCATAATCGATGCAAGACTCCAAGGGCAATGCATCATATGCCTTGAGTCAACCAACCAACCAACCTAGAGGAAACAAGGGCTGCCCACTTAACCTCGGGCCATTGGTGCTCCCGGCACTTCTTCTCAAAACGCAGGAAAAACTCGGTGACACCCGACTCGTCAAATGCAGGGACTAACTTAAGAAGGTGCGATAAAGATTGATCAAGACCTCGATTCCCAGAACCGAGACGCTGCCCTGTCGACTCCACCCGAGACTTCTCAAGCTCTATGTCTGCACAGTACATTGCCTTTCTCTCCTCAGCCTGAATCTTAGCCATCTCACGCTCAGCCTCATGCTTTCGTTGCTCAGCCTGCTGGTTAAGTTTGGCGAGTTCGAGCTGAAACAACATCTCGGCAGACAAACCTTGAGGAGGAGGTGCTACTATCGGGGACCCACCCCGTGAATCACCTAGAGGCATACCCAACCGCCAGCGGGCATCGGCCTGCGGGAACGTACCCGGCTCCGGAGACCGAGGGGGCGCCATGGTAGGAGTCGAGTGGAATTGGGGCTGGGCCGAAGGTGCCCCAGCTCCCGCTCCACCTGAAGCCCCACGCACCCCACCGAGCACACAGGTAACCATCTCACCTCTCGACAAACCGCTAGTACCGGGAAACCCCAAGACCGTGGCTACACACTGCAGTCCGTACCGGTCTAGCCCCGACACCCGATCCGCCGACACAGGCTCCTCCAAAAATATCCGAGCATCCTCCTCATTGTTCACCACCCGAACGCCTCTTAACCCTTAAATGGCGGCGCGCAACATAAGTCGAGTATAATAAATCTGGACTATCTGGCGTCGCTCGACATAGGTCGAGTTGGTATTTCCCGCCCTAATTTAAGTGGAAAGCAAAATCTAGCGGTCAGGCAGTGTACTATTAAGTCCCACCCACACATCCCCACCGCGTGAGCTTGGCTCAGTTCCGCTCTAGCCGCCACAATGGAGAGACAAGATTTGCCCGTGTTCGATTCGGTGCCCGGCCCCAGTACGTCGCGCCAGCCAAGGCGTAGGGCCCCGCTCTCAGCCAAGGAGTTAGTTCTGCTGATGAACTCGTCAGCGGTATCTAGAATATCATTGAATGAAAGCATGGAAGGGCTTGGTGAGAGTGGGGGAAGTGAGGAGGAAGAAGAACTGGAAGAACTGTCATCGGTTTTCACAGACGCCATAACTTGCGGAGCGAAGATGGCGAAGATAGTGACGAGGAGCTTGGTGAACACACTGGTGTGGGTGTTGGTAAGTACAATGTACATTTATATTATTTGAGAGATTGATAGAGATTATATATATTATATATATCGGTGTACAGTACAATACATTCCTTACGCATGTGACTGAAATTGCTTGCAAGTTTGATTGCAAGCAATTGAAGATTGTGGTGTTGGTCTTCGTATATTACGTTTCCATTCATTATTTCCTTACGCATGTGACTGAAATTGCTTGCAAGTTTGATTGCAAGCGATTGAAGATTGTGGTGTTGGTCTTCATATATTACGTTTCCATTCATTATCTTATTATAGGCGTAGGCTATATAATACATATATATCGGTGTACAGTAGAATACATTCCTTACGCATGTGACTGAAATTGCTTGCAAGTTTGATTGCAAGCGATTGAAGATTGTGGTGTTGGTCTTCATATATTACGTTTCCATTCATTTTATAGGCGTATATCATGGTGTAGGGTTGATTTCATAGTATGAAATCAACCCTACACCGTGATATATACGCCTATCAAATGATGGTATTGATATAATTATTTAGTGTTTGCGAGTTTTCATTCATTTCATAGGCGTATATCACGGTGTAGGGTTGATTTCATAGTATGAAATCAACCCTACACCGTGATATAGACGCCTATCAATGATGGTATTGATATTATTATTTAGTGTTTGCGAGTTTTCATTCATTTGATAGGCGTATATCACGGTGTAGGGTTGATTTCATAGTATGAAATCAACCCTACACCGTGATATATACGCCTATAAAAAATGATGATATCAATATACGGTATATATATATATAAATATATACGTATATTTATTGTTCTATATATGATATTTTGGAGAAATTTACTATCTCTCTCTCTCTCTCTCTCTCTCTCTCTCTTTCCTTCTTCCCATCTGTTTGTGTGACTCACTGTTTACCAGGTCAATACCCAGAATACCCTTTTGACAATTAGCCCCGGGCACTACCATCATGTAGTATATTCTTTCTCTACCTTCATGTATTCATGTATTTATAATTTCTTCGAGTGACTCCATGTTGCTTGCAATCATTTAATAGGCGTATATCACGGTGTAGGATTGATTTCCTAGTATGAAATCAACCCTACACCGTGATATATACGCCTATCAAATGATGGTAATGATACTATTTATTGTTTGCGAGTTTTCATTCATTTCATAGGCGTATATCATGGTATACGGTACATTTGTTTCCTTACGAAGGTGACCTTGAAATTGCTAGGACTCTTCTCTCTCTTTTCGTAAGGAAAGAAATGTACTGTACACGTTATATATACGCCTATCAAATGATTGCAAGCAATATACACCAATATACAGTATATATATATATATACTGTATATTGGTGTATATTGCTTGCAATCATTTGATAGGCGTATATATCACGGTATACGGTTCATTTGTTTCCTTACGCAGGTGACCTTGAAATTGCTAGGACTCTCTCTCTCTCTCTCTCTCTCTCTCAAATCAATCATGTCTTAGTTGTCAAGTTTGAGTCTGCACATCCCTCATACGAAATACCATTCCCACAATTTTCATAGGCAACACAAGACAGGCCAATCGACGAAGATCGTCATCCCCACAGCCACGCCCATCCACATCCAGGCAGCGAGCTTCGTCAGAGCCTCCAGTGATGCCCGGTGAGCTAGAGAACATCTCGGGGGTAGTGCAGCTACCACTAACCCCCGCCCATGGACAACCAGGACCAGCGACGTCAACACCAGCTGTTGTTGCTCCTCCCAGGTTGTCAACGCCACCCGGGCTGCAGCGGATGAGGAGGATCAGGAGGACCAGGCGTCGGCTGACGATGTCTGAGAGTGATGCCGGCACCGGCTCAAGCTCTCACGATTCGCCTGAAGCCAGGATATCCCCCTACGCCAGCAAGCGACTCTAATGGCGGGCAGGCACAGCCACAGCCACAGCAGGGACCGCCACAACAGGCACAGCCACAGCCACAGCAGGGACCGCCACAACAGGGACAGCCACAGCAAGGTGCCCGGGGAAGGGCCCGAGGAAGGGCCCGAGGAAGGGCCGGAAGAGGTGCTCGGGTACGTGCTCGGGGAGGTGCCCCAGGAGGTGCCCCAGGAGGTGCCCCGGGAGGTGCCCCAGGAGGTGTCCCGGGAGGTGCCCCGGGAGGTGCCCCGGGAGGTGCCCCAGGAGGTGCCCCGGGAGGTGCCCCAGGAGGTGCCCCAGGAGGTGCCCCACGAGTGGTCAGGAGGGGCAGGAGGCCGGACGAGCCACCTATCTTTCAGTGGGAGCACTGCGAGCCTCGGGATATGCCTGGGGTTCCACCCAATTTTGATAAGGGGCCAAATGGCGTCCATCCTGCCTTTCCCTGTTCCTAAAATGACACCCCTTATGACTACTTCCGAGCATTCTTGACGATGAATTGCTCGGGGACATGGTAAGGGAGACAAACCTCTACGCAAGCCAGCACTCCGAAGAGATGGCCTCGCCCCACATGAGGAGATGGACGCCCATCGATATCCCTGAGCTCCTCGTGTTTTTGGCCCTCACCATGCTAATGCCCCACATGAGAAAGCACAACATGCTGGATTATTGGCTGATGCATGACATTAGATCAATGCCTGTCTTCAACATGTACATGCCCAGGGACCAATACCGACAAATTCTCAAGTGCTTGCACTTTGTCGACAACACTGCCGCACACGGAGCTGACAAGCTTTGGAAAATCCGGCCATTCCTGAACTCCCTCCTGAACAGGTATCGCCGGTTTTTCAAACCTTTTCAGAATGTTGTGATCGATGAGTCCTTGATCCTCTTCCGTGGACGTCTCTCTTTCAGGCAGTACATTCCGTCGAAGCGTCACCGCTTCGGGATCAAGTTCTTTGTACTGTGTGACTGCGAGACAGGATACGTGCTGGACCTCATCATCTACACCGCTACTGATGTGGACATTCCAAACGACCCACTGGGTCTTTCAGGGGCGGTTGTGAAGACACTGATGGAGCCGTATCTGGATGCCAACCGTATCTTGTACAGCGACAATTTCTACACCTCTCCTCTCCTTGCCAGGTATCTCCTTGCAAGGAGCACGGGAAGCTGTGGAACTGTCAGGGCAAACAGGAAACACTGGCCCAAGTTTCATGCTACACAGAAAGGAGACATCTTCCGGAAGAAGAGCAGCAGTGACAGTATACTGGCTATTTGTTGGCATGACACAAAGCCAGTCAATGTCCTCTCCACCTTCCACAAGTCCACAATGCGAGATAGCGGGAAGAAGAGATACCACATGGATCCTGTCACCCGCGAGAAGCATCTAGTACCTATCTCCAAACCTGACCTTGTTATGGACTACAACATAAACATGCGGTTGGTGGATAAGAGTGACATGCAAATCACTGCTGTTGACTGCCTCAGGAAGATGTGTAAGTGGTATAAGAAGGTGGTACTCCATCTTCTTGATGTCACTATCCTGAACGCGTACAACCTGTGGATGACGCGGACAGGAAAGAAGAGCTCGGTAAGGCTGTTCGCGAAGGAAATCATCGACTCCATCTTCAGGAAGCACGGAACCACACGTATGCTACCACCTCCGAGGCCGATCGTGAATATGCCTGCCCGCCTTGAGAGCCGGGACTACTTCTCGACCCCCATGCTTGTGTTTTGCCCCCGCACAACATCACAAATCGCAGCCAACCGGAAGCACGGACTGAAGCAGTGCCACGTCTGCAGACACACAACAAGGAGGAACCAAATCAGGAAGGAAACCACGTTCATGTGTAGTTATTGCAATGCTATGCGCTTCTCCATGTTACACCGAGTACCACACACTGGAACACTTCTAGACCTCTTCCAAGACCTCCTCCTCCTCTAGACCTCTTGCCAATCATTCATAAGTTCATTAAATCATTCATTCATCTATTTCAAACTACCTCATGAATTCATGTCATTCAATCATTCATATGGTGGAATAGCACACTACCCAAACACAAGTGCATTCATCATCATCAGCAACATCACCCATTACATCCATAAGTTTCTAATCTCATCCATCCATCTGCTTCTTGGTCTACCTCATACATCCATGTAATTTGTCTACCTCAATCATATAACTGCCTTTTATCTACCTCAATCCTATAACTGCCTTTTCTACCTCAATGAAATGTGGATTACACCTCCTGGGAACACCACAAAACAAAAAATGAGTCGTCAACACTACCCCATAGGGTGATTTGGAAATGTGTTGAAATAATATTATTTATAAAACAAAACAAAAATTCCTGCAAAGCAAGCGAAACAGAGAGAGAGAGTGAAAATGCACGCCTATATATATATATATATATATATATATATATATATATACCGTATATTGATATCAATCATTTGATAGGCATACATATCACCATGTACGGTACATTGTAGGGACAGAAATGTACCGTATTCCGTGATATATACGCCTATCAAATGATTGAAATCAATATACACCAATATACAGTATATATATATTGATATCAATCATTTGATAGGCGTATATATCACGGTATACGGTACATTTCTGTCCTTACGAAAGGAGAGAGAAGAGTCATAGCAATGTCAAGGTCACATGTACGGTACATTGTAGGGACAGAAATGTACCGTATACCGTGATATATACGCCTATCAAATGATTGAAATCAATATAGACCAATATACAATATATATATATTGATATCAATCATTTGATAGGCGTATATATCACGGTATACGGTACATTTCTCTCCTTACGAAAGGAGAGAGAAGAGTCATAGCAATGTCAAGGTCACCTTCGTAAGGAAACAAATATACCGTACATGGTGATATATATACTGTATATTGGTGTATATTGATATCAATCATTTGATAGGCGTATATATCACGGTATACGGTACATTTCTCTCCTTACGAAAGGAGAGAGAAGAGTCATAGCAATTTCAAGGTCACCTTCGTAAGGAAACAAATATACCGTACATGGTGATATATATACTGTATATTGGTGTATATTGATATCAATCATTTGATAGGCGTATATATCACGGTATACGGTACATTTCTCTCCTTACGAAAGGAGAGAGAAGAGTCATAGCAATTTCAAGGTCACCTTCGTAAGGAAACAAATATACCGTACATGGTGATATATATACGCCTATCAAATGATTGATATCAATATTCACCAATATACAGTATATATATATTTATATATATATATATATATATATATATATATATATATACTGTATATTGATATCAATCATTTGATAGGCATACATATCACCATGTACGGTACATTGTAGGGACAGAAATCTACCGTATACCGTGATATATACGCCTATCAAATGATTGATATCAATATACACCAATATATATATATATATATATATATATATATATATATATATATATACCGTATTTGTACGGTACCTTGTAAGGAATGAAATTTATTATTGATAAATGAAAGAGAATACAGAAACTGAACTGAAGAAAGAGTGAAAAAGATATAATAATACAGAAATATTACAAGCAAATAAAGAAAGAGGGATTAGAGAAAAGAATAATGAGAATTACATATACGAAAGGGAGAAATATAGAGAAGAGAGAAAGGGAGGAAGGGAGACAGCGCGTACGAAGGAGAAAGGAGGAGAGAGAGAGAAAGCGAGCTAGCCAGAGAGAGAGAGAGAGAGTCAGACAGACAGACAAGAGGAGTGAGAGAGACAGAAAGAGAGAGAGAGAGAGAGAGAGAGCGAGAATACAGAGAATACAGAAATAAGGAGAAACAAGAGAAAATAAGAGGGCTTACCGAAGGAATAATAGACACGCGTGAGGCCGAAGTCAGGACAAAGCGAACGCATCCGAACGCGCCTGGGAAATAGACCAAAAAGTAGCCTCTCTTCCTCAACTCCTCCCACCCTCCACACTCGCTCACTTCATTCAGAATAGACTTCTATGGGGAGACAGAGAGTTGCTCGTTCCAAAAATGATCGTTTCGTTCCGATTGGAGCCATAGTTACGGCGCTAGGGCGAGTGAAAGTGAGCGAATATTTCGGGATTGTGCCCGCTGGGCGGCTCGGTGTAAAATACCGCCTAGCCCGCCAATAAGGTGTTAACAACTCCACCTTCTCCACCTCCTCGCCTGCTTCCCGTACTGTGTCCTCACTGTACACTGATCCGTCGTTCAACATAGTGTCCACCGGAAATACTCAACGTTTATACAAAAAAAGTACCTATACTCTCATGTAGCACTATTCACTCAAAAAATGCTTGAAGACAACTCAAGCGCTATACTACGTTGCCAAAAAAAAAATCTAACGTGTCCAAAATATTCCTCCAAAAAAACAAATGTCCAAAAATCCTGCAATTATTTCTTAGTTCACTAAATCCTAGACTAAGGTCGCCATTTGTTTTGACGACTAAGATAAGATACTAGGCAAGGTCGCTATTTGTTATCACGTCTAAGATAAGATCCTAGGCAAGGTCGCCATTTGTTACGCCCGGGGCTACGAATAAATAAGGGCACTCAATGATTGGACTAGTAATAGGGCACTATGCAACAACGGTACGCTAGATCCAAACCCTCGAACTTATATGCCGGCGACCAAAACACCTATAACCTCTAGGGTTAATCTGGGATAGCGGGGTATCCTTAACTGGGCATAAATGTACTCTACTACAGGCTAACCGACACTGGTATAGCCTGATAACAAACAAGATGCAGGGTTACGTTAAAATGCATAAAAAGGAATCTATGGGAAGATCAATTAAATCACTGCAAGATTTAATACAATAAAAAGATGCTTCAAAACAGTTACTCTAAACAACAATAAACTCTTCAACCCTATCTGAAAGAAAGTGAAGTATAGTCCTACAGCATAGACCTGGAAACTTCTGAAGAAAGTCTGATGCTCATAAGATGCTCGTACTGATCTTGAACTATATAAAGGCAGGAGGCAGGACACCACACGTGTTAATCTAATACACAAAAAGATAGGACATATAATGTTAACTGACACGAGAATACTGTAAATGCGCAACGGTCGCAATGCTCGACACTGAAAGAAGTACTTCCTCATCAACGAAACAGTCTGCTATGGTTGTGCGGCTCAACAACAACCTAGACTAATAAATGCTGTGAATAATAATGCGTACATATCAAAGAGCTTAAATTAAATACTAACAAATGTCTACTCGATTAATAATGTCTAGCTGGGATACTCTAGGTAAGGAACTGGGGTTGAGCAAGACAGGCTCGTAGCCTAGTGATGTCCTTAAGACTGTATCCTTTGAGTTACGTTAATTGACTAGGGTGCTCTCTTGATAGATCCAGATCACAAGTATCTGGTTCTATCCTGGCGACCCTCTAAAGACAAGCAAAGAGGCAGCAGAGTGTGGAACTGGTACAAGCCAAAACCCTCAGTCAACACAATGCTGCACTTGCAAAGGACGCAACGGAAAAGACAACCCAGGCTACCAAAGGACCGGTCGAAGTCGTGTAGGTATAAGCAAACCGTACACACATCGGAGACAATGACTACAGATACCTTATCCCAGTCTAGCATTAAATAAAAGAGCAGAAACACTAAATCAATAATGGAGACACACACAAAGTTCTTAACTTATACTAACTAAGAACCCTCAAAAAACCTATTCTAAGTACATGTAAATATCTCTGAGGACGGCGCATGCAATACAATGGGCCGGCTATGGAAACCGTATGCAGAACCCAAGGGGATAAGTAATTGAATAAAGGCGAGAGGTAATGGAAAAGAAGAAGTTCAGAGAGAGAAACATTGATAAAGGTGGTGATCGGGGGAGAGTATGCAAAGGGATGTTAGAAGCACGCGCACCAAGCCTGTCCTGATGAGGACAGCTCCTGGGGACCCTCATGCAGGAGGTTAGTTACACAGGAGCCCGCAAAGGCGCAATGGTCGGTCAATCACGGGCCGAAACGTCACAAGACAGCAGGTGTCACGTGACACAGCAAGACACGCCGGCCAATAGCGAGCGAGAGGCAGGAAGGCACCCGCACCTACAGACACTCACTACCATCTCGCTCTGAAAGTCTCTCTCATTCCCACGCTGGTACTATCATCACTACTGTTGATATAAAATACAACCCGTTGTCACAGACGAAAACAAAGACCACCACTGGACTGTCTGTGACAATGCGATTACTAGGAAAGAAAGAACAACATTCTCTGATAACTGTAGCCCATTTCGATGTCCCTGGCGAGCGCTAGTGGCTAACGAGAGGCGATTCTGCCAATGCTGGTAGACGTCACAATATAAATCATTAAGTGCATTGACAATACATCTACCATCACTCACTTTTTTTCCATCAACAATACAATCTGTTAACTCTTAACCGACGGGGATGTTTGTAACTTCTACTACCTGCCAGGCGAGCATATTTACCCTCAACGAGCTTCATTCCATGCTCTTTTTCATGCATAAGCAAGAGCCAGAGCGTAATACAATTATGTATCCGTGAAAGGGCGATAATAGACCTTTCTAATGACACCTGAATCATCCTTGTACAACCACGGGTTATCCTGTTGCAATCGCGCAACGAGAGGTGAAAAACCCTATAGTACGGTAACGGTAATTTCCCCAGTGTTTTCCTGGTCTCGTGAGGCCGTGGGTGTGGAATGTTGCAGTGGGGAGCTCAGTTGCGGCACTACGGCCGTGCCGAACGGTCAGAGCCCGCCTATTGTCCTACTAACGTGTGGACTCTTTCTCAGAGCCGATAATGTGCTCAAAATCCCTTCCAGCATACGTCGGGCACCGCAGGGGTGGCCAAAATTCTCTCGGCCGACATATGTCGGGGCCAGCGGATTGAGTGTTAAGGTGTTTGTTATATTGCTTTTTATTTATTACTTCCCAAATTAGCTCCCATGATTTCTTTATATTCCCCGTATTTTCCTTGAATAACTTATAATAATGTTCCCTTTCTGTTTTTCGTAACAGTTAATTCAAAGTTCTCTTATAATCTAAGTAAGCAATTTAGTTTTTTTTAGTTGCAATCTTTATAGACTTTATGTACAACTTATTTTTAACCTTGATGGACTCTTTGAGACCCGGCGTAAGGCAATTTTTTCGAGTACGATAAGTTATTCTTACCATACGAGGTGGAAAGCACTCTTCATATAGTTCTATAAATAATTAATGAAACTTAGATAAGGCATCCTGACAATTATGTCCTTCTGTAATGTTTTTTCCCGTCAATAAGCATCATTCTTTCTTTAAACTGTTGAATGTTATTTTCATTGTATGAACGCTTAGTTATAAATTCAGGTTCTGCTCTTAGCTTTCTGGATTGTGAAACACAAAATACAGGAACATGGTCTGATAAGTCAGTATATAGGATCCCACTGAGCATTTCCTTGTTCTGGGTGTTGCAAAATATATTATCAATTATTGAAGCTTTATTCCCCTTGACTCTGGTTGGTTTATGAATGAGAGGCATATACGAATATGAAAGAAAAAAAAATCTACAAAGTCAGCTGTGATTCTCTGAGAATTATTATTTAGTAAATTGATATTGAAATTGCCCATTATATATATACAGTATATATATATATATATATATATATATATATATATATATATATATATATATATACTGTATAATTATATATATATATATACAGGGTGTTTCATAAATACCTTTCATAAATTTCAGAATGAATAGACCTAGCAATAATAAATATACTTTACTATGTGACGGTTTTGGAAATTTCTCATATTTACCGGGATATTTCACATTTTAGTTTAAATAGGAAAGTCTAGGGGATGATCACAATCAGTAGATTACCATCACCTCAATTACTTTATTTTGTCATAAATGTTTGAACATCAATGTATTTTACAGTATTTACAATAGGTACAATATTTACAATAGGTGACCATGTAATCGGACCTTTTATGTTACCACAACGACTTACAGGCAATGTGTACACCAGATTTCTTCAGGATGACTTACCCATACTACTTGAAGATGTGCCTCTCAGAACACGTAAACAAATGTGGTTCATGCAGGATGGGGGGGGGGGCTCCAGCTCACTTTGCACGAGGTACGAGGGATTTCCTTAATGTTATGTACCCTGATAAGTGGATAGGCCGTGGTGGTCCCATCGCCTGGCCACCTAGATCACCGGACCTAACTCCACTTGACTTTTATCTTTGGGGATACTTGAAGAGCAGGGTGTATGCTACACATATCAACACCCGTCAGCAACTGTGGCAACGAGTTCACGAGGCATGCAGAGAAGTAAGAAAAACACCAGGGGTATTTGAAAGAGTGCGACAGTCTCTTATGCGCCGAGCCCAAGCCTGTATCAACGAGGGTGGGAGAAACTTCGAGCAACTATTGTAAATACGTTAAAATACATTGATGTTCAAACATTTATGACAAAATAAAGTAATTGAGGTGATGGTATTCTACTGATCGTTTTCATCCCCTAGACTTTCCTATTTAAACTAAAATTTGTAATATCCCGGTAAATATGAGAAATTTCCAAAACCGTCACATAGTAAACTATATTTATTATTGCAAGGTCTATTCATTCTGAAATTTATGAAAGGTATTTATGAAACACCCTGTATACTGTATATATATATAT
Source organism: Paralithodes platypus (assembly GCA_032716605.1). Classification (NCBI taxonomy): domain Eukaryota; kingdom Metazoa; phylum Arthropoda; class Malacostraca; order Decapoda; family Lithodidae; genus Paralithodes; species Paralithodes platypus. The sequence continues at coordinate 18,946,529 of CM064542.1, read as the reverse complement.
ATATATACAGTATATATATATATATAATTTTATATATATAAATCTTATTTTCACGAATCAAGGTATTGAATAACTCAATCATAGTATCTAAACAACTCTCAATATTTGAGTATGGGGGGCTTATACACACAACCAACCACCACATTCCTGTTAAAGTTAGTTACTTCCTTATTACAAAAGAACATAAGAAAATGGGAGTCTGCAGAAAGCCGATTGGCCTAAGCAAGGCAGATCCCTGTCCCACACAACCCCAATTATAGGCTCAACACTCTAATACCCTGAGGATCATCTTACCAAAACGGTTAGAGATTAACGCAGAATTACGGGGGTCTGCAGAGCGCTGATTGGCCCAACCCGGATGATCCCCCTTCACACCCAACCTTTCTCGTCCATATGCTTATCCAATTTTATCTTAAAGCTCCCTACCGTTTTTAATCCCACTATAGCACTTGGTAGTCCATTCCACCCATCTACAACACTGTTACCAAACCAATATTTGCCTATATCTTTTCTGAAACTAAATTGATCTAATTTGAAACAATTCTTTCGCTATCACTCAGCTTTAGTACATTTGTCATGTCCCCTTTGTTAATCCCACTAACCCACTTGAACACCTCTATCATAATTATCCCCTCTAACTCTGCGTCTCTCTAACGAATGTAAACCTAATTTCTTCAACCTTTCTTCATACGGAAGATTTCTAATATTATGGATCATTTTTGTCATTCTACGCTGAACTCTCTCCAATGAATCTATGTCCATTCTGTAATAAGGACACCAAAATTGGACAGCATAATCCATATGGGGTCTCACTAATGACAAGTAAAGTTTTAAGATAACATCAGCAGTTTTGTTACTCACACTCCTAGAGATGAACCCGAGAATCCTGTTTGCCTTATTACGAACGCTTATACACTGTTTTCTAGGTTTCAAATCATTTCTAACAACACACCTAGATCTTTCTCGCAGTCTGAATTTCCTAATTCTAAATTAGCTAGTTTATATTTAACATTTTTTTGCATCTTCCCTATCTTTAATACCTTGCATTTGTCAATGTTAAACTTCATCTGCCAATTTACCGACCATACATGTAAGGTATCTAGATCCCTTTGGAGGCACTCTATATCGCTATCTGAATCAATTGATCTCCCCATTTTAGTATCGTCTGCGAATTTACTTATCCTACTAGTTATACCTAAATCTAGGTCATTTATGTATATAAGAAACAACAGGGGACCTAATACCGATCCCTGGGGGACACCACTTTTGACTGCTCCCCACTCTGACTTGGTACCATTTATGCTGACTCTCTGTTTCCTACCAATTAGCCATGACCTAATCCATCCCAACAACGACCCTCCTATTCCATGTGCCTCAACCTTTCTCATCAATCTCTCATGAGGGACTCTGTCGAAAGATTTACTGAAATCTATATATATAATATCATATGACTTGTCACTATCTACTGCTTCATATACCTCTGAGAAAAAGCTAAGCAAATTAGTAAGGCAAGAACGTCCCTGAGTGAATCCATGCTGAGAAGAATTTATTAAGTTAAATTTTACTAAGTGGCTTCTAATTTTCCTAGCAATAATAGACTCTAGCAACTTTCCTATGATTGATGTGAGACTAATGGGACGGTAATTGGATGCTATCGATTTATCACCTTTTTTGAAGATCGGAACTACATTTGCAAGCTTCCAAGCTTCTGGAACTAAACCTGTTTCTAATGACTTGTTAAATAAAAATGCTAATGGGCTACTTTACTCATCTCTGCATTCCTTTAATACTCTAGCATATACCTCGTCAGGACCAGGCGATTTTTGAGGTTTCAGTCTGTCAATTTCCTTAAGCACATCATTTCTACTTATACTAACTGTACTTAACATATTTTCTATACTATCAGTATATACCATATTGACTTCTGGAATCTGTGCCAAATTTTCATTAGTGAAAACGGAAAGAAACTGACTATTTAATGTACTGCACATTTCTAAATCATTTTCTGTTATTTCTCCTATTGAAGTTTTTAGGGGGCCTATTACATCTCTAACTTTAGATTTATATAGTTGGTAAAAAGCTTTAGGGTTATTTTTTGAGTCACTGGCTATCCTTATTTCACAATTTCTTTTTGCTTTCCTGATTTCCTTTTTGACCTGTCTTGATAGAGTCTGATAGTATATATGTAAATGATTTTCGCCTTTCTTTATTTTTCGATATATTCCTTTTTTTTTTCCTATAAGATTATTAGTCATCCATTTTGGTTGGTTCTGCGTCGATCTAAATCTTCTTTTAGGGATATATTTATTTTGAGCATTGTGGAGTGAAGCAATAAACTGGTTATATGTAGGTGGCAAGTTTAACTCTGGCATATCCTGACTTAATTGCTTAACAATGGGGTCCACCCTTAAGTCTCTTCTTAGCCCACCATAATCGGCTTTTCTGAAATCTGGGATAAGTGTCGTATTCTCTTTAGCATTCCCTGTCCATTGTATATTAAAATACATAGATTTATGATCGCTATTTCCTAGGTGGTCACCAATCTCTACATCATTTATCATATGTTCATTGTTACTGAAAACTAAATCAAGAATATTAATACCTCTAGTCGGCGTATCTATGAATTGAAATAAAAAACTATCTTGTACTACCTCAATAAACTCTACTGAATCGGAGTCGCCTATTTGGTGCTGCCAATCAATGTTAGGAAAATTAAAATCCCCCATAATGCACACATTGCTAAACCTTGATGCTATTTTAATTTCCTCCCATAACGATGTTCCGCCATTTCTACTCATATTAGGCGGTCTATATATAACTCCAATAACTATGGTCTCACTACCTTCGTTAACCTCTACCCAAACACTTTCATTATCATTATTTAGTCTAATACCTGATTTAATACAGCTTTTTAATGTACTCCTGACAAACACTGCTATACCGCCGCCCCTCCTACTTGTTCGGTCATAATTATGTAAACAAACTATATCCTGGAATATCAAATTCTGCTAAAAAATGCCTAGATTCTGTATTAATCCACGTTTCAGTTAGCGCTATTATGTCTATATTTTCTGTGCTAACGAGTGCTCTAAGTTCGTTCATTTTGTTACATAAACTCCTACAATTTGTATAATATACCCTCAACCTATTACTTTTATTTGCAACTAATTTTCTATTGTGTTTAGCTAACTTATTATTTCCTGTTGAACTACTACCTCTAGACGGAAATTCTACTCTATCAGTATTCTCATCTTTACTATCAGTTACATGTGTAGTGTTATCGATACTACTATTACACATCACTATATCCGCACTATCTGGACTGATTATTTCTATTTTACTCACTGGTTTGTCACCTGAAGTACCTGCTCCATATGGAGACAGTATTTTACTTACACACCCAGGGTTTTTTAACGAAACCCCGCAACAATCTTGTCGAGTGAGCTGGCCAAGGCCGTATCTCCTAGTCGAGAGAGATGTACTCCATCCTGGGCATACAGTTCATCCTTACCATAAAAGAGGGACCAGTTATCCAGGAATGGAATAGTATTTGCCTTGCAATACTTCTCCAGCCGGCTATTTACACCAATAGCCCTGGAGAACCATTCCATCCTTACCCCTCTTCTTGGCAGGATACTGTTTACCACAGGAACTCCACCCTTTTCCTTGATCCTCTCCAACATTTCCTGATACTTGGAGAGCAACTCCTCAGTCCTGCATCTCCATATATCGTTGCTCCCTGCATTGAGGATTCATCTATCTATTTATTTATTGCCTGACACCGAGCTCCACGAAGGGCTGGTTCCTTATCAACTTCTATAAACAAAGATTCCGCAGAATTACACAAAACTCCAAGATCAGAACTAACTTTATGTTATATTATTTTTTATTAACAAGGAAACACCACCACCTATTTTAGTCTTTCAACAACTATATTCCTGTTAGTATCCTGTCAAGCAATACCTATCAACATTAGTCACTAAACCAGATCTCCCTTAATCCTATTATATCAAAACTTGTCTCAATATTTAGGTTTTAGGGAGTATTTTGAATATTCAAGTGTATTAGTGAGATGTCCAGCGAGATGTCGGCTCTGGAGACTCCCGTTTTCTTATTTTATTCATGTTCTCATTTGTGAGGGAGAGAGAGAGAGTATGGCAAGAGAGAATAGGATGTAAACGTAAGGAAGATAGCGATAAATATGAGAGAGAGAGAGCGCGGGATGGGTTGGGTGTGAAAGGGATCTGACATGTGTGGGCCATTCGGCTCTCTGCAGACTCCGGTTTTCTTATGTTCTCATTTGTGAGAGAGAGAGAGACTAGGATGTCATAAATGTAAGGGAGACAGAGATAAAAGTGAGAGTTTTTATGAGATGGTTTTGGTGTGAAAAGGATCTGTATTGTGTGGGCCAATTGGCCCTCTACAGACTCCCATTTTCGTATGTTGCTATTTCTTACAAATGTGTTTTGGTTGCAGGTATATGATAATAGGGGTGTATAGTAAATATTGTAAATAACAGGTAACGTTTATGAGATGGGTTGAGTGTGAAAGGGATCTGCCTTATGTGGGCCACTTGGCTCTCTGCAGACTCCCATTTTCATCTTGGTTGCATGTGTAAGGGATCTGCCTCATTTGTAACGGTGTGCAAACAAACAAGAGCGAGAGAGAAAGAGATTGGCTGTGTAATGGATCTGCCTCTATTCGCTTTGTAAAAGAGTTGTAGATATGTGAAATAGGCTACCGAGTGCTATAGTGGGATCAATAACAATAGAGCTTCAACATAAAATTTGATAGGACGAGATTGGTTGGGTGTGAAAGGGTCTCTCTGCAGGCTCCCATTTTCATCTTGGTTGCATGTGTATGGGATCTTCCTCATTTGTACCAGTGTGCAAACAAACATGAGCGAGAGAGAGATTGGCTGTGTAAGGGATTTGCCTCTATTTGTTTGGTAACAGAGTTGTAGATATGTGGAATAGGCTACCGAGTGGGATCAATAACAATAAAGTGGTTGATTAGGGTTGGGTGGTGGATTTGAGTTGGGTGGTTGATTTGGGTTGAGTGGTTGATTTTGATTAAGTGGTTTATTTTTATTGAATGGTTGATTTTACTTGGGTTGATTGGTTTATTTGGGATGAGTGGTTGATTTGAGTTGAGTGGTTAATCTGTTGATTTGGGTTGAGTGGTAGATTTGTGTTGATAATTTTATTTGGGTTGATTGGTTAATTTGGGTTGTGTGGTTGATTTTGGCTGAGAGGTTGATTGGTTGATTTAAGTTAATTTGTTGTTGAATTAGGTTGAAAGGTTGATTTTTGTTGATTGGTTGATCTGGGTTGAGTTGTTGATTTGGGTTGATTGGTTGATTTGGGTAGAGTTGTTGATTTGGACTGGCCTTAAGGAGAGTGGTGTTTTTGGTAGTGGCCGTTTATGAGTTTGGCTATTTTTGTTGTGGCCGTCATGAAGTGTTCCCTTTGTATTTCAACCTTGTACTACAAGCCCCAACACTACTTGGAATGTTGTTTTTGAAGGTATAATTGCCTATGTGTACATCCCCCACCACTCTAGTACAGTATGTATGTTGTTGCTGTAACTATAATTGTTTACTTGATTATAATACAAGCCCCAACATACCATTGGATGTTGTTGCTGCAAGTAAAATGGCGAAAGTGAAATACGGTGTCACACAATACTGGACAAGAGAGAGAGAGAGAGAGAGAGATGGCGATCCCATCTGACACACACACACACACACACCCTCCCCACCCGTCACTATCTAAGTTTGACGTCTATGGGGAGAAATCGGCCATCTCTTCTTATTACACACCATTTTAGTTCCCTCCACTCAATATTTTGCCCGTTAGGGCGAGTTATAAATAGCGCAAATATTTACATTAGGCCCAGAGAGAGAGAGCGAGAGCATGCAGATAGGGAGGGGAGGGGATGGCATGGAGAGAGAGAGGAGGGAAGGATATAGTGACATATGTAGGCAACAAAAAGGAATTCTCTCTTTCTCTCTCTCTCCGCACAGAGCAAATAGTTATACCTACCATTTATGCAAACATTATATTTCAGCTTTCCGAAGGTAAATAACTACTTCCGATAAATATTCAGCCTTGTATTTAAATAATGAATCCTGTTAAATGTCATTACTTAATAGACACACGTGGAAGGCTTACAATTATACACAGGATAAGATAAGGAAATACAAACTTCAGACCATAATTATTGGGCGATGAGAGGGAGGGAAGTGGGTCCTGTCTTGGGGGGAGGGTGGAGGAGGTGGGTGACGTCTGGGGAGGAGGAGGCTTTACAGTTCTGCCAGTTTTAACATCACATCTAGCGATAATGTAGCGGAGGTATTGACTTCAATTTAGCAGCCATTTTTTCATATCTAGAGACATTTACTAGGGATAATATGAAAATTTCAGACATTCTAGTCATATTACATTGTAAAATTTGCAAAACAAACAAACCAAAACTCTTTAGAAATTGCAGCATTATTCTAGCATTGTTTGACTATGTAGCAACATGCTAGCGACTTTTGAGAAAGGATCTAGCGGTATTTTGTGGTGACATTCTGGGGAGGGTGGGAGGGAGGTGGTGGTTGCAGTGTTGCCAATTGTAACGCTACATATTACCGCTAAATGTAGAGCTATTTACTTAAATCTAGCAGCCATTTCTTTTATATCTAGAGACATTTACTAGGGATAATTTGAAAATTTCAGACATTCTAGTCATATTACATTGTAAAATTTGAAAAACAAACAAACTAAAACTCTTTAGAAATTGCAGCAATATTCTAGCATTGATTGACTGTGTAGCAACATGCTAGCGACTTTTGAGAAAGGATCTAGCGGTATTTTGTGGTAACACTTAGGGTTGAAGGAGGAGGGTTACAATACGAGGAGTCACACGGGCAATTGTCAAAACTTTAAAGGTCCATATAATTGTTATTAAACGAAGCATTTGGCAAAGGGAGGAATTGTTAAAAACCTTAGCCAATATTCTGCTATTCACCAAAAATAAATTTGAATTATCATTATTATTTAGTAGGGTAGGTATGTATAGGTAGGTTGGCTAAATAATTGGTGGAATTCGTAGGGACTCAAACTGTTTTGAGAGAGTTAAATAAAAAAAAAAACAGATTTGAATAATAAATCGACTATGTTATTAAGCAAAACTAGGGGATGCGTGGAAACCTATAGACTGTAGACTGTAAACTTTGTGTGGGTAGTGAATACGGTTTTAAAGTAATTTAAGAATAGACAGTTTTCAATGCTGCGGCCAAACTACTCCACCCATTTATATTCTTTTAGTATCAAAACGTTCGGAATTGCGAGCCTCACCCAACTACACAAACATGGCTTTGATCATCGGCGTAGTTTTCAAGATGTGGAATTTTAAGTGGAATTAGAGTTTTTTTCAAGATTGACGGAAAAAAACCCACGTGCAAAAGCAAAACCTTCTCTATAACATTTGCGGAACATTCGTTGTGGAGTCCATATGCCAAAGCCCAATCATTTCCTATGAGTGGGAGAGACGGTATTTAGGTGTCAAATTTTTCGGGAAATCGGTTGCCATGGACCTGTTTAACCACCATACCGGATGTTTAGCATATCAAAAGTTGCCCAATACAAAAACGCACCTCTTGTGAAAGTTTGATGCCGATACTAAAAGCGGTTCTGGAGTTATTGCGTAAAACCCGGCGTGTAAAAATAATTTGGATGAATAAGTGGGTTTAATGATTACAATAGGGGTTCCCCGTTGGGGTCGAACCCCTAATAATAATAATACAAATAATAATAATAATAATAATAATAATAATAATAAAATTAATAATAATGCTTCAAAGTCAATTATATAGTTTGGCTCTTTATATCTTCCAATAATAATTAAACATTGTGAGGAATGTAATTGGAAACAGGTAGTGAATCAAATTCTTGTACATGTCTGAACAGGACATTGTGGATGAAATGGCCGATCAGTTTGTCGTTGGCGCTAGATTTATTACTCGTTTTACGAATGGCGAACGTGTAAAGACTCCCACGGTTGTTTTAACTTTTGGTATGGCCAAGCTCCCCGATGCTGTTCTTGTAGGGTACGAACGCTGCCCAGTCAGACTATACATCCTTAACCCTTTGCGTTGTTTTAAATGCCAGCATTTTAGGCACACTAGAAGCTTTCCGTTCTCCCCAGGCTGTTTGTGAATGTTGTGGTGGACAGAGCCATGAGTCTGTATGGTGCACTGAGCCGGCTAAGTGTGTAAACTGTGCAGGTGCTCACTCTTCCTCCTCTCAGGATTTGATATAATGGCAACAATAAACACTGCCTCATAGTCCTCATGGGGAGGGGGGGGGGGGTAACCATGAATGTCTCCATAATCAACCATCTTTTGCCAAATTACCCATCAAAATGCTCTGGAGCATGGCATATCATTCTTACAATCAATTTCTGTAACATTTGAGGCTTTTCCTCTACCTTTCCATCGGTTGAATAGCACCTCTCCTCCAACAATCTTGATCTTCTTTTTCTCACTGAGACACAAGTTTCTGAAGCAATTGCCAGAAGCCCCTTCTCTGTATTATTCTACTTTCTCTATCCCAGTTTCCAAGTCAAAGGTGGATGTTGTGATGTGCACAACCAATACCCTTGCTCTCGTGTTCCCGACTTCTATTCTTCTGAATTCTAAACTCTATGGCTCAAACTTTCAAACTTAATATTTTTGTGCTGTCTATCTATCCTCTAACTCTACTAAATTCTCCAAATCCGTTGACTATCTAACTCTCCTTCTTAAGAGATTTCAATGTACTCCACCGCCACTGACTTTTCTCTCATTTCACAGACAAACCTGGAGAACAAGCCTACCTCTTGGCTATCCTAAATTACCTATAGCAGTTAGTTCAGTATTACTGTTCAGCACCCTACTCGTATCCTTGACTGATTTGGAGATCAGCCCAACATCCTTTACATATTTCTAACCTATAATCCTTTTGCTTATGCTGTAAATCTGTTCTATCCAGTACAACCATCCGATCCTACCACTTTGGCGCCGCTGAATGAGAGGCTCTTCGGCAATATTTCTTTGATTTCCCATGGAAGGATTTTTGCTTCCGTGGCCGGGGACCCTCGGACTGTGCTGAACGCATTACCGAAGTAATAATCTCCGGCATGGAGGCATACATCCCATAATCTATCTCTCGGTATAATGTAAAATATGTGCGGTTTACTCACGCTTGTTCTATTACAACAAGAAGGAAACATTCAAACTGTATCTTCGCTTTCAAACTCAAGAATCTTGAACTTTTTATGTTTCTGCCCAGAATCAAGCCAAATCTGTTCTTCGACTTGCCAAAAGCTCCTTCATCAATAATAAATGTTCTGAACTTTCCAACTTTAGGTTTTTCCAAGCTTTCTGGCATCTTGCCAAAAACCTCTTCAAGGATTTTACTTCCTAAAAACGTCACCTTGGATAATAATTCCGGTTCTGTTCCTCCCTCTCCACTCCCTTCTCACATATTTATGCCTAATATCCTAATATCTCCTAAGGATGTTCTTTCTGCCCGTTCTTGGCTTAACACTAAGAAGACGCATGGATCAGATGGTGTTCTTCCTGTGGTATTAAAAAACTGTCCTTCCCTGCCGACTCTTTCATCTGTCTTTCCTCTAACGTCTTTCCTTCTTGCTATTAGTTTGGCCTCACTCAACCTGTCCCAAATAAGGGTGACTGCTCTCAACCAACTACCATCCAATTGCTCTTATTTCTTGCATCTTTAAAGTTTTTGAAACTATTCTTAATACTAAATTTCTCAAGCATTTGTCTTCCTGTTGCCTACTTCAAATCACCAGTATTGTTTCTTTAATGGTCGCTCTGCTGGTGATCTTTTTGATCTTATTCAATGTTGGTTATCCTCATTTTAGAACTTTTGTGAGACCTTCTCTATTGTGCTAGACATATCAAACGCTTTGATTAAGTCTGATACAAATCTCTTACTTCCAAAGTATCCTCCTTTGGTTTCTATCCCCCCATTTGTGCCTTTATCTTTAATTTACTTTCTGGCTGTTCCATAGGTGCAGTTGTCGACGGCTATCGCTCACTTCCTCTACCTATCAACTCCAGTGTTCTGCAGGGTTCTGTCTTGTCTCCAGTATTCTTCAGAGCTCTCTCAGTGCATATCCCTTCCCTTACGGCGAGTGGGAGGAACCCGCCTTTCAACACAATCCCACTCATATTCTGTCCAGATCTCCAACCCAAGAATTAACAAATGTTCTCAGTCTTTCTTCCACTTAACAAGTTAACTCAGGAACTTTCTCCCTCAAACAATCTTTCCTTCGTCCTATGATTTAGACTGCTTTAACCTCTGTGTGTCCAGGCATTTTAACCCTCGTGGCCCGGGCTGGTCCTCCAAAGGACGGAGGTCGTATCCGGGCGATCTGGCCGAAAAACGTCTAGGCCTAGGCTACCGTATTTTTTTATATTTTAACTGCTAGAAATTTCCCACGCATCTATAAACGTAGTGCGGTTTTCAATCTGTAGACTGGCGTTGAGTAGAGCTCTGTAAGTCAACTGGTTCAGTTGTGATGACGATTTCAGTGGAGCAAATTTTTCCGCGATGTTGACAATGTCGGAGCTTTTCAGACACTAATTTCGTCTTACGTCACAACAATAACATTGATCCGACGTCTCCTTATTGTTTTCGGAGGTGCGTTGACGCAACGATCGGCTTTGTTTACATGCGTCGGACGCACGGCGTTCAGACCAAGCTTAATAGGCTTTCAAGCTTACAGATTTTAATAGGACACCCGGGTACCGGCCCATCTGCCGCGGTTGCCTTTTAAAATGACAGCCGGGTAGAAGGGTTAACCTAAATATGCTTTGAATATGGCTCTGATACTCATTCAACTTTGCGGGTGCCGCTTGTTATATGCAGCTTTGCCTTTTGTTTGCTTCACTCACAAAAAAAAAAAAAAAAAAGACAAGTCAGATGGTGATGCACCGTATACGGATGGGATTTGCGGGATATATCATGCAAAGTTGTATAATAACTCTGATAATAATACATATTTAAATATACTAATACTAGTACTACCATAGTAATTTTTAAATTTAATTGTAATCTTACGTTTACTTCAATAATTAGTATTACAATAGATTAAATGTGTTCATTATATTGTAATTCATTTACCTAATATTAACTTTTCAATGTTTTCCATGCAATTCTATTAAATTTGATTTCACATAATTATGTCCACATGGCATCTCATTCAGTGCAGATAATATAATTATTATTTCTTCTCCTTCTCTCTCCAACCTCCACACTTTTTTTTTGTTTTACATATTTCTGCCCAGTGATTCAGTAATAAATTCGAGCAACTGGCATACTCATACTTTTTTCCTTCCCCTAATGAGCTCAACGAAAAGCTCTCTTACATAAAAATGCAAGATAAACACTTTTCATGATGAATTTTGAGAATGTTATTTTTTCTCGGCATTATATTAATTACATATTTGACTCATAATATTCAAATACTTGCATGATTATGTGTGTCATATATTGTTTTAGATATGTCATGATTATTCCTTACTCTGTTAAATTTTTCATATGCATATGTTTTAAATCATAATTATTATGTACCCTATTTTCTTCTTTATCACGTACAGTATTAATATAACAATTGATACAGATCCACAAACTACATTTTATGTTATATTTTGATCAGGAAAACCCCAAGTTCTATATAAGAAAAACTTATTTAATGGTTTTACATGTTGTGCCTAATTGATATGTGGCAAAATTATCCGTTTACTATTTTTGTCAGTTTATACCTAACTGAAAATTTTGAATTATGTTTGTTATTACTCTATATTGGTACATCATATTCAGCAATTGGACACTTTTACATATGAACCACTATCGTCAAGCATGTGCAGAAAGGGAATGTTAAAAAATTGCTGCCGATTCTAATCACGACAGCTTCCCACTTCATGTTAAGGGAAAAGTGTATGCTTCCTGTATTAGTAATGCAGTGCCATATGCTGCAAACACGTGGTCAGTTAAAGTTTACTATATTAACATAATAGGATAAAGCAAAATGAGAATGGAGCTTTAAATGTATGCGATTAATGAGGTACTGATAAGGTGTTTAAGTATCAAGAGTATCAGCAAAGATAAATATGCGAGCAAGCAGGCACAGTTGACTTGTGCATGTGGAAAGGATATAATTATGACAGAGTACAAAGGAGGACAAAGGAGTACAAAGGAAAACAAGCAACAACAGGTAATGCAACCCCTCGAGGTTATTTGCCCTCCAAAACAATGCTGTTCCAAGTGTTGCAACAATATTTCGGAGAGAATGTCGGAAAGATGTGAGAAGGAAGTGCTGCCCTGGGACTTAGTCCATGGCAGAGGAAATTATATTTATAAGATATATTAGGTTATTGAACGAACACTACTAAAGACCAGAGCTGGGCACTTTAGCCAACATTTCCGCAAATAGCCAATTCCGCCATGGCGGAAGTGTCATTTTGTTGGCGAATTAGCGTTGGCGCCAAAATGGCTGCCTATTTGCGGGTTTGAAGCTCTGGAAAGTACCTCCATGTTGCAAACCTCGAGTCCGCAAAATAAAAATTCCAGCCGCCAGCCAGCCCTGGGCCGCTCCTGCAGCTCCAGCCAAAAAAAGTCATGTGACCAAGCCAACTACCTGCGTTCTGGAATCTAGGCCTATACATCGGCTCTTCACGTTTGTTCACTTACTTAGTAGCAAGCGTCGAGCTAACACCTACAACACACAGCAGTCCAAGAGTTCCAACCTGCTAGCACTTCAACTTTGTTTATATTTTCGGCCTATTGAAGTGAACAACTGAACATGGAGTCTACCATCATGCCTACCGCAGCTGCCAACAGCATGGGGAGCAGTTCACCACCATCATCCGACAGTGATGCTGCAGAGCATGCAGAAATCGAGGACCTAAGCCACCCCTGGCCCCACCTAGAAACCTTCTATGGGCCTGTAATTACCAAGAAGATGTCTCTGGAGAAGGGTTTTATAACTTTATAATCTAGCCTAATTTAAGATTATAAAGTTAGGTTATCGTTAATTTGATTGATAGCCTGTTAATTTTTAACCTAAACTAATGTTATTAGGCTACCCTAATCCCATCAAAATGCCTCAAAGCATGTAGGCCTAGGCTAAGTCTAACTTCTATATAGGCTAGGCTATATAGCCTAGGCCTAGGTCTATAATCACTAATCCCATCAAAATGCCTCAAAGCATGTAGGCTAAATATTGCATGTTCTAACTTCTAAATATAGCCTAGGCCTATAGGCTAATTACTAATATAAGTAATTTTATTAGGCTAGGCCTAGGCTACCCTAATCCTATCAAAATGCCTCAAAGCATGTAGGCTAAATAATATTGCATTTTCTAACTTTTATATATATAGGCTAGCCTAGGTCTAGGCTATAATCAGTCAATCACTAATTCCATCAAAATGCCTTAAAGCATGTAGGCTAAATATTGCATGTTCTAACTTCTATATATATAGCCTAGGTCTAGGCTATCCCTAATTCCATCAAAATGCCTCAAAGCATGTAGGCTAAATATTGTATGTTCTAACTTTAATATATAGCCTAGGCTATAATCAGTCACTAATTCCATCAAAATGCCTCAAAGCATGTAGGCCTAGGCTAAATATTGCATGTTCTAATTTCTATGTATAGGCCTAGGCCTATAATCACACTCATTTTATTAGTGTCAAGTAGAAAGTGTTAATTTTGAAAGTATCATATAGGCCTAGACTAAATTTAGCCTACAATAAAATTGTATTAAATTTTGATCTGAAGCTAGGCCTTTATTCTGAGCATTAAAATTAATAGGCCTAGGCTACTTTCTATTAAATTACTTAATCTATCTAAAGTAGACCTATCTAGGCATATATAGCCTATTGCCATTCCCAAAGGGGGGACCACGAATAAATCGCCTCCTTGCACCTCTGTGATCCGGCGTACCTCCTGAATGGTGCGGAATTGCGAATACTAATTATTACTGAAGCACTCTCCCCATAAACAAGTTGCCCCAACGTTTTACTGCCTATGTGGACAAACTAAGTGGCCTATGCTATATATATTAACCCCTTCACTGCGGGTGACGTTCTTGAATGTTTTGGCAATTTACAGCAATTTCCAAGCTTTAACACCTTACGAGCGGCCTATGCGGTTTATTTATGTGTACCGCACAGCGGGGTGATTTTAGCCAAAATAGGGCTGTTTACGTGATCATTTTCATGCCTAAATAAGACCCAGAACGTAAAACAAGTACCTATCCCTGAAAGGGCATAAACAGAGCTTTCGAATGACACCATAACGATCCTTGTATGATGGATAGTTTTCTTGCAATAACCGTGCAACGCGAGTGCAAAAAGCAGGTAATTCGGTACTTTCAGTACATAATTGAGTATGTAGCGAGTGAGAGAGGGAGGAGGGAGCTGAGATTTGTGTCAGTAGGTTCGCCGCGGTGGTCTGGAGCAGTCATACGCTCGCTAGTCTCCTGCCACCACTTGTCTCTCTCTCTCAGCCACATTACGTGCTGAAATTGCCACTCGAGTTATGTCGAGCGCCGCCACATAGTCCAGCTTTATTTAACTCGACTTATGTTGCTCGCCGCTAATTATGGGTTAAAAGCCTGTATGTATATCCTTCAGGTCCATGGAAGTTGGGCAACATTATATTTAAGTAAATATATATATTTATTGACATTAGAGATTTAATTTATTGATTTATCCTTGATTCTGTAGTTTAAATTTAAAATTAATAAAAAACGGTTTGCGTTTGCATATTTGCATTTGAGGACTAGAAATTTCACAAGGTTTGCACATTTGTGTTTGCTTAAGTTATGTTCTGGGTTTGCTGATTTGTGTTTGCTGACTTTACTTTTTGTTTGTGGTGCCCAGCTCTGCTAAAGACATTATTTATTCAATTACAAATGCAGTCAACCTTGGGTTCAGGGCAAGGTGCTTGTCTAGATGAACTTTGAAGGAAATCTCGGGGAAGCCCATTCCTCAAGTTCACGACTCGATTGAAGAAGAAGTTCTTGGATTCGTTAGAGTTGAATGATATACCAATGATTTTGCAGCCATTTCCCTGTGTGTAGTTTGATCGGTCAATCGTAAAATATTTACTACAGTTCATGTTGTAGATGCCTTTAATGATCTTGAAAACTTGAATAAGGTCACCTCTCAATTGCGCTTGGTTAATAGATATACATTTTGTTCTTTAAGACGTTAGTTGTATGGTTTGTTCCGAAGACAGGGTATAATCTTGGTAACTCTACATTGAACTTGTTACAATTTGTCTATATCATTTTGATAGTAAGAACACCAGAACTGAACGCAGTATTCCAAATGTGGGCAGACTAATGAATTGTAAAGGTTGAGGATAATGTCTTTTGATTTATGTTCAAAATTAATGATCTACCTATGAAACCTATAATTTTGTTTGCCTTCTTAACAACTTCATCACATTGTTAACTTGGTTTTAAGTTACTGGATATTGATACTACCAAATCGGTTTCTCTGTCTAAACTCTTTAGCTGGGTGCCATTCATCGAGTAGTCTGCTTTGTCATTGCGGTATCCGATATGAAGTACTTTACACTTATCTTTATTGAAGCACATTTGCCAGATTTTAGCCCATTGTGAAAGATTGTTTAGATTGTTTTGCATATCTTCAACATGTTCATTTGTCAGTACGGTATTTGCGATTTTTGTATCATCTGCAAACTTTGAGATTGTACTGGTGAGACCCTCATCTATGTCGTTAATGTAAATTAGGAAAAGGACTGGACACCAGCGCTGATCTTTGAGGTACACCACTAGTTAAATATTGGTCCACGTTGATGCTTCCCCATTTATAACTACTCTTTGTTTCCTTTCACTAAGTCAATGTTCTATCCACTATAGAACGCTGCCTTGCATTTCATGTGCTTTTAATATAATTGCTAACCTTCTGTGTGGAACTTTATCAAAGGCTTTCTGGAAATCTAAGTATAGAATATCTACAGGTTTACTTTCGTCTTATAGATTAAGATGTCATGGGAAAAGTATAAAATGTTTGTTAGGCAGGAACGTTTTTTGTGAAAACCATGTTGTGTGTCTTTTAGTATATTTGTTTTCCTTCAAGTGATTAACGAGTCTGTTTCTTATAATTGTTTCTAGTTGTTTTGCATACTACTGATGTCAAGCTGATTGGATGATAATTGCTAGGCAAGGATTTGCTATCATTTTTAAACATTGGTGTTACCTTCATAAGCCTCCACTTATAAGGTATTTTGCCGGTTTCCAAGGATTAGTTGAAAATCAGCGTCAGGGGTTTTGTGAGCTCGCATTTAGCTTCTTTAACCCTTAACTGGCGGTGCCCGGCTATTGTCGAGTGAAATAAATGTGGCCTATGTGGCGGGGCCCGGCTATTGTCGAGTGCAATTTTGAGCATGTAATGTGCTCTGAGAGAGAGCTGAGCGGTGGGAGGAGCGTAGATTACCTCCTGACCGCTCGCCACGGTGGCCGTGGAGCTACTGAGATGTACTCCTTTGTACTCCACCCTCTCTCACTCGTTTCACACCTAATAATGTAAGAAAATTACCGTATTTTAGCGATTTTGCCCTTCGGTTGCACGATCGTTGCAAGACAACCAGTGATCGTAGAAGGATGGCTCGGGTGTTATTGGAAAGCTCAATTTACGCCCTTTCAGGGATACATACTTGTATTACGCTCTGGGTCTTGTTTATGCATGAAAAAGAGCACGGAAACAACCCCATTTATGGTAAAAACCCTCGCTGGGCGGTACATAGAAATTACCGCCTAGGCCGCTCATTGAGTGTTAAGAACTCGAATGGTCCTCAGATTGTGAGGAAGCTTTCAGTGCTACTAAATATATTCTATCAAACTATCCTGTTCTCCGTGCCCCTGATTTCACCAGACCTAGCTGTTGATGCGAGTAACACCGGGGTCGGAGCAGTGTTGCTCAAAGAGGATGACTGTAATGTATTGCATCCTGTTTACTATTTCAGTATAAAAGTTAAATTCTGCTAAACGTAATTATTCAGTTATAAAGAAAGAGCTATTAGCATTAATGTTGTCACTTCAATACTTTGGTGTTTATGTTCAATCTGCCCCTGGTTCCATCACTGTATATACTGACCATCACCCATTGACATTTTTACACAAGTTCCAAAATAAGAAACAACGACTAACCAGGTGGAGCTTGTTACTGCAGGAGCACGCCCTAGATGTTAAGCATATTACTGGTGTACAGAATGTGCTAGCAGATTGTTTGTCGCGAGTCTAAAATATTGTCATATACTTTCCTCCTCTTGACCTCTTTTCTAGCGTGGGAGGTATTACATCTAGAGACACCAAGAAGTGATTCGTGACTGTGCATTGAACCTCGTGGCAAGCTTCCCTCCTTCTTTCTTTCTCCACCTGCGTACGTGCCGGGGTGAGAGAGCCTGGGCTGAAATGACGCAAGCAGCAGGCCCCCATACTCCCCCTACATGCGAACACCTGTGTGGACGGCGCACCTGCCCCTCACCTGTAATTGGTCACGCAAGCAACCTGTCTGCCGATTGGTAGCTGCATGGGTGGCCTGGCCTACGTGACTAGATATTCAAGCTCTGATTGGACTAGCGTGATGATAGACTCTTATATAAGGACAGATATTCGAGTGGTAGAGTCAGTCGCATTCTTAGCCGGGGACAGAAAAGCAGCATGGTGGAGACGAAACTATAACAGGCTTGTATTGCAGGGTTTGAGTTGAGTGCGTGCCTTGTGACCACTATATTCGTTAGTTCGTGGGTTTGAGTTCGTGACTATTAGTTAACCAGAGGTATGTTGTAAATACTTAACCTTATTTGATTTAGGATTTGTGATTGGATATAGTAACTAATTTGTCTGGCTGACATTGTACTAAAGTTACTTAACTTATTTGACGTAATACTATTGTTTCATTAGTAATTAAGCATTGTTGTAAGAAGTCCTATTCATTTATATTGTGACTTAACTAAGGTAATGCAAACTGAGCTATAACTTTATTCTATATAATTAAAATGAAACCAAAACGGATACAAAATGATCCTGAAATATTAAATGTTAATTTCTTTCATCGTTACTTATTATTTTGTTTAGTTGTAAAATACTGTAATTTCTGTTCGTATAATACAATATATTTTGTATATGTGACTTTTTTATATTCCCTTATAATCTATCATATTGATTGATTAAATGTCTTGCAGTAATAAGAAATTAATAAGAATAAATTAATAGAATAACAAGGAAAGAGAATAAGAGTAAATCATCATAATCCTTAAAAGGGTTAATGAAATGAATTATTTATAAAACTGAAAAGGATCTTAATAATATTTATACTTCATTACAAATACCAATCAAGATTAAAATTCCTTACTTTAAAACCAAACTTTTCTCTATTCGTAATTAGTAGCCTGCTGAATATTAAACATTGAAATAATTCTATATGACTTGTAATAGTTTGATGATTGATCATAATTGAAGTGTATCAGAGTATAAATGATAACTAGTCCCAACAGCTAAAAGGAAAGCAAGTAACAACATAACAAACTTTAACAATTTAAGTTCTGTTGGCCTTCAGCTGTCTGATACCGTTCATATCCCCTCTGTTCGGTCTAGTTTCATTAAGTTAACCACTTCTGAATCAAGATACGTAATATATATATATAGAGAGAGAGAGAGAAAGAGAGAGGTTCGTTATTGATATAAATCAGAATTTATTGCAGGGCTTTCACTACAGTAATTGTGATGCATTGTTACATGTTTTCACATTTATTGAATGCACATTATATCAAATAATTTGCAAAAGTTATTTTAATTTGAATAATATATTTTTGTATTGCAACATGCCAGTAAAAATGTTTCGTCGAAGGCAAGATATACAAATGAACATTTTTGTTTGAACATGGATTCCAATATTTGAGTTTTGTAATTGTGGTATTTACATCAGTATTATATTTATTGATATATCGTTTGTAATCTTAATTGGGTTCAAATTAGTATTATATATATATATATATATATATATATATATATATATATATATATACAGGGTGTACAGTCACGGCGGTAAGTCGTAGACCAGGGGTATGCCAAAGTCCTAGCCACACATTGGCAGTTGGATCGAACAATTTACATCGTTGGTGGTTCAGCGTGCAAGACTCCAGTGAAATAAGTCCATTGATAATTAGTAAGCCCCGCCCATACCCAGTTGCGTATGTAAAGGTATTTGTAAAGGCAACACAATAAGATAAACGATAATTATGATTATTGTATTCCGATTTGTGTGTGGTTCCTTATATTTGAAATGTTACTGTATGTATTAACATTATCAAACTATAACGTGTATTGATACTACAGCAATTTGGTATACTTCACAATGCAATATCAAATAATTAGGAATCTTGAATGGGACAATAACGAAAACAATATGTTAATGAGGAACGCCTAAGCAACCTCAGATTCGCTGATGACAAAGTTCTTTCTAGCGACTGACTCAGGGGATGATTTACAACAAATGTTGAATGATTTAGACAGAGAAAGCCTTAAAGGCAGTGGTGAAAAGGAATAGAAAGAAAGCTAAGAGTATGTTGAATGATCATGTGAAACCACAACAAATCAAGTTATAGGATGATGGGCCAGATTCAGTGGAAAAATATATAATAACCTAGGCCAGGTTATAAATACGAACTCAAATCGCTCTAGAGAAATCAAACCAAGTATTGATATGGAATGGAGCACATCTGGTAAGCAGACATCTATTATGAAAAGCAAGTTACCCCTTACATTAAAGAGAACAGTATACAATCAATGTGTCCTTCCTGTACTAATTTACGGATAAAAAACTTGGAATATAACAAAGTTTCCTGAACGCAAACTATAGTGCTCGTAAAGATATGGAGAGGATAATGTTAGCAATAACTTGGAGATACAAGAAGAGAGCCTCTTGGATAAGAGAACAAACAGAATTAGACGATAATCGCATTACTATATAAAACAAAAATGGGCTTTGCCAGATCATATACTTAGAAGAGATGTTAACAGATGGACAAATTAAGCAAAATGATGGGAATATATAGATGGAGCTAGGGGAAGGGATAGGCAGAAAACCAGATGGAGGGATGAGATCGGACGTTTGCTAGAGTAGGGTGGAACAGGATAACGTCAGACCAGCTACAGTATATATACATGTTTGGGAGATGCCTTTGTCCTGTAGTGGAATAACTAAGGCTGCTGCTGCTGGTGATTAAAATAATGAAATATTAAAAGTATGATAATACAGTAACTACTGTTAATGTAAAACGACATATTTAATAGAAATATCCTACCATATGTCCATTTACATGTTTACCATAAACTCACTTGACAGCAGGATAGTTTTACGAGCGCTACACAATGCATCGCCTGGAAATGTACAGAGACAACCGGTGATTTGGAAGTAATTAGCACAACAATTTAAGTATTACTCCGTATACATTAAACTTTTACTTACCGAATACAAATGACAACAACCTAGTTCTCGAACAGAGGCTCCGGTCTTGAATTGCTTACTGACATATACGCGGTCAAATTGAGATGTTTTAGGTGAACAGACGAATTGGTGGAGCTGCCGTTTTTGTGTGCGACATGTTTGGGTTGTGGGGCCGTTTTGGGTCGAACAACCGATTTGGACCATGGGGTCATTTGGGCTACAGGGCCGTAATTGGTCACAGCCAAAATACGTTGTTTTGTAGAGTCATTTCGGGCAGTGTGGTCGTTGTTGGCCATGGGCTATGGGACTTCACTGAATCCACATGTTGTGCTATGTGTATGCAGGAGACAAAAGGCAGGATGCCTGTAACGAGTATTTCCCCCAAAGCCGACATAGTAACAGAGAGCCGAATTTAAGGGACGTTGGGGTCAAAATACCTGGACACACGCAGATTTAACGCATTCTAACTCATAAGATGAAGGAAACATTTATTGAGGGAAAGAGTCCCACAGTTCACTTGTTTAGTAGAAGAATGAACAAATTTGCTACTTTTTGGGTCGGAGAGCTGGACAGAATATGAGTGGGACTGTGCTGAAAGACGGGTGCCTCGCACTCGTCACAAGAGAGAGGGTATTAGTGGAGCAGATAACTGCACATTTCAGGAGAATCGTTCATTTCCGGAAACAAGCACCAAATTTGGCACATACACTCCTTGGGGATTGCTCTTTTGATAAAACCCGATAGCCACCTAAAAATTCAAGATGGCCACCATTGAATATACAGAAATATTGCATTTCGCAATAAAATCGCAAAGATTGGCCTATTTGAATTATCTTGGTGTCAAATCATAAATTTTTCACTATGTAGAATCCGAATTTGGAACCATGGACTTACTCACTAGCTTCCTTGTACCATAATATCAGTCCCGGAATCCTAATATTCTGCTAAATTAGAGGTTCATGTTACGTCTGACTCGGCTAAAATGCATGGTAGTGTATATCGTAGTAGTGTTAGAGGTTTAGTATGTGTAGCATCTTCCTGTACAAGGCTTCCAAACTGGACATGACACGATACGGTGGGGGTGGGGGGGGGGGACGTTGAGAGACTTGCAGCGGAAGGTGTAGAGTAGTAGCTCAACAGAGCGGATGTCAACGCACAGCCAGGGCACACTGGTGGCACCGCTGCTGTGAAACTCAGCATGGGGTTCAGTATCAGCTGAATAATTAGTTTAGTGTAGCTAAATAATTAGTTTAGTGTCCCAAATGCTGTCTAATAAGCCCCACATCAGTTAGCTACTGTAGATTACATGTAGTTTAACATAGATGTTTAGTTAGATAGCCGCGCCTGAATTGACAGGGTGTGCCAGCGCGGGAGAGCCGAGCCAAGGGTAACGGGGCTTTACATTGCTTTGCATGTAGTTACCTGGATGGTGTACAGATCGCACGGGACTTAAATGATACTGGATGAACGATCGGGCTAGGTGTAGGTCATATATTTTTATTCCCGAACCTAGTCGTATCCCATACGTTATTGTGCATGATTGTGATCAAGGTGGTAAAAGGATAACCCCTCGGCCTTGATTCACTGAATACAGATAATTTGTTATATCTGTTATCATATAACATACTGTGTTATATCATACTGTGATTATCTGTTATCTATTATATCTGTGTTACAGATAATTATCATACTGTATTCACCAAGATGGCAAATACAGATCCAGGGCCGTCTAAATTCCGGACTGACTGGAGCAAGTGTTGTCTTTGCCAGAAGAAGAAGAGTGAAGAGCTCAAGTCACCACGTGCACAACAACCACAAGAACATGATGGCTACACTATGATTGCGACTACTATTCCCCTCTTTCACGCAATTAATGAGATGCCTATTGTTCTGGATCCAGCCAGACTTGATGATGGTGGTGGCATTGAAGAAACTCTGAGGAGGAACAAGGCGCAGTATCACCAAAGTTGTCGCCTTATGTTCAACAACACGAAACTGGAGAGAGCCAGAAAAAGAAGAGCAGAGAGTGCTCAGCCAGTAGAATGCCAGACCAAGCTGCGTAGAACCAGCCTTGAAGGCCAAAGGTGTTTCATATGTGACAAAGAAGCCCCATCCTCTGAACTCAGACAAGTTATGACGATGAACCTCAATAACAGACTTAATGAATGTGCCCAAACTTTAAATGATGGAAAACTTCTTGCAAGACTCAGCGGTGGAGATGCTATTGCACAGGAGCTCAAATACCAATTTTGCATGCTTGACAGACCTGTACAATAGAGAGAGGACGTACCTCAGAGCCACCAAGAGACTGGAACAGGAACGTGCACCCGAAGAGGATGCCCACCCACAGGCATTCTCAGAGCTAGTCACATATCTAGTGGAGACCACCAGATCTGGCGAGGGTCCTGCAGTCTTCCGACTAGCAGACATAGTTCACCTGTATGCCCAGCGCCTGGAACAGCTGGGTGTTGATGCACCTGCTGTCAACTCCACAAGACTGAAGGAAAAACTGCTGTCAGAAATACCGAGTTGGAAGTGCACAAGCAGGGAAGGGATGTTCTTCTGGCTTTCCAGAAAGATGTGGGCTTTGTCTTGTCAGAAGCCTCTGACTATTATAGTGAAGCTATTATCCTTGGCAAAGCAGCTAACATCTTGCGAAGACATATGCTGGACCACAAGTCCACATTTGATGGAACCTTCCATGAGGGGTGCATCGAGCAGGCCATTCCACTCACTCTTCTTCAGTTTGTGGCCATGCTTGAACACGGAGCGGACATCAAATCTCAACTGAGGTTTGGCGCATCAAAGACAGATCTAGCAAATGCTCAGCTGCTTCAGTACAACTGCTACGCAAGGTACAAAGAAGGAGCAGCAACTCACAGACACTCCAAAGACAGAGAGACCCCATTCCCTGTTTACATGGGGATGTCCGTCTACACAAAGACCAGAAAGAGAAAGTTGGTGGAAATGCTTAACGAGCATGGCATCAGCATTTCATACGACAGGGTGCTACAGATATCTGCACAGCTGGGAGATGCAACAGTCAGCAAGTACGTGGAGGATGGGGTGGTCTGTCCACCAGTTCTGCAAAAAGGGCTGTTCACCACATCAGCCATGGACAACATAGACCACAATCCCACTGCAACGACAGCGACCACTTCTTTCCATGGAACCAGCGTCTCTGTTTTCCAGCACCCAACCAAAGAAGACAAAGGTGAAGAGTGTGGACAGCTGAAGTTCGGAGAGGAGAAAGTGAAGACAGTTCCAGAACTTCCAGACTCCTTCACCAATGTCCGGCCCGCCTTCTTCACCAAGAAGAAAACCCCTCCTCCCCAGAGTGGTGTGACACACCCAGACACCAGTCTGCTGAGGCCACAACTGGCAATGGAGTATGACTGGCTGAAGAAGGTCACTGTGACAGATGGGCCAGTGGATGTGACTTGGTCAGCCCACCATGCTTCACAGAAGAGAGGAAAGCGATTTGAGGTCAGCATTACATCACTTTTACCTCTGCTGCGAGATCAGGCCCACTCGGTTGCTACAGTCAAGCATGTGATGGACAAGATCAAGGAGATTGTGGCATTTCTGAACCCCGGTTAGGTGCCAGCCATTGCTGCTGACCAGCCAATATATGCAGTAGCCAAGCAGGTCCAGTGGCACTGGCATGAAATCTACGGTGAGGACAAGTTCGTCATAATGTTCGGAGGCTTGCATATTGAGATGGCGGCACTGAAGTCCATTGGGACTCTACTCCAGGACAGTGGTTGGACAGGAGCCCTCTTGGAGGCAGGGATAGCATCTCCTGGGACAGCAGATTCATTTCTGACAGCTTCGAGCATCACTAGGACACGACAGATGCACTAGATAACAGCATTCAGTCTGTACAAGCTTCTGAAGGCAGCCTACACGGACTACTCGAAAGAGACAGATGAACAACCCGAAGAGGTGCCTAGCTTCGAAGCTTGGTGTGAGCATCGCAAACTGCAAAGTCCCCAGTTTCATTTCTGGTATATGGTGCTGTCAATGGAACTGGTGATCCTCTTGTTGATCCGATCATTCAGGGAAGCCAACTTCTTCCTGTACTGTCAGTCACTGGCTGAGCTGATACCGTACTTCTTTGCCAACAACAATGTAAACTATGCACGGTGGCTTCCGATCCACTACAAAGAAATGGTGACCCTGGAACAGAAGCATCCTCAGCTGGCTCAGGAGTTCCAGAGTGGAAACTTTGTTGTACACAAATCGAGCCGGCAGTTCTCAGCAATGGCTATTGACCAAGCTCACGAGCAGGCCAACGCTGTCATCAAGGCAGACGGGGGTGTGATCGGCGTGACTGATTACCCATCAGCACTGAGAAGATGGATGATAGCTGGTCCTCAAGTCAGCCACTTGGTTGCACATTATGAGGCACCATGTGGGACCAAAGAGGGTACTGAACACACCAGCCACTATGAGGAGACAGAACGAGCACAAAGAGTGTTCCTTGAGAAAGTAGAAAAGCTCTCACAAGCCATGACAGATATGTGCAATCCTTTCCAGGAGGAGAGTCGGGACCTGCTTTCGCTTGATACAAAGGATATTGCTCACCACACTGCCGCCGAGCTTATTGGCACACACCTTGAGAAAGGCAAGGTCCGTTTCCAGGAGTTTATGAAGGGACTGGAAGGGGAAGAAGAATCCACCTTCTATGAACCAATCAAGAAGAACAGGGTTGACTTTTTCCGACAGGTACCAGCCTCTGTTGACTCTTCAAAGCAAAAAGTGCTGAAGGAAGACTGTCAACGGTTCTCCAAGCTGTTCATATCATGCCAGAGCAGAGAGTGTGACTTGAAGGAGTTCTTCAGTCATGAGAACCAGTCACATCCTGCTGCCCTCAGTGATGGTGGAAAGCTCCACACCTGTCAGAAATCCCACCTCACTACCATTCTTCAGAGCCAAGTTACAACCCCTGAGGCAGAGCCAGACGCCGATCCCATCATCATTGATGGTGCAGCGTTGGTGAACAGTCTGCCCCAACGGAGTTCAAAGACGTTCGAAGAGTACGCAATGCTCGATGTCCTTCCTATAATACAAGCATACTCTACCAAGTACAAGAGAACAGACATTGTGTTTGATGTCTACCGGCCATCGAGTCTGAAAGCTGAAACTAGATCAAAGCGAGGACGCGGGGTGAGACACAGGGTGACAGGGAAGGGCAAAATTCCCTCAAACTGGCGAAACTTCCTGAGAGAAAATGACAACAAAACCGAGCTGTTCAACTTTCTGGCTGATAAGATTGCATGTGTGGCCACACCAAATGTGGTTATTGTGACCAAGGAAGAAGATGCTGTCAGCAACCGCACTATCAATCTGGCTGGGATGGCACCGTGCAGTGATGAAGAAGCTGACATGCGGACCTTTGTGCATGCCAGGCATGCAACAGAAGCAGGCAGCAAAGTCATCATGGTCAAAGCCAGCGACACAGGTGTTGTCGTCATCGCAGTCAGTGTTCTGCAGGCACTTCAGGAGCTAGGTCTGCAGCAGTTGTGGGTTGCCTTTGGCCAAGGACAGAACCTGAGGTGGGTTCCTGTACATGACTTGTGTTGCACTCTTGTAGAAAAGAGCAAAGGGATGCTCTTCTTCCATGCCTTCACTGGCTGCAATGTCGTTTCAGCATTCCGTGGCAAAGGGAAGAAGTCTGCTTGGCAAACCTGGGATGTTTGTGATGAGGCTTCCGGTGTCTTCAGCAAACTCAGCCAGTACCCACCGGTAGTTGATGATGAAGACCTGGAGACCTTGGAGAAGTTCGTGCTCATGATGTACGACAGATCCAGCACAGCTGAAGGTGTCGATGATGCGAGGTTGGACATGTTTGCTCGGAAGCAGAGGCCGTACGAAGCCATTCCTCCAACCCGAGCAGCACTGAAGCAGCATGTGAAGTGTGCTGCCTACCAGGCAGGCTGCATCTGGAGTCAGTCAACAGTACGTCAACCTGAAACGCAGACTCCTGCCAACTGGGGCTGGACCAAGAAAGGAGATCTGTGGCAGATCGTTTGGACAGAGCTCCCACCCATTGCAGAGAGTTGCCAGCAGCTGACCAACTGTGGATGCAAGTCGGAATGCTGCGGTCGATGCAAATGCTACTGCTTTGGTCTGACCTGCACGGCACTGTGCAGCTGCAGATGCGAGGTTTAGAAGCGTTGTAGTATACTCATCCAGGCAGCAAGACAATAAGTGACAAACAAATATAGGCCTACTGCCTACATGTACATCCAATAATATATCGGACTGATGGTGCCTATGATATGGGCACTTTTTACCCTAATTATGATTCCGGGACTGATATTATGGTACAAGGAAGCTAGTGAGTAAGTCCATGGTTCCAAATTCGGATTCTACATAGTGAAAAATGTATGATTTGACACCAAGATCATTCAAATAGGACAAGTCTTTGCGATTTTATTGCGAAATGCAATGTTTCTGTATATTCAATGGCGCCCATCTTGAAAAATGGCCGCCATCTTGAATTTTTAGGTGGCTAACAGGTTTTATCAAAAGAGCTATCCCCAAGGAGTATGTGTGCCAATTTTGGTGCTTGTTTCCAGAAATGAACGATTATTCCAGTTATCTGCCCCACTATATGCACTGAGAGAACTTTGAAGAACACTGTTTGTTGTAATAGCAATAGAAGAGTGAAATAGATGCAACATTATGGTGTGTAGCAAAAGATTGTAGGGAACTAGTGAGAGGAAGTGAGTTGATGAGGCGAAATGCTTTTGACTTTACTCTTTCGAGAGTGCGGTATGGGTGGAACCTCCCAACTTATGCCAACAATATTGGATACATGAGTTTTTCAGCCCCGCACAACTTCTTGCTATGTATAGGGGAGCAGTGCGCTCCCCTATACATAGCAAGAAGTAGTACGGGGCTGAAAATCTCACGGAGATGGTTGAGCACCTCAAACTTCTGGGAAGCTGTGTTAGCAAGAGTGGTAATATGATATTTCCAAGAAAGGTCAGATGAAAAAGATACATCAGGAATGTTGAGAGAAGATGAATGAATGGTTGATTTGTGTATTGTTGAAGAGTAAGTGATTGTCTTGTGGAAGATTGCGACGGGTAGATAGAAGAAAATATTGGGTCTTGGAGGCATTGAAAGTAACAATTGAACCGTTTTGAGCCACGGCTGAACTAGGGTTCCTCCACAGGGTCATTTTTGGTCGAGCGGCCGTTCAATGCTGGGGGATTGTTCTGGGCAGAGGGGTCGTTTGGGCTGTGAGGCTAAACAAAATTGGGTTTCGGACGAATTGGGTCATGCTGTCGATTAGGGTAAGTGATCGACTCTGCACAATCTCCAAGTCTGATCCAACTCTACAGTCGTCGAAGAACCACAAGAAAAAATATATATAAATAATAATTAAAACAAACACAGTGTGCCTAGTATTAATAAACATTCTGCTCGATTACCCAGAGGAAAGACAAAATAATGAAGAAATAGAAGTGACTCGGCCTGTATAGCCTAGAGACAAAACCCACCCCCTCCCGGCTCTCTGCTTCACCGTGGCGACAACACCATATGTTCAGGAATGACTTTTAATTAACTTTGGGGGAGTAGTTCTTAGAAAACGCTCAGTAGTTATTCGAAAAGGACCAAAACAAACCCATTCATCTACCTTTTCTAACCTAATAAATTATCTCCAATACTTTCAGCTTGATCTACATTTATGGCCCTACGCTTCCAGAGAGGATGACGTCAATATTCTCAGGAATATAACTTATTATAAAAATGTGAGGGATATTGAAGGGCGTGTTTGATTAAAGGAGGATTCGTGAGTGTGTGGCTTTTGTCGCGCGGATTTGTTAATATAAGCACCTCTGCCGCCCTCCCCCCCCCCCCCCCTCCCTTTTGTCCTTGATTCTTTCTATTCACCTATCCCCCCTCTCACCCCCTAAACAGCCTCCACCGCTCCCCTCCCCCCCCTCCTCTATTCGGGTGTCGACGGCCTCTGAGAGAGAGAGAGCGAGCAGTGGATTACAAAGGGTGATAAGATAATAACTGTGACCGAATTATAACTTCACCTCATTGCCGGCACATGGCGATGCAAAGTCGGCTGTAATATAAACAAACACACGCGATTTATACCTTATAGGCTTGCACTCATCAGAGAGACTTAGAGTTAGAGGGGATATGATAGAGGTATCCAAATGGGGAAGTTGGATTAATAAAGCAAACATGAAAGATATACTGATGTTCAGTGATAGCGAGAGAACTCACACAAATTGT
Organism: Paralithodes platypus; assembly: GCA_032716605.1. Taxonomy (NCBI): domain Eukaryota; kingdom Metazoa; phylum Arthropoda; class Malacostraca; order Decapoda; family Lithodidae; genus Paralithodes; species Paralithodes platypus. The sequence goes on along the minus strand of CM064542.1, from coordinate 18,917,725 downwards.
TTCAAATTCAATGCATTTATTTTTAGAAAATGCATAGGCAAATACTGGTTTGCTAAATTGGCTGTAGATATGTGGAATAGGCTATCGAGTGCCATAGTAGGATCAAGAACGATAGAGAGCTTCAAGATCAAATTAAATATGCACATGGACGAGATGTGTGGGCCAATTGGCGTTCTGCACTCTCATTCTCTTATGCCCTAATGTTTTATCTTGACTTACCAATTCAGCAGGGTTGGTAGCCATTAAGCTCTCTTTTTACCAAGTATATATACAAATGTGTGAATTTTACACCATTATTATAGATTTCAAGGAATACATTAGCCTAACCTCATTTGTAGTTTTGAACAGATCATAGCAATTTTTCCTTAGACAGTGATATATGAAAAATAAAACCTTAAGAATAGAAAGCGGTAATAGTATTGGTGGTTGGTTAGAATAGTACTTCAGAGGATATAAACCCTTAGGTATTGTTAAACTGGCAGATCAGGTCATTTAAGTCTGGAGTGTCATTTGAGAAGTCCAGTCCCTTGAATCTTGGTATATGTTAGCACACACACACTCTCTCTCTCTCTCTCTGACGTATGCTAAACCAGGTCAGAAAACGTGCAATAATATGGTAGTTTACATACTTTAGAAGGTAAGACTGTTGTGTTTCGCCATTCGCTTTTTCTCGTCTCTACAGTATAACAAGTTATCCGTAGGTGAGGGCTTTATCTCTCTCGGTACGGAAGACGTCTATTTTATTCAATAATTGCAGCTCTATTTAGACGAGTTTATGCAGCTTTGAAAGGATCTGTGGTAACTATAAGGTATAATTGAGATAATTCGTAGCCTTTTATTTGCTAGATGTTCTTCCTAAGCTAAATAATATCGCTTAATGGTAACTAGAATACAATAAAACGGACGTTACACACACTAAAAGTGTTATAAGCCTAACTACAGTAGGCATTATGCAAGGGACGTGGGTTTTGAACATAACCCTCGTCTTCATCTTGATGCCTATTCCTTTATGTGCCTGAACATAATATAGTCGATAGATAATTATAACTGTCTCTGCAATATATAACATTCAATACATACCTTGGCATACCTACGATATACAACATCAAATTGGCACTCTTTCTGGGACTTAATACAATATATGTTTAGCTTATTGCATATAGGGTTAATGAAGTGTGTGTCTAAACGATTTCTCTACTTTATGGTTTCTGCCAACTGACTGGCGACCTAGTAGTGGGCGGGACCTGGCAGTTTAAACTACCCAGTTTCGCTGAGTGTAGACTGTGTTCGGATGCGATACCTGTGCGTGGTGTCTAGAAAGGAGTTCATCCCCTGGTCCACAATTTACCGCCATGACTGTACCAGAACAGGTATGGCAACCTTCTGGATAGGATTATATGAATGATTCTAAGCTTAAAATGTTCCATAACAAAATATTCAAAATTTCAACCATTACAGATAAATTGAGGGTTATAATATGGTGCTCTCCGACATACCTTTGCATTGGAGTCTTCCATGGAAAGTTATTTCCAAACATTCCAATGTCAGCTACAATGTCTCATTTAGGATAGGGTTTTATTGGCTCTTTGACAGCTAGGCATGCTGGTTGGGGGGAGGGGCGTCGACTGACCGGGGACAGAGGTGCATGGGGGCGGTTCGTTCGTGGCCACCCCTTCGGGGATCATGGCGTCAGGCAATATATAGATAGTAGTCTCACAAGCGGTAAGGAGGATCAGCAAGAGACACCAGAAAGGAAAAAGAGGTGACACATATAACAGTTCGCCAACATACAGAAAGCACACACGCATTCACAAGCACCAATCACTCATAAGCCCCCGAAATCAATGGTTTCACCTCTGATGTTATACTACCGAACAAGATTTCTATACATTAACATCTGGGATAAAGACCTTCCAGGTTTGTCATTAAAAAGGATCTAGGGACCTACATGTACTCTCTCTAACAAACTTCCTCCATTCACTCCTTCATTTGCTAATTGTTTTGCTTCAACCATTCCCTTTTCACGCTTTGACATACATTCTGATATCATAATCATACCATCTTCTTCTCGGCTTTTCACGACTTCTTCTTCCTTCCACTTCACTGACATAGATCCTTTTAACTATTCTTTCTTCAGGCATTTTATTTTTATTTGTTATAGTCATGTGACTATACCATCTGAGAACACGTTCTTCAACTTTTTGCTCTACCAACTTCTCCAACTCCACATGCCTCCCTTATGTTCACACTTCTTACTTTGTCTATTCTTCTAACTCCACACACATTTCTTAGCAAATACATTTCAACTGCTCTTACACGTGACTTTGCATTATTATAGCATACCAGAGTTTCACATCCATACATCAATGTCGGCACCAACACACCCTCCTGCAATCCTCTCACTGTTTCCATACTCAAGTGTTTGCTCCTATACAAGGGTTTCATTGCTCCAGCTACCTTTGAATTTAATTAATTTAATTCTCGCCCAGCCAAGCACAAGAGTTATTAAAATTAAGTATATCTCACAAATACACATGGGCTACTAAATGTTCTTACTCTAAGCTGGGGAATCGAACCACGGAAGGTTTGGATGAGAGTCCACTGAGTGATAAACAATAGTTAACCTCTTCCTATTTATATTATCGGAGATTGAGTAATCCTCATACATTCTCCAAGAAGAATGTCTCCATCTCCTTATTATGAATAGGAAAAGTTTAACTATTTTTGATCATGCCATGATGGAGTTGATTAAAGCATGGACTCTCATCCTGACTTTCCGTGGTTCGAGGAGTCCCGGCTGCGAGAAAAGACATTTAGTAGATCAAGTGTATTTGTGAGATATTCTTAGTATTAACAACTCTTGAGCTTGACTGGTGGAGAATTAAATTACTTGATTTAACCCGAGTTGCGTGGGATTAGTTGTAAAAATTCCTGTATGGTATTCTGGAAGATGGGTCCTACGACTTGGTATGAAATGGAATACTTTCTCGAAGTAGGATTTCTCCATCTCCTTAGTTAACCCTTGTTTGGCGGGGACGCACTTAAGTCCGTATCGAAAAACTTGGACTATGTGGCGGGGGCGGACTTTAGTCTGTGTGCAAATTTTGAGCAATAATGGCTCTGAGAGAGAGACGAGCGGGTGGAGGAGCGTGGGTCGACTCATGACCGCTCGGCACTGGTCCAGCGCGCCTACTGACATTTATTAACCCTTAATTAGCGGCTCACCACATAAGTCGAGTTAAATAAAGCTGGACTATGTGGCGGCGCTCGACATAACTCGAGTGGCAATTTCAGCACGTAATGTTGCTGAGAGAGAGAGACAAGTGGTGGCAGGAGAGTAGCGAGCGTATGACTGCTCCAGACCACCGCGGCGAACCTACTGACACGAATCTCACCTCCCTCCAACCTCTCTCACTCACTATATAAGGAATTGTATGGGGAAAGTGCCTAATTACATGCTTTTTGCACTCGCGTTGCACGGTTATTGCAAGAAAACTAGCCATCATAAAAGGATCGTTATGGTGTCATTCGAAAGCTCTGTTTATGCCCTTTCAGGGATAGATACTTGTTTTACGTTCTGGGTCTTATTTAGGCATGAAAATGATCACGTAAACAGCCCTATTTTGGCTAAAACCACCCCGCTGGGCGGTACATATAAATAAACCGCATAGGCCGCTCTTAAGGTGTAAAACACACCTCCACCCTTCCTCGCTCGCTATATAGGGAATTATGTAACTAAATTACCGTATTTTAGGGTTTTTGCACTCGTCGTGCACGATCGTTGCAAGAGAACGCGGGGTCGTAGGAGGATGGTTCTGGTGTCATTGGAAAGCTCAATTAACGCCCTTTCAGGGATACATAATTGTATTACGCTCTGGCTCTTGTTTATGCATGAAAAAGGGCATGGAAACAAGGCCATTTAGGGTAAAAAAAAAACCCGCTGGGCGCGTAATGGAAAAATACCCCACCACCCGCTCTTAGGGTGTTAATTTATAAATAGATTAACTATTATTTATCACGCTGTGGTGTAGCTGAATAAAGCATGAACTCTCGTCCTGACTTTCCATGGTTCGAGTCCCAGTTGAGAGTAAACAAATTTTGTAGCTCACATGTATTTGTGGGAAATACTTAACCCTTTCACTGCGGTTGCAGTATTGGAACATCCTCGAAATATCGTGGAATTATTTGCCTATTAGAGTCTGTGGGTGCGAGCGTGACTGATCAGGAGCGCAGTAGGCCCCCGTCCTTTCTGCAGAAAGTCAGCCGCTGCACTGAAGCTGTATGGGGTCGTCTTGCGAGACATATTCAGTATTGCCAAAAGTAAATGTAGCGAATCTTTCTCATGTTTAGCGAATATTGCCCATGTCTGCAGCAACACTGCGGGTAAACCACACTAGAGAGGTCGTTCTGGTGTCATTAGAAAGCTCTTTTTTTATCGGAAATGTTTCATTTTATTTAGGCACTTGTTTAACCAGTTGAGTGCCAGGTCTGTAATAATACAGACTGGGGTGATGTGACGCCCAGTTCCAGGTCCGTTTAAATACGGACGAATAATAAATAATAAATACTCGCCGAAAACAATTGTAGCACTGAAACTAGGTCACCTACGCCTTCTGTATAAATACCACAAGTACCCTACTCTTCGACCTTTTCTCCACCATCACCCCCACTTTCCTCCCACCTCCCAAACACCATCAAAAATATGTAAATATAAGATATATAATTATAAGAATATATACCAGTGATTTTATGTTATAAGACTTTGTGACAAGCATTAGTGTGTGTGTTAAGGATAAATGACCTCCAATGCATTTCAATGATAAACAATGAAAGATAATGCGACATAAAAACTTGTGTTTGTGTGTAGCGTAAATTGCGGACCCGTAGATCATCTCCTGAGTGTGCTTACATCCCCATAACAATTGTGCATCGAAAAAGATATTCATACTCAATGGTGATATACTCCCAATACTCTCAAAGTGTGTTTGCAAAGAATAATAATTATGTACTCAATAATTTCTAAAAAATATTTTTTTTTTCTTTGCAAAACCATTGTGTCTCTCACGCACATACTGTCAGAATATCTGACAGGGTTGTGGATTTAGTTTCAGGATTTAGTTTAAGATATATTAATATTTGGTGGTGGGCTTAGCATTAAGGATATAAGGATTTTATAATATTCTATGCAACTCCTATGAGAAAGGAGACGATTCGAATGTAACTAAAATTCTACTCCTTATTAAAGGAGAGGATGTTTACAGCCCGAAGAGTATATTATGGAGGGCATATAATAATTAAAATATAATAACATATAAAACTAAAATGCCATCTTCTGGTAAATTAAGGTGGAATTAGCTTAAATACTCTATGTAAAGTCGTATAACTGTACACTCTAGTAGTAGAGTATAATTATCAATAGGAAACCTTAAAACAACAATGAACTTCGGATATTTAAAACACAAATGCTAGAGGTCGCTAAAACTCAGTGAGCCGTTTGAAATAAATTAGACTGCTTCGAATTACTAGATTTTGAGTTAATACCATGACTCTTGTCCTAGACTGTACATGGTTAGCATTTGAATGAAGCCTTACAATCTCGAGTCACATACCGAACACAACTATTCGAGGACATTATAAACGTTCGAACAGGATCGAATTACTAGATTTGATAGATCAAAACGCTTAGGAAAACGACATTGTAAATTAACGACGGATGAAAGTCAGTACAGAAACAGGCAGTGTGAAGAGCACATATCACGCACTGTCTATTAGCAACCATCGATTTCGTCTCACGGAAGTTATTACCTATCACTTTGCGCTTATCAATTGGCAAATCGAGAGTTATTTGTGTAGGATACGTGAGTGTTAGATGGTCGGTGCAACATAAACAAACAATGTTGTGTCGTTAGGCCGTATGCCAACTATAATATCAAGGTAAACATTGGTTCTTAAATCACTAAATAATATTAAATAGTTGCGGAATATTGGTACAACATATTTGCGTATTTATAGGTTAACGAGTGACTTGTCTCCATTTACAGTGACTGCTTGTGTGGTAAGGAAGCGTATCACCAGTGATAAGGTACAGTCCACAACTATAGTAACGTTGAGTACTAGAAAATCTTTCCACTAACGTAAGTAAATTATTTAGGTACAATAATATACCATACTTCAGATATAATTAGACGTTGATATTCTAAATACGTCTTTTAATAACAAAATATACTACCCTGATTTTAAGCTAGAGATACTGAAATAATCGAAGGTGAGAAACTCTTGGTGGGTAGAATTTCAATATCAGTTATTTTCAACAGCTTAAGAATTTTGGTCGTTCGAACCGGATAGATTTTCTAATTATGTTTGTCATGAAATTTAGAGTAATCATTGGCGGACACTCCCAAGTTCCTGAACCCTTACCTAATATAGAAGGAACCGAAATTAGTTACTGTAAACTTGGTGGCGCTAAATTAAAAAAAATCTGGAATCATCCCACATTCCGTTACATGCGTGAAACTAGTAATGATTTAGCCATAGTTTTTCTTGGCGGCAACGACATTTATAACTGTTGTGACCCAAATAAAATTGTGATCGATATTCTAGCCATTGTTGATCATCTTTTACAACTTAATGGCAAGGTTGTAGTTACATTATTAGAGACGAGGAATTATTCTCGAAATAATCGGTTTGGTTTACGACCGGAAACATATGCTAGAGTCTAGAGAGCTGTGAACAGGAAGTTAAGTAAAATTCTACGGAAGAAACACGTACGTACTATCAACTTAACTGCTCGTCGTTTCCAAGATGGACATATGAGAGACGGAGTACATTTCAACGCCTTGTCAAGATCTTATGTTGTAGATAAGTTTACGAAGTGTATTGAAAATCATATAATAATAATATTAATAATAGTTCTTAACACCTTACGAGCGGCCTAGGCGGTTTATTTATATGTACCGCCCAGCGGGGTGTTTTTACCCAAAATAGGGCTGTTTACGTGATCATTTTCATGCCTAAATAAGACCCAGAGCGTAAAACAAGTATCTATCCCTGAAAGGGCATAAACAGAGCTTTCCAATGACACCATAACGATCCTTTTATGATGTCTAGTTTTCTTGCAACCGCAACGTGAGCAAAAAGCATGTAATTCGGCACTTTCCCCATACAATTCCGTATATAGCGAGTGAGAGAGGGAGGGAGGAGGTGGGATTCGTGTCAGTAGGTTCGCCGCGGTGGTCTGGAGCAGTCATACGCTCGCTACTCTCCTGCCACCACTTGTCTCTCTCTCTCAGCAACATTACGTGCTGAAATTGCCACACGACCTATGTCGAGCGCCGCCAGATAGTCCAGATTTATTATACTCGACTTATGTTGCGCGCTGCTAATTAAGGGTTAAAGCTAGCGCATGCTAAGCTAGCTAAGGATAGCTCAATAAGGCCGATTAGGCGTATTTCCATTGGGGTCCTGTACTACTACCCCATCCCTTTGTTCATGAGGGATGGTAACGACTCAGTGCTTGTGAAAAATCTTTAATGCGCCGAGCGTGGGCGCAAACCCGGGCCTTCTGGGTGGAAGTCCGAGACGCTAGTCACTACACCAAGCGAGCCGCGATGCGCCATTAACCACATCCTACAAAATGTCTACTGTAGAACAATGCAAGCGTTCTTTACAGGCTTACAAGGGCCACATAACAAGAGCGATAAAGAGTTGTGATTTTGCTAGTTCTAACATTCCGATAGACATTGATAGGCTGGAGACTTCCATATCTTTTCTGGAAGCTAAGTGGCCAGGTTATGAACAAGCATACCTTAAATTAGAGACTGCATACATAACAGATGAATCAGATGCAGACCTTGGACCAATACAGGAGGCATATTACCAGGTCTGGGAAGATTATCAAAACAATTTGGTCACCTTTAAAGCAAATCTAAGAGCCATTAAAACTTCAGAAACAACTGGTGGAAGGAAAGAGGAAAGACATTTACTAAGTACTAATGACAAACCCAAATTGCCAAGTATTAAACTACCTACCTTTTCGGGTGAGTATACTGAGTTTGAATCCTTTTTTGATCAATTTCAATCCCAAGTAGGATCAAGAACTGACTTAGGACCTGTGACTAAATTACAGTACTTAAAATCACAACTACGAGGCACTGCACTTGATTTGATTAAGGACATACCATCAGTAGATGTGAATTATGAACATTCTATTGATTTACTAAAGGAAAGCTTTGGTGATGATGACAAAATTAAGCATTGTTTACTCCACAAGATGTTAGATATAAAAGCTCCTTCTCACACAAGGAAAGATTTGGAAGCTTTCCGTATCTCTGTCCTCAATTTAACAAGGAGTTTGAAGAACAAACATGATTTCTCTAGTTGCGAGTGGATAATTGCAGCTCTCTTCCAGAGAAAACTATCCAATACAACTGTAAGGCAACTGTATTTGAAGTACAACACAAATTTCTTCACCTTAGCCCAAATTAATGAAGGCTAGAGAGATCTAGTTTCTCATATGGAGGTCGAGGATAATAACAAAATGAAGATTAGACCTAAACCTGAAGCCTCCAATAACAGTGAAGGCTCCACCTTCTCTCAATCAAACAAAGAGATTGGTACCTACTCTATCAAGGGCAAACCATTCAAGCCACAAGTTAACAAGCAATTCAAACTAAAATACAACTGCGTTTTTTGTCAAGGACAACATCAAGCCTATGACTGTGAAATGTATGCAACTTTAACAACCAAACGGGCTAGACTAGTAGAGTTGGGAAAGTGCCCTAGATGTGTTAGTTCAAACCACCAACTGCAAGAGTGTAAGACTGAGCTTCATGTTTGTCGACGGTGTGAGAAGGGCAAACATCACACAGCCTTATGTATGAAAAGGAGTACAGATAAGAGTAATGAAGACACAAAGAGTGGAACTATACAACAATCTGTACTTGCAGTAAATAGTTCTATAACCACCAGCTCGACGGCTCTTCCCACGGCTATAATGGAAGTTCGTAACCAAAGTCATAAAGTCCTGACTAGAGCTTTCTTTGATCAAGGGGCGCAGGCAACTTTCATCACTCAAGAACTTGCTGAGGAATTAAAGCTAAAAGTTAGTGGGAAGGTCAGAATATCTGTGTCTGGATATTTTGAGTCTAAAAACAAAGCTGAATATGATATTGTTCGACCAGTAGTACGCCTTGGCAATAGAATGAAAAGAATCACTGCCTTGGTAATAAGAAGTCTCCCAGATAATATCCATGTTCCTGGTATTACCAAAACTGTTGAAAAGCTACAAAGAGCTGGTATCCCACTTGCTGATAAACTATTGGATGAGGATATTATCAGTGACTTTCATTTGTGGATTGGATCTGATTTCTATGGTGATTTCATTACTGATATTACTACCAGGGAACAAATAAACCTGCTCAAAAGTTCTGGTGGTTATCTGATCTATGGAAGACTGCCAGTGACTGAAGCCACAAGTGAATGTCTTAATCAAAATGTTATAGTAGCAAGAATCAGCACAGAAGTAGCACCAACTGAGATCCAGAATGATATTATTGAGGAGACTATTCCTATACACAAATTATGGGATCTGGATACCATAGGCATACATTGTCATAAACCTGCCCCAGAAGATTCCATGTCTTATCGAGCTTACCTGGACACCATGAAATATGAAAACAATCAATATTGGGTAAGACTTCCTTGGAAGGTTAACAAACCCTCGCTTCCAACCAACTTCAATATGGCGTTGGGCCAATTAAAAAGCTTAACATCAACACTAGAATCTCGTGGCGAATTAGAACTATATGATAAACAAATTCAGAATCAGCTTGACAACAAATTCATTGAAGTCCTTCCCCAAGCAACTTCCATAGAGAATAGCCACTATTTACCACATCATGCAGTTAAGAAGGAAAGCTTGATCACACCTCTTCGTATTGTATTCAACTGCAGTGCAAAGAGAGGTGGCTGTTCATCTCTGAATGACTGCCTTATGACAGGGCCTTCTCTTACGGAAAAGTTAGGGGATATGCTCCTTAAATTTAGAATCAACCCTTATGCATTCACAGCAGACATAAGTAAAGCCTTTCTTCGCGTTGGACTACAGGAGTGTGATCGGGACTATACCCGCTTCTTGTGGTATGAAGACCCAACAAGAGGAGATAAAGCTCTGGTAACTTACAGGTTTAAATCGGTTCTGTTTGGTGCCTCTAGTAGTCCTTTCCTCCTACAAGCTACCATAGACACACATCTGAAGAGACCAGATAGTATATACAAGGACCTACTTCATCAAAGTTTTTATGTGGACAACTTAGTAGGGACAGCAAAGGATCCACAGCAACTTTTAAGTATTTACAAGGCTGCAAATAAAGAATTGTCCATAGCAAATATGCCCCTTAGAATGTGGGCCTCTAATCATTCCCTTCTTAATGCTGAGATAGAAAAGGATTTCCCTGACTATAATGTTCCTGGATCTACAAACATTTTGGGTTTGCACTGGGATGCCACGAGGGACAGCTTGAGTGTGAAAACGCCTGCTTTTGTGGACCATAGTTCCCTGAGCAGGCGTAAATTGCTGTCGTTGGTATCTTCGGTGTTCGATCCACTGGGATTCTTCACTCCCATTACGATCACAGGAAAATTATTGATTAGGGAAGCATGTAAACTCAAGACTGGATGGGATGATCATTTACCTTCGTACTTTATGGAACAGTGGTCATGACTGGAAGAAGATCTGACGGGAATCGGTAATTATGAGTTTCCGCGAAGGATTGATCTAGGTAATGGGGATTTCTCGCTACATGTATTCTGTGATGCATCCTCTCGAGCTTATGGAGCAGTAGCCTATCTTGCATCAAACAATAATGGTAAAGGCCATTTAATTTCGTTCAAAGTAAGGGTGGCACCAATGAAAGAAAGAACTGTTCCACAAATGGAGCTAACTGCTCTACAGGTTGGTGCTCACCTAGCTAATTACATTGTGAGAATCTTGTGCAGTCTAGAGGTAGATAAGATTTACATCTGGTCAGATAACGAGGCTGTTTTGCAATGGATAAGGAACGATAGTGGCAAAGTACCATATGTCAAGAACAGAGTTGCTGACATAATAGAGATTGCTCATAACTTTCACTTCTTACATGTGCCAACTAAGGAAAACCCGGCAGACTTGCTTTCAAGAGGTGTACCATGGAGGGTGCTCAGGGAAAGTGATCTTTGGTTTTCAGGGCCCTCTTGGATTTGCAGCATTGATAACTGGCCGAAAGAGAGGGAACAGGTAATTAGCATCTGTACTGTAACCACTGATTCTAATCCTGAAAGAGAACCTCTGTTTGAAGCTAGAAACTTTTCCTCCCTTAAAAGGATACTGAACATAACAAAACATATATTTAAATTTGTAAAGATGGTAAGACCTACAGTAAAGCTACCAACACCTTTGAACTATTGGCTGAAAATCGTACAACAAGAACATTTCGGGGAAGAGTATGAATATCTTTCCTCAGATCGCTCCCACAAAAAACCTGATCTAGTAGGAAATCTTGGCCTATATCTAGATAATAAAGACAATCTGATGCGTTGTGGTGGTAGACTACAAAATAGTAATTTGACTCCTCAGGCAAAATTCCCACTTCTACTACCAAGGAAATCCTGGTTGACCACCTTGATTATCTGGAAGTTTCATGAACAAGGTCTACACGGAGGAGTTGCTGACACATTAGCATCTATAAGAGAATACTATTGGATACCTAAAGGTAGACAGGCAATCAAGAACATTCTGAAGACGTGTATTGTTTGCAAGACTATTGAAGGAAAACCTATGAAGCTCCCAGGACCTCCTCCTTTACCAAAAGAGAGAGTGATTCATACCGCTCCCTTTGAAATGGTTGGAGTTGATTATTCCGGAGCAATAACCATCACAAACCCAAATGACACTATTCCTAGGAAATTCTACATTTGTCTATTCACATGCGCGACTACGCGTGCAGTTCATCTTGAATTGGCAAAGGATATGTCATCTCTAACTTTTCTGAATTTGTTCCGAAGATTTGTTGCTCGACGGTCTACTCCAAAAATGATCATCAGTGATAATGGGACGAACTTTAAGCACACTGCCAAGTTTCTGAGAAAACTATATGATGATCCCATGATAAAATCCCATTTTAATGACTATGAAATAGAATGGAAGTTCCTACCGCCGCAAGCACCATGGATGGGAGGCTTTTACGAACGATTGGTGGGCCTAGTGAAAACCTGTATTAGAAAGGCTCTCTTTAGGAAAAAGATCACTGAAGATGAGTTAATTACTGTGCTAGCAGAGGTTGAAATGAGGATCAATAACAGACCTCTGACATATATGAGTGATGAAGTCAATTCCATCACTCCTCTTACCCCATCCCATCTCTTACATGGAAGGAGACTTGAACCGGTACCTGTTAACATCGAAGATAAACAAGGAGATCCTGACTATGTCGATACTGGTATTTTAAATAGGAGATATGAGTACTTGTGTAGGATTCTAAGACACTGGGAAGTTGTCTGGAAAAAGGAATACCTGGCGTCGTTACGTGAGAAACTCTACGGTGCTCAGGAGCCTATGCAAAATATAAAGGTACATGAAGGTGATATTGTACTAGTACAATCTGATGGGCCACGCACATCTTGGCCAATGGGCAAAATTTTAGCAGTACATCCGGATAAAAATGGAATTGTAAGAGTGGTTGAGGTCCTTATGAAGGGTACAAGTAGCCTTCGCACAATTAATAAGTTAATACCTCTAGAAATAAGATGTGATCCAGAACAAAAACCTGTGGATGTCAAGGATATCCATAAGGGAAGACCAAAGCGTAAAGCAAAGGCGGAAGCCGAAGTAAAACTCCAGGAACTCCAAGCTAACAACTTATTGTAATTAAGAAAATTTAGTAACTCCAGTATCGGGGTATCTCGGTTACTGATGATTGATGACTATATCATGACGATCATTTGTCAAAGTACTGACAAGGATTTCTGTTCCCCAATGTAAAAAGATTAAAGGAATTTCTGTTCCTCAATGTAAATAGTTTAAAGACATTTCTTTAGTTTTCCCTCGCGGAGGATGTCAGAATATCTGACAGGGTTGTGGATTTAGTTTCAGGATTTAGTTTAAGATATATTAATATTTGGTGGTGGGCTTAGCATTAAGGATATAAGGATTTTATAATATTCTATGCAACTCCTATGAGAAAGGAGACGATTCGAATGTAACTAAAATGCTACTCCTTATTAAAGGAGAGGATGTTTACAGCCCAAAGAGTATATTATGGAGGGAATATAATAATTAAAATATAATAGCATATAAAACTAAAATGCCATCTTCTGATAAATTAAGGTGGAATTAGCTTAAATACTCTATGTAAAGTCGTATAACTGTACACTCTAGTAGTAGAGCATAATTATCAATAGGAAACCTTAAAACAACAATGATCTTCGGATATTTAAAACACAAATGCTAGAGGTCGCTAAAACTCAGTGAGCCGTTTGAAATAAATGAGACTGCTTCGAATTACTAGATTTTGAGTTAATACCATGACTCTTGTCCTAGACTGTACATGGTTAGCATTTGAATGAAGCCTTACGATCTCGAGTCACGTACCGAACACAACTATTCGAGGAAATTATAATAGTTCGAACAGGTTCAAATTACTAGATTTTGAGTTAATATCATGACTCTTGTCCTAGACTGTACATGGTTAGCATTTGAATGAAGCCTTACAATCTCGAGTCACGTACCGAACACAACTATTCGAGGACATTATAAACGTTCGAACAGGATCGAATTACTAGATTTGAGAGATCAAAACGCTTAGGAAAACGACATTGTAAATTAACGACGGATGAAAGTCAGTACAGAAACAGGCAGTGTGAAGAGCACATATCACGCACTGTCTATTAGCAACCATCGATTTCGTCTCACGGAAGTTATTACCTATCACTTTGCGCTTATCAATTGGCCAATCGAGAGTTATTTGTGTAGGATACGTGAGTGTTAGATGGTCGGTGCAACATAAACAAACAATGTTGTGTCGTTAGGCCGTATGCCAACTATAATATCAAGGTAAACATCGGTTCTTAAATCACTAAATAATGTTAAATAGTTGCGGAATATTGGTACAACATATTTGCGTATTTATAGGTTAACGAGTGACTTGTCTCCATTTACAGTGACTGCTTGTGTGGTAAGGAAGCGTATCACCAGTGATAAGGTACAGTCCACAACTATAGTAACGTTGAGTACTAGAAAATCTTTCCACTAACGTAAGTAAATTATTTAGGTACAATAATATACCATACTTCAGATATAATTAGACGTTAATATTCTAAATACGTCTTTTAATAACAAAATATACTACCCTGATTTTAAGCTAGAGATACTGAAATAATCGAAGGTGAGAAACTCTTGGTGGGTAGAATTTCAATATCAGTTATTTTCAACACATACCTACATCACACAAAAATAAGTTTGTGTACTTAAGGTAGTCCATACTCAACATAACACTACTTGAAATGCCTGCATTCGTCGAATCCAGACAGAAGGAGCAGTTGCAAGTCAGCCGGAATAACCAAAAAGCGATAACGATTACAATATAGTCTGCGGTATATACTTTGATATTTTCAACTCACTAAATGCAAGAGTTTCTACATACTTTCAGGTGAAAATGGGCTAGGTGAGTCCTAGGTGAGTTGATAGAGAAGGTTTCTAGAAAGTAATGAGAATATACGGAGTAGATGTCAAGTTGCTGAAAGCAGTGAAGAGCACATTTGAGGGTGCAAAGACATCAGTACGTGTGGAGAATGAGCTGAGTGAGTTCCTTGATTTGAATGTTAGGTTGAAGCAAGGGTGTGTGATGTCTCCATGGTTGTTCAATATATATATGAATAGAGTCCTGAAAGAAATACAAGGAAGAGCAGTGGATGTTGGTGTACCTCTGATAAAAGTGGGAAACGGTCAGGCTATGGAGATCGTCAACTCTTTTAAGTATCTGGGCAGTGTGTTGAGTAAAGATGGGACTATGGATGAAGAAGTGCGGGAGAGGGTACAACAGGGGAAGAGGGTTGTAGGAACACTAAAAGCAGTAACAAGAAATAGGGTGGTCAGTATGGAAATGAAGAAGTCCTTGCATGACAGTGTGGTAATCCCGACACTGACTTACGGAAGCGAAGCATGGACGTTGGTTGAGAGACTCAGACCAAGAGTGAGAGCAGTGGAAATGAATTACTTAAGGAGTGCGTGCGGAGTTACATGGAGGGATAGACAGACTAATGAGGAAGTAAGAAGGAGGTGTGGTGTGGAGGTAGATGTGCTGGAAAGTGTGAAAAGGAACAACTTGAGATGGTTCGGCCATATGGAACGTATGGAAAGCGAGAGAATGACTAAGAGGGTGTACGAGAGCAAGGTAGAGGGACAGAGAGGGAGAGGTAGACCGAATGAGAGGTGGAAGGATGGAGTGAGGAAGTACATGAACGAAGGTGGTGCTGGTTGGGGGAGGGGCGTCGACTGACTGGGGACAGAGGTGCATGGGGGCCGTTCATTCGTGGCCACCCCTTCGGGGATCACGGCGTCAGGCAATAGATAGATAGATTGAACGAGTGGAAGTTGCCTGTACTGCTGTTTGCTGATGATACAGTTCTGATGAGCGATAGTGAATGGGAGTTGCAGGGGCTGGTAAATACGTTTGGAACAGTGTGTGAAAAATTGAATCTGAGGGTAAATGCGGGGAAAAGTAAGGTTATGGTCTTTGAAAGGGGTGCAGCCACAGAGTGTGAGGTGAAGTTGAACGGTCAGAATATAGAGAATGTCAGCTCATTCAAGTATCTAGGGTTAGGCAGTGGGTTGAGTAAAAATGGGAGCATGGATGAAAAATTTAGGGAGAGGATGCAACAGGGGAAGAGGGTTGTAGGAACGATGAAAGCAGTAACAAGACATAGGGTGGTCAGCATGGAAGTAAAGAAGTCCTTGCATGACAGTGTGGTAATCCGACATTGACTTAAGGGAGCGAGGCATGGACGTTGGTGAAGAGACTCAAACCAAGAGTGATAGGGGTGGAAAGGACTTACCTGAGAAGTGCGTTCGGAGTTACATGGAGGGATAGAGTTGTAGACAGACGAAAGGAAGTACGAGAGAGGTGTGGTGTGAATGTAGATGTGCTGAAAAGTGTGAAAATGAACACCTTGAGATGGTTCACCCATGTGGAACGTATGGGAAGCGAGAGAATGACTAAGAGAGTGAGGTGGAAGGACAGAGAGGGAGAGGTTAACCGAATGAGTTGTGGAAGGATGGAGTGAAGAAGTATATGAGTGAAGGTGGTGCTGGATGGGAGGAAGGGGGTCGACTGACTGAGGACAGGCATGGGGCCGTTACATTCATGGCCACACCTTCGGGGATCACGGCGTCCGGCAATAGATAGATAGTCCTTTTTTTACAACTATTCTTCCTTTTTTTCATCCAATATAATAGATTTGGCCAATACAAAAAATGGTCAATCGGGTGGCACTGGAGGTGACACAAGTTCTATGATCCTCTAGCCATTAAAGGGTTAAGCAATCAGGAGTGCCTGAATGAGAGCTAATATGTCATAAAATCCCCTGCACTGAAAGGGTTAGTATATACAGTATGTGCATATATATATAGTATATATTTATATATATATATATGTCTATACTGTATATACTCTCAGTGGGGCTCGGACCACCAACAGTCAGGACGATTGTCAATGCTTTGACCAACTCTACCACGGTGTGACAGAGTTGGTTAAGACTTTGATAATCGTCCTGACTGTCAGTGGTTCGAGCCCCACTGAGAGTAGCTTACAAGGGTTGTGAGATATAGTTTTGCCATCCGCATGCTCTCCATTCGCTTCATATAACCATAACATTCACTCAACATTCTCCACAACATTCACCTTAACACCGCACCTCTCACATACTTCCTGGTTCGTCACTCTGTCCATCTACATGACTCCACAAGCTCTTCTTATATGGCTCATTTTGACTGCTCTCACTCTCAAGTTGTGTCCCTCTTGGAACGTCCACGCTTCACTTTCATAAAGTCATAATGGGGACTACAACACTATCATGCAATGACATCTTTGCTTCCATACTTCCATATCACCTTCTTCAATGCGTCTACAACCCTCCTGCCCTGCTGCTTTCTGTCACTCTAGAGACTTCCATCCTTAATCAACACACTGCCTAGATACTTTAAAGATATCACATTTTCCATCTTTTTTTACCTGGATCTCACATTTGGTTATATCATTCCTCCCAAAAACCATAACTTTGCTATTATCCACATTTATCTTCAAAATCCAATGTTCACTTACTGTAATTCCGAATCCGCTTACTAAGCTTTACAGCTCCCACTCATCATGGCTTAACAGCACAGTATCATCCGCAAATAACAGCACAGGCATCTTCCAATAATGTCCTTCTCTTATCAATGTCACTCCAGTAACCACTACTCTCCCTTGAATCTCTTTAACCTGTACTCTACCGTAGGATATAGTGACAAAAGTGCCTTGCAGTCCCAAGCATTGTGGCCAAAATGGCAAGAGAGAACAACTTTCCACCTCAAGAGACGAAGCAAGACTGGCTATCCCACCCTTCAGTGGGTCTTATATAAGCTGAGAAGTGTTGCCATATCGAGAGCAGTGCTCAAACGGTCGTGGTACCAGGTATAGGCAGTTACAAGGAAAGTACATTACTGACGGCGATTCACCGTCGCTGGGACTGGGGAGTGACTTATCTACTGACGGCGATTCGCCATCGCTGGTATTGGAGGGGTTAATAACTCCCTCCCTGAATAAATTTAACAACCATGGAGACATTACACACCCTTGCTTCGACCCAACTTTAAAATTAATGAACTTCTTCAACTCACTCTCCACGCTCACTGCCTATTTTGCACCCTTATACATGCTCTCTACTGCTCTTAGTAGCTTGCCACCTACTCCATATATCTTTAGGATCTTTCACATTCCTTGTCTCTCCACTCTGTCAAAGACCTTTTTTAAATCCATGAAAGCCGCAGATATCTCTTTAACCTTCTGTAGATAATTCTCTATTATAAATTATTATGTTCTCTCCACCAACCAACTCTACTCCTAAAATCGATTAATGAAATTAACAAACACATGTGGCAGTCCGGGGATTCGAACCCAGGACGCTCACACCGAAAATCAACACACTATGCGCTGCACCACGAAGACAGTTAAAGAATACTGCACAAGCCTACGATTTATTATGCAGTTTCGAATCCTGCATACCAATCTTAGCATGTACAATATCCCAACTGCACTATCGGAGGCTATGCATAGGTGAAAGGAAATAGTAATTAATGGGGCACTTAACCCTAGGGAAGGCCTCTCGATAAACTACTACTGAACCCGAATGAATTATTATGTTCTCTCCACCAACCAACTCTACTCCTAAAATCGATTAATGAAATTAACAAACACATGTGGCAGTCCGGGGATTCGAACCCAGGATGCTCACACCGAAAATCAACACACTATGCACTGCACCACGAAGACAGTTAAAGAATACTGCACAAGCCTACGATTTATTATGCAGTTTCGAATCCTGCATGCCAATCTTAGCATGTACAATATCCCAACTGCACTATCGGAGGCTATGCATAGGTGAAAGGAAATAGCAATTAATGGGGCACTTAACCCTAGGGAAGGCCTCTCGATAAACTACTACTGAACCCGAATGAATTATTATGTTTTCTCCACCAACCAACTCTACTCCTAAAATCGATTAATGAAATTAACAAACACATGTGGCAGTCCGGGGATTCGAACCCAGGATGCTCACACCGAAAATCAACACACTATGCACTGCAACATATCCTCTTCCTCTCCTGGAACCACCTAGTTCCTTGCCCACAAATCCCTCCGTCTCTCCTCTTACTTTGTCTATAAATATCCAACCATACACCTTTCTTACTATGCCAAGGAGAAATATTTCTCTGTAGTTTCCCCACACTCTCCTTTCTTCTTTAACTTTGTACAAAGGGACTATTATACCTGGCATCCATTCCTCTGCTTTCTGGCACTCTCCCTTTTTCCCATGCTAATCTGCACAACTTCCAGATCCACTCAATCACTATTGTTCATACATACATTATAATTTCCCCACACACTCTATGTATTCCTGGTGTTTTTCCCGAATCAGCCTCCTTAACCATCTCTACCACTTTCGCCCTTCTGATTGCCTCCTCTCCCCTTTCATCTCTCCTTCTTCTTGCCATTAGCCACCCACTTATTCTCGCACTATGCTCACTTTCCATATTCAGTAGCTCACAGATAAGAAATGCTCCCTCCCCCTCTTTGCTCTCTCTCTCTTTCCCACCAGCATTACTCCATTCTTATCCTTCACACCACTACTACCTCATTTTCCACTTTATCTCAATTCCTTCACCTTCTTCCAAAACAATTTCCTGCTTTTATGCCATTTTGCACTTAGACTCCTTCCAAACTCTTCATCCTATCTTCTTTACTCACTCTCAATACTCTCTTCATCCCTATTCGTTTTTATACATACATCTCTTTTCCAGTTATCTGTTTCCTCATTACCTCTGCTCCCCAGCCATTCCTTGAAAGTTTAGTTCTTAGCTTCCACCGCTGATCCATCCACTCCTCTACCTCTCTTCCTTACTCTACATACCGACTCACATGCTGCACACACACACACACACACCCACATATATATATATATATTGTTACGAAGGGGGCCGGGGGAAAACAGATGCTCAAATAGCCTACTGACAATCTAAATATAATTGCTTCACACCACAAGAACTCTATACTATCACACTATCCTAGGCGAGGTCGCCACTGTTAGGAAGGGGGCCGGGGGAAAACAGATGCTCAAATAGCCTAGCCCTCAGCACTGGCAAAAAGACAACGCCGTAGCAAAAAGACACCAATGCTGTAGACCTGCACCCAACACTGCCCACCGAACCACACTAACCCTGCAACAGACACGCTCTTAATATCTGACTCAAACACCAAGACACGCAGGTTCTCTAGGAAACATGGTTATCTTCCTCTTGGCTCTATTAAAGCAGCAACAAGGAAACACAAAAATATCTATTGCCCCCTAGTCTGGTAGATAATGCGTACAGTATTTAAGAGTACTTCTATTCTAGACTGCAAATAACTGAGGAAACATAACACTGCCAGACTCCCAGACACTTCATAGTATGCCCAATCGCTTAGGAATTAGGAATAACATGAAGCAGAAACATGGGGAAAGTCTGAGCACTATCCTACCACCTGAAACACAGTAGTTGGCATTCCAGTAGGTTGTGATATGCTACCCGTGAGCATACCTCCAAACCACTGTGAATGTCAACTTCAATAATAAAGGATAAAAACATATAATAATAATATGCAATGCAGTTAAACAATGGGAAAGAAATGCAAGGAAATCAGTGTCGAACCTTATAGACTAAGATTGCCAAAGAAGAAATGAATGCAGTCATTAACACCTTACGAGCGGCCTAGGCGGTATTTTATATGTACCGCCCAGCGGGGTGTTTTTACCCTAAATAGGGTTGTTTATGTGATTATTTTCATGCCTAAATAAGACCCAGAGCATAAAACAAGTATCTATTCCTGAAAGGGCATAAACAGAGCTTTCCAATGACACCCCAACCATCCTTATACGACCTCTGGTTCTCTTGCAACGATCGCGCAACACGAGTGCAAAAACCATGTAATTAGGTAGTTTCCCTACATAATTCCCTGTGCAGCGAGTGCGTGAGGGTGGAGGAGGGTGGGATTCATGTCAGTAGGGCCGCCGCGGTGGTCTGGAGCAGTCATACGTTTGCTACGCTCCTCCCACCACTCATCTCTCTCTCTCGGCAACATTACGTGGTGAAAATGGCACACGACATAAGTTGTGAACCGCCACTTAGTTCACATTTATTTCACACGACATAAGTTGCGCGCCGCCAAAGAAGGGTTAATATTAAACTAAAGATGTTGAAACAAAAACAATATGCTCAATATGACTCCAGCCCCTGTTATACTTCAATCAAACAATGGAACCAAAAAAATATGCGGTATTTAACGGGAAAATCAAGAAGCAAGCCAACAACGTCAGACAATGATGTTATCACGGCGAGAGGCGAGACTGGAGTGGAGCCCTGCAGTGGCGAGAGTCGAGCTAGGGGCCTCGCATGGCGAGGAAGGGCTCCAGGCGTCGCAAGAATACTTAATTATCTCAGGCAGCCTGTGCTCTCATTAACAACAATAGTAATCAAATAAAGCATAAGACAACATTGTGTAAACTTATGATAAACGAAATCAATTGCCCTAAGGCTAAACAAAAGAGGTAATTACACTCGAGGCAACAAAGGCAATGTGTTGCACAGAGAGGCGCCAACCTGACAAGGAGGCTCACGTGGGTATAAGTCTATAAGAAAGAAAGAAAGCAAACTAGCCTCTCACAGGGCTAGGTGAATTATTATAACACACATACAACTAAACTGGGGTTTTATAAGTTCAGGGGAATGTGACACCCTCACACCCAGGGGGAGTCTGTTGGTGCATCTTGAAACAACAGACAGCTTATACTTCAGTAACACTACAAGACATACACAACTACAGTCTTTTTTAGTATTTTTATAGTTTTTATATTTTTGTATTTAAATATTTTCTTCTATACAGAAACAAAGCAACTCCTACTTTACGACCGTACGCTGGGCTACACACGGCAACCAACAAGCACCAGACGTAAACATGCTAATCAAACCAAAGTAGGACACCAACATTGACTGAACGGCGAGGGTTCTCCTTAAAACATACCCTCCCGTGAAAAACAATCAGCCATAACAGTATCAAAACTTAGCAGCCATGGGTCGACCCTGAACGGACAACCGTGCCAAAGCCTCGGCACCCACCTTGAACACCCTAGATTTAGCCTGTTTGTTACAAGGGTCTTTCATCTTCGTGTTCATGCTGCTAACCGGGATAGCCTCCGGGTATCTAGTGGTAGTATCAATTAAAGTGTGCAAGTATTTATCTCCCGAACTGGTGGGTAATAATGGGCCAACCATGTCAACTATGACACGAGTCAATGGCTGTTCAACTGCAGGTGTAGGGATCAAAGGTGCCACGGGTATTCCTGGGTGGGGTTCTCCAACTACATTACCAATATGACATCAAAAAAGAAGCCACCGATGAATGCATATTAGGCCACCAAAAATGAAAGAGTAGCCTATTAGTAGTCTCACATACCCCTAAATGACCCGCCAGTGGTGCCACATGCGTTAGCCTAACCAGCTCCTCCCTGAACTGGGCAGGCACCACTAACTGCTCCTCCCCCAAGCCTGAGTTCGTATCCGGCGTCCACTGCCGATACAACAATGCCCCTTTTATAATAAAGTTCTCTGCTTGACCGTTCTTCCCACCAGTCGTACCAACCTTCTTAAACAGGAGGCCCAGACTCGGGTCCTCTTGCTGCAACTTGCTCAATTTGTTTCTAGGTAGCTCCATCAAGGCAGTTACCTCTGACCTCTCAAAAATATCAGAAATTTGAGTCGGTATCACTATGTCAGACTCCTCGTCCGGCACTAGGTCACCTCTACTAGTCACGGTAGCCTCACTGGGGTCAGCCAAGCCCACAGCTGTCTCCGGACCAGTGTCATCTAGTAGCGCATCATGGGATGGCCCGCACTCATGGCTGTCGGCCCCCGCATCCACTAAATCATCCACCTGTTGTGCCAAATGTGCCACTGATTGGGTAACTGCACCAACAGGGTATATAGAGTCCATATTATCTTCTTGCAAACAACCACCACCAGGGGGCACAAAAGCAGCCTCAGCGACGACTATAGGAGGCAGAAAAACTACATCCCCTGCCAAGTCAGTCCCGAGCAAAAAGTCCACCTCCTCAACTGGCAGAGTGTCCACCATAGCCACCTTACACTCGGCAGTCAAAAGTGGGCACTCTAGGGTCACCGGGACTAAATCACAGAATTGTTCACTGTTGATTCCCCTGCACATAACAAACTCTCCCGTTCTAATAGGTCCCCCTGTCAGGTTGCGACACATAGATTGTTGCGCACCAGTATCCCTAAACACCTTGACAGGGTAAGTCTGCTCCCCAACCCGTACAAATCCATCATGTATGAATGGCCGACACCAATCAGGGGAAGTCTGGTTATGCTCAGGAGGTGATACCATCTGGGGCGGCAAAGTGCTTACTATCCTGCTTCGCGCTGGCCAACACTGCCCCCAAAACTCACCAGTACCTGGCTTGCCTTTCACAGGCACCTCCCACCAACTGGACAGCCTTGGGTTCCTGGGTAGCCTTCCATTTAGCACACTGAGGTTTAATATGACCCTCTTGCTTGCAAAAATAACATATCACTTCCGTAGAAGCTTACTGGTTGTCAGCCTTGGTATAATGTTGTGTTTTATTTGTGGTACCTTTGGGTGATGATGGGCGAGCTGATACTGTGGATGCTTAGTGCACAGGTCGGTCTCTCCTGTCACCAATGCTCCCCATGCACGTGCCATGCTGGGCTAGTGCAAAGTCATCAGCCCAAACTGCTGCTTCCCTTATTGATTTAAACTGCTTTTCTTTTAATTTTACCCCAATGTCCTTTTCAACTATGCTTGTAAACTGCTCCATCAGCCAAACCTCACACGCCGCCTCAAAAGTACCAGCTGACTCTGAATGCAGCCACTTAGCTAGAGTATCACGCAGGACCTGGCACATTCCACGTGCAAGTCCCCCTGCCGCTTCCGAGCCCCCTTGAAGGCCAACCTGTAAGCCTCGGGACGCAGCTCATAGGCTTTTAACACAGCCTCTTTAACCCGGGAACTGCGGGGAGACTCTTAAGAGTAAGGGAAAAAAAAATCCATTTAAAACACCAACAAAAAAAAAAAATTGTTTTTATTTATTTATTGTTTTATTTTGTTTTGCCCCTGGGCCATGCCAAATATCACTCCTCCACCTCCCCTCCTTCCCCACTTTCCTCCCCTCCTTCAGTTATCACCTATTTTCCCTGTTATTCCCTTATTCTGTGGTCTATTTTCGTGCTAACATTAGCGAGTTGGTAGCAGGGCGTTGTCATCACTGTTACCAAGCGTGGGAAAGAGCGAGAGAGAGACTATTGCGGAACAGTGTCTCTCCAGACAAGGGGAGGGGTGGAGGGCAGGGAGGTTGCCTCAGCCATACATTATGTAACTCCCGGCCTGTATCGCCGATTTTGACCATCCAAACACTGTTTCCACTTGTTTTATTGTTGTAACAAGTTAATACCTTTATAATCAACCTATAATAGGCGCATATGGATAAGTATTAATGCTATTTATGGTAAAATAACGATGTTAGTGATGGGAACAGCTCAAATACGTCAGCACAGGAGTGTGGTGTCTCATACCCTCCATGCGCACTTCTTAGGTTAAGTACATCATACTCTAGCTCCTGCACTTCTAGGCGATCGTATGCATCAAGAGCCTTGCCTTTTAAAAGCCACTGATACTCGTGGGCCTTCTTCTCAAAATGTAAGAACCACTCTGTGACCTTAAGTTCATCGAAGGCCGAGTTTCAGCCGTCGAGACAACAACACCTCTTCTGCCTCCTCCCTTGATGCATGACCAGCATTATTCCCTTGTCGTCCTTGCCCACTAGTTTCCAACTTGGTCTTCTCCAAATCTGCCTGTATTCTCTTCTCTATTTCTCTATCTATCTCCATCTTCCTCACCTCAAGCTCTCTATCTTTCTCTCTCTGTCTCTCTCCTTTTTCTCTATCTCTCTGTCTCTCTTCTCTCTCTGCCTGTATTCTCTTCTCCAATCTCTTAAGCTGCAATTCAACCTCTGGACTCCTTCTCGACCCTATCGGGGTTATAGGAGGAAACTGGGCATAAGGGGTACATTGTGCTGAGCAGCCACCGTATGAGTGGCAGTGAAATGCTGGGGTGTGGCCCACGACACATGGGGGGAACAAGGAGGATACTGGGGATTGCTAGCATAACTTGAAACAAATGTACTGGCCATAGGGGCATGAATATAGCCCTGTGAAAATGAAGGGGCCGTACTGATAGGGTTAAATGCTGACGGTGGAAGCGTGGTGGCTGGTGCGGTGGTATTAGTAGGAGACTGTCTAAATACAGTATCACCTTGCTCTGGAGTTGTTTCTCCACTCCGGGCCCCAGTAGAATAATAGCTAGCCTGACTGCTAGGACACTGCGGCACATGCAGGATGGTGCCATCATCCACAACACATGTACTAGCTTCAAAATAAGGACCACTAGGCTGCGCAGCCAACTTGCACACCTCTTTAACTAACTCTGCCTTAGACATACCACTGCACCACCACCCATACACCTCCAACACACGTCTTAATTCATCACTACTCCTGCTAGCAACCTCTTCTTGACTAGGTTGCGTTGTAATAAACTGCAAAACGTCCTCCTTCCCCACAATATGAACAGGAATGTAATCAACATGCAACATCTTAGCAATAGTTGTGGCCACGGGTTAATGAAATAAGAGTACTATGTCCGTAGACTTTCAACTGCAAGAAAAATTTAATGACAATCTAAATATAATTGCTTCACACCACAAGAACTCTATACTATCACACTATCCTAGGCGAGGTCGCCACTGTTAGGAAGGGGGCCGGGGGAAAACAGATGCTCAAATAGCCTAGCCCTCAGCACTGGCAAAAAGACAACGCCGTAGCAAAAAGACACCAATGCTGTAGACCTGCACCCAACACTGCCCACCGCACCACACTAACCCTGCAACAGACACGCTCCTAATATCTGACTCAACACCAAGACACGCAGGTTCTCTAGGAAAAATGGTTATCTTCCTCTTGGCTCTATTAAAGCAGCAACAAGGAAACACAACAATATCTATTGCCCCCTAGTCTGGTAGATAATGCGTACAGTATTTAAGAGTACTTCTATTCTAGACTGCACATAACTGAGGAAACATAACACTGCCAGACTCCCAGACACTTCATAGTATGCGCAATCGCTTAGGAATTAGGAATAACATGAAGCAGAAACATGGGGAAAGTCTGAGCACTATCCTACCACCTGAAACACAGTAGTTGGCATTCCAGTAGGTTGTGATATGCTACCCGTGAGCATACTTCTAAACCATGTGAATGTCAACTTCCATAATAAAGGATAAAAACATGTAATAATAATATGCAATGCAGTTAAACAATGGGAAAGAAATGTAAGGGAATCAGTGTCGAAGCTTATAGACTGAGATTGCTAAAGAAGAAAGGAATGCAGTGATTAGTATTAAACTAAAGATGTTGAAACAAAAACAATATGCTCAATATGACTCCAGCCCCTGCTATACTTCAATAAAACGATGGAACAAAAGACATATGCGGTATTTAACGGGAAAATCAAGAAGCAAGCCAACAACGTCAGGCAATGATGTAATCACGGCGAGAGGCGAGACTGGAGTGGAGCCCTGCAGTGGCGAGAGTCGAGCTAGGGGCCTCACGTGGCGAGGAAGGGCTCCAGGCATCGCAAGAATACTTAACTATCTCAGACAGCCTGTGCTCTCATTAACAACAAAAGTAATCAAATAAAGCATAAGACAACATTGTGTAAACGTATGATAAACGAAATCAATTACCCAAAGGCTAAACAAAAGAGGTAATTACACTCGAGGCAACAAAGGCAATGTGTTGCACAGAGAGCGCCAACCTGACAAGGAGGCTCACGTGGGAATAAGAAAGAAAGAAACAAACTAGCCTCTCACAGGGCTAGGTGAATTATTATAACACATACAACTAAACTGGGGTTTTATTAGTTCAGGGAATGTGACAATATATATATATATATACATATATATATATATATATATATATATATATATATATATATATGTGTGTGTAGAATGTGTAAGTTTCAGGGGTTATTCAATATCAATATAGATATAAAGGGAGTAAAGAAAGTAGGTTGTATCCTTAACTTTATTACTATAACAGTTATATAACTCCTAAGTGGGTATACTTGGAATTATTCATGAGGAGATAAAATGTCATTATAGACTTATAAGGTAAGTGTTACTAACAGTCTCTGACTTCGATTATGTGTCAATCTTAGTCTAATAAGAGTTAAGTCATGGGGAAAAGGGTGACCAGTAGGAGAGGGTAAATGAAGTAACCTTCCTTCTGTCAGTCCTAGTGTAGAGTGCTTAGTGAGGTTTAAGGGTTTTGTAGAGTGAGCAGGTTTAAGGCAGTGTCTAGCCTTAGCCAAGTAATAGGGGAATGGGTGCTTGCAGAAGAAGGTGTGTATATCTTCTCTGCTTCAGTGCCTTAGGTAGAGTTAATTATTTACTTACCTCTGTGCTAGAGGTAAGGAGGAGTTGCTGACACAGCATTCATTAGCTGGGTCATGTGCAGGTGTAATGTGTAATGTTTACATCCTGTGCCATCTTCGTAGGCATAGCAGTGGCACTCTGTGGTGCTTAATACTCGTATTTTGTGTTGTCTAAGGGAGAAGGTGTTTACCATAAGTTGTTTATACTTTATAAGTATAAACAATATATATAAGTATAAACAATATATATAAGTATAAACAATATATATTGTTATATATCTATGATGAGATTGACTTGGTGAATATTTAATGTGTAGTGATATATGTGATTTACTAAAGGGGTTAATGGGTTATAGTGGATTACATATTATGGGGTATATTACATACATACATACATACACACATATATATAGATATATTCAGTCCTTTATATAATGCTGATGGAACATAGGTGGGCATATTAAGTGATTGAGTCTAGTTTACTTGCATATACTGTATATTTGAGTGTAATATGCGTGTTACACACACACATACAGTATAATTTAGGGGAGGTGTGGTGCAGTGGTCTTGTCACTGGCCTGGTAATCCAAAGGTCCCGGGTTCAAATCCCGATGTATCAATGGGAAGATATTATTGGGATGGAATTTGTGCTGTACCTAGTATCAGTGCATTACCACAAGCCCACCGAAACGTCAATAAAATACCCTCATTGTTCCCTGATTAAATAGCACTGTATGAATATTCCCATATTCAAAATATGCTATAGGGGTGCAATGCCTGGTGAGTTATCTGCTCAACAGGTGGCGTTGTGTGTGTGTAAGTGTGAGAGTCCGAGTGTAGGGGGTGAAACAGTGAAGCACGGGAACGAGATAGCTTCAGAGATGGGGTCGTTTCGGGCCATGAGTGAGCACCGTGCCTCATGTGAAGGCAAGATGGCAGGTGCTCGTTGTACTCTACGTGCTTCACATGTCTCACTCCCTAGACCGGAACAAGACCTCACGGGCTTCACTGTTCATTGTAAAGCGGTGAATGTTAAGGCTCTCAGCCTATGCCCGAGAGGAAGTAAGTTGGAATATAGAAAAAAAAAAAAAAAAAAAAAAATATACAGGGTGTCCCGTGAGTTTTGTTTATTCTATATACATGGGCTTTTGAAGACATGTTTTTGCAGTTATGGTCCATTAAAGTGGACATTGTGTTTGTTTTTCGTCCTCTAATTAACCCGCTGAGGACCAGTAGTTTATAATAAATGTACCACCAGGGACCGGCTTTTTTGATTTTTTTTTTTCCAGAAACAATAGCGAATTGGTTAGGAATGAAGGAAAAACCACAAAAAAATGATCAAAAAGCTCAAGAAATGGTCCTACGGAGCCCCCGAAAGTTGATTTTACAAGAGTAAAAAAATTAAGGCAAATACACCCAAAATATCGTTTTTTTGCGCGCTCACGCGCACACGGTTGAACTTTGAGAGTTTTCAACCATCGTCAAGGTTGCGTGGGATACTTACACAGTTCCCATACAAATCTGAGCCCTCTAGGTGCCATAGGACCGGACCGGCCAGGACGCATCGTTTGCGTCGCTGGGGTTTAGCGTTACATACCGGTACATTGAGGACACATGGTTTGCGTCGCTGGGGTTCTGTGGGTTAAATAGTATAGAGACGAAAATAAGTAGTGTATGATAATGTATAGTATCAATTTGTCATAGAAACACCAACAAATACACTCTAGATTTCTAAATTTTCCCATGACTACGAGTTGAGTATTACAAATATAACACAAAAGAGTATATTCACTTCATTGCCATGGGCAGATGAAGAAAGATGCAGAGGAGCTTATTATGCTTCATTAAAATATTTATACCATACTCCATCATACACTACTCAATTTTATATCTATTTCTTTAATTTAGAAGACACATCAGAATAAACATTGTTAAACACGCAAAACTGGCATGTGAAAAGGAGGGGATTTGTATGTTTTTTTTGTCACATTTAGCCAATTTTCCATGTAAAGAAAATTAGTAGCGATAACGCTAAATAATGTATGATGGTGCATGGTATTAATACTTTACGAAAACACCAAAATATCCTCTGTAGCTCTTTTCTACTCTCTGTGATGATGAGCTTAAAATTAAGTTTGGTTTGTTTCTTGAAATATTCAACTCGATTCCAAGGATTTTAATATACAGAACGATACCTTGAAGTTTTAGGAGTCAGTTTGAAGTATTGATAAATTGCTTTATCATACACTTCTTAGTTATTTTTCCTATCCTCATCTTATTGAAGAAAAACCGAATTAAAATTTACAAAAAAAATCCGAAAAGCTGGCTTGAAAGGCCAATAACTGCATAACAATGCCCCCAAAAGTAAATGTGTATATAACAGTTTTTACCTAAAATTACTTGATCATTCATCTCTGAAAGTATCTGACAAAACTTGTATAGCCTATATACAGTATATTTATGTATGTATATGTATGTGTGTGTGATTTTGTTTTTCTATGTAAGTGAGGGAGACCAAATGCAGAGCAGCCTGTAGAGAGTGCCTCCCCCAGAGTTGAAAGAATGACAGGGCAAAAATCAAGGGACGTTCGAGCCAAAATGCCTGGACACACGGAGTTTGAAGCAATTTACGTCATAGGAAGAGCGAAAGACTGATTCTGGAGAGAGTTTCAGAGCTCAGATGTTGAATAAAAGAAAGACTGAGAGTAACGTTTCACTCTTGGGCTGGAGAGTTGCACAAAGTAGGGGTGGGATTGTGTTTCATGACGGGTACCATGTACCCTATGTAGAGGAGGTGGTATACACTGGGAGAGCTCTGAGGAACACTGATGATTGTAGTACTGATAGAATAGCAGGAGAGATGTAACATTGCGCCGAGGAGAGAGAGATTGCAGAGAGTTGGTGAGTGGACGGGAGTTAATGATACAACAAGCCTTCCTTTCTACTTTGTCTAGGAGTGTGGTGTGAGAGGATCCTCCCCACACATTTGAACAATACTCAATACAAGGATGTATTGTGCCCCTGTACAGAACAAGAAGCTGTGCAGGAGTAAGGAACTCCTTGAGGCCGTTGAGCACACTCAGCTTCTGGGAGCCTGCTTTAGCAAGACTGGTAATATGGTCCCTCCATGTGAGAGCAGAAGAAAAAGAGACACCAAGAATATTGAGAGAAGATGAAGGATTGATTTTTGTATTATTGAAGTATAAGGGATAGTCCTCTGGGAGTTCCCGACGGGTAGTAAGATGGAGAAATTGTTTTTTGGAAGCATAAAAGGCAACAAGGTTTTCCCTGTCCCAATTGGAAATAGTAGTTAGATCAGAAGATAAGTGGTGTATGGCTTCATTCCATTTGTATTTGAGGGATTACTGGCTGGGGCGTTCTGGAAAACTAATTGAGTAGTGTAAGGTAGACTCGGACTGGAGGTACAGTTGAGAAGATAATTTATAAAAATTAGAAAGAGAATGGGAGATAGGACAGAGTCGATAGGATGAGGAAGTGAGCGATGGCCGTCCAAAACCGCAGCTATGGAACGGCCGGAAAGGAAATTAGAGACAAAGGCACAGATGGAGGGATAGAAACCGAAGGAGGGTAGTTTAGAAATTAAAGATTTGTGCCAGACTCTATCGAAGGCCTTCGATATGTCTAGTGCAATACAAAAGGTCTCACCGAAGTCCCGAAAGGAGAATGACCAAGAGTTAGTAAGATATGAAAGAAGATCACCAGTAGAACGACCATTAAGGAAGCCATACTGGCGATCTGAGAGTAGATTATGAGAAGAGAAATGCTTAAGAAATTTGGAAGCAAGAATAGTTTAAACAAATTTGGAGATAAAAGAGATAAGAGCAATAGGACGATAGTTGGAGGGTTGAGAGACGTCACCCTTCTTTGGGACAGGTTGAATGAGAGCAAACTTCCAGCAAGAAGGGAAGAAGTTAGAGGAGAGACAGAGACAAAAGAGTTTGCCTAGGCAGTAAGTCAGCACGGAAGCACAGTTTTTGAGTATAACAGGAGGAACACCGTCCGGACTGCACGCATTCGAAGAGGGTAGAAAGTACATCTTTAGAAGAGATTAGGATATTAGGCATAGGTAGGAGAGTGTGGGATGGAGAGGAAGGAATAGCACCGGAATCATCCAAGGTGGAGTTTCTAGCAAAAGTTTGAGCGAAGAGTTCAGCTTTGTCAAAGGAATAAGTCATGGTTGTGCCATCAGAGTGGAAAAGGGGAGGGAAAGACGAGGAAGAAAAATTGTTGGAAAGGTTTTTGGCTCGATGCCAGAAAGCTTGGGAAGAGCTAGAGTTGGATAGTTCAGTGCATTTAATATTGATGAAAGAGTGCTTGGCAAGTCGAAGAACAGATTTGGTTTGATTCCAGGCAGAAACATAGGAAGAATGAAATTCTTGAGTTTTAAGGCGTCGGTACTGTTTGAATGCTTCCTCCTTGTTGCTGACGTAAGTAGAACAAGCGTGAGTAAGCCAAGATTTGTTTGCATTAGACTGAGAGAAAGAAAATGGAATGTACGAGGGGATATCGTAAAGTTTTAATTATCACCCAGAAGTTATTGAACTATGTCGATGAAATTTTGTCAGTGTAATAACTGGTCCTTATGTGCATGATGGTGAAAAAAATTTCTCCTAAGGTCGTTTACTTTTTTTACAGGTTGCGCTAGATGTCAGTAACCTGCAAGATGGAGAAGATTGAAGCTCGCAGCGTGATTAAGTTCCTACATTTGAAGGGTTACAGTGCCCGGAAAATCCATGATGAAATGAAGTCTGTCTATGGTGATGATTGCCCGTCATATGACACTGTTGTGAGGTGGAAAAAGGAATTTCCTTCATTTCATCATGGATTTTCCGGGCACTGTAACCCTTCTAATGCAGAAACTTAATCACGCTGCGAGCCTCAATCCTCTCCATCTTGCAGGTTACTGACATCTAGCACCACCTATAAAGAAAGTAAACAAACTTAGGAAAACAAAAATTCACCATCTTGCGCATAAGGTCCAGTCATTTCACTGACAACATTTCCCGAAATAGCTCAATAACTTCCGAATGATAATAAAAACTTTGCGATGTCCCCTCGTAGGCTTCCATGCCCAAGAGGATTATCTTGGTAATGCGTTCAGCACTCTCCGAGGGTCCCCGGCCATGGAAGCAAAAGTATTTCCATGGTAAATCAAAGAAGTACTGCCGAAGAGCCTCCCAGTTGGCAGCGCCAAAGTGCCACAAGCGCCGCCATTTGGGAGGATCGGGTGGCCGTACGGGAGATATAGGACAGGTGACAGATATAAGTTTATGGTCAGAAGAGCCCAAAGGAGAGAACAGATTTATAGCAGAAGGGTTAGAAGTTAGAAATAAGTAAAGAATGTTGAGACGATCTCCGAAGCGATCCGGGATATGGGTAGGTTGCTGGACTAACTGCTCTAGGTCGTTTAAGATAGAACAGATGTAGACTTGTTCACCAGGTTGGTCAGTGGAAACAGACGAGACCCATTGGTGGTGGTGAACATTGAAATCTCCTAAGATGGAGATTTCTGCGAAAGGAAAGATGGATAGAATGTGTTCCACTTTAGAAGTTAGATAGTCAAAGAATTTTGGATAGTCAGTATAATTAGGGGAGAGATAGACAGCGCAGAAATATTTAATTTGAGTGACAAGAAAGCTTTAGCCAGAGAGTTGAGAATTCAGAAGTTAGAGGAAAGGCCACGAATGTTGGCAAAGTTAATAGTGAGAGTAGAAGGAAGTGGTCCAGAGCATTTTGGCGAGTCGTTTCCAGGGGTCATACAAATGGGGGCATTTCTGGTCCCCCTACTTTTTCCAAGTAGGATTTCTCCATTCCCTTTATATATAATATAATATTTAACTACACTCTCACACAATAGTGTAGTTGATAAAACATGGACTCTCGTACTGACTGTCTATGGTTCGAATCCCGGCTGAGAGTATATATATATATATATTACTCCCACTAACTTAACATATTCTTCGTTTGTGACTGCCTCGGCCTCAGTCAGTCAGCAACCAGCCTTTACTTCCACAAGGGGTAGGGTGGATCAGCAAGAAACAGGAAAAGAACACATATATCAGTTCACCCACAAAAAGCAAGCACACAAGCATTCATCAGCCCCCGAAATTAATTACTTCACCTCAGATGACATACTTCCGGAAAAGGTCTTCACATCAACATCTGGGATAAAGACCTTCCTGGTTTGTCATTTAAAAGGGTCCAGAGACCTTCATGTACTCTCTCTAACAAATGTCCTCCATTCATTCCTGGCATTTGTTATTTGTTTTGCTTCAACCATTCCCTTTTTACGGTTTGACACACATTCTGACACCATATCATACCAGCATCTTCTCGAATTTCCACACCTTCCTTCCATTTCATTGACATAATCTTTTAACTATTCTTTCCTCAGGCATTCTTGTCAAGTGACCATACCATCTGAGAACACTTTCTTTAACCTTTTGTTCTACCGAGTTCTTAACTCCACATGCCTCCCTCATGTTCACACTTCTTGCTTTGTCTATTCTTCGAACTCCACACGCATTTCTTAGCATTACTATACCATAGCAGAGTTTCACATCCATGCATCAATGTCGGCACCACCACACCCTCATGCAATGCTCTCACTGCTTCCATAAATAAGTTTCTGCTCCTAAACAAGGCTTTCATTGTTCCAGCTACCTTTCTTCCTTGTGTTACTCTGTTTTCTACTTAGTTTGTACATTTTCCCCTTTTCTCAATCATGACTCTCAGATACATACATTCTTCTACTAGTTCAAGCTGTTCTCCATTAATCCTTACATTATACACAGTGTTGCCTTTTCTGTCTACTACCATGGCTTTGCTTCTATTAACATATATTTTCAGACCTCGTCTTTCACATACTTCCACAAATATCTCCACCATCTGGCATAGGTCATTCTCGCCCTCAGCACATAACACTGTGTCATCTGCATTCAACACATTAGTGACAGTCATTCTGTTCCCACCACTCTCCATCTCTACTCCCTCTCTTCTTGTTCTGTCCTCTACTTCTCTCATTACCCCATCCATGTAGATATTAAACAACCAGGGCGACATCACATATCCCTGTCTCACTCCGACCTGCACATTAAGCCACTCATTTAATGCACCATTTATTCTTACACATGCTTCACTACCATCATAAGTACTCTTCACATCATTCAACAAATTGTCTTTTATATCATACAACTCTAAAAATTCCATAATGCTTCTCTTTTAATTTTGTCATATGTTTTTTTAAGATCCATAAATGCCAGGTATACCCTCCTATGTTTTTTACATGCCTTCTCTATCATCTGTCTCACTGCAGAAATATGATCCACACATCCTCTTCCACTTCTAAATCCACCCTGTTCATCACTCACTTTTCCATCGATAATTTTGTTGACTCTGTCAATCACTATTCTCGCATATACCTTACCAACCACACTCCGTACTGTACCTTTGTAACACTTACATTCATTGTCTTCACCTCTACCTTTATACAACGGGACTATCAACCCATCTTCCAGGCCACCGGCACCATTCCATTCGTCCAAGCTTTTGAATATAGTTTCCACAGCCAATCCATTGATAATTCCTTATAATTTCACACTGTATTTCATCTGCACCAGCAGCTTTTCAACTTTTTTACTGCAATCACTATTTCTACTCTAGATATGTTCCCTCTTTCTACAAAATCTCTCACTTGGCATGTGTCCATCAGAGTGCGAATGGAAGGAATTTTTCAATTTACACGATGATAACTCAAAGTTTTGTGTGTTTCTTGCGCTAATGTTATAGAATAACCTTTCCTATTTCTTGTCATGGCCATATAAAAGTGCAGAAAAATACATTTATATGACCAAAATCCGACCGAGAATATTTCAGTCCAGTGGCCATAGTATTAAACCAAGAAATTATCGTTTAGATATATTTCTATTAAATAAAATATTGATGATAGAATATTACCGACTCCATTATCGATTAGAGCAGAACAAATATGGTTGAGGCAAAACAATTGAGTGAAAAATTAGCGATAATGACAATTTTCTGTGCCGCACCCCCTGGGATAGGATATACTTGGCGCGAATATTTGAACGATCTTGGAATTACTTACGTAAGTTTAGGGCGTTGCGTGAAAGGGTTAACCAGCATCAGCTGCAGGTATCTCGGCTTCTTCAGATATTGCGCTCTAACATAGAATAAACATAACATTTATTCTGAGCAGGATTATCAATTAATGAGAAATTATTTGCTATACTATACAAATGTGCATATTTGTTATTTTTTCGGCATCTGTTCCCTGCTTTCTTTTGTATTCATCTGTTTCAGAATCATCTTTCTTTGGCTCTTGCACTCAGAGTCCCTCCATCTCGCTTGTCATTTTACCTGTAATTTGGTTTCTGATTCTGGATCCAGCCTTTTAACCTATTACAGAGATATAGAGAGAGAGGGAAAGAGAGAGAGAGAGAGAGAGAGAGAGAGAGAGAGAGAGAGAGAGAGAGAGAGAGAATATCTAGTGAACAGTACGTGTCTTCTGTGCGTGTGTGTGTGGGTGTGTGCGTAAAGTTGCTTATTGAAATATCTACAATAGAACTAGTATTCTGGAAGGGAATGCCGGAAATAATAGATGTGCTTCCTGAACCGGAAAAGGGAAGCAATTTATAAAATGTATACACACACACACACACACACACACACACACACACACTTACGTTTGTATAACTATAGTTATACATGTATATATATATATATATATATATATATATATATATATATATATATATATATATATATATACATTATATATATGCTGGGAAGTCCAAATGGAGGCAGTAGCCGCTTGAATGTTGACAACTTTATTTCCATTACAGATCCCTCTCTCCTCCCTTCCTCTCATTTATTGTCCCCTGATTGCTAACTCCGCTCTCTCTCTCTCTCTCTCTCTCTCTCTCTCTCTCTCTCTCTCTCTCTCTCTCCATGTACAGTAATAAGAACATGAAAAACTTATCACTCTTAACTTTATGCGACCTGTCGAAGGTTTTTGATAGTGTAGGACCGTAGGTCATAGAATTATTTTAATGATTTGTCTTAAGTTACAAATTGACTCGTTATGGTTTCATAATATATATTTTAATATAACTGAGTCTGGTAAAATGATGTTATATCTACAAAAATGCAATACATTATGGTGACCTCCCAAGACTCTCATCTTGGCCCCATCTCGTTTTCAATATTTGTTAACAATGTGGAAAATGTGTGCTTATTGGTACAGTATGCTGATAATACAAAGTTTACCCATGGTGATTCGGTGGATAATATTAAAATTATCAATACAAGACTTAAAGGGCATAGCTCATCACATATTTGTACTCAGGTATCCCCAGAATCGTCATTGTCAATGTACAACATATTCCTATGTACAGTATTAGGTGGCTGGGTTCTGTTGGGAATAGGGTAATGATCCCGACAGTTTTAGGTCCAATAGGACATTTGAATTTGGCGGTATCGTATCGCTTGTACGATTTCGGCTGGTTCTTTGTGTATTGTAGTTTATTCTTAAGTATAGGTTAAATATTAACTGTAATGTATAAATATCTACATCAGCTCTAGATGTATCATGAAACCAAGTTATGGGTTATAATTATTATGAGCCGGCAGCCATATGTAATTTCGCTAAGCGATCGGACGCCGGCCCTTGAGTCTCTCAATCAACACCATACAGCCAACATCTCCCCCCCCCCCCCCCCCTCCCCGCCTGCTCTGACTCAACCTACAGTTCACCATGTGCTACAAATATTAATCTATAACAACAGTCCTACATCACCAGTCCTCTAAGCTAAGTTCATTGTATCGATATTGTATTATGTGAACATTCCTACATGTCATGCAATTGAATTAGACGTGTGTGGGGGACTGGATTACACCCATCGACTACGTCGTTGGTAATTATATTATAACTATTTGTTGGGATATTTCATGTACCAGTGCTATGCAATTTAACCTCTTTATCTAAATTCCCGACAAATAATGGTCCTTCGTGCCCTAAGGCTTCCTTACCGTAGTACCGTTTTGTTTGCTTCCTTGACGCTTGTGGGCTTACAAATGGCTGCCGCCTCGTGCGTTGTTGGGCCGTTGCCGTTTCCCTAGTTTAGACCCAGCTTCTTCCCTCGTGTTTTTTACCATTTAGGCGCTGTCCCTATCTTTTTTGGGGCTAGTTTCTAGTTTTTTTGGGCGTGTGATCCTTAGCGTTTTTTGGTGGGTTAGCTGGGCTGGAGATTGGGGTAGGGGTAATTTCGTCGGGCACCATTTCGCGCTCATAGGCTAGGCTAGGCTAGGCTAGGCAGTCTAGGCCTGCAGGTGTCTGTGGTAGCTGTTCATTTCGCTTTGGTGGTGTACCTGTGGTGTTCACTGTGTTTTGTCATTGTGAGACTCATTTTTAATTTTGCTGGTGGGGAGGGTTCTCATGTGACCTTTTATATTTCAATTTCATAATAGCCTAGGCCTAGTTGCTTAAAGTGGCGGTCATGAGTGTCGGTCTTTGTTAATTCCTAAGCGATTGACAGTTAATAGTCAGACCTCATGATTGTAGCTTAACCAACTAGGCTTACCTATAAAGGGCTTTCAATAATTAGTGCTTCACCTTACCCTTTCTTTTAATGGATTTAGTATTTAATTCTTTTGTCGATACATCATGGCTCAAAGGAACCATCCCACAGCTGCGTCAGGAAGTGGCATTGGGGTGAATTTTACACCAACCTCCTCATACAATCAGAGCCCGGGGAAAGTGGTGGGTATATTAGGTCACAGTTATGTTGGTCGCCTAGGGGTTTCCCGCCGAGAGTTTTACGACCCGGGTTTTGTATTGAGGGTGTTTAGTGCCCCAGGAGCCACTCTCGATAATATTAAGTCCAAACCGGTCTGGGATGGTCTTTTGAGCCTAAGGCCCGAGATCACTGTATTAGTGTTGGGCGGTAACGACATCGTCTCTGGGGTAGTCCCGCAGGACCTAGCGGCTAAGGTCAAGGAGTTGACCTTTGAGATTGAGGCATCCACGAATGGTCGCTGCCTTGTATTGGGGTTGGAGCAGAGGGCGTCTCCTCGGGGTATACCGGCAGGTGAATACCACAAGGTCAAGAACTCGCTCAATGCTCTCCTCAAGAGGAAACATAAGCACCTTGGTGGTCGATTCTCCCCATATAGTTTCGGGAGCCAGTATATGTCCGAGGACGGCGTCCACCTCACCAATGAAGGCAGCGATCGTTTGTTGGCCCAGGTCATTAAGATGGTAAGGGACTATCTTGCGTCGCAGTAGTCGGTCTCTTCATAGATAGCCCCAGTGTACTTTATGTTGTTGTCTAGTTAGATCATTTCCTTTCGATAGTTTATGTTAAAGGGGATGTAAGTATTATGTAATTCTTTTTGAGTAAATTTCTTAAGTAATGGGGGTTTGCCGCTGTTGATTCCTAAGCGATTAACGGTTTGTAGTCTGACCTCATTGTAGTTTAAGTTGCTGAAAATTAGACCTTAATGATGACAGATTTAAAGAAACTTAAGATTCTTAAGGGAGGGAT
Source organism: Paralithodes platypus (assembly GCA_032716605.1). NCBI lineage: Eukaryota > Metazoa > Arthropoda > Malacostraca > Decapoda > Lithodidae > Paralithodes > Paralithodes platypus. The sequence continues at coordinate 18,878,799 of CM064542.1, read as the reverse complement.
GAAGGGAAGTTTAAATAGATGTTTAAGAGATCTTGATGAATTTTTATTAAGTGCCACGGCTGATCAAATTAAGGGTAAATTTGCTACTGTTACTAAATCGCTAGCCACTTACGATAATTATGCTCAGCAGGTATATGGTTTATTGACAAGTACTGACGATGTGGAAGAAGAAATGTCGGCAGATCTTGAGTACTTTGAGGACGTTAATACAGCCTTTGCCAGACTATCTTCCACCCAAGAATCAACCCCTATTAAGGATACCGGTACACCAAAGGTGACTGGTTTTAACCTGCCGAAGCTTACTTTGCCTACCTTTTCCGGGGATTCGGCTACCTGGACTGGATTTTGGGATATCTTTGAGTGTTCAGTCCATCATAATAAAACACTCACATCCATCCAAAGGTTCACATATCTCCGTGGTCAATTGAAAGGGGAGGCATTGAAGGTGATCGGTGGGTATAAGCTAGAATCTACAAGCTACGAGTCTGCAGTGGAGTTGCTGAAGAGAACTTACGGGAGAGAGGAAGTCATCAAGACCGCATTAATTACCAAATTCTTCACACTAGATCCTCCATCCTATGATGTGGCGGACCTAAAGGAGTACTATGCCTCCTTTGAGAGCCTCCTCCGATCTATGGAGACAATGGCCATCACCAAGGAGGAGATATTTAGTATAAGTATCTTGAACAAGATACCCTCTCCCCTAAAGGAAATCGTAAGACGACAACTAAGCGACTCTCCACTAAACATGGAAGCGGTGGTGCAGGTGTACAAGATTGAAGTCTTCAATATGGAGAGTACTGGACACTACCGACAAGTGGAGATGTCGCCATCTACTGCAGCTTTCCCGGTACAGACTTCTCCTAAACAGAAAAGGCCAATATCATTAGGTTGCAAGTTGTGCAGTGTCCACGGTCATCTGTGGTACCAGTGTCCTAAGTATCCTAAGGCTACACAGAAGATTGGCAAGGTTAAATCGCTTAAGTTATGTACCAGCTGTCTGGCAAGAGACCACTTCAACAGTACTTGCACCAATTCCTACATCAAACCTTGTAAGTATTGCAAGGGGAAACATTGGTTTTCCCTTTGCACCCAGTCTGATCGGCACGACGGCAAAGAAAAGGGGAGAACCCCCAAAGAGTCACATGAGAAAGGTAAGAGCGAGGGTGATAAAGTATCTGCCATGTCCATTGCTTCTCGAGAATGTCAATTGCTTCCTACTATGATGCTGCCAGTAGTGGGGAGTAATAATAATACTATAATGACGCGCACCTTACTTGTCCAGTGCTCACAGAGGTCATTCGTTCTGCGGTCATCATTACCCCAGCTCAAGTGTACCAGCAAGGGTCAAGAGAATTTGCGTCTCCATGGTTTCACTGGTGAAATAGATTCCAGTGACTATGATATCGTGGAGATTTCCTATGTTTGTAGAAGAAAGGCATGTCCCATCAAGGCTGTTGTGATCGACACACTACCTAGTTTCTATATAGCATCAGAGATTCAACCACATTTGAAATATATCAGAAGCAAGGGTTATAAACTGGCTGATGATCAACTCTCTGCTAACAATGGTATTATGCTACTGGTCGGAGCTGATTATTACTACGACCTGGTTCACCCTGGATATCGGCGGGTAGATAAGCTAATAACGCTCCCCACGATCTAAGGGTATGCCATTTCTGGATCCTATGCCACTTCCTCTCAAGATACACAGGTGGAGGTGGTTACGGTCCTCAAGGTAGCAGTAAGCCCCATAGATAAATATATTAGGCCAAATGTGTCTGAAAATACATGTACTGATATAGATTAGGTATGGGACTTGGACAATATTGGAATTGACCCACATGAACTTGATCGTGAGTCCAAGCTAGCGTTAAGCTCATATGAAGAGACTGTAACGTATGACTCTGGCAGGGGTCAGTATGTGGTAAGGCTCCCTTGGAATGATAACAAGAGTAAATTACCTACTAATTTCCATCTAGCACTTGGTAGGTTACGTGGCCTTCAGAAGCAGTTTGTCAAGGATCCAAATTATTGCGAGACTTATGCGGCAGTACTAACCGAGCAGGTACAACGTGGATTTGTGGAAAGAGTAGATCTCAGTGAGTATGGGGATAACATCCATTACCTTGCTCACCATGGGATTAAAAAGGACAGTTCCACCACTCCTGTTCGTATTGTGTATGATTGCTCTGCTAAATCCAGTGATCGCTCCTATAGCCTGAATGATTGTCTGTACACGGGTCCGTCCCTGGTCTCTGATCTCGCGCAAATTATGTTGCGCTTCAGATGTCATAAGTTTGCATGGGTCGCCGATATTGAGAAGGCCTTCCTGATGCTTCAACTCCATCGTGAAGACAGGGACTCGACAAGATTTTTATGGCCACGGGACCCAATGGATCTAGATTCAGAGTATCTGGTCTACAGGTTCAGAGTCGTCTTATTCGGGGCGACCTGTTCCCAGTTCCTCCTCAACGCTACTATCTTGCGTCATCTTGAGGAGGCTGGACTAGATCCTGACTTCAAGAATGAGATCAAGCAGGGGATCTATGTGGACAATCTTCAAGGCACTGGAGACGATGAAGATTTATTGCTCGAAAGATGCTGGGAGATCCGCGATATATTTGCCAAGGCTCATCTATACTTGAGAGAATGGGCCACTAATAGTGATCTTTTGAAAGGTCAATTTGCTTCTGACAGTGTAACTACTGAGAATAGTGAGGTGAAGCTTTTAGGCCACAAATGGGACACTACCACAGATTGTATATCCTTCTGTCACACCCCATGCGGCAGTGAGCTTATGACCAAGCGAAACTGCTTAAGCTTGTCAGTGAGGTTGTTTGATCCCCTAGGTTTTTTGCTGCCTGTCACTATCCGTGCTCGTATGTTTTTACAGCAACTGTGGTGGCTAAAACTAGATTGGGACACGCCCCTCCCGACCGAGTTACAAGATACTTGGCGGTTGATTCGGTCGGACCTTTCCACATGTTGCAAGGTCCAACTTAATCGTCAGGTTAATAGTGGTCAACAGGTGGATCTACATGCCTTTTCTGATGCTAGTAATAGTGTGTACGGTACTGCCATATACATAATTATGCAATGGTAGTGAAGCGACGCTGGCTATAGCGAAGGCCAAAGTAGCCCCTATAAAGAAGATTACAGTTCCTAAATTAGAACTTACTGCATTGCTTCTGTCTGCTCGTCTAATAAAGTTTACACTGGATGCTTATACAGACATACTACAGATTAATAACGTCTATGTCTGGAGCGACAGTCAAATAGCACTTTCATGGGTACACAGCCAGAAAGTGTTACCTGTTTATGTCTCTAATCGCACTGATGAGATACATAACTTAGTTCCTACAGCTAAATTTCGCTATGTGAGTACCAGGGATAACCCCAGTGACATAATTTCCTGGGGGATCTCGGCGCAACAGTTTATGTCGTCCTCTATTTGGTGGCATGGACCTCCATGGCTTATATCTCCAACTGAATGGCCTCAGGATTTCAGGGAATGCATATCTGATCCTTCAAGTCGGCCCCAAGATGATGTGTTAAGTAGTTCGACTGTGAGTACTACACATCAGGATAACAAGTTGGTAGAGTGGGAACGTTACAGCAGCTATGATCAAGTAATATGGGTATTTGCATGGATATACCGTTTCATTAACAACATGAGAAGTCGGGCTCACGGGTCTTTCCTTAGTGAAGATTCGAAGCATATCAGACTCCATGAATTGAGATCAGCAGAAGCGAAACTAATATGTTTAGTACAAAGGGAATCTTATCCTACTGAACATCAAATCCTGAGCAAGGAGTCCAAGGCCAAACCCTCAAACTTAATGAGGCAGCTAGGATTATATATGGAAGGAGGCATAATTAAGTGTAGAGGCAGAATACAAAAGGCGGACATTATTGATTCTGCGAAATATCCTGTCCTCCTTAGCTCCTCTCATTTGATTACCAAACTGTTGATTCGCCAATGCCATAGGACCTGCCTACATTTTGGCGTAAATTATGTTCTGGCGTATATGCGACAACGTTGGTGGATCCCTATGATGCGACAAGCAATTAAAGGGATCCACAATAGCTGTACTATCTGTAAAAGATTACAGGGTAAGCCTTACTCCCCAGTTGATCTACCTCCCTTGCATGAGTTCAGGGTACAAAGGACTGAACCATTTCAGGTAACCGGGGTAGACTACACCGGAGCGATTCATGTTAGAGAATCGCCCGGTAATATCATAAAGGTATATGCCGTTCTATTCACATGTGCGGTAACCAGAGCGATTCATATTGAATTGATTGACGACCTGTCCAGTGAGGGGTTTTTGCATACTCTAAGACGCTTTGCAGGCCGCAATGGTTTCCCTCAAATTATTATGAGCGATAATGCGACTTGTTTTGTCGGGGCCTCTAAATATCTCCAGAGTTTAATGGATGACCCGCAGGTTGTGGCTACCCTCACTGGAAAGGGTTGTCAGTGGAGATTTATACCAGCACGTGCACCATGGTTCGGGGCGATTTGGGAGAGAACAATCGGTATCGTCAAATCTGCCATGAAGAAGGTATTAGGAAGGGCACTGGTGACCAGACGGGAGTTGCAAACCAGCTTAGTAGAAATTGAGATGTCAGTCAACGACAGGCCCTTGACCTATACCTCGGCAGATGTTGATGACCTCTTACCCATTTCGCCTTCTATGCTAACACGTGGACGAACCCTTAATACCTTTCCTAGATCGTCCGTAAATGACGAAGATCTGCATGACCCTACGTTCGGCAATGCTGACGCCACACGTCGTCGCTTCCAGTATGTAAACAAGGTGTCCGATGATCTATGGAAACGGTGGACCCAAGAATATTTGCGGTCTCTTCGCGAGCGTCACTCTAATAAGATCAAAGGAACGAATCAACGATGGCCTCGTATCGGGGATATCGTCCTGATTCATGATGAGCGTCCTAGATTATTTTGGAAGCTTGGGAGGATTATCGATTTGTTCCAGGGCATTGATGGTCTTATAAGGGTTGCTAGAATACGAACTTCGACTGGGGTTACTACTCGCCCAGTCGTAAGGTTATATCCCTTGGAGCAGGATGTAGAACTGCCGGATGATCCTGGCGTCTCTACTGATACCCCTCCGCGGGAGAGTGCTGGTGACAGTGCTCCTCAAGGTGGGGCAGCTGATGATGAGAAGGATGATCCTCCTCAGGCTTCAGGTGGCGCTCGTCCCAAAAGGAGGGCGGCTATGAGTTCTGTGGATCTTTGGAGATCAAAGATCAAACAAGGTGATCTTTGACTTCGATGTCCTTTTTTTGTTCTCTGTATATAGCTCCTGTATATCATTTTTGGTGGCGGGCAATATGTCGGGAATAGGGTAATGATCCCGACAGTTTTAGGTCCAATAGGACATTTGAATTTGGCGGTATCGTATCGCTTGTACGATTTCGGCTGGTTCTTTGTGTATTGTAGTTTATTCTTAAGTATAGGTTAAATATTAACTGTAATGTATAAATATCTACACCAGCTCTAGATGTATCATGAAACCAGGTTATGGGTTATAATTATTATGAGCCGGCAGCCATATGTAATTTCGCGAAGCGATCGGATGCCTGCCCTTGAGTCTCTCAATCAACACCATACAGCCAACATCTTCCCCCTCCCCCCCCCCCCGGGTCTGACTCAACCCACAGTTCACCATGTGCTATTAATCTATAACAACAGTCCTACATCACCAGTCCTCTAAGCTAAGTTCATTGTATCGATATTGTATTATGTGAACATTCCTACATGTCATGCAATTGAATTAGCCGTGTGTGGGGGACTGGATTACACCCATCGACTACGTCGTTGGTAATTATATTATAACTATTTGTTGGGATATTTCATGTACCAGTGCTATGCAATTTAACCTCTTTATCTAAATTCCCGACAGGTTCTATATATATATATATATATATGCAATTTTGTGTTTTTGAGGGGGTAAATATCGTGACGTCACTGAGGTACGTGGAGTACCCTTATAAACATAGTAACACTTGGAGTCCAGCCACAGGGCGCCATCTTGATTTCAAACCTCTTTCTTTAAAATGTAGTAGTCACACTTGATGGAGTTAGATGGTAGCTAGTGATAGCGAAACCGATATTAGTATAATTGTATTAGTAGCATCAGATTAATAATATAATGTACAAACAATAACGTAGTATGATCTACAGTGCGAATACAAGAGTCAAAATGGCGTATATAGACGAAGTTAACAGGACTCTACATACTTATGATACCCTTGAAATGGTAAACATACGTTTCAAAGGGCTGTTTATGTCGGGACTCGGGGCGGTGGATTGGTGTGTCGCATTAACTGGAGCTAGCTTAGCATTGTATTTTCATACTGATTGTGTATTATCACGCAAGGTATATGAACTGTGAGAATGTGGGTGGGTATAACAATCTCGGCTGCATGTAGAAAGGACTTCATACGTAAAATGAAAGCTAATATAGCAGGGATGGGGTATGGACGTTTCATCACCAGTGTAGCAGTAAGTGTGACTAGCTTGTCAAAGGTAGCCTACCATGCTGTGCTGGAGGTTCATTATCACTTGTGTGAGAATGGGGGTAGATATTATAGTCTGGCGGTGGAGCCTGGAGGGCATCACCCATAGCCTAGTATAAATGCCACTTATACAGTGGACTGAAGCAGTCAGTACCACTTTACACTACGCTCATCATGTACGACTCTACATCTACATCAGCTTCAAGTCAAGAACTAGGTCTAGGCCTAGGCCGCCTGGGCTATGTAGGCCTATATGAAATACAACCCTACATGTTTGAGCCACCTGGAAGGGAAGAAGCTGCAGCTGAGGAAGAGTTACCAGCTGCTGAAAGCCGCCTGGATATGAACCCTAGACAATGGTAAGCAATTTGGAAATTATTTTTGGGTTCCTTAGCCTATAGGCCTAGCCTAGGCCTAAGTTAAACTATTTATGGCAAGAGTTGTGTTATAGGGCGTTTCACCTACCTCTGACCGGGTAGACTATAGGCTAGGCTATCCTAGTGTTTACTATACCCCTTTGAAAGAACATTAGCCTAACGGCCCTAACCTATAATTAACCTAACCTATCCTAGTATTATGGGGGGGGGGGTTTCCGCCCCCACTCCCCCGCTGTTTGACATATACTCACGTGTTTATACAACGTACGCCCGGTAACACAACTCATTCCCTATTTATTTCCAAATTATAATTGTCCATTATTCTACCCGACATTTGGAATTTGATCAAAACAATGGAAACAAGTGGACATTTTGTATTAGCCTAATTATGTTTAGGCGGTTAATATAATGGAGCCGGACCACAACAATTTTCAAAGATTTTTTTTTATGGATTTGTTATTTAGGCTATAGGCTAGCCTATGCCAGCTTTCTATAGGCTAATATAATTTGTTCATGGAAATTAGTATTTACCCATTATCCAAGAATCTCCAAACACGCCCCCCGATAGTGGGAAGGGCTATGAAGAATAGGGAAATTGAGGGGTATAAAGCGAATATATTGCATTTGGAAATAAAAGTTGGCTCAAGCTTGTGCATTTTCGATACCCATAAAACTCGATTTTTAAAAACCCTAGCCAACTTTTGACAAAATTTCACGGGGTGGAGTGGGTAAGTAGTACCGGTAGCCTATGTTATCAAAATACTGTAGTCAACTTTGAGAAGACATTAGCCTAATATAATAACCTTACCTAACCTATCCTAGTATTACGGGTGGGCGCTGCCGCCCCCACACCCCTGCTGGTTGGGTAAAACTGGTAAAAATAGAAATCCAGTTGGGGTGGAGTGATTAATAGCCTACCCCATCTGTTTTTTTATCGTGACCAATGTGGGGGGATGGGGGTGGCATCCCCCACCCATAATACTAGGATAGGTTAGGTAAGGTTATTAGGTTAGGCTAATGTCTTATCAAAGTTGACTATTTTAATAACATACCGTAGGCTATTACCCACTCCACCCTGTGAAATCCGAGCCAATTTTCGTCAAAAGTTGGCTCAGTTTTCCAAAAGTTGGGTTTTATGGATCTCGAAAATGCACAAACCAGAACCAACTTTTATTTACAAATGCAATGTATGGTATTCGCTTTAGGCCAATACCCTTTTTACCCCTCAATTTCCTTATTTTCCATAGCCCTTCCCACTATCGGGGGCCGTGTGTTTAGATTCTTGGATAATGGGTAAATATTAATTTCCATGAACAAATTTTATTATAGAAAGCTTATAAACCATATAAAAAAAAAAACATAAATCCTTGAAAATTGCTGTGGTCCGGCTCCTTTATATTGACCGTTTAGCAGAGGCCATTGCCTTGCCAGTAAAGTTGTAAACTATTACATACGAACATAAGAACATAAGCAAATGGGAGTCTGCAAAAAGCCGATCGGCCCATACAAGGCAGATCCCTGTCACACCCATCCCCCATTACAAGGCCCAATTATAGGCCCAACTCACTAATACCTTGAGTACTGCCCCCACCAAATTGATCAGGGATTAACACAAGATTACGGGGGTCTGCTGAACGCCGATTGGCCCACACCTGGTAGATCCCCCTCACACCCAACCCATCTCGTCCATATGCCTATCTAATTTTATCTTAAAGCTCCCTATCGTTCTTGATCCCTCTACGTACCCTACGTAGAGGAGGTGGTATACACATGGAAAGCGCCTAGGAACACTGACTATTGTAATAGTGATAGAATAGCGAGAGAGATGCAACATTGCGGCGAAGAGAGAGGGATTGCAGAGAGTTGGTGAGTGGATGGAAGTTAATGATACGAAAGGCTTTCCTTTCTACTTTGTCTAGGAGTGCAGTGTGAAAGGATCCTCCCCACACATGTGAACAATACTCAATACAAGGACGCACTGTGCCACTGTACAGAGCAAGAAGCTGCGCAAGGGTAAAGAACTCCTTGAGGCGGTTGAGCACACCCAGCTTCTGGGAGGCCGCCTTAGCGAGAGTGGTAATATGTTCTTTCCAAGTGAGAGCAGAAGAAAAAGAGACACCGAGAACATTGAAAGAAGATGAAGGGTTGATTTTTGTATTGTTGAAGAATAAGGGATAGTCCTCTGGAGGTTCCTGACGGATAAATTGAGTTTTGGAAGCGATGATTACAACAAGGTTTTCTCTACCCCAATTTGAAATAGTAGCTAGATCAGAAGATAAGCGTTTTATGGCTTCATTACGTTTGTTTTTGAGGGACTGCTGGCTGGGGCGTTCTGGAAAACTAATTGAGTGGTGTAAGGTAGAGTTGTCTGCATATGAATGGATGGGACTGGATGTATAGTTGAGAAGATAATTTATGAAAATTAGAAGGAGAATAGGAGATAGGACAGAACCCTGAGGAACACCAGAGTTGATAGGATGAGGAAATGAGCGATGGCCGTCCACAACCGCAGCTATGGAACGGCCGGAAAGGAAATTAGAGACAAAGGCACAGATGGAGGGACAGAAACCGAAGGAGGGCAGTTTGGAAATTAAAGATTTGTGCCAGACTCTATCGAAGGCCTTCAATATGTCTAGTGCAACAGAAAAAGTCTCACCCAAGTCCCGAAAGTTGAATGACCAAGAGTTAGTAAGATATGAAAGAAGATCACCAGTAGAGCGACCCTTAAGGAAGCCATACTGGCAATCTGAGAGCAGATTATGAGAAGAGAAATGCTTAAGAAATTTGGAAGCAGGAATAGTTTCAAAAACTTTCGAAATACAAGAGGGACGGGTTGAATGAGAGCAAACTTCCAGCAAGAAGGAAAGATGTTAGAGGAGAGACAGAGACGAAAGAGTTTTCCTAGGCAGGGGGTCAGCACGGAAGCACTTTTTAAGTACAAAGAAGTACAAAGTAGTACAAAGAAAATCAAGCAACAACAGGTCTAGTGACCCTTCTAGGCTGCTTGTCCTCCAAAACACTGAGGATCAAGTGTCCAAACAGTGGTTTAGAGTGGGTGAGGGAACATTGGAAAGGGAACTACTGCCCTGGAACTAATGTCCGTGGCAGGATTAGGAAGTTAGTAGGGGACAGATGGGTTACTACAACAGCAGGAACACCGTCCGGACCATACGCCTTCTTAGTATTAAGCCCAGAGAGGGTAGAAAGTACATCTTCAGAAGAGATTAGGATATTAGGCATGAGTAGGTGGAGAGGGAGGAATAGCACCGGAATCATCCAGGGTAGAGTTTCTGGCAAAAGTTTGAGCGAAGAGTTCAGCTTTGTCAGAGGAAGAAGTGATGGTTGTGCCATCAGAGTGGAAAAGGGGAAGGAAAGACGAGGAAGAAAAGTTGTTGGAGAGGTTTTTGGCTAGATGCCAGAAAGCTTGGGAAGAGCTAGAGTTGGATAGTTCAGTGCACTTATTATTGATGAAAGAGTGCTTGGCAAGTCGAAGAAAAGATTTGGCTTGATTCCAGGCAGAAACATAGGAAGAATGAGAGTCTTGAGTTTAAGGCGTCGGTACCGTTTGAATGCTTCCTCCTTTTTGTGGACAGCAGTAGAACAAGTGAGAGTAAACCAAGATTTTTTTGCATTAGACTGAGAGAAAGAAAATGGAATGTACGCTTCCATGCCCGAGAGGATTACCTCGGTTATGCGTTCAGCACTCTCCGAGGGTCCTCGGCCACGGAAGCAGAAGTCATTCCATGGGAAATCAAAGAAGTACTGCCGGAGAGCCGCCAGTCGGCTGCGCCAAAGTGCCTCAAGCGCCGCCGGCTGGGAGGATCGGATGGCCGTACTGAAGAGATAGGACAGGTGACGGAGATAAGTTCATGGTCGGAGGAGCCCAAAGGAGAGAAAAGATTGACAGTATAAGAGGAAGGGATAGAAGTTAGAAATAAGTCAAGAATGTTGGGCCGATCTCTGAAGCAATCCGGGATATGGGTGGGTTGCTGGACCAGTTGCTCTAGGTCATTTATGATAGAAATGACGTAGGCTTGTTCACCAAGTTGGTCAGTAGAGTGAGAGGAGAGCCATTGGCGGTGGTGAATGCTGACATCTCCCAAGATGGAGATTTCAGAGAAGGGAGAGATAGATAGAATGTGTACCACTTTAGAGTTTAGATTGTCGAAGAATTTGGGAAAGTCGGTAGAGTTTGGGGAAAGATAGACAGCACAGAAATATTTAGTATGAGAATGACAGGATAGTTTGAGCCATAAAGTTTAGAATTCAGAGGAGTCGAAATCGGGAACACGTGAGCAAGTGAGTTTGTTGTGCACGTATGCACAACATCCGCCTTTGGCTTTGTAACTAGGATAGACAAAAGTAGGAGGATACAGAGAAGGGGCTGATGGAAGTTGTCTCAGATACCTGGGTTTCGGTGAGGAAAAGAAGATCAGGTTTGGAGGAGGAGATATGGTGTTTGACAGAGTGAAAATTAGAGGAAAGGCCACGAAAATTGCAAAAATTGATAGTAAGAGTGACAGGCCGTGGTCCAGAGCATTTAGAGTGGTCGTCAGGGGAAGGTCGGGCATGTGTGGGAGTATTTATTGTCCCCCCCCCCTCCCCCCTGGAGACTCCGAGGCTGGGCCTGTGTTCATAATTTGTTAGCAATTTTTGAAGGAGGAAGTGTGGTGTGCATTTTAAGTGTAGTGAAGTAGATAGGAGGAGGAGGTGTTTGGGAGAGCATGCTGGACTACTCTCAGTGTAAGTGAGGCACAGAGGGAATCAGTAAGAGAGGCCAAGCAAATGAAACAGGAGTTCCAGGGATTCCTTATCAAATGCTTACAGCCTCTCCTGGGTATAGCCCTGTTCGATTGGTGCCTACAAACTACCCCCATTCCCTCTATTAGTTGCCTTGTACGACACACACGCAGTAGGACGTGTGGGGCATATTCTTTTTTTCCTCCACCATAAGATGGAGGCCCCTTACCCCCAGGGGGGGTACCAACATTTCCTGGATTCACAGTGGTACCCGAGTTTATGTTGTAAAAATGTAAATACCTGGCTATAGAATGTTCCACAAAGACCAGACCAAGCGGGAAGGGGTCGGAATATTTCTGTAAAGTACATCAGAGATTTTCTAAACCCAATTGACTGCAAGATAAGGTCAGAACATGAACTGTTGGGAGTAGACCAAAATCTACGAAAATCTATCTACATGGTTGTGCTGGTGGACAGGCTTCTACATTAAAATGGTGAAGGGCCGACATTTTGTAAACACAACTGATTGGTCATTCTAACAGTAAAACAGTGTGATCTTAGGTGACTTTAATTGCCTGGTAAACTGGGAAGCAAGAACTGCTGATGCTGAAGGTAGGCGACATGTTTACTTTGCTAATGATACATTTTTGACCAAGTGGGTGAACGACCCAACTAGAGGCAACAATATACTAGATCTTGTGTTCCCACTAAAGAAGAAAGTGTGACCACCTTATCTGTTTGGGAATCCCTCGGAGGTAGTTACCACAAACTAGTTAGGTTCTTTCTTCGCACATTTTACAGCAGACCCGCCAGTCCTCAGAGTACTTGATTTCCTTATCCCAGATCAGACTTGAGGGTGAGGATGTTAATGCCATTTGGTGCTAATTCAAAGAGTAGTTTATGGATTAACAAGCTACAGTTTTTTCCACTATATTTACCAAATCAGGCTCACCTCAACAAAAACTGGTTCACCAGTGACATAGCTTCAGCAATTATAAAGAGAAAGGTTGCATACAGAAAGGCTAAAAGAAACTAGGATCAAAGATATCTACTATAGGTTCTTTAAAAAAAATATGTATAGGAGGGTGAAATATCTTATAAAGGAAGCAGGGTACCTAGGGGAGGCCACATAGGTATATGATGAGGAGTTGCTTGACATCCAGTTTCATTTACCGGCTTAACCAACTGTTTCTATTTGTGCCTCACATACACAGAGTAATCCAACTAATTCTCACAAACACCCCCTCCTCCTATCAATTTCACTACACTTAACAAGCACACCACACTCTTGTCCAGCACACCTAAATGTCCTCTAACATACCATGGTTTTGCCCTCGTATTACTCTTTCAACCTATAGGGGGACACTTGTTGTAGGCAGCTTTGCATTTTGTCTCCTTCTTGCACATAGATAAAACAAGCGGAATGAAGAAGTTAGGGCTGCAGCTCTCTGCAAAGAGACTCTTAAAGAGTTCTTCAGCTATATGAACATTAGGAAGCCATTCAAAAGTAGCATTGGGCCTCAAAAGGATCCAACAGGCCGAATACGAAGCTCTGACACTGAAATAGCAAAATTGCTATTATTATTTTGCCTCAGTATTTACAAGGTAAAATACCAAAGACATGCCAAGTCCAGGTTTAGTGCATGAGGGTGAAGTTCTTACCAAATTTAGATGTACCCGAGAGGAGGTAGCGCAATTGAATAGGTAAGTTAAATATATTCAAATTGTCTGGCCAGATGGTTTTCTTCCCCGAGTTGTGCGAGAAGTGTGAGATGAAATGGCTTCTTTCTTGGTAGAAATCTTCAATAAATAGAAACTGGAGAGGTCTATAAATGCTGGAAACTGGCCATTGTTTCCACAATCTGTGTTATGTGATCATGAGTGTCCCAAGAATTATCGGCCAATTAGCTTGACAGTCTTCAAGATTACAAATTACACTAAGCATAGAAAGGGGTTTTAAAGTTCAAGATGGATCTTAACAGACTGGGCGTATGGTCTAAGACATGACTGATGCCACTAAACTTGGAAAGTTCCAAAGTGATTCATATCGGCCAAGCAAACCCCAAGTCAGGCTATTTTCTATTGGGAATGCCTCTGAAAGTGACTGACTTTGAGAAGGATTTCGGTGCTTTGATTAGCAGTGACCTAAAGTTTTCCAAGCAGTGCATTGGATTAGAAAAATAACTCGGATATAATTGGGCTGTATTAAGAGGTACTTTATATAGAAATAAGGAAATAGTACTCATACTCTACAATTATCTGATACAGCCTCTCCTAGAGTATGCTTTTAAATTCTGGAATCCAGCACTCAGGATAGATATACCATCAATTAAAATACTGTTTTATGAGAACCGGTTAAAAGCTCTTGATCTCATTTCCTTGGCAACACGCAGACTACATGGTCAACTCATTGAAGTTTATAAAATACATAATGGGTTTGGCAATGTGTATTATATCTAAATGTTTAGCTTCAATATGAATACAATACGCAACCATGGCTGGAAGTTATAATTAAAAAGGTTCATTACTAGCATTTAAGGAAACATTTTCACATATACCGCAATCTCTCTCTTTCCACTTCGAGCATCTCCTTGGAATGGACCTCCAAATTTTTGAGACACAGGCTATCCCTTATAACTCCCTGTATCTCACTCACACACACACACACACTCACTCTCTCTCTCTTTCTCTCTCGGGAGGTGAGCCTCTTTTCTTGGTTATAATTTATATTATTTCCATACACTTTCCCTTACTCTCGGGTTGGGTATCTTCACTAGGATTAAGTCCTACTCATCTTGGTTGAATCGTAAGAACTGTGTGGACAGTGTGAGATTGTAAAACTATGTATATGATCTCCAACATGTTTCACTATTTGGCAATTTGCCGGAGGATTTTGAGAAACTCTTCTTCTGTTGTATCCTCATCTCTCTCTTCTCTTTGATTAGGAGTCTTGTATCTCTACCAAAATATATAACTGACCACCTCGCCTGGGTTGCAAGGTCTGTAAGACCAGTGTATCTCTGTGAATATATGTAAATCCCTCTGTCTCTCTCTCTGTTTTAAACAATTGTTTTCACTGTTGGTTCCAATGATCAGAAGTTGTAGCCACGACATTTTAATCAGCGAAGGGATATTAAAAGTAACCGAGGCTTTGTTTGGGGATGTTGAGAGGAGTTGTGATTTGCGAAGGCTTTGTGACTCTTCTTATAAATATGATTATTTAAGAAAGAGTTATTGTACTTGTGTTTCTTCTTTGTTGAATATTGGGAACACTGTTGGTATATTATATTTATATATTTATTGTACTGAAGAATGTCTGAAATAGATGACAAATATTGACTTGAAAGATAAAATGGTTTGCGTAATGAGTACTGATGACTTACGCTCGTGATTGTGAACATATATTTTTTTCAGTTTTGATTTGGCACTCACTTGTGCCGATGAAAATGCGTTGGCAAATATATATATATATATATATATATATATATATATATATATATATATATATATATATATATATACCGGTATATATAAAACATGAAAAATATTGATTCTTGTGGTAAAAATGTATGCGAATATGCTTCCACACTAAAGGTGTGTAGAAAAGGGTAGGTTCACTGCACAAAGTTTTAAAAAATTTAGTGCTAAAATTAAATTGCATCTAAAATATATTGCATGCACAAAATAAGGGTTTAAAAAGTATGTCCGAGTATCTTATTAGATATATATATATACTGTATATATACAGTATATATATATATATACTATACACATTATAAATGCACATGTGTATAGCTGTATGGCTACATATATAGGTATAACTATGAGGAACCTGGATTCTAGGATTTATGAACATTTAGTATAGGTCAGTAATTATAAGGACGGGTCAACCTTTCTCTAGGCCTCCTCATTCAACCGTTGGAGGCCATGCTTTAGGTTAAGGGGGGTCGCCGGCTTTTTTTGTCTTTCTCTCCTTTTCTCTCTTTCCCTGGCTTGTATCCATTCGGCCCCATTCAGCCAACTGTTTTAAGACGTTTATCCATATCCAGGCGTCGATTTCTTCCTGGCGAGCGATAGCGAGCCAGCATTGTATACAAAAATTCTGCTTCGCCCGAGAAAAAAATTAGCTTGCTGTTAAACAAATATATATATGCTGGCTCGCTACTGCTCGCCAGGAAAATATTGACACCTGGATGGGGGTAAATCTTTTCTCTCCTTTGGGCTCCTCTGACCATGGACTTATCTCTGTTACCTGTCCTATCTCTTCAGTACGGCCATCCGATCCTCCCAGCCGGAGGCGCTTGTGGCACTTTGGCGCTGCCGACTGGGAAGCTCTCCGTCAGTACTTCTTTGATTTCCCATGGAATGACTTCTGCTTCCGTGGCCGAGGACCCTCGGAGAGTGCTGAACGCATTACCGAGGTAATCCTCTCGGGCATGGAAGCGTACATTCCATTTTCTTTCTCTCAGTGTAATGCAAACAAATCTTGGTTTACTCACGCTTGTTCTACTGCTTTCCACAACAAGGAGGAAGGCGGAAGCGGAGGGCGGGTGCCCAACCCCGAAAGGGGTTGAAATAGGGGAGCTATCCCCCCGCCAAAGGTGGCTTTCTAGGGCCTTTCCTAGCTGATGCTGAGAGGATTGGGCTCTAGTCATGTGGTGATGGGCTGGTCTATCAGAGTGAGAACTGAGCGATCTCTGCCATACCCATAGCTTACTCTGGCTGTTCCTTTTACTTATATATTTTCTAGATCTCAAGTGACGGCGTCTCTTCCGTGGATTGACCTCACAATCTAACAAGATTGGAAGCCAAAGCGTCACATTTTTTCCTTTGCCCCTCAGCTTTCTCTTCATAATTGCTGAGGTGCACAGGGCCCTGGGTGGGTCTTTGGTTTCCCGGGCGTTTCTGTCGCCCTCCTCAGCTCCCCGCCATGGAGTGGCTTCGGTCACCCAGGCTTTATTGTGGTCGGCAGGGAGGGTTCTGTGGGGGTGCTCGGTTGTGACCTTGGCCTTGCTCGGGGCCTTGGGGCTGTTCGGCCAGGCAGCTTGGGGAACAACAACAACAACAACAACAACAAGGAGGAAGCATTCAAACGGTACCGACGCCTTAAAACTCAAGAATCTCATTCTTCCTATGTTTCTGCCCGGAATCAAGCCAAATCTGTTCTTCGACTTGCCAAGCACTCTTTCATAAATAATAAATGCACTGAACTATCCAACTCCAGCTCTTCCCAAGCTTTTTGGCATCTAGCCAAAAACCTCTCCAACAACTTTTCTTCTTCGTCTTTCCCTCCCCTTTTCCACTCTCTGATGGCACAACCATCACTTCTTCCTCTGACAAAGCTGAACTCTTTGCTCAAACATTTGCCAGAAACTCTACCTTGGATGATTCCGGTGCTATTCCTCCCTCTCCACCCCCCTCTCTCCTACTTATGCCTAATACCTTAATCTCTTCTAAAGATGTACTTTCTACCCTCTCTGGGCTTAATACTAAGAAGGCGTACAGTCCGGACGGTGTTCCTCCTGTTGTACTTAAAAACTGTGCTTCCGTGCTGACCCCCTGCCTAATCAAACTCTTTCGTCTCTGTCTCTCCTCTAACGTCTTTCCTTCTTGCTGAAAGTTTGCTCTCATTCAACCTGTCCCAAAGAAGGGTAACTGCTCTCAACCCTCCATCTATCGTCCAATTGCTCTCATCTCTTGTATCTCTAAAGTTTTTGAAACTATTCCTGCTTCCAAATTTCTTAAGCATTTCTCTTCTCATAATCTGCTTTCAGATCGCCAGTATGGCTTGCTTAAGGGTCGCTCTACTGGTGATCTTCTTTCATAGCTTACTAAGTCTTGGTCGTCCAACTTTCGGGACTTCGGTGAGACTTATATATTCTGTTGTACTAGACATATCGAAGGCCTTCGGTAGAGTCTGGCACAAATCTTTAATTTCCAAACTGCCCTCCTTCGGTTTCTGTCCCTCCATCTGTGCCTTTGTCTCTAATTTCCTTTCCGTCCGTTCCATAGCTGCAGTTGTGGACGGCCATTGCTCATTTCCTCATCCTATCAACTCCGGTGTTCCTCAGGGTTCTGTCCTATCTCCTATTCTCTTTCTAATTTTCATAAATGATCTTCTCAACATCCAGTCCCATCCATTCATATGCAGATGACTCTTCCTTACACCACTCAATTATTTTCCAGAATGCCCCAGCCAACAGTCTCTCAAAAGTAAACGCAAAGAAGCTATAAAACACTTAAATTCTGATCTAGCTACTATTTCCAATTGGGGTTAGAGAAAACCTTGTTGCATTTAATGCTTCCAAAACTCAAATTATTCATCTTACTACCCGTCAGGAACCTCCAGAGGACTATCCCTTATTCTTCAACAATACAAAAATCAACCCTTTATCTTCTCTCAATGTTCTCGGTGTCTCTTTTTCTTCTGCTCTCACTTTGAAAGACCATATTACCAGTCCCGTTAAGGCAGCCTCCCAAAAGCTGGGTGTGCTCAACCACCTCAAGGGGTTCTATACCCCTGCGCAGCTTCTTGCTCTGTACAGTGGCACAGTGCGTCCTTGTATTGAGTATTGTTCACATGTGTGGGGAGGCTCCTCTCACACCGCACACCTAGATAAAGTAGAAAGGAAAGCCTTTGTACTCCTTTGTATTATTAACTCCCATCCACTCACCAACTCTATGCAATCTCTCTCTCTTCGCCGCAATGTTGCATCTCTCTCGCTATTCTATCGCTACTACACTAATCAGTGTTCCTCGGAGCTTTCCCAGTGTATACCACCTCCTCTACATAGGGTACGCAGTACCTGCCTTGCAACATAATCCCACCCCTACTCTGTGCAACTCTCCAACCCAAGAGTGAAACGCTATTCTCAGACTTTCTTCTATTCAACTGCTGAGCTCTGGAACTCTCTCCCAGAATCAGTCTTTCCCTCTTCCTATGACTTAAATTGCTTCAAACTCCGTGTGTCCAGGCATTTTTAGCTCGAACATCCCTTGATTTCGGCCCTGTCACTCTTTTAAATCTGGGAGAGGCACTCGTTGCAGGTAGTTATGCCTTTTGTCTCCCTCATTCACATAAGAAAAAAACAAAAAACAAAAATCATATAACAGTAGGCTGAATGGGGCCGAATGGATACAAGCCAAAGAGAGTGGGAGAGAAAGGGAAAAAAAGCGAGGTGGGCTCTCTTAAGACCACCCGATAAATACAGATAAATGTTGAGTTATAGCCAGTGGTGGTACCAACATGGATCTGAGTGCCCAACCCCGAAAGGGGTTGAAATAGGGGAGCTATCCCCCCGCCAAAGGTGGCTTTCTAGGGCCTTTCCTAGCTGATGCTGAGAGGATTGGGTTCTAGTCATGTGGTGATGGGCTGGTTTATCAGAGTGAGAACTGAGCGATCTCTGCCATACCCATAGCTTACTCCGACTGTTACTTTTACTTATATATTTTCTAGATCTCAAGTGACGGCGTCTCTTCCGTGGATTGACCACCCAATCTACCAAGATTGGAAGCCAAAGCGTCACATTTTTCCTTTGGCCCTCAATTTTCTCTTGATAATTGCTGAGGGGCACAGGGCCCTAGGTGGGTCTTTGGTTTCCCGGGCGTTTCCGCACCCTCCTCCGCTCCCCGCCATGGAGTGGCTTCGGTTACCCAGGCTTTATTATGGTCGGCATGGAGGGTCTGTGGGGGCGCTCGGTTATGGCCTTGGCCTTGCTCGGGGCCTTGGGGCTGTTCGGCCAGGCAGCTTGGGGAACAACAACAACAACAAGAACATGGATCTCCACCAGGCTGTGGAGTACCCTATTGTTTGGGACTGTGAGCCTTCAGTACGGTCGCTCTAATATTTCATGTCCCAGCTGACATTACGTTTGGCTTGTTCTGTGCTGTATTAATGTCTGTCAGATGTTGAATAGGGTGGGTAAGTGAAGGAACATGCTTGTATATTTCACTCGATATGAAGAAATGAAGCTTAGATATTGCTGATACCAATTATTGATCAAAACATACTTGGTGTCGAGACATCACTTATTAGCGCGACTGTACCTCTCCTCTGTTTTTATTGTAAGCTATACAGTACATGTGTATTATATTAGTATCTTTTATATATATATTTAGGATTAGGAAGTTCTATTTTGTATTGTATTACTTAAGATTTGTCATTTATTTAGTTACATTAATTTGGTTTCGATTAGGTTATCGCTTACTATGATCATTTCCAGTTTGCATTTATTGTATATTTGTTTTACTTACGTTACTTGCCTAACTGTCTTCGGATTCTTAAAGTCGACTGTACACCGGTAATATTTATATCTAGTTGCTTTGTTTCATACACACCATTATGCTTAAGATTTGTCAACTTTTCATTTTCAATCGATATTGGATCGTTTTAGTTTGCGTAACTTTCCTAAATATTATGTCACACTGTATTCTTATTAACTTATCTATAGATTATTTACATTGTCATTGTCTAAACATACTTACTATAAAGACATTGTTCATTGTTCACTATCACTATACTTAGTGCTTTAGTTGGAAAAATCCATCATTCATTATATTTTAACTTATTAGTATTGCCTAGAGTCTAGACGCTTAATACTTTTCAGCATACTTAGTATTATTATATATTTTTTACAGTCAATTCACCTTTGAACTTATTAAGTATATAGGCAATCTTTTAGTTGTTTATATGTCCTACGTGTCTGCACGTTCTAGTGATGGCTTTTATGTATTGTACTATAATTGCTCGGTATAAAAAAAATCATGTTATATTATAGGCCTGATAATGGACCTTGCTGCCTCCGAAACGTAGTCAATAAAGATGTCAATCAAGATGTTTGTGTTAACCATGGTTTTGTTACTCTGTGTGTGTGTGCATATACAGTATATTATATATATATATATATATATATATATATATATATATATATATATATATATATATATACAGGGTTTCAGTTGACGTTTTCATAAATGACAGGACGTATTCATCAGGCAATTATATGACTATTTTATTCTATGACGTTCTGGATGAGTATTCATAATTACTGAGATATTACACATCAAAAGTTATCTATAAATACAAAAAAATGCAGCCTAAGGGGGTAAACATGAATATTTCAAAGCTAACGCAGGGCATAAAGGCTTTGTTTACATGTGGTTAACAGGGTTAGAAAAGCGTTTCGGAATTGCTCTAGCGATGATGAAAATAATATAATATTCCATTCAAGGGTTGAGGACTCGAATCAATCAATCAAATCAAATGAATATAGGAAAGGTGGGTGAAGGTGAAAGAAGGGGAAGTATTTGGTTAAGTAGGAGAGACAGTGGTAATAGTTAGAGTAATAGGGTGTCGGGGCTTGACCCAACGTGCGTGAGTTGAGTATTGGGTTGAATCAGTCTGGCTTGCCAAGAAGGGGGCTGGGGCTGCAAGATGAAGGTGCAAGATGAAGGTGGGAGATGGTGGTGGTGAAGAAGCCGATGGTGTTACTGATGGCACTTTACGAAGTCCTCCATGCTGAAGGACTTTCTGGATCTTTTTGCCTTTTTCTC
The DNA here is from genome assembly GCA_032716605.1 of Paralithodes platypus. NCBI lineage: Eukaryota > Metazoa > Arthropoda > Malacostraca > Decapoda > Lithodidae > Paralithodes > Paralithodes platypus. The sequence goes on along the minus strand of CM064542.1, from coordinate 18,857,581 downwards.
GGAGTTCCTCCTGATCTTCTCCAGCTGGCTTTGGAAGGCCCTAAGACCTTCTACTTGCTGTGGTGACATCCTGAGCTTGTCCAGCTGTCGTTGGAAGGCCCTAAGACCTTCTACTTGCTGTGGTGTTATAGCTTGTGATTCAGCTGCTGCATCCTCGTCTCCTTCTTCCTCGATCGTCTCCACGTCGACTATTTCTCCTATGGTGGACACAGTGTATTCAAACGACGTGGAGGAGGGGAGTGCCACCGGATGATCAATGGTGGCAGGTGATGGAGTCGAGGCTGCTACTGGTCCGGTGACGGTGACTGCTGATGGAGGTGGCGATGCCGAGACTGCTGGAGGAGGTGGTGGTAGGCTGCTCCTATTGATTGGTTTGGAGATGTTCAGGCGTTTCCATGGCTACTGTCTTGGACGTTGTTGGGGAGCCTGTGGACGAGTGATTTTGGTGGAGTGCATGTCTGGGATGATAATAGAGGGCAAGTTGTTAGCTTGTAGGAGAGCAGGGAGATACACCCTTAGGAGGTTGATATCCCCGCCAGCAAGAACAGTGGCTGTGGTGACAATGATTTTGATGATTGAGTCCTTTTCACAAGATGGCTGCTCTACTCCTGCCCTCTCCTCCCTCTTCCTGGCATGCACCGATCCCTTCACACAGTCACCCTTGGGTCCAGATACTCGATGTGCCTCCATTCCCTTCTTCCCCTTTTTTATGGTAAACTCTACCCTCTCTCCGTCATCAAGAGGGCAGAGCGTGGAGTGGATTGGGGCGAGATATGCTCCTTCTATGTACAAAGATGTATCCTCCTTCCTGTTGGCTGATAAAGCCCATTCCCTTTTTGTAGTTAAACCATTTAACATGGTTCATCAACAATCATCGACAATCTCAAGCACTCACCCGCCTGTGGCCTAGACAACATAAGCAACATACACCTCAGACACCTGGGACCACAAGGCATACAAGCACTCACTAACATATCAAACTACAGCTATTCACACAACACAATACCAGACATTTGGAAGCATGGTATCATCATCACATTCCCCAAACCCAACAAAGACCCCACGCTACCCTCCTCGCACCGCCCCATCACACTCCTTTGCTCCCCCTCCAAAGTCATGGAACGCCTAGTATTACAACTAATTACACCTGACCTACCCCTAGCTCCAACACAACATGGCTTTAGGCCACTGCACTCCACAAACACTCTTCTCACAGACCTTACACAAAGAGCTTTCGACGGCATCAATTCAGCTAGACCACCACACAGATCACTATTAGCCACACTCGACATTAGTAAAGCCTTCGATGCCATCCCCCGCCACAACCTAACAAACAAAATCTACAACACAAACATGCACAACAACACAAAATGGTGGCTGGCCAACTTCCTAGCAGGCAGATGTGCACATGTATCTTTTGCCGGTCAGTCATCTAAAATCAGAAACTTTCCAAACGGAGTCCCACAAGGATCCGTCCTATCGCCCGCACTCTTCAATCTGTACATGCACGATATAACTACACCCAATACGCCCCAAATAAACTTAGCCTCCTATGCAGATGACATAACACTCACATGCACACACCATGACCCAAAAAGAGCAACAGATCTCCTTCAACCCTATCTCAACACACTACATGGCTGGTGCACTACAAACAGACTTAATCTAGCCCCAGCCAAATCCACCGCAACCCTGCTCACAAGTTGGACAGGAGAACACAAATACATCCCTCAACTCACCATAAACAACACACCCCTAACACATACACACACACCCAAAATCCTAGGAGTAACATATGATACTCATATGACATTCAAACAGCACACCACAAACATTAAACAAAAACTGACACCCAGACTTAACGCCCTCAGGTCACTTGCTCACACAAAATTTGGACACAACAAAGAAACTACCACCACAGTATATAAACAATACATAAGATCAGTGATGGAATATGCAAGCCCAGCCTGGGCTTCTAACCTAGCTGAAACACATCATAAGACCTTACAGACTATTCAAAACAAAGCCCTGAAGATCATTACAGGCTGCACAGCTACTGCACCCACAGATCACCTACATCAAGAAACCAAAATCCTCAAAGTCAAAGACCATCTGGACATGAGAGGCACTCAATTCCTGGCAGCAGCCTCCACGATCCAAGACCACCCACTAAACTACATGGCAACACACCCACAGACACCAAGAAATATCAAAACAACACCCAGCACACGGTATCACACACAATTATTGTCCTCTCTCCCTCCCTGCCCACCCTGAACCAACTTCCAGAAGCACATCCATACTCATATCTCTCACCGATCCATCCACTCACTCACAGACAACACGCAGCAGCATGCACGACCTCCCGAAATCCATCCTTCCGAATCCTCCCTTCCTCGCGAGGACAGAGTCCACCTGGCCAGGCTGAGATGCGGACACCATCCAGCTCTCCTGAGCTATCAGAAGAGACTGGATGACTCCGTTGTCGACGCCTGCCCGGGATGTAACACAGCACCCCATACCATTAAACACATCATAGAAGACTGCATTTCACACAACCACTTACGCCAACAACACAATCTACACTCAATGAGAGCTCTGTGGGAAAGCCCGATCGTGGCCATGGCCTTTCTCAGGGACTCGGGGCTGTTCGGCCAGGCAGCTTAGGGAACAACAACAACAACAACAACAACATGGCCAGCAATGCAGGTGGGGGCTGCTGGGAGCATGATGGTGTTGGTGGTAAGGCTGGTGGTAACTGGACTCGAATACCTAGAGCAGTGGTCTTCATTGCTCGGCTCGTGAGCTAGTGGCGGCTCGCAATGACCTCATTGGCGGCTTGCAAGAGAAGAGAGAGAGAGAATTATTAGTCTTGTTCTATAAATCTGTGGCTATGGAAACCCACAAAAATATGCAATTTAGTTTCTATATATACAGTATTTTGTTCTGCTTATCCCTGTGGCTTACTTGCCTTATGGCTTATGCGGCTCTCACTCTGAATATGTCTTGAACTTTTGGCTTTCTTGAAAAAAATAGTGAATAACACTGCCCTAGAGCAATTCCGAAAACACTTTTCTAACCTCGTTATCCACGTTTAATCAAAGCCTTTATATCCTGTGCTAGCTTTGAAACATTCAGTTTTACCCATTAGACTGCAGTTTGTTTGTATCTATTGATAACTTTCGATGTGTAATATCTCCGTAATTATAAATACTCACCCCGAACGTCATAGAGTAAAATAGTCTTATAATTGTCTGACGAATACGTCCTGTCATTTATGAAAACTTCAACTGAAACGCCCTGTATTTATATATATATTAGGTATAAATAGATAGATAGATAGATAGACAGATAAATTAATAGATTGATGGTTTGATATATATATAAGATGTGTGTGTATGTGTATGCGTGTGTGTGTTTTTGAATTATTAGGATGGTATGGGCTTGGAGGTGTTCCCTGGGAAGATGCCATGTATCAAGATGAATCAAAAGTAAAAAATGTTGCCGTATATACTAGCAGAAGTAGTGGTGTTGCACTGTTAAATTGTCGGTTTAGCAGAATATATGTACTGTAATAAAACTGGTATACATTTTAGAACTATTAGTTTGAACACGTTTAGAAAGTAAAAGGCCACGAATCCGGGATCCTAAGAATATTGTTTACGGTTGCAGTATTCCCGGGAAGTCCTACAGGTGGTGGCTAAGGACAACTCGAACTCCTGTTTCACCACCTGGCCTCCTTTATTGATCCTTTCTGTGCCTCACCAAAATAGAGGACAAGCCCAGTTTGCCGTCCAAAACACCTCTTGCCTCTTTCAGTGCACTATGGTACAAACACCTTAAATACTACACTACCTTTTCATAATTCCATTAAAATATAAAATGACAGATCAACGATCCACCTCAAGTCCCCAAGGAGTGGGGGGGGGGGATACAGAGATGCCCCCAGTGGTTTGGACTCTGTTGCCAACTCATTGACTGCTGACAGCAAACCCTTCTCTGTATCCTCCTACTATCTTTATCCTCAGTTTCAAGCGAAAGGTGGATGTTGCATATATGTGTGCAACTATCTTGCTTTCTATCGTGTTCCCCATTCGTTATTCTTCTGAATTCTCAACTCTCTGGCTAATGCTTTCTTGTCACTCTCTCAATAAATATATCTGCTGCTTGTCTGTCCCCTAATTCTACTGTCTATACAACATTCTTTGACTATCATGCTTCTTAGCTGGAACACATTCTATCCATCTCTCCCTTCTCTGAAATCTATTCCTTAGGAAATGTCAATGTTCACCACCACCAATGGCCCTCCTCTCATTTCACTGACCAACCTGGTGAACAAGCCTACATCTTCTCTATCATAAATGACCTAGAGCAGTTAGTTCAGCACCATACCCGTATATTGGACCGCCCTAGATATCGGACCAGCATTCTTGACTTATTTCAAACCTCTAATCCTTCTTCTTACACTCTAAATCATCTCCCTCCGTTGAGTTCCTCCAATCATAACCTTATCTCTGTTTCCTGTCCTGTCTCTACAATACGGTTTTCTGATCCCCCTCAGCCAGCGGTGCTTGATGCATATTGGCGCTGCCGACTGAGAGTCTCTTCGGCAGCACTTTCTGAGTTTCCATGGAATGTTTTTTGCTTCTGTGGCCGGGGAGTCGGGGACCCACAGAGAGTGCCGAGCACATTCCTAAGGTTTTCGGGCATGGAAGCATACACCCCATTTCCTTTCTATCGAACTAACTCAAAAAATCTTAGTTTACTCACTCTTGTTCTACTGCGGTCATCCGCAGTAAAGAGGGAACATTCAAATGTTACCTCCGCCTTCATACTCAAGAATCTCGTGCTTTATATTTATCTGCCCAGAATCAAGCCAAATCTATTCTTCAACTCGCCAAAAACTATATCATCCCTAGCAAATGCTCTTAAATTTCCAACTTTAGCTCTTTCCAAGATTTTTGGCATCTAGCCAAAAATCTCTCCAACAATTTAACTTCCTCTTCTTTCCCTCCTTTTTTCCACTCTGACGGTACAACCGTCAGCTGCTTTTCTGACAAAGCTGAAGTCTTCATTCAAACTTTCGCTAAAAACCCCACTTAAGATGAATCCGGTGCTACTCCTTTCTCTTCACCCCTTCTCACTTACTTATACCTAATTCATATTATCACCAACCCACCAATTAACTTACAAATAACCCTAATTAATGAAATTAATGAAACTAATGATTTGAACCAAGGATACTCACACCGAAATTAAGCGCACAAACCATTACGCTACCAAGAAAGTTAATGGTTTATGCAAAAGCTCAAGATATATTATCCATTCTAGAATACTGGATATTTATCTAAGCATGTACAGTTTGCCACACAAGTCCTGTTTCTCACCATCCCAGTGAAATCGTAATTTGGCAGCTCTCATTCAACCTGTCCCAAAGAAAGGTGACCCCTCTCAACTCTCCAACTATCGTACAATTGCTTTCATTGCTTGCATCTCTAAAGTTTTGTAAACTCTTCTTAATAAAAAATGTCTCAAGCATTTATATAACTTCCCATAATCTACTTTCAGATCGCCAGTATGGTTTCTTTAAGGGCTGCTCTACTGGTGATATTCCTTCTCTTACTAACTCTTGGCCATCCTCCCTTCAGGACTTCGGTGAGACTTATTCTATTGACCTAGACATATTGAAAGCATTCAATAGAGTCTGGCCCAAATCTCTAATTTCTGAACTGCTCTCCGTCGGTTTATATCCCTCTATCTGTGCTTTTATGCCGACCTTTCTTTCTGGTTGTTAAATAGATGCTGTTGTGGACAGCCATCGCTCACTTCCTCAACCTATCAACTCCGGTGTTCCTCAGAGTTCTTTCCTGTAACCAGTTATCTTTCTAATATTCATTAATGACCTCCTCAAATGTACCTCTAGCCCTATTAACTCAAATGCTAATGACTACTATACACTATTCAACTAATTTTTCACAACAACCCAGCATGCAATCATTCCAAAACTCACGTGACAGGGCCATAGCATGCCTATCTTATGATCTATCACTTATTACTGATTGGCACAGAGAAAACCTCCAAAACCCAATTTTTCCTTCTATCTACCCGTCACAATCTTCCGCAAGACTCAATTATTCTTCAACAATACACAAATCAACCCTTCATCTTCTCTCAATTTTCTTGTTGTATCTTTTTCATCCGAACTCTCTTGAAAATAATATATTACCACTCTTGCCAGAAGTTAGGTATGCTCAACCATCTCAGTGGGTTCCTCCCCCCCCCCCCCTGCACTGCTTTTTGCTATGTATAGGGGCACAATGCGCCCGTGTAGCTAGTATTGTTTGAATGTGGGGGGAGGTTCCACCCAGTGCATAATCCCTCCCTTGTGGCGAATGTGAGGCACCCATCTTTCAACACAGCCCCACTCCTATTCTGTCCAGCTCTCCAACCAAAGAATTAGCATTTTTTTCAGGTTTCTTCTACTCAACAATTGAAGCCTAGAACTCTCCCTTAATCAATCAAACCTTCATCCTCTGCCTTAGACTGCTTTAAACTTTGTGTGTCCGGACATTTTGACTCAAACGTCCCTTGAATTTGGCTCTCTGTCACTCCTTTGGCCTTGGGGCAGACACTCATTACAAGCAACCTGCCTTTTGTCTCCTTCATGCACATAGAAAATAATACAAAAAATCTTAAATGAACTGGCACAGGTTGTCCTTCTCACAGGGTAGAGGTCCGGTTGGTGGCGTTTTGTGTATGGCCAACCTCATAAAAGGGAGTATTAAGGCATCCGGTGATAGATAGGTAGATAGATAGATTCTGCTTCTTTAGCTCGGGCAGGACCTAGTTCCAGTCTCTTCTTCTCCTTATGGTAAATATTGCTCGTAAACTTAGAGCAATGTTTAAAGAAACTGACTGGAGCTTTCTAATTAACAATAGGGACATAAATACATCTTGGGAATTATTCACAAACACTTACCTAAAAGCAGTGCAAGACTGCATACCATCGAAAATACAGCGTACAGGCCATAATGATAAGTCTAAATGGTCGAATAAAGATATTTCAAACTGTCTGCTTGCTAAATGGTTTGCTAATGATAGATTTAAATCCTCACAAAATTACTAAGAACGGTGACATTTGTAGAACTACGACGTAAAGCCAAAAAAGTTAATTAAGCAAAGTAAAAAGACTCTGGAGTTACATGTTGCGAATCAAAGTAAAACAAACCCAAAATAATTCTATAGTTATATCAGAAAGAAGAGAGTAGTTACTTCAACTGTTGGATCGTTAGTCGATGAAAATGGAGAGTTTACCAAAGACGAAGTACAAATGACTAATGCCCTCAATACCTTCTTTGCATCAGTTGTTACAACAGAAAACCTCATTGATATCCCTACAGAATCGCCGATTCAGATAGATAATTCTGATATTCTAAGCAATATCACCATTACAGAGAGAGAAGTATTGAAATGTTTAGATAAACACAGGGTAAATAAAACGCCCGGACCTGATACAATCTCACCTAGAGTTTTAAAGGAAGCTATACTAAGGATGAGCTCTCCAAACCACTGACATTGTTATTCAATAAAACCTTGTTGTCTTGAGCTATGCCTGATCAGTGAAAGCTAGCTAACGTAACACCAATGTTTAAAAAAGGCAGCAAATCCTTACCCAGTAACTATCGTCCAATTAGCTTAACCTCAGATGTATGTAAAATGCTAAAAATGCTCATAAGAGACAGACTCGTAAATCACTTAGAGGAAAATAACATACTTAACCCTCTCCAACATATGACGCGATGTTGAGCCTATTGGGGATACTTTAAAGCCTTTGTTACCATCAGGGGTATTTAGAAACCTTTAGTTTAGTTATTTCAACCTCTGCAGTTGTCTTTGAGTTAGCCTAGGCAGAAAACTAATTTTGGAGAGGTAATTATAAGAGTGAGAGAATTCTATCTTTTATTGCTAATCTGGCAACCTATCTATCTATCTATTTATTGCCTGACTCCATGATCCCCGAAGGGGTGGCCACGAACGAACCGCCCCAAGCATCTCTGTCCTCAGTCAGTCGACGCCCCTCCTCCCAACCAGCACCGCCTTCATTCATATACTTCCTCACTCCATCCTTCCACCTCTCCTTCGGTCTACCTCTCCCTCTCTGTCCTTCCACCCCACTCTCATACACCCTCTTAGTCATTCTCTCGCTTCCCATACGTTCCATATGGCCGAACCATCTCAAGTTGTTCCCTTTCACACTTTCCCGCACATCTACCTCCACACAACACCTCCTTCTTACTTCCACATTCGTCTGTCTATCCCTCCATGTAACTCCGCACGCACTTCTCAAGTAACTCATTTCCACCGCTCTCACTCTTGGTCTGAGTCTCTCCACGAACGTCCATGCTTCGCTTCCGTAAGTTAGTGTCGGGATTACCACACAGTCATACAAATACTTCTTCACTTCCATACTGACCACCCTATTTCTTGTTACTGCTTTCAACATTTTTTTATTAAGGTGACAGTTACAAAGTGGTGTACAATCTATCTTATTCTAGTTTCATTATAGTTTATCTTATTGTACCAGTACCTCCCTACAATCAACCTAGTTGTTCCCCAATTCGGCCCTCCGCCACGACCATTTCAAAGTCCAAGTCTCTCACTCTTGTCCTCTGTAGCGGGGAGGACCTTGTACCCCTGAGACATAGGAATGCAGACCTGAGAAGAGAGAAAGAGAGCCGGCATCTCATCCAAGTTATGACTTGGCTTATATCCTGGTGCTTTTTCTCCGATATTTGTTCAGCTAATCTGGCATAGAAAACACTTGCAGAAGGTCCCATTCCTCCCGACGATGAGAAGACCAGAGGAGTAAAGCTTTCCTGATCCCTGTTCAAAATTCTTTCTTCATAAGCACGTATTTTCTCACTTTCGTTTCTCAAGTATGCCGCCTTGAGTCCTCGCTGACGATATGTTTGTGCTCTTGGGTTAAAGATTCTGATGTCCAAAAACCTCGAGCACTTACGTCCACTCTTGCTTTATTTGAAGTATTTGCAGTATTGTGGGCCAAGCGCTGTCCGTCCATAGAAGTTCCGGTTCGATTCTGACATCACGGCACACCTCGTCGGCACACCTCGTCCAGCATTTGTGCAGTGATGTCTCGTACTTCATCATGCCGGATACAGATGAATCCTCCTTTCTTACAGGTCATACAGTGGTCCGAGTTGTTTATTTCACCACATGCACATTTCAGCGGCAGGTTCGAAACTGGCCACCCATACCTCAAGGCTACGGCATCATTGAATTCTTGTTTATTTAAGCTGAAGCCTTTTTCCTTTATTGGTAATGAAGTGAGCCAATTTGAAGCCCCTGTGTCTTGTGCCATCTCAACTCTGATTTTCAGTTCTTCACTACATTCGGTCTTAATTTGTTCTAGGCTATGTTTCTGTCTCTCTTCTCTGCTCTTTGTAATGTCCTGTCTTGCATTTCGTTGTTCCTCTTCGTCCACCTCATAATTTTCATTTTGCTCCCATATTTTTTTCTGTCAGAGACGTAGTAAGTTAAGGGAATTTTGGTACTCATGAGGTGCCACCTCCACTGGGTTTATGATCCCCATACCTCCAAACCTTGGCGGAAGAGCTAATAGATCTCTTAGCTCTTGCGTGATGCCTTCCATCTCTGTTAAAGCAGGTATGAATGCTCCTCTGATTGATTCTTCCAGCGGTTGGAGCATCTGTCTAATGTCAGGCACTGTTCTCATAAGAAAGGTCCATCTGTGCTTAACACTATATGTGAAGGCAGTATATGCAGCATGTGGTTCAGATTTCGCAATGTCTGCCAGGGTTTTCGCTTCCTTTACCCACTCCGCTACCTTTTTTCGCACATATACTCTCTTGCATTCCTCTGTGCCTATTACTGCTCCCAAATGGCGTTGACCCTCCTTTGTAATCTTCACTCCTGTCCCATCAAAAGTCTGCACCACTTCTTCATACTGGTTTTCTTTCACTATTAGTACAGATTTACTAGCATTAGGATGGTACCCAATGTCTGCGCCAACCGATTGTACTCTCACCACCATTCTTTGAGATTCCATATTCTTCCTGCACCTGTGAGGTCATCAGCATACGCCACTTGTTTCACTCGGGTTGCCTCATGTTTTATTTTCTGCTGCAGAATAGATAGTGCCAGTGCGTACATTGCCATTGCCACTGGATCTCCTTGCGTCGTTCCTTCATTTGATTTAAGAATGTTCATTTCTTCCTTCTTTGTGCTTCCAACTATATACAGGTTAGCTGGCTCCTTATAAGTGTTTGCTATGTACTTTGCGATGCTCGGGCATTTGATCTTGATGTTGTGAATAGCTGCCTCCCTATTAATGGTGTTAAAGGCATTTGTTGCATCCACTAGCAGTACCGCTTCACAATCTTCCTCATCATACACCTTCCCCATTGCATGTATTGCTGCTTCTCCTCCGGCTTGCTGTCCTGCACATACTTGTAAGTTGCCCACTGCTCTTTGTACATCTTTTCCAAATACGGACATGATTGCTTTTCCTATAATCCTTCTAAGAACTTCCCCAACGCCTACTGGTCTAACTCCTGGATTCTTATTTAAAGGTATCAGGCAACATGCTGTCAGAGCTTCTATGTTCACATATGGTGATGATGCAAGTTTCTTTGCAAGCATTGCTATTGCTTCACAAAGGTCACCCGTGGCTGAACCAAACTTGTTTTGACTTAGGAAGATCCTCCAAGTCTTAGCATCTACACTTGATGGATCTGCTCCTCCCTGTGTTTTCAGCGCCTTTCTCCATATGAGGTCTCCAGTTATATTCTCATATATCACCGGGTCTGGAGGAACATATTCCCCTTCTAGTTTGGCATCATCACTTGCTGGTTTTGCTTCTGGGTGTTTCTCCTTTAGCTGGTCCAAGATGTTTTGATTCACTTTGTGCACCCCACTTGAGGCTTCCCCAGTGACCATTCTGACTGCCTGTGCCACTTTACCAATCCTCATGCTATTTCCCACTGATCGTGCCATATTATCTGGCTTCCTCTTTCTTCATTGTTTTGTTTTCAGTCTTTGCTGGATTGCTCGTACTTGGCTAAGAATTTTGTCTAACTCCCCATTTTTCCACCACTCCATTCTCTGTTTCAGCACTTTAATGTTCTCATTCAGTTTTGCCTTTGGTCTTTTTCTTTGAAGGAATAACTGAGGAATGAAAGAAGCTATCTTGATTGCCACGTGCGCCAAAGGGGCATCCTGAACATAACATAGGATCATACGTCTGAGTTCCCCCAGCATGTCTTTTGCGGCTTCACAAATCGGTAGTTCAAACTTATTATGTTGCCATTGTATCACTTCTGTATAATTTTCATTCACTAATGTTGTGAGTCTGTCACCAGAATGTCCCATCCATTCTCCACCATTCATGTTTACGTTACGAGGTCCTTCGTTCTGTTCACGATTTCCGATAATTTCTCTCTCATTATCTTCGTTTACACAATATTCATTATTTTGTTCCACACCTCTGTTGTCTTGCGAATTATTGATTTCTGCATTTCTTCTGCAGGCTGCAGTTGTTGATTGTTATTATCTGCATTTTCTCTAACACGGTTTGCTTGTACATCCCCATTAACTACATTGTCTGTTTCACGGTTCATTTGTACTGCATCTCTCACTGCGTTTTGTCTTTCATCAGGATTATTCCTCGACTGGTACCGAGTTACTGGCATCTTGTCTTATTATCTTAATTCTCTACCTATTCCCTAATACTGAGTCTATCTATCATTACTTCCTAAGGGGCGAGCCTCTGCCCGATAAAGGTGAAAATGTAAACATCCTATGAGTAGCGTTAGAAATAGAAGAAGTAAGAGAAGTTATTTAACTCACATAGTATAATGCAAAGTTACAGAAGATCAGGCAACGTTCCTACAACCCTCTTCCCCTGTTGCACCCTCTCCCGCACTTCTTCATCCATAATCCCATTTTTACTCAATACACTGCCCAGATACTTAAAAGAGCTGACGATCTCCATAGCCTGACCGTTCAACTTCACCTCACACTCTGTGACTTCACCCCTTTCGAAGACCATAACCTTGCTTTTCCCCACATTTACCTTCAAATTCCGTTTTTCGCACACTGTTCCAAACTCATGACAGGTGCCCTTATTACCAAAAAGATATAGACAATCTAGAACGAGTTCAACGTAAAGTTACTAAAATGATACCTAGCCTAAAGAACAAACCATACATGGAGCGTCTTAGAGAATTAAATATATTTCCTTTAACCCAGCGCAGATTAGGAGGCGACTTAATTCAAGTGTTCCAAATCATCAAAGGCATCGACAATATAAACTGTAGTAAGTACTTCACTATCGACCAATCTAATTACATGCGGGTAAACGGTTGCAAAATTATTGGTAAATCTCTTAACTCACACGAATCTAAGAATTTCTTCTTCAATCGAGTTGTCAACTTGTGGAATGGGCTTCCCCGAGACGTTATTGACTGCAGCACCGTTGCTTCTTTTAAACTTCGCCTAGACAAATATCTCACATCAAACCCGCGACTGACTGCGTTTGTAAATGAATAACTTTATTTTATTCACCCCGCAGATTTATCAAGGATTATTGCGTATACAGTATATACTGTATTACTAAGACGTTATTCTCTTTTTCCCAGATATACGAAAGATCACTTATAATTGCGTTATGTTACTAACCCATCTGTCCCATACGAACTTCCTAATCCTGCCACGGACATTAGTTCCAGGGCAGTAGTTCCCTTTCCAATTTTCCCTTACCCACTCTAAACCACTGTTTGGACACTTGATCTTCAGTGTTTTGGAGGACAAGCAGCCTAGAGGGGTCACTAGACCTGTTGTTGCTTGATTTCCTTTGTACTCCTTTGTAAGCCTTTGTACTCCTCTCGTGTCTCTGTCTTGGCATTAATCAAACATATTTTATCGTGAAAGATAACTTAACTATAGTCAATATGAACCCTAGGTATAGTGTACATTTATATTATGTATATTTAGTGTTGTTCTGAATAATTTCTGTAATTGTTTTAACATTGATTTTGGTGGAACACTTTTCAAATTTAGGTAATTTGCACATACAACAACAGGCTTTTACATCTTGGATGTCTACTTGTTCAGACAAATATAGACTATAGAGGTATGACCTTCATGCGACAAAAACGCTGGTTGTTTTTATTGTCTGGCTGGGTCATGTCACAAAAATATTAAATTTATTTAGGCTCTATTTGTTTATTCAGTGAGGCCTTCAATGTGCCCCAGATGAGAAGTATCCTACTCTAGTACTTAGCTGCTAGGGTTTGTGTTTGAGTTGTATGTATGTATGGCATCAAGATACGTGACCACGAGTCGGAGCGGGTGGTGGTGGATAGAATTGATTTCAAATAAAGCTATTACTGTTAAGCTCCTCGGTGGTCTAGTGGTTAAGGTGTTGGAGTGGTGAATTACTGGCTTGGGTTCGAGCCCTGGCTGGGTCATGTCACAAAAATATTAATATGAGAAACAAGAATTGCTGATGTTGAAGGTAGGCGCCTTGTTGGCTTTGCTATTGATAACCTTTCGACCCAATGGGTGAACGAGCCAACTAGAGGCAACACTAAATTATATCTTGTTATCACCACTGAATAAGAAAGTGTGACCAGCTTATTTTGGGGGGAAGCACTCGTAGGTACTGACCCCAATCTATTTTAGGCATCCTCGAATGCCCCATCCTTTGAGCTATAGAGTTCGTGAAGTAATGAAGGAGCTTAATCTGTCGACGGTTCCTGTGAGTCCCGTGCAAATTCCAAGGATTGCACCCTGGGTCTTGCCTGAACTGTCATTCTGCAGGCTTTTTACAGGAAATTTGTTTTCTCTCTTCGCACCTTTTGCAGAAAACCCCCAAGTCGTCAGAGCACTAGATTCTGTCAAGCAATATTTTGAAGGTCTTCGGGGAAGCTTATTCCCCAATCAGACTTGAGAGTGAGATGTTAATGCCATTTAGTCCTCATTCAAAGAACAGTTTATGGGTAGACAAGCTGCATTCGCTCCCATTAAGCTTAAGAAAGCAGAATCACCTTAGCCAAAATGGTTCACAAGTGACATAGCTTCAGCAATTAGAAAAATAAAGTTTGCATATAGAAATGCCAAAAGAAGTTAGGACGAAAAATATCTAAAATCCTTCAAAAATACGTGTAGAAGAGTGAAATTTCTTGGAAAGGAAGCAAAGTAGAATAAAGAGCTCAAACAGAATCCTACAGAGTTCTTCGGCTGTGTGAATAGTAGGAAGCCATTCAAAAGTAGCACTGAGCCTCTAATCATCTAATGGGTCCAACACCCGAACTACAAACCTCTGATACCGAAATAGCTAAATTCATAAAAAACTATTTTGCCTCAGTATTTACAAGGGAACATACCAGTAACATGTCAAGTCCAGGATTAGTGCATGAAGGTGAAGTTCCTATCAGAATGATATGTACCCCAGAGGAGGTAGCAAAATTAATAGGTATGTTAAATATAGGTTCAAGTCATCTGGCCCATTTGGCTTTCTTCCCCGAGTTATACGAGAAGTTAGAAATGAAATCGCACTTTTCTAGACAAAAATCATCAATAATTCACTACAATCAGAAGTCACTGACCCCAATCTTTAAGAAAGGGGAACATAAGTGTTCCAAGAATTATCGGCAAATTAGCTCTAATTCTATCCTAATCAAACATTTAGAAGGGATACTAGTAGACAAGATAGTTGAGTATCTGGAAATCCACAGCTTAATTACACATTCCCAACATGGTTTTAGTCGACACCTTTCATAACTTACCAGTTTGCTAGAATTGTCTGTGAAATGCAAAGTCAGTATGACAAAAGTAGAGCCATAGATATCCTTTACATAGATTTTCAAAAAAGCTTTTGACAACGTGCCTCATTGTAGGCTAATGTCAAAAGTTAATGCACTAGGTATCAGTACAGAGGGATCAAATTGGATAGAATGTTGTCTTACAGATGGACAGCAATTGGTAGAATGGACTTCAGTTACCTCTGGAGTTCTGCAGGGATCTGTCCTTGGCCTAATGATGTTTATTATATATGTAATTTACATCAATATTGGTCTGCTGAATGTGATGAATGGTCTGATACATAGCAGATGCCTCTAAACTTGGATAAGTGCAAGGTGATGCATATCGGCCAGGTAAGCCCTAAGGCAGGCTACTCGCTATGGGAAAGACTCTGGAAGTGACTGACTTGGAAAAGGATTTGGGTGTTCTGATTAGCAGTGACCCTAAGTTTTCCAAGCAGTGCATTGAAGTAGAAAGGAAAGCTCAGGAATTATTGGGCTATATTAACACTCAACGAGCGGCCTAGGCGGTATATTTGACCGTGCCGCCCAGCAGTTTTTTTTTTTACCATAAACGGGGTTGTTTCCGTGCTCTTTTTCACGTATAAACAAGAGCCAGAGCGTAATACAAGTATGTATCCCTGAAAGGGCGTAAATTGAGCTTTCCAATGACACCCGAACCATCCTTCTATGATCACTGGTTGTCTTGCAACGATCGTGCAACCGAAGGGCAAAATCGCTAAAATACGGTAATTTTGTTACATAATTACGTGTGTAGCGAGTGAGAGAGGGTGGAGTAGAGTGGAGTAAATATCAGTGGGCCCACGACGGTCGTGGCGAGCGGTCATGAGGTAACCTAAGCTCCTCCCACCGCTCGGCTCTCTCTCAGAGCCAATATTGCGCCAAAATTGCACACAGACTTAAGTCAGGCCCCTCCACATTGTCCAGCTTTTTAGATACGGACTTAAGTCGGGCCCCGATAGACAAGGGTTAAGAGGCAATTTAAGTATAGATATAAGGATAAGTCCTCCCACTTAACAATGCCATGATACGGCCTCTCCTGGAATATACTGGTAATTTCTGGTCTCCTGCACTCAAGAAAGATATAGAGCGACAGGAAAGAGTACAAGCTAGGGCTACAAAACTTATTACTTCGATTAAAACACTGAACTTTGAGGACTGGTTGAGAGCGCTTGATCTCTTTCCGTTGGAAACATGCAGTCAATTAAGTAAATGCATTGAAGTCTTTAAAATACTTAATGGGTTTAACAATATGGAATATAGAACAATGTTTAGCCTCATTATATACTACAGTATATATAACATACTGGAACATGTTTAGCCTCAATATACACTGTACATAACATGGCTCGAAGTTAGAATATAAACGGTGCAGCACTAGTTGTTGTGGAAACGTTTTCACATATAAGATCTGTTCTACCTGGAGCAAACTTTCATCAGAAGTTGTAAATAGTTCTTCAGTAAAGCAGTTCAATAAGAGAGTGGACAATATTTTGTACACTGCAATGAATGTAGTCCGTAACACAATCCTCCTTTTCCACTTTGAGAATACCCCAGGAATAGACCACAAGGTCTTTGAGATACTGTTCCTTGTAACTCCATGTAACACTCTCACTCTCACACATAGACACACACACACACACTATATCTCTCTCTCTCTTCTCTCACACTCTCACCATAGACAGTATAGCCTAAAGATGAAAAGTGGATCTGGCTATAGACAACGAAGGTACTCTCACATAGCGCCTTACCCTTCCAGCTCTCAGATCTCTTTCAAGCCTCAGTCTCCTCTCTTTTCACTCCTGATGAATACCCTTTTCTTCGGAGAGATTACAAGAAGCCCTCTCTCGCCTGTTCTTACTGCTACTTTTATCTTTAGCTCACCTGGTAAATATTACATTTATGAGATAGCTACTTGTATATGAAACACATATTTCACAGGTTAAGCTTGCGTGCATTCATGAGAGTAAGTGCGTAAGAAACAAAAGTGTACAAGAAACTCCTTCATTGATTACTTCACTTATTGTACTCACTAACACACACTCTATCTCTCTCTCTCTCACTCTGTGATTTTTAAGTTGTAGGCTTAGGGCACAAGAGAACACAAAGCATAAGAGAAGAGAATATATAACATGCCTCACATGAGCGTTTAAATTTCACTTAACTTTGGAAATATGTATTAGCATTTAAAATTCCCTATATAAATTATTTTGATGCATAAAAATGCTGTTTGTATCTATGTTAGGTTCGTGTATACGCAGTTCTATCTATTGCCTGACGCCGTGATCCCCGAAGGGATGGCCACGAACGAACCGCCCCCATGCACCTCTGTCCCCAGTCAGTCGACGCCCTTTCTCCCAACCAGCACCGCCTTCATCCATATACTTTTTCACTCCATCCTTCCACCTCTCTTTCAGTCTACCTCTCCCTCCCTGTTCATCCACCTCGCTCTCGTACACCTTCTTAGTCATTCTCTCGCTTCCCATACGTTCCATATGGCTGAACCATCTCAAGGTGTTCCTTTTCACACTTTCCAGCACATCTACCAAACACCACACCTCCTTCTTACTTCCTTGTTCGTCTGTCTATCCCTCCATGTAACTCGGCACGCACTTCTCAAGTAACTCATTTCCACCCCTCTCACTCTTGGTCTGAGTCTCTTCTCAAACGTCCATGCTTCGCTTCCTTAAATCAGTGTCGGGATTACCACACTGTAATGCAAGGACTTCTTCACTTCCATGTTGACCACCCTATTTCTTGTTACTGCTTTCAGCGTTCTTACAACCCTGTTCCCCTGTTGTACCCTCTCCCGCACTTCTTCATCCATAGTCCCATCTTTACTCAACACACTGCCCAGATACTTAAAAGAGCTGACGATCTCCATAGCCTGACCGTTCAACTTCACCTCACACTCTGTGACTTCACCCCTTTCGAAGACCATAACCTTGGTCTTCCCCGCATTTACCTTCAAATTCCGTTTCTTCACACTGTTCCAAACTCATTTACCAGACCCTGCAACTCCCATTCATTATCGCTCATCAGAACTGTATCATCCGCAAACAGCAGTGTAGGCAGCTTCCACTCTTTTCCCTCCCTTTTCAGCGATATACCAACACCCACTGCTCTTCCTATTATTTCTTTCATGACTCCATCCATATATACAGTAAACAACCACGGAGACATCACACACCCCTGTTTCAACCCAACATGCAGGTCAAGGAACTCGCTCTGCTCATTCTCCACACGTACTGCCTCCTTTGCACCCTCATACATGCTCTTCACTGCTTTCAGCAACTTGCCATCTACTCCGTATATTCTAAGTACTTTCCACATACCTTCTCTATCCACTCTGTCATAGGCCTTCTCCAAGTACATGAAGGCAACATACACCTTTTGTTCCTTCTCCAGATATTTCTCCACAACACAATTCAGGGTAAAAATCTGATCTACACATCCTCTTCCCTTCCTAAAACCTCCCTGGTCGTCGCCTATCCATTTCTCCGTTCACACTCACTCTCTCAATCACTACCCTACTGTACACCTTCCCTACTACGCTTAGAAGAAATATTCCTCGGTGGTTACCACACACTCCTCTTTCCCCTTTGCCCTTATATAGGGGGACTATTATGCCGTTGCTGTGCAGTAATTAATTTATCTTATGATTCATCCAAATATCTGTTCTGTGTATCTCCTTCAGTGTTTAGTCTACTGATGTTTCTGATGTGTTCACTTTCCCTTTGCCACAGTAATCTTTAGGTATACTGTGTACTGAAAATATACCTTGGTTTGATTTCGATGGAACTTAGTTAACGTAACTATTATTAATGATAATATAATTGCTAAGAAAACAAAACATTTATGATTGGCAATTATAGTGAAATATACTCGACCTGGTTTCAACTCAGTTAGTCATTCTCACATCTTCCGCTATTCTCCGTGCAGTCGTAATCAATAAGTCTTCTATACTTTTTTCTCTCTGTTTCCTTCACTCAAAGATAACGTTTTTTGTAGGCATTTAAGGAATTGTCTCTAAGCCGCTTTGTGTTAATGAAGGTATGTTCGCTCCATTTGATATTTGGTATGTTTGATAAAGAGAGAGAGAGAGAGAAAGAAAGAGTGTGTGTGTGTGTGTGTGTGTGTGTATATATGAGTATATGTATGTTTATTATCTTTTCCTAGGGTGATTATTGCTGTAAGAAAAGGGCGTTTTGAAGGAGACGGATCAAGCATAATTGTTAAGTTACCTTTGAATTATAATAATGGAACAGGGTATAAGAGAGTTTCGTGGAAACCTGTTATATTAAAAATATGTATGTAAAAGGTTTTTACCCATATTACTACCTTAAAAAAAAAATCCCCGAAATAATATTAACGTTAATTTTAATGAACCTGACGTTATATTTATATCTAAGGCAAGGCAAGCGATTTTATGCACCATAAGAAAATAATTTATTGCTATATGAAAATTGTATTGTGTCGTAATCTAACAAATGTGTTATACATGACCAATCTATTCTGTGTGGCCACATTTGTTGATACATTATTTAATATTATTTGTCATAGGAATGAACTTGTCAAGAACATAATTATGAAAAAGGCACCACTATTACTGGTCATATATATTTGTGTAATTTAGTTTGAGAGTATTCAAGCAGCTGAAATGGTAGTCTAACTACCCCTAACTATGAATCGAAACATGATTCAACAGTGAAGGATTGTCTTAATTAAATACGGATACTACAGCTTACCACCAGTTTCCCGTAAGACAGAGAGTGTTTATAGGTTTAACACTCCACGAGCGGCTAGGTCGGTAACTTCTACTACCTGGTAAGCGGGTGGTTTTACCCTAAACGACCTTGTTTCCGTGCTCTTTTTCATGCATAAACAAGAGCCAGAGCGTAATACAATTATGTATCCCTGAAAGGGCGATAATTGAGCTTTCCAGTGACACCAGAACCATCCTTCTACGACCACGTGTTCTCTTGCAACGATCGTGCAAGACGAGTGCAAAATCCCTAAAATACGGTAATATCCTTACATAATTCCCTGTGTAGCGAGGCAGTGAGTGAGGATGTGTGTGGAGGGAACGTCAGTAGTCGTGCGGGAACCGTGCCGAGCGGTCATGAGCCGACCTACGCTCCTCCCATCACTTGTCTCTCTCTCAGAGCCATTATTGCTCAAAAATTGCACACAGACTTAATTAAGTCGGGCCCCGCCACTTAGTCCTTGGTTCTCTAGGCCGACTTAAGTCGGGTCCCGCTAAACAAGGGTTAAACTAATTGTAATAATACATTTTCTATGCAAATTCCTCTCCAATATAAGGTGCATATCAATGTATCTAAGCAACATGGTTTTACCAAGCGTCCTTTAGGAATGTACAATTGTTAGTATTTATATAGTCATACCCATTTGAGCCATGTTCTAAAGTAATTGGGATCCATGCTGGTTGAAATAGGTACGGTTTTGTTTGTATTCACGACTGTATGTAGTTATACGATCATGTGCAAGGTAATGTTATAGAATGCGTGCTACTGAACTGACCGACAAACTCTGTATCCGTTTATCCTCAAGCTACTGTATATGTGTCTTCGGTAGAGAGAGGGGAAAATGTGTACAATATACTTCTTATATCTCACATTTCTGTGTTGTGGAAACTGTCTAGGTCTGCAATATCTAACCTCCTACTACTTAATAACCGATAAATGTTTTCTACAGCTGTTTAATTGGGTACCATATTGTTCTCATCCTCTTAGTTCCTCAGGATTCCACAATAAGTATAAATGGAGCTTCCTTGGATTGTAGACCCCTCTGGTTAAATTTGAATTTGTATTTCTATCTTTAGAAACATTGTTCCACGGCTTTTTTTTTCTATGTGAGTGAGGGAGACAAAAGGCAGAACTGCCTGCAGCGAGTGCCTCCCACATAGTTGAAAGAGTGACAGTGCCAAAATCAAGGGATGTTCGAGCCAAAATGCCTGGACACACGGAATTTGAAGCAATTTAAGTTATAGGAAGAGGGAAAGACTGATTCAGGGAGAGTTCCAGAGCTCAGCTGTTGAATTGAGTAAGTCTGAGAGCAATGTTTCACTCTTGGGTTGCAGAGTTGCACAGAGTAGGGGTGGGATTGTGTTGCAAGACGGGTACCACGTACCCTATGTAGAGGAGGAGGTATACACTGGGAGAGCTCTGAGGAACACTGATTATTGTAGTAGCGATAGAATAGCGAGAGAGATGCAACATTGGGGCGAAGAGAGAGAGTTTGCAGAGTTGGTGAGTGAGCGGGAATTAATTATACGAAAGGCCTTCCTTTCAACTTTGCCTAGGAGTGAGGTGTGAGAAGATCCTCCCAACACATGTGAACAATACTCAATACAAGGACGCACTGTGCCCCTGTACAGAGCAAGAATCTGTGCAGGGGTAAAGAACCCCTTGAGGCAGTTGAGCACACCCTGCTCCTGGGAGGCTGCTTTAGCAAGACTGGTAATATGGTCCTTCCAAGTGAGAGAAGAAGAAAAAGAGACACCAAGAATATTGAGAGAAGATGAAGAACTGATTTTTGTATTGTTGAAGAATAAGGGATAGTCCGTTGGGAGTTCCGGATGGGTAGATAGATGGAGAAATTGGGTTTTGGAAGCATTAAAGGCAACCAGGTTTTCTCTGCCCCAATTGGAAATAGCAGCTAGATCAAAAGATAAGTGTTGTATGGCTTCATTACGTTTGTCTTTGAGTGATTGCTGGCTGGGGCATTCTGGAAAATTAATTGAGTAGTGTAAGGTAGAGTCGTCTGCGTATGAATGGATGGGACTGGAGGTACATCTGAGAAGATAATTTATGAAAATTAGAAAGAGAATAGGAGTTTTTTAGTACAGCAGGAGGAATACCGTCCGGACCATAGTATTAAGCCCGGAAAGGGTAGAAAGTACATCTTTAGAAGAGATTAGGATATTAGGCATAAGTAGGGGAGAGGGGGGTGGAGAGGAAGGATTAGCACTGGAATCATCTAAGGTGGAGTTTCTAGCTAGGGAGTATGTTTGCATTTACTTTTAGCGGTTAACTATTTCTGCAATTGGCTAGATTAGCATCAATCTTTTACATGAACCGGCAACCGTTTGTTTACTATGTGCATGAAGGAGACAAAACGCAAAGCTGCTTGTATCAATCTGGATAGTATTGAATTATAATAATATTATATTTGTACATGGTCCAATTAAGGCTAATAGATTAAGGTAAGTATCGTGTGTGTGTGTGTGTGTGTGTGTGTGTGTGTGTGTGTGTGTGAATTTGGTGGCGCCAGCAACTAATATATTGGAGTTGCAGGGCCGGAAATTAGGGGTGTTGTAGGCCAGAGTCTCATTAGTGGTAGCACCCAACCAACATGATTGAATACTTGATTTCTCTGGATACATTATTCAAGAGAACAATAACATTCAACAAACACACTCCACCATATACATATTGTTATTAAGCTGGTATAAGCTACAGTGGTAATATACAGAGGCTGTTATTGTGCCCTCGGATTAGGCGGCTCCTGCAGTGGATCGTTAAAGGGTAATGATAACGGATTTAATTGATCGTTATCGCTGTGAAGACTTGCCACCAATGTCGGATAGTGGAACCATTAATTACAATTAATTCTAGATATATATGCTTCAAAACTGACCATTTATGTTTCGCTTCTGAGAGTTGTTGATGGTAACTGTTAGTTAATTAGAGCCTTCAACGAAGAATGAGACTTGTCAGATGTTTCCAATTGATTTATTTTACCGCACAAATAATGACATGTGAAATTTGATAATATCTACTATAACTCTTTTGTTGTGACGCAAAAATATTGAGTATATATTAGATTCGTTTTCCTACATAATGCTGTGCAATATACTATATACATGATAATCAATCCATATTGTATTAAACATATATACATATATAAATTGGAGACTAGAGTATTGTACACAGAAGATGCTGATTGGTATTTGATTGATGTGTGTTGATCAGTTGAGATACCTTCATTATGACATATATATTATTGAAACTCTTGAAATTGCAAGTAATTTTAGTGACAAAGTGTTAATCTAAAGTGATACCCGAACCTAATGAACAATATTACATAATATAATACATTGATAACATAGATATCATAAAGTGAACACAAGCGAGATATAAACAAATACTAATGATATAAACGACACCTAAGCAAGCTAAGGTAGGTGACTGAGTCTCGGCTCACATCTCAATCGCAGGCTGTGCATTAGCTGTTACATTATTAACACGTGCAGTGGCTTCCCAACACCCGGGTAAGTCACTGTTGTGATGGTAAGTTGTCAAGCCTGCAGGTGATTGGTTAGTAGGGTGGAGAACCTAACACCAGGGTAAGTCACTGCTGTGTTGGTAAGTTATCAAGTCTGCACTATCCAACTCTAGCTCTTTCCAAGCCTTCTGGCATCGAGCCAAAACACTCTCCAACAATTTGTCTTTTTCGTTTTTCCCTCCTCTTTTCCACTCTGATGGCACTACCGTCACTTTTTCCTCTGACAAAGCTGAACTCTTCTCTAACACTTTTGCTAAAATCTCCACTTCGGATGATTCCGGTGCTATTCCTCCCTCCCCACCACCCTTCTCTCCTACTTATGCCTAAAATCATAATCTCTTCCAAGGATGTACTTTCCACCCTCTCTAAAGTTTTTGAAACTATCCTTACTTCAAAATTTCTTAGGCATTTATCTTCCCTAACCTACTCTCAGACTGCCAGTATTGCTTCCTTAATCCGAAAAGCAAAATAATCCTCACGGAAGTGTCTCTATAGCAAACGCAATAGGCCTCACGGAAGCAAGACCATGAACAAAACTTTCAAAACGCCCTAGGGGCTCTCAAAACAAAGGAATGTGATTAGATGAGATAATTCCCCTCTAGTCCTTCCTAGCACTCATCCACATGTGTCGCAACCACCCCCTTTCCCTTCTTCGCCACCTTTTTCCCCACTCCTCAATTATCGGCAATTTGTCTTCTTATTTCCCTCATTTATCAGTTATGTTCCGCATGAATTAAGGTCAGGCGAGCTGGGAGGCAAGGGTGAGTCATTTAGACACCCTCTAGAAGTGTGAGATCTCTCTCAGGCTGCTCAGTTGCTTGCGAGACGTTGCAGAGGTTAGATGTATGTCTCTCGCCCTGCCGACCCAGAATACGACCGGGCTGTTAAATATATATTATTCACCCATCAATTGCTGTTCCCACTTCTTATATCGCTCGTCAAGGTTCATATGTTCATCATATAAGTAAACTATACACACATGGAGAAGCAATAATGCTTTATATGGGAAATATAATGAATACTGTCGGAATCGAATTGTAGAAATTACATGTCCAAGCCACTTTTCACTACCTCATTTTTGCGTTCCGCAGGCTAAGGGCCGCTTTACTGGTGATCTTTCTTATCTTACTAACTCTTGGTCATCCTCCATTCGGGACTTCCATTCGGGACTTAGGTGAAACCTTTTCTGTTGCGCTAGACATATCGAAGGCCTTCGATAGAGTTTGGCACAAATCCCTCCTTTCCAAACTATTCTCCTTCGGTTTCTAAACCTCCATCTATGCCTTCGTCTCTAATTTCCTTTCCGGCTGTTCCATAGCTGCGGTTATGGACGGCCACCGTTCACTTCCCCAACCTATCAACTCCAGTGTTCCTCAAGGTTCTATCTCATTTCCAATTTTCTTTCTATTATTCATTAACGACCTTCTCAACTGCACCTCTAGCCCCATTCACTCATATGCTGACAACTCTACATTACACTATTGAACTAGCCTACCACAACAACACTCACAGCACGAACTCCAAAACTCCAAAAGGCCATAAAGCACCTATTTTCTGATCTCTCTACTATCTTTATTTGGGGCAGAGAAAACCTTGTTACTTTCAATGCTTTCAAAAATCGATTTCTCCATCTGTCTACTAGTCGTCACCTTCCAGAAAACTATGACCTGGTCTTCAACAGCATCACGTTAAACCTTCATCTTTTCTTACTATTATTGTGTCTCTTTTTATCTGATCTCTCTTGGAAAGATCATATCACCACTCTTGGTAAAACAGCTTCCCAGAAGCTGGATGTGCTCAACCGCCTCTGTTTTTTTTTACCTCTGTGTAGCTTCTTGCTCTCTGTACAGGGGCACATTGCATCCATGTACTGAGTATTGTTCGCATGTGTGGGGAGGATCATCTCACACAGCACTTCTAGACAAAGTAGAAAAGAAAGCATCCGTCTTATTAACTCGCGTCCACTCGCCAACTCTCTGCAGTCTCTCTCTCTTCGCCGCAATGTTGCATCTCTCTCACTATTCAATCGCTATTACAATAATCAGTGTTCCTCAAAGCTCTCTCATTGTATACCACCCCCTCTTCATAGAGCATGTACCACCCGTCTTCCAACACAATCCCACCCCTACTCTGTGCAACTTTATTCTTAATATTTCTTCTATTCAACAGCTGAGCTTTGGAACTCTCTCCCAGAATCAGTCTTTCCCTATTCCTATGACTTAAACTGCTTCAAACTCCATATGTCCAGGCATTTTGGCTCCAACGTCCCTTGATTTTGGTCCTGGCACTATTTCAACTCTGGGGGAGGCACTCACCACAGGCAGTTTTGCCTTTTGTCTCCCTTGCTCACATAGAAAAAAATATAATAATACTAGTTGTATTACACTCTGTGTAATGCTTGTGCATACAAATGCACAGGGAATAAAGGTAATTTCGGCCAATTATGCCCGCTCAAAAGGGGTTAAACTCAAAGTTTACTTGTAAGTGCAATGATAGTAATAGAATATTTACATACAATTAAAGTACATGGAAAATGGTGTTTGCAAATACTCGATATTAAGTTCACAAATATTTGGAGAGACAATAGTCTAGCCTGCCCGCATCTGTACTGAGTTATAATATATTCACAATGGGTGTTGTATTATCAGTGAACTCCTGCTATTAAATATCTTTTAGTTATTTTGGTACCAGACTGTCCAATTGTAAGCGAAGTATATTGAATTGGGGATAATTATGGATAGCATTTATGCATTTTGTTTTCCTGAAGGGAAAAGTTGGCTACTTGTTAGCAAGGAAGGGACTCTAAAACTTAGAGACAAACTACTCTATTCTTATGTTTGTGACTTTTCGGGTGTTGAAGGGGGGTTTAATCCAGGGACTGCGACGGTCTTTCCAAAAGCAAAATATTAAAATATGTGTCAAAACAACCCCTCAAATACCGTGCCAGTGCTGGGAGTCTCAAAATTGGGCGACACATAGAAAGTAGTGGTATATCTCCATACCACATCCTCCACTCCTCCCCCCTTTTATACCCCATCCCCCCCCCCCCCCCCCACCTTCCCTCAACTTGACCTTTTTTTTCACAGGTTCTAGGAGAGCATGGGTTAATGAATGTTCACTTCTTGTTGGTGAAGGGGACTAATGTCAATTGTCTTATTATCTGAGTTACTTATATCAATGTTATCTAATATATATCCTGAATTTTCTATCAATTTCCCAAATGTTACTACACTGCATATACTTAATATGAACATAATTTTCCAATTTATTGCCCATTCGCATACTATTTCTAGATCTCTTTGGAGAGCCTGCCCCTACCACCTCACATCGACAGACCCCATCATCCAGACCTACCGACCAACGCCAGCCTCTGCAATAAGGGGGTTCGGGCAGTGGTTGGTTCATTACCCATGGATGGAGGTTCTTACAGAAGAGGATGTCAACGCCAAATGAGACAACTCCGTATCTACCACCACCGAAGCCTACCAGCGCTTCTTTCCCACCAAGAGGACCAAAATGCATCCGTCTGACATCCCATGGAGTACACTTCAGATCAAGAGATCGATGCAGAATCGAAATAACGCCTACACTGAGAGCAATCGTTATTAGAGCCAATGAAACAGTGATAAGAGAAATCCGTGGGGCGAAGAAGTCCTACTACCGGTATCTTACAAAGATTTATGATTTAAAACAAATCAATAACAGTCAATGGTATTCTAAAATTAAGTATCTTTGTTCCTTAAGTATTGTGTCTTCTTCGATCCTGTGTTTCCCATGACCTGTGTGAAGAAGCATCTGAATAGATATATAATAACTTCTCTACTATCTGACAGATGCTCCCCAAACTCGACCGCACCAACATCTCGGCCTTTCTCCCATCCCCTTTCCCCCCAGTAACTGTTAAAGAATATAAAGTGGCCAAAAATCTTTCAAGTTTCAAATATAAAAGATCAACAACCCTAGTAGTCGACTGGGGTTGTTGATCTTTATATTTGAAACCGATGAAGATATACAAAGATATTTCTGTTGACTTTGCCACCTCTCTTTGCTCAATGATTAATGCCTCATTAAAGCAAAGTAAATGCCTTGCAGACAGGACAACTTCATACTTCATTAATTTCCCAAATCCTCCTTCCCACATTCTCTCAATGAACTCAGACCAGTTGCCATAAAGCCAATTTCTAGTCTAATTTGTGAGGACTTTGCATTCACCTGGACCTACTCACAAATAAGTCGCTTGATAGATCCCCAACAGATTGGCAGCATGAAAACCTCCTCCACCACTCACTGTCTTATTAGCTTCCTAAACTTTATTTACACTTGTCTTGAAAGGAGAAAGACTTCCCTCACACTTGGTGTATTGATTTCAAGAAGGCATTTGACCTTGTTGACACACCATTACCATCAACAAAGCCATAAAGATGCGGCTACATCCTACCCTGGTTGCATGGTTGACCGACATCCTCAGCTAAAGACAGCAAACCGTGCACTACCAGGGTTCCGTCTCCACCTTCCAAGACCATACATGTGGGATCCCACGGGGCACAAAGATGAGGCCTCTATGCTTCCTCATCTTGAACAATGATGTCCTAGAGGACACCGCATTCCACTGGAAGTACGTGGACGACTCGACAGTCAGCATCACTGTGGAAAACACCTACCGTGATTATGACCCCCTACAAGACACCTTCGACCGACTTCAAGCCTGGACCACAGCAAATCATGTGACCATAAACCATGACAAGACAGAGGTCATGCACATAGACACCTCCGTCACCGAAGTTCCTCCACCCACGGTCACAGTTGGTCTTCATTCCCTTCAGCTTCTTGAGTCCACCAAGCTTGTTCATCATAGTTATTCCTACATCAAGGTCGTTCATATAAATGATGAACAGCAGAGGACCTAAAGCAGATCCTTGCAGGACTCCACTCTTAACTACACACCAGTCCGATTGTATACCGTTTATGCTAACTCTTTGCTTTGTACCAATTAACCATGACCTAATCCATCTTAATAGCATTCCCCCTATTACATGAACTTCTATTTTTCTCAGCAATCTTTCGTGGGGGACTTTATTGAATGCCTTACTGAATTCTAAAATATCACATCATACTCATTGTCATTGTCTACTGCTTCGTATATTTGAGAAAAGAAGGTCAATAAATAATTGAGACAGGACCGACTCTTCGTGAATTCATTCTGAAAGTCTTTATTTAGTTAGGGACGTTCTAGATGCTCTCTGATTTTGTGCCCAATAAAATATTCTAATAGATTGCTTGTATGATGTACTGATAGGTATGGGTTTGTGAGCTATTTATTGATATTTAATATAAAAGTGTTTCAAACCTTAAGCAGACAAACTTTTATATCACTATGACCCATGATTGATTAAAGTTAATTGGTATGTTACACTTGCACTCATTATCATTAACGCAATCACTGAGGCAATTGTCATATGACAATTGCTTGGTCTGCACTGCACCATATAGGGGTATTTGACTAAAAGTGACCTTAATTCCCTGCACATTTCCCTGTATAAACAAAATCTAGAACGTATTTCAATGATATATCCCTGAAAGTATAAGAATAGACCTTTCCAATGACACCTGAATCATGTTTATACGACCACTGGTTGCCGTGCAACGATATTGCAAAGGTGAGGCTAAATCGGTCAAATTTAGCGGGTTTTTGCGGTTTTTGCTATCCCTAAGTCTGTAAGGGAGCTGGAGATGTCTTCCAATTACACTACTGTTCGCCCAGACACGGTGGCCCGCGCTGCTTAGACTCGTTTGCCTGCCTCCCTGGTCTTGTACTATGCATATTTTCGGCAATGTCATATGACAATTTCCGCAGTGATCTTCGTATTTTCGATATAGTAGCCCGTAGTCATTGAGTTAATGTATTTATGTTAAACTAATTAGACGATAATTTGAAGCAATAGATTTATCTCCTTTATTTAATATTGGTATCACATGGGCAAGTCTCCACTCATCAGTGCCTAGGTCCGATTTAAGAAAATTATTAAATTGTTGTTAAAGAGTAGCATATTTCTTCTTTACATTCTTTTCATACTTTCGGAAAAATGTAATCCGAACCAGGTGACTTTTGGGGTTTTAGTTTGTCAAACTGCTCGAGTACAATATTTCTACTTTTGTATATTTGATTTAAAATATTATCTATACTTCCTTTATTTATAAGACGGACCTTCGGTTCTGTGGTAAATCTTTGTCCGTGAAGACATAGGGAAAATAGTTGTTGATGGTGTTACATATATCGACCTCCTTATATATTAGAATTCCTGTCTCAGTTATGAAATGGCCTATTTTGTCGCTTATTGTTTTTGTATGTAACTGGAAGAACTCCTTTGGTTTTACTTTCAATTCCCTAGCACTATTGATTTCGTAATTACGAATAGTTTCCTAATAAGTATCAGCTTCAACTATGCTATGATGATTTCTTAAATGTTGATCTAGGAGGAATATAATACGGAGGGGGATAAGGGGGCGGGGGTGGGGGGGGGGGGCTGCAGGAAGGGAATGTAGGATTATCCTCTTTATAGATGGTATTATTGTTGATCTGAGACGAATTTAATGCGGGAGGAGAGAGAGAGAGAGAGAGAGAGAGAGTAGCGTGACACTGGGAAGAGATAAAAGTGGACGTAACTATCATCATTCTTGGCACTCATAAATCTCGCAGCCCATTTATCTTTCCCCGACGACTAACTTCTCTCTCTCTCTCTCTCTCTCTCTCCCCCGCATTAAATTCGTCTCAGATCAACAATAATACCATCTATACAGAGGGATAATCCTACATTCCTATCCTGCAAACCTACCCCCTTAGCCCCCTGCAAGCAAAATTATCTTCCAAACCCTACACAAATAGTGTCAATACTATTATAATATCCACCAAGGATAATCCTCCCATTGTAACGAAGATCACTATCAATACTAACCACCCTGGAATGCCTAAAACTTTGCGTAAGCCCTTTGGTCACACTTTTAATCAGAAATGTGATGTAGGTTTGATACAAATGCACGAGATTCTTGAGTTTGAAGGCGACGGTACTATTTGAATGCTTCCTCCTTATTGCGGACAGCAGTAGAACAAGCGTTAGTAAACCAAAAACATGTTGCATTAGATTGAGAGAAAGAAAATTAAATGTATGGATCCATGCCCGAGAGGATTACCTAAGTAATGCGTTCAGCACTCTCCGAGGGTCCCTGACCATGGAAGCAATAGTCAATCCATGGGAAATCAAACTCCGGTTTAGTTTATCATAATTATACTGTACAGTATATAAATAACATTGATGTGTGCCATAATAATGTTATATACAAATTGGTTTAGGATACAAAAATAGAGAATATTGGTTTAAGTAAGGAAAACAGAAATAGCCTACTGACTTCAGTAAATTAGTGAAATGGTCTGAAAAATGGCAAAATGCCCTTTAATGAGGACACATTTCAAATCATACACGTTACAAAAGAACAAAAATTATGATTAACATAAAAAAGGCCGACCAATAATAGTAAACTCTAAGGTTAAGCATTTCAAGGTAATATTATCTGAAAACCTTAGAACAAGGTGTGGCTGTAGCAAATAAGGCTAACACAGCCCAAATAAATATAAATTAAAATATGACCTTTAAAAAAGACCATAATATTGCGTCATTGCCCACACGCATTGTAAGACCGCAACTAAAATATGGCGTTTAGTTCTGGTTGCCGTAACAAAAGACGTTGAAAAACTCGAATTCGAGCAGCGTAAACTCCGTAGAGCAAACAAGTTCATCTTCTCTATGAAAAACAAGCCATATTGAGAAAGATTACATATAATAATTGGCTCTCGCTGAAGAAAAGAAAGTTATGAGGTCAATTTATCGAGTATGTTAAGTTACTTGAAGATTTGAAAGAATATACATCAATGCACTGTCCACGATTAATAACAATGCTGCAACCCTAAGTAATGGAATTAAATTTATTAGAAAGAAAGCATGCCTCGATGTCACACAAAACTTGTTCACATAAAGTGCTGTCAAAGAGTGGAATAGTTTACCAAGAGAGGTAGGCAATAGTAATACAATTAATATGTCTAAATAGAGACTGGACGATCATCTGATGAAGATTGATATAGTATGCATTAAATATAATTAGGTATGTAAGTATACATTTCCTGTCTGACTTATTCATTTCTACACAACAGAAAAACAATCCTTGTAGGCATTTCCTAACCCATAAAGTTACACTTCTTCCTATTTCAGGTATATACGGCTTTTTATCCGGAGGAAACAGAGGGTGGGGTGAGAGCCTTTTAATTTGTTGTCGTATTCTGCTACTGAAAACTAAATTGTGCCTGTCTCTAGTAGTGTTAAAGCCGGACCACCTTGTAGGGACTTCGAAATCTATGTGGTCTGAGTATCTATGCAACTCTGTGTAATTGTAACTCTCTCTCTCTCTCTCCCTCTCACACACACATACTGTACTCCTATTCATTATACGTATTCATACCATGTATTCATTATACGTATTCATACCATGTATTCATTATACGTATTCATACCATGTATTTTATAATATATCCTTGCCTTCTCTCTGTCTCACACACACACATAACCACGCCAATAAATATAATTCCTGCCTTAAATATTATAAGAATTATTCCTGTCCACCACATCCAACAGCCTCGACGTATACAAATAAGGGAAGGGGGACGGATTCTGTCCTGTGATCATTCATGTAGAAGGAATTGCGGTTCAGATTTATGGTTATATTTTCGACAAGTGTGACATATTGTTGAGGCTGAAAATGTCAACCACTGTATTTTCTCATGATGCTCTGGTTATATTATGTAAAGTTTGGAAAAAAGAATTACACGCAAATAAATCTAGTTTTCATTACGAGTACATTTATCACTTTCAAATTGTGGCTCTAACATAAATGAATGGATGGAATAGTTCAAAAGGCTATTGTGACGCCTACCAGCGTTGGCAGAATCGCCTCCCGGTAGCCACTAGCGCTCGCCAGGGCAGTGAAATGGGCTACAGTTATCAGAGAATGTTATACTTTCTTTCTTGTGAATCGTCATGTCACAGGCAGTATAGAAGTGGCCTTTATTTTCGTCTATGACAATGCATTATATTTTATATCATCAGTTAAAAGTTTAATGTATAAGACTGAATGATACAGCTAGAGAGTGTGAGTGAGTAAGTGCAGGAGGCAGAGGGTAGTACACGTAGTGTTACGTGTTGTCTCGGTGACGTCCTGCCACGGCCGCGCCCTATGAGTGGCTGGCCGCCTTGCCGCCCTCCTGCCGCGGCAGGAAGTAGTCCCCCGCACTCCCTGCTGCCTTTGTGCCTTCCTTGCTCAGAGCTTGCCTGACCAGCATACCCTTCACACCTCCCTTGCCACCTGTCCCTGACTTCTACCTATAGAACACTGTCTCTCTCTCTCAACTTCTTACCTCTCATTCTTCCAATCTATTTAACATCATAACTCCCCTTTGGTTCTGCACGATTTCATATATCGGCCATTGTATTATATGCTGAAGCTCTCAGATATTCCATGTTTAGTTAGAGATTTGGGAGGGGTTAACATTTTGTCTGTAGAGGTTCGACACACTTGCGGTGTCTCCCTACCTATTTCTTGGTTGTCTGCTGGGCTATTTAATGCTAGACTGGGGTAGGGCTATTGATGTTGTGATTTCAGATGTGTACCAGGTTTTGTTGAACTTGTACAATCGCAACGGATACGTGGGAAGCCTAGGTTGTCTTTCTGACTGTGTACCTTGTGAGTTTAGCACTGTGTTGCGAGTGAGGGCTTTTGCCTCTGCCACCCAACACTGTGCTAACTCGTTTTGCTTTGACTTTGAGAGGGTCGCCAGGAGAGAACCAGATACTAGCGAGCTGGATCTCTCAAGAGAGCACCCCGTCCTTTAACGTAATTTGGTCGTACAGTCTTAAGGACCTCGCTAGGCTACGAGCCGCTTGCTCAGCCATTGTTTCCTAGTCTACGACATCCCAGCTAGACTTTATTCGCCTAACAGATACCCGATTAGGATTATAAGCTATTATGTTATGTATGCAGCATTTTTAATCACGTTGATTGTTGTTGTTGTTGTTGTTCCCCAAGCTGCCCGGCCGAACAGCCCCAAGGCCCCGAGTAAGGCCAAGGCCATAAACGAGCGCCCCCACAGAACCCTCCCTGCCGACCACAATAAAGCCTGGGTGACCGAAGCCACTCCATGGCGGGGAGCTGAGAGGGTGCGTAAACGCCCGGGAAACCAAAGCCCCACCCAGGGCCCTGTGCCCCTCAGCAATTATGAGGAGAAAGTTGAGGGGCAAAGAAATAATGTGACACTTTAGCTTCCAATCTTGGTAGATTGGGAGGTCAATCCACGGAAGAGACGCCGTCACTTGAGATCTAGAAAATATATAAGTAAAAGGAACAGTCAGAGTAAGCTATGGGTATGGCAGAGATCGCTCAGGTCTCACTCTGATAGACCAGCCCATCGCCCATCGTTCATTGTAAGCCTTGGTTGTTGTTGAGTTGCACAACCCGAGCAGGCTTTTGCGTTGCCTGAGGAAGTACTTTTGTTGTTGTTGGAGATAATACTATTGCGCATTTATCGTTATTCCCGTGCCAGTTAACACTGTATGTCCCTACACTTGTCATATCTTGTCCCTGCTTTATCCGATTCAAAAATCCGATTCAAAATCCGATTCGATCATCTTAAGCAGCATCAGACTTTCTTCAGAAGATTCCTGTTCGATGCTTTAGGACTTTCATTCACTTTCTTTAATATAGGAGTGACAGTTTATTATTGTTTAGGGTAACTTTAATTATACCTTCTTCTTGTTTGCATTAAATCATTCCAGTGATTTAATTAAGCTCTCTATCTTTTTCCTTGTATACATTATTAACGTAATTGTATGTTGTTGTGATCAGGCTGTATCAGAGATCATCAGCCTGTAGTAGTAGTGCATTTATACCGAGTTATAGGATACCCCGCTATCGCAGATTTAACTCTGGAGGGTATAGGTGTTATTGTGCGCCAGCATTATAAGTTAAGGGGTTGGATCTAGTGTTACCGTTGTGGCTGTGTGCCTTTCTAGTCCAATGATTAAGAGCCCTTGTTTTATACGAGTCCCGGTCGTAACACTATCCCTCACTCTCAGTTAGTTTATCAAATAGGGTATAGTATAGTGGGATTTCCTAAAAAAGGCCCTCTATAAGAATCAAGGAGCATTTTTGGGTAAAAGTTGGGAACCAGACTTTTTAGCATAATTCAGGCATGCCGAATTCGATAAACCCGGTTCCCAAGCGAAATTTTGAGTTTTGACCGTCTAATTTGCATAAACAAAATGGCCGCCAAATTGGAAATTTTTGATACTTCTTGAACCATTTTCTCCAATATCTCTCTAACTAGGCAAGCAAATATCACAAGTGAAGCATCTATACCTATGTTTTGAGGGTCAGGGAATGTCACTGAGGCATTTTTAAAGGAATCAGTAATAAGCCTAGACTTTAATATACATATTAGCGGCTGTCATTAGAGAAAAATCAATGGTTCCCAACTTTACCCCAAGATACTCCTTGATGCTTATGCAGGCAACACAGGGCAATATCTGTCACTCACCTGAACTATTTATTGGAGTAGACCATATTCATGCAATACAAGGAGTTTGATCATCACTCTGTTGCTGACATGCACACATTGCTGTGCATCGTAACCCGGATTTGCGGCATTTGCACCGGCGCGTCCTGCATTGTTTCTGGCAGGCACATGAAATAATTTCCAGGCAACTTTGTGGGATCGGACTCAATGACATCAGAATGGGTTGTAGTCCTGAATCGCCATGTTTCCATCCCATGTCTGTGGGTGCAGGAAGCTCAGGTACAGCACAGTGAGCATTTCTCCAAATCATTGCTTGATAGTGTACTCGCATCAAATGGAAGCGGAGAGCATCACGTGTTGGTGGCATTGCTTCTGGTTTGGCAGTCTTTGAGAACAGTATATGCTTTGCTGCATCAACAGAGTCTGTTTTGTGCACATCTTATATTCTGTATGGTCTCCTCTGTGAGTTCACCGATTCCCAAGTTTATGAGCAATTGATGGTGCGGTTTGAAGACTTTCCATGATGACCTTTTGGTGTGATTTGCGATGTAGGAGGTGGTGTCGCACCCGGTTAATGCATGAAATGGTAAAAGAGTTGTTGTTGAATCTCTTGGTAGGTTGTTGAAAACTGCATCAATGGGTATATATCGCCTTTTCTTGGTGGTACCAGACATCATCCAGAGGTGTTCACATTGTACACGTGGGAAGTGGGAAACCAAAAGCACGAGAACATCAGTGTCCCTTGATGACACAACAACTGTATTGAACTGGCTGTGCACAGCATGTAACACCAACCTAGTGTCAGCTTCTTCATGTGTGGCTCTCAGTTGAGTCAAATCAGTGATTGTCTTTGATGACCTAACCTCAATTTCTTTTCTGAATCCCCCGGCAACTACAATCTCCTTATCATCAGGTGCCTGAGAACACAGTTCCTCAGACAGGAAATTTGCAAGATCAGCTTTATTAGCAGGGAGCGACACAAAGTTAGTCCATTTTTTTGGAAGAGGCACATCACGTCCCTCAACAATTCGTCTGATTGGTCGATCTGCTTTCGTGCGTCGTGTCCTCGTACCACCCTTGATTGTCTCTTCTCTATATCTGTCGAACACAATGTCTACCCGTTGATAGTTAGAACTGCTCTTACGTATGTGTCGGCTAAATCCCCAAAGGTCATTGCATTGTCAGGCTTTCCCAGAGCAACCACCAGTGCTTGTCCATCAATGATTAGGCAGGATGATGAGTCATGAAGTTCAATAGCTTCAGGGCAGATTATGTCTTCCGTTAACTTATCTGCCAGTATGGACTTATTTCCAGTGCGGAGTGTACCATTCATTTCAGCGAGTGATACAGGAACTGGCAGAAGCTCGTGCTTTAGGACAGCTGGCAAGTCAACTGGACGACCTGCCTCATAGGCAGTAAGAAGGCGTTGAAGCACGTTTCTATCTGCCTTCAGGATAGTTCTCTTGTCTTTCTCTTTATTGTCTTTGACCACTTCATACAGAGATGCAAACGTTTTGGCATTACTCCTGTGTAGGGGTGCATGGATTCTGACATCTGGCTTGTCACCTTGCTCAGGTACAATCATCCTCTCCTCAACGAATGTATTCACTTTTTCTTGTCCGAGTTCTTTGGCACAAAGATTTTTGTGCCTGAGTTTTGGATTGCCTCTGTTGCTAGGTCTTTTGTGGCCAGATTCTGCAATGACGCTGGTGAAACCGATGCAAAAACCTTGAATCCCTGGAAGGCCGAGAGCAATGCCATCTCGTCATCGTTGTCCCGCTTTTGCCGTGATTTGGTAGCTTCATTGTGAACACGTGCACTACCAGGACAGTTGTTGTACATTGCATGCGTTTGAGCTGCAATGTGAGACCTCATATTATACGAAAGGGTCCATCTACAAAGCGCTGATGTTGTCTTTGTGATGCCAATGATTCCACCTGCTTTCTTTCCTGTACCATTTATCCACTCCATGGCTTGGTCTGGATCTACTTGGTTGAACTTTTGAACAGAACGTTTTACAACAAAGTTGCCCCTTTGAAACTCTGATAACACGGATTCTGGTAGTTGGTTCATCTCGGCTATATACACTGTACCCCATCTTGCATAGTTCAGGTGGTCATACCGCATGAAGTATGGCAACATCAGACTGAAGGAGTGGAGATGAAGGTCCCAGAATCCATCACGCTGAGCTCGAGTGAACTGCAACAGTATTGAGACCATGTCCATATAGTTCCACCAGAAGACAAAGTTCACATCATCAGATTTACTTGCTATGAAACCTTTCAGAAGATTGTGAAACCGTTCCTGCTTCAGACATCTTATCAGCTCTGGAATTCTTTCGGGATTGTCATCAGCAGCTATCGCCGAAACTTCATCATGGTATTCCTTGTCTGACTCTGCAGTAAACAGGAGAAATGTTGGCAACAAAAGCCGCCAAAGAGCTTGCAAAGTAAATTTGTGAGCTCTCATAGCCTTATTGTACGCTTTTCCTGACAGGACAAGCTGCACAGCACCCTCCCCAAGCAGTCCACTCTCTAGCCACACTTCAGCTAAACCAGATCCAGCCATGTGATCTCCTATAGCCTTCAGGAAGTTCATCGCGGTATGAAGTCCACCAAGGCGAGGGATTAATTTATCCCGATATTCTTCCACAGACCACTTCAGTTCCATGAGTTTGCAGTATAAGGCTTGGTCCACTGTAAGGACTGTATGCTCCTGTCCGAAATGTGAAGATATCGCCATGCACCTCTTCACAACTGTATTTAGTGTATCTAACTCGTGAGCAGGAGCAAGAATTATGGGCAAATACCCTACTGCTGTCTGCTCTGGTTCCTCTGTTGAGACTGACTGATTGAATACTGTCCAAGAAGGTTTTGTGGCAGAATCTTGATGTCGCAGGATAAAAAAGTCATGTCCGTTGCTTGTGCTTGTTTTACACAATCACTGTCTCCTTCAGGTTTCATGAACCCATACCTTGTCAACAGGGGCTGTGAATACTGGCTCACTTGTGGCAGGATTTATATTGACAGGATACAGGTTCTCTAGGACATCTGGCACGATCAGCGTATGTCTAGCAGATGGCTCTAACATCCGGAGTTCAGCATCGGCTTTCTGTCCCCCCTGCCATGTTGCCATTTGAATTGCATGGGAAGTATTTTTTCCATCAAGTGTCTCATCAAGAATGTCAATGTTATCTGCAGTGTAGTGGATAAATTCATTGGCTACAATGTTTGGTGGAATAATGGCCCCGGTTGTTTGGTCCATAGATTTCAGGGTGCTCTCAGCTAAGGAAGTGTCTACTTGCAACACCTGTTCATAGCTCAAACAGTGGCCTGCCTTGTGGAACAACTCCACTAGATCTTTTGATCGTGTGGCTTGATGTAGTGTATTGGCAAGACCAATATGTTTGGGAGTCCATTTTCTGCCGCCGCTCATACAGTAAACTAGATCCTGTGCTACACTCAGAACTCTGCCTTGGACAAGATCTTCATTTTTTTCAGAACTATCATCTTCTAGCACCTCTTGACCACCAAAGATTAGTCTCAATAGCATATATAAACTATCTGGAATGCATTGAATCGCTTCATCTTCACTTACAGAGAAACCTTTGTGACCCAGAAATTCCATCATGTCTCCACGAATTCTCAGCGCTACATGTACAAGTGATAGGAAAATGTCATCCTGAGGCACATATTGAGGCAACATTTTCTCAGTCTCCTCAATTTCTGTCAATTCCAAAACTGCAGTATGCTGATACTTTGTGGGAATCAGCATGGTTTTTCTCTCGGATGTGCTCCTGTCAAGAGGTTGGAAGAAGTTGAAAATGTCTCCCAGCTGTGACTGCAACTTTTCCTTGAAGGTTGTCCTTCTACTGTAGTATGACGGTTGAATTATGGTTGACGATTCTTCAGCAAGCTCCTTATACCGTTCCCAGACATCATTCAGCAGGATAACGTGCCCTCTGTCTGCAGATTTTTGCAACTCTTTGCATAGCCATACCATCGCAAGGTCTGTATTGTCCGAGTCCAGCTTTGTTTTATTGGTAGATCTGGTGAATGCTCTTAGACACTTCAAGTGGTGTTTGGCTTCAGCTGCAATTAAGTCAATCACTCCAGCCAATCGACGGGCAATTTTGTAGTCGAGAGGGGAAGCTTCAATTATCTAATCACTCATTTGTTTTGTCATTACTGAGATCAACCGTGCCTTCAAAACAACAGTTTGACAGAAAATGCATAAGTTCCAGTTTACTGGTTCCACGTGCCTTCGCAATGAACATCTGTTACCACTGCTGCTGCAACTTGCTTCTTGTTTTGAATCCACTGCCTGCAACTTCCGCAAACGTTCAAGTTTACTTTTGTCCGTGAAGTGGGCATAGCACATTTTGTGCCACACAAGAGTTTCGGCTTCAGCAGAATCCAAGACATTCTCAAGACGGTCAATCACATCGATATTCTTAGTGTCTCTAAGCTTTCTTCTGGTACTGGCAGCATCCCTGACTTTTGTGAGTCCATGGTCACTTGCATTACTAGGAATAACACTGGCTGTGTGAGTTTGGCAGAAGATGCACAAGCTGTAATCTACAGGTGAAGGCCTCTTCAAAGTAACTACTGGATCCATTGTAGTCTGCAAATAAAAGAAACAATTAGTATTAGTATTAGCATTAGATATTGGAGAAATTGATTTTTCTATAATTGCAGCCACTAATTTGCACATTTACGTGAAGGCTTATCACTAATCACTTTAAAGATGACTTAATCACATTCTCTGACCCTCAAAACATAAGTATAGACACTTTATTTGTCATTTTTGCTTGCCTAGTTAGAGAGATATTGGAGAAAATGGTTCATGAAGTGTCAAAAATTTCCAATTTGGTGGCCATTTTGTTTATGCAAATGAGATGGTCAAAAACTCAAAATTTCGCTTGGGAACCGGGTTTATCAAATTCAGCATACCTGAAATATGCTAAAAAGTCTGGTTCCCAACTTTTACCTAAAAATGCTCCTAACATTCACATTTTTCAGAAACCCCACTACTCTAGTAGAAGAAGGTTCGAGTATATCATACACTTAGAGTATAAAGGGAGTTATTAGAATACAACCAATTATGTAACATTGATACGTTAGCAAAAATAAGTAGATAAACAAAAACAACAAAGTGCAACATAAGGAAACACCAGAACTTGTTTCCAGCCGGCTACGTCTGTACGTCCGGTGGTCTGGTTATGTTACAGGCGGGAACCCGAACCTAAATATTTGGCTGATTTATATCTTACATATCTAGGCCTAATAGCATCAGTATTATGTGTGTGCTTCACTTTCCTTACGGAACTTCGGAACTTCCTTCTTAACCTCTTCAACCCATGATATACTTAATACGTTATTCTACAACCTGACTTGCATAAAATATATATGGTAATCGTAGTGAAGGGGCTAACAACTTATCTCTATAATATTATATAATCCTCGATGGGCTTACTATAAATTATCTTTAAACACTCTAATTAAAATTTCAATTTTCATTATAGAGAAAACTCCTATTTAGTTACACAAACAATTATAGTGGACATACGCCATGACAAACCGTGCATGTGCTCATCATCTGACTTATTTTAAGCCTCAGACTGCATTTGTTTTTCAAGTTATAGCTCTGAAGAACACTGATTATTGTAATAGCGGTAGATAAGTAAGAGAGGTGCAGCATTGCAGCTTGTATAGAGAGAGGAGGTGAGTTGATGAGAAGATATGCTTTTGATTCTACCCTTTCGAGAAGTGCGGTATGGGTTGAACCTCTCCACATATGTGAATAATACTCAATACATAGGTGAACTTTTCCCCTATACAGAGCAAGAAGCTGTGTGAGGGTGAAGAAACCACAGAGATGGTTGAGCACACCTAACTTCTGGGAAGCGGTTAATATGTTTTTTTCAAGATGGGCCAGAAGAAAAAGAAACTCCTAGAATGCTGAGAGAAGATGAAGGGTTGATTCGTATGTTGTTGAAGTATTTAAGGGCTTGACGTGTGGAAGTTCTTGGCGGGTAGATAAAGGGAGAATTCGGGTTTCGTAAGCATTGGAATTAACAAGATTCAATCTACCCCAATCGGTAGTCGTTGATAAATCAGAAGATAGACGGACTATGGCCTAATCACATGAGTTTTTGAGTGATTGCATGCTGGGTCGTTGTGGAAAACTAGTTGAATAGTGTAAGGTAGAGTCATCAGCATATGAGGGAATAGGAGTATAGAGGTACAATTGAGAAGATCATTAATGAATATTAGGAAAGAGAACTAGAGACAGGAAAGAGCCCTGAAGAATACTGGAGTTGATAGATTGAGGAAATTAGCGATTGCCTTCCACAACCGATACAATGGAACGGCCAGAAAGGAAATTAGAGATAGGGGTACAGATGGAGGGATAGAAACCGAAGGAGGGTCATTTGGAGATTAAAGATTTGTGCCAGACTCTATCAGAGGCCCTCGATATGTCTGGCACAATAAAACAGATTTCACTGGAGTCCCAAAAGGAGGATGACCAAGAGTCAGTAAGATTAGAAAGATCACCAGTAGAGCGGCCCTTAAGGAAATCTTACTTCCGATTTGAAAGTAGATTATGGGAAGACAAATGCCTAACAAATTTGTATTTCAAAATAGTTTTAGCAACTTTAGAAATGCAAGAAATGAGGCAATTAGACAACAGATGGAGGGTTGAGAGCAGTCATCCTTTTTAGGGACAGGTTGAATGAGAACAAACTTCCAGCAAGAAGAACAGATGTTAGACGAAAGACAAAGACAATTGTTTTTGCCTAGGCAGGTAGTCAGAACGGAAAACCAAGTTTTTAGTACAACAGGAGGTACACCATCCAATAAGTACGTCTTGTTAGAATTAAGCCCAGAAAGAGCTTAAGAAATATAAATATTAGGCATAAGTAAGTGAGAGGGTGGTGTAGAGGGAAGAACATCTCACAAATAAACGTGAGCTACTAAAGAAATAGAGATAGATTGATTGATTAATAGAGATATTATTGTATAATTATATATTTATATAAATATGAGATATTTATATATCAAAATATTGGAGTAAAATTATTATTCACATAGTGTATGCAATTAAACAACACAAACATGTCAATCACGTTGGTTATGTTTTCATAATATAATATATATTAGGAAAAGGATATTTGTTATTAGTGTAAACTACTAATATAGTCGTATCCTTAATGGACATTTTGTATAATTCAACCAGATAGTATCTCTGTTGTGTCTTCAGTACTACGCTACCTCTTTCTAAGGAAAAGCGAACTACCTTCCTTTCCATTCCGTGTTGATTCCTAATATAGTATATCACTTTATCTATCTTAAGGGGGGTGACCTGATTTTTTTTTCTTTCTTGGTTGTATCCATTCGGCCCCATTCAGCCTACTGTTTTAAGACATTTATCCCCATCCAGGTGTCGATTTGTTTGTGGCGAGCGATAGCGAGCCAGCATTTTATGGAGAAATTCAGCTTCGCCGGAGACATTTTTCTATCGAAAAATGTACAAATTTAGCCAGCTGTCTAACTCATTATCGAAAATATGGTGGCTCGCTATTGTTCGCCAGTCATAAATCGACACCTGAATGGGGATAAACATCTTAAAACAGTAGGCTGAATGGGGCCAAAAGGATACAACCTAGAAAGAGACAAAAAGCAGGTCACCCCCCTTTAGCCATCTTCACACATACAAGAGTCGGTGCCGAGACCAGCACGAGTGAACGATGTGCGACACTCACTCTTCGTGACTCTGGCAAGAACCAGCCCGAGTAGGTCACTGTTCCCGATTCACCAAGAGTCAACAAGAGTCGGTACGTGTTCATCCAAGAGTCAGTACGAGTCACGGAGAGTCAACAAGAGTCACGAAGAGTGTAACACGAACCCAACACGAGTTGAGGAAATTTTAAAAATAACGGTCAAATTCTAGGGTACGAAAACAAAGAGTGGGTACCAGTCAACACAAGTCAACAAGAGTGTAACAAGAGTCAACAAGTGTGTAACAAAAGTCACGAACCAACCGTCATCTGGGGTGTCATCGGACAAAATTAATGTACCAGCATATATGTATGTATGTGTGTATGTATGTATATACTCATGCACACCCTGTAGCTGGGGGTGGCCGACTCGAGACAGACCGAACAGAAACAACATTTAAAGCTCCAATTTGTATGGTTTGGTCCCACTTTCGCATTCCCTCACCCCTTTCTCTGTCTCGTCTAGTAAATGAAATTTACAAGGAGAGGAGGATTCCTAGCCTACCATCCCCAGAAGGAAAAGTAGGACAGTAAAATACAGATAGAAAATAGTAAGTAAAAAGTATATAGTACAAATATAGAGAACAAATATATAAAGAAAGGAAATGGCGCTAAACAAATTATAAAGTGTAGCACACATTATCGCTTGCTTAGACCGAATGACCTCTTCCTCTCTATCAATCTACTGTATTTATCTTCTGTATCTAATTATGTGCTTTATTAATGAACAGAATTATTTCTTGTTTCATGTTTTTTAATAATTATTTAGTTTCTAATGCTAATGGACAACAATACTATCCTACCATTACATTAATAATTATTTTGAAAACAAATGCAAATAAAAACATTCCCCCTATCTTTTATGTAAGGCTGAACGTATGATTCCGACATCTTATATTTTCAGAGGGTATAGGCTTATTTCAAAATTCGCACTGTTTACGCTCACTTGGCCCTAACGACCTTCGATCTATATCTCCATTATATTATCTCCGTTATTAATGGACAACAGTATAATTATGTTGTTTGATGCCATTTTAATAATTGTTTAGTTTCTAATGCCGTGGAAATGAAAACAATAATGTCCTACCATTACATTAATTATTATTATGACAAAAGAATATGATATAAATTTCCCCAGTCTTTTTTCAAGATGATCTAGGCTATTGACAATTTATCGTTTCAGAAAGCTAAGTCTCTGTTTCATAGCAAGCTTA
Organism: Paralithodes platypus; assembly: GCA_032716605.1. Taxonomy (NCBI): domain Eukaryota; kingdom Metazoa; phylum Arthropoda; class Malacostraca; order Decapoda; family Lithodidae; genus Paralithodes; species Paralithodes platypus. Next base: position 18,813,802 of record CM064542.1, on the reverse strand, counting down.
TTTTTGCTCACGTTATCCATCGCTTTCACTTCTCTCTGAAGAATCGGGAATATAATTTTTTTACATTTTGTAATCGACTTGTGTCATTTTGGTCATTATGTGTTAATGGTATAATTAGTTTATTTAGCCCATCAAATCAGAAATTATTCACAGATTCCATAGAGACCAAATCACAAATATAAAAGCTGATAACTAAGGGAGATAGCTAGATACAGATGGACATGAATACAGTAGATAGAAATATAAGTAATAGAGAGAGAGAAAGAGAGAGAGAAAGTAGATGACAGGGAAAATTATAATACGAAATGTACACATATAACACTAGCGGTCTGTTTTCTAAAGGGTCACCGAAGTTACGATGTTTTCGATCTGTTTTCTAAAGGGTCTTTGCAATGTTGATGTTTTCATATAGTTGAATATGGTTTAATATTATATTTTGAAGAAGTTGGGTCACAAGGGAGTCACGAAGAGTTATGCAGAGTTCAACAAGAGTCAACACAAGTCACAAAGAGTCAACACGTGTCTAAACTATGTCCTTCGGACTTGTGATGGGGACACGAAATTTCATGCAGGTTTGAAATTTCTAGGCCAAATCACGAGTACCCAGGACACACCCCGATACCAACAGTACTCACACAAGTGTAACACGAGTCACGAAGAGTCACGAAGAGTATGCCAGAGTCATTGCCGAATATGGAAATTTCATCAAAGTCCTTGGGCAAAAGTAGTTCCGGAGGAATTGCTTGAAGAATATTTAGTATTCATGACAACTACTATGTGAACCGTATACGATAATTCCCAATAATTGGACTTAGGGTCCAAATTTTGACTTCACCTAAAAGTAGCGAAGATTAATGCAACCTTGGTTGGTGTTACTTATTATGGATTTGTAGACTATGGTTCGATTCCTGGCAAGGCAGCTGTTACACAGGCTCACTAGCTGCCTGAATTAATTGTAATGGATAAGTTTGTATGAAGAATCGAAAGTTGCAGGACAAAAGTAACAATGGTTGTTGCTCCTACACATCATGTTGGACAAAATTATGATACAGGATGATGAAAGAAATAGCAAATGTCAAGCTAGCGTACTCTGGTCCCGATAAATTTTGCTTAAAATATACATATTGCTACCTTTTGTGCTGCTTTCATATTGTTCTCTAGAGTAGCCATAGAGCTCAGATTTGTTCAGGGAATGGACAGTGCCGGAAGGAAATTTGTGCAATTGAGTTCTGACCAATTCTAATGTGGTGATACCACGTACCGCTTGTACACCAATACGAACAACGCCCCTCCAATATTGTTATAATGTATTGGTATGCTACGCAAATTGGAATTTAGTACGTTAGGTTAAGTATATCATTGCCATATGCCGGAACTGCCCATCTCATGTGCATAAATAAAACTCACTTAGAGGAGTGATATACTGTATATGTAAGGCAGAGCTACCAAGTACGGAAAAATGCTGGTTAGTCTTTTGAATTTTGTCTTCTTACAGTTGTGGGAAATGTTTCGTGTATCCAGAATCAAGCATAAACTTAATATATAAAAATAACTTCATATATCTAAATGTCTTGAAGATAATAATTATATATTATGCTTATATTAATCGCTTGCATAGAAGAACAACCGTCTTTTTGTTAAAGTTTACGAATGTTTCTGAATATTACGGACAGATTGACTAAAGCCAGCATTTATTTTCTAGAATAGGTAGGACTGACACTGTTACAAGAATGGACACATCGACGCAAAACAATAATATTGGTGATTTATAGTTGCTAGCTGCAAATGCATAGCAAAGATGATGCATTAAGCATAACAAGACTTTAGTTTATGATTAAAATGATTTGTTAAATATTATATGTTGCCCTTCTCGATGCACTTAATACATTTCAGCAATGATATTTTTGTTGTTACTGTTTTCACTTCGCAATTTTTGCACTACCACTCTTCAATTTGCTTGCTATGGTAGTAGTTCTTTACCTATTGCTTAAACATTAAATAGTTTACTGAGAATCATTACCGTTTCTGTATTGTTTTGTGTATCTCTCAAGGGTTTAAAAAGTCTATTCTGTTTATTTACGATTTGCCATTTACATTATACATTTGTGTCTTTCATAGTCAAAGACTAAAGGTAAATAGAAGCAATGTTTTAGTTCATTAAAAATTAAATAAAGGTATTTTTGTTATCAAGCTTGATGAATCCGTCTGGTGGTAGCGACAGTAAATACCGCTCCCATAAAAAGGCTTAAACACAATTATAATTTATGTGAAATTGGGGAACCTTACACTACAACTAAAATGTTATCCAAATATTGCCATTTACATTTGATCATGAACAAGCGACAAAAGGAAATATGTGTTCCGAAGAACATAAAATGAGAGAGAAAATATTATAGGTTTGAGTCCCGGAGGGAAGAATGAAAACCAAATATTTAGTAGTGGCCCCGAAATCATTGACAATATGCCTATTAGTATATTAGTCCACTTTCAAGCGCCCACGGGTAGTCAGTTTGAAACGACCGCCGCGGGGAGAAAGAGTCCTACATCATAAGTGCAACGCTAATTCTCTTATGGAATCGTCTTATGATTTGGGTAGTCACTACGAAAAAACTTCGTAAAAAATCAAAAATCAAAATCAACTGAAAACTTGTTATATTAGTGCTTTCCATCTCGGTGGATTTCTTGCGTGGATACTATCCCTGGCGTTGCTCTTAGAGACGCCATACTTCCTTCAATGACATATTAAGACTAAACTCAAGACATCAAACGAATGGGAAGGAGATGGAAGGGAGGGCCCTACATCGTCAATGATTTCGGGGCCACTACTAAATATTAGGTTTTCATTCTTCCCTCTGGGACTCAAACCTATAATTTACTAGTGGCCCCTCCATCATTGACGATATGCCTGATATCTCAAGACTGGAGGGGGACATTCGTGACAATAGCATACCACTAACAAATACCTTAGGTAGATACAAAGAATCAATAACAATTTAAGTCTTTATTGCTTACATACAATAGAAGTAAAAAATGGGAAAGAAAGCAGTGCGTTACTTCGAAGAATATCTGCTTGTACTTGACTGACTAGGTACATATGATACGATCTCACATCTTTCATAAACATTTGTTGTTTTAGGAACTTAATTGTATTCATATTCAACTACTACAGAAACATATATCCTTGGATTACATCTTCTGTCCTTAAAGCTATTTGTACATTCCATATAATGTGTACACTTTATGTTATACTATATAATTGTAACTATGATAGATATCTTCAACAATAGAAAAATATTTTAGAGCTGTAGAACCAGCTCGACTTATACAGTATCACAGCTTGTGATTTCAAAATAGAAAAATATTCTAGAGCTGTAGAACCAGCTCGACTTCTTAAGTATCACAGCTCGTGACCTTATCACATCATCAGGCGGAGGGGCTCTAGGGGTCTTTGGGCTTACCCGCACCCCCCCCATCCTTTTTTCTCCTTTAAGATTAAACTTAATTAGTAATAACACATGGACTTAACTAGACCTGCTGCCGTAACGCCACACAGGTTAGCTTTGGCTTATCCAGAGCCACAGACAGGTATCGCGTCAAGAAAGTATGGTTGGAGGCCCACAATTTAGTGTTAGCTATATCCTCAATCGAATAGTTCTGTAAAAATCTGAGAGAGACGGCACACTCTCTGATATCATGGGCCACTATCCCACTATCCCACTACACCGGGATTACTTTCCCTAATGACGTCTACGAGTAAAGAAGCTAATTTCCTTCTTGTGACGCGAGTACTTGTGCTGTTTATCCATAAGAAACCTCGTTGTTGAGGTTGTGCCACCCTCATAAATTTGATTAAAGCTTGCACCGGGCACTAAATGTGATGTGTATGTCCGCGTTTGAGTGCCGGACTGTAAATTCTGAAAATACATGATCACAATGTTCATTCTTTGCTATAAATGTGGGAGACGGAGCGATTTGTAAGTGTTCATTCAGTCTGCCAAACCTGAGGCAATTAGGTTCGTTCCTCATCGCCGCCAGCTGAGATACTCTGTTTCCTGTTGCCAAAGCCATAAGAAACACAGCCTTTTTTAATATTGAGTCAAAGTACGGCGCATGAGTATACTTGCGCGAATGAAGCAAAGATAAAGCTTTGTCCAGTGACCAGGAAGGCATGAGCTGATGTGGTGGTGGGCGTAGTTTGAAACATGCCCTCATTAACCCTTTCTCCTCTGCCTGGTGTATGGATAGACCAGTAAGGTCATAAAAGGTGTTTCTAATGGCAGACAAGTGGTTCTTCAGTGTAACTACAGAAATGCGTTTTTGTTCAAGCAAATAGTCTAAGTACTTAAAGACCAAAGCTACTGATAAGTCTGTTTGCGCCGTTTTTACTATCCAGGTTGTGAACGTTTTCCAATGAGACTGATACTGTCTCCTGGTAGACATAGAATATTGATTAAGAAATTTACTTGTAACACTCTCTCCATTCTGAGTCAACTATTTGGCATTTTGAATATCCAGAAGGCAAAAGTCAGCGAGGTCTCTAGGTTGCCAATTGTCTCCAAGTGGAAGTACGAGACCGGGAGTGACACTGGGTTCTCGCACCACGTTTTCAATTGGTGGTACCTCACCTGAGTCGGCCAAAATGGCGCGATCATCGAGACTAAGCCCCGGTAACCCCGTAGTTTGTGCACTACTTGACACATGAGTGAGGCGTCTGGAGGCTGAAAAAGATAGATGGAATTCCATTTGCTCCAGTCCTCCAACAAATGCGTTTGGACCACCCGCCGAAGTCATTTCCCGGCGGGTTAGGAAGAGAGGGAGTCTGTGATTTCTCTTGGATGCGAATAGATCCCATTGTGGATGGTATGGCTCTGCAATCATCTCGTTGAAAATATTTTGCTTGAGTGTCCATTCTACTCTGGTGCTCCGTCTCCGGGACAGAGCGTCTGCCCAGACGTTCGCTACGCCCGGGAGGTAAGATGCATGAAGATGAATGCTCAGCGTTTCGGCCAGAGCAAAGATCTCTTCCGACAATTCTAGTAACTTCCGAGACCTCGTTGACCCTTACTTTTGAATGCAGTGTACCGCGTTCAAATTGTCCATTCGAAAGGCTATTGATTTCCCCTGTAATGAAGAGCTGTGCGTTTGAAGGAAAAACAAAGAAGTTCTTGTTTGTTGATATGAAAATTCTCGTCTTGGGACCAAAGACCTTGACCCTGGTGGCCTATGTTTGACTGGTATCCCCAGCCTATCGTCCCTGAAGCATCTGTGTCTACCCATACCGTAGGTGGGGGAGAAACCCACGTCATTATTGAGTGCAATGTTTCCTTCCTTGCCCAGACCGACAGTAAGTTGTGAATTAATGGAGGAATGGTCCATAATTTTCCATCCGGCAAGAGTGGGAAAAATGTGTTGCCTTCCAAGATTAATCTCTTTACTTTTAACGGCCCAACTTCACAGTTAGTTGGATCCAGTTGAGATAACCGACCAGGGATTCCCATGTCCTCCTCATCGTGTTCAGACTGTGGAGAAACCGAAACAATTTCCTGCGAAATCTGTTGCGGTTGTCCACACTCTGACTGAGAGTAAGATTGGCTGTGTCCCAGACCAGCCCTATCCACTGAATCACCCGTGTGGGAACAAGATGCGACTTTGCCAAATTGACCTTGAACCCTAGGGTTTGTACATGATTTATTACTTGGTTGACATGGATATGACATAAACTCTCTGACACTGCCACTACCAGCCAGTCGTTTAGGTACCACAACACCTTGATCCCCTGAACTAACATTGGCATAAGGGCCTGCCGGACTCATTTTGTGAATATTCTCGGTGCCAGGTTCAAACCGAATGGCAATCTCTGAAAGACATAAGTCTCGTGCCTGATCCTCAAGGCGAGGAATTTTTGGAACCTTTTGTTTATGGGGACATGCCAATAGGCGTCTGTCAGGTCTAGTGAGCACATCCAGCCTTGCGGCGGGAGGGTGAGCCTGATTTGATTCACTGTGAGCATCCTGAAGGGCACATTGTGAATGTGTGTTTTCAGACACGAGAGATCTACTACTGGTCGCATCTGCACACTGTCCCTCTTTGGCACTAGAAAAAGTCTGGAAGTGAAAACATGGCAAGTTGGATCTACTGGGACAATGACATGCTTGGTGATAATTTCTTGGACTAGTGACTGCACCTCTAAAGAAACATGATTGACTTCTCGAGCTTGACATAAACGAGATCGTCGGAGCCACCTCCAAGTGATTCCCTTGCTTACCACTGTCCATGCCCAAGTCCGCCAGGGCTAGGCTTGGCGAAATGCCTGGAATGACCCAGTCTCTTGACTGGGTTTGTCCGGCAGAACTACTCTTGAATCAACTCGCCTTCGGTAGGCTCCGGGAGAGAGAGAGTTTGACTGACTAGTTTTTTGGTGGTGGTGAGGCAGAGGTAGACGGCTGACTGGTTTTGGCAGGCGTCGTTCCCTGATGAGGCTTGTGTTCTGACTTATTTCTATTATTCCACTTGCCTGATGGCTTACCCTGATTCTGCTTGTGCTGAGTACCTCCCTGCTGTTGGGGAGACCTGTGGTCCTGAAAGGTCTGCTTAGCACTGGTAGAGTGAGACTTACCTCCACCTTTTGATTTGGAGTATGGCTTCTTGAAAGGCTCCTTCTTAGGCTGGGAGGTACTCTGCTTCATGCTATCTACCATATTGTATACTGCTCTCCATGTGTCTAAGTTTAGTAATGAGGCAGTTAAGACAGGGGAAAGAGTTACCCGGCGACCAATGTCTTCCGGTAACTTCTTTATCATGTACACCCTCAAGTCCTGGCGAGTACGGAACATCCTCCATTAAGGCTCTTCTGATAATTTATCACCTTGGGACTGTATTGAATTTTGCAATAGAAGCCGCCGGGACAATTCCGTGGCCTTCCTTACATTCTGATCAGAAATGGCTGATATAGTCCTCGTGAGTGACTGGGCTATCTGGCGACTTAAAAGGAATTGTAAGAAAAGTCAATATGCTTTATTTTACAATTTGAAGTCTCTGTCCAAGTGGGCTTGAGGGGGAGTAGAAAAAGGGTCCTGTAAATCATAAAGGGACAGTTTGGGAGCCGAAAGGAATTCAAACAGAGCAGGGGACACCCCTCCAGCCTTATTGATGTGTAAAGAGAACCACGAATGGGTTTCTTGAGGAATTTGGTGGGAGGATTTTGAGGTAATGGTAGCTGCGAATTGTTGCGTCTCGGCTTCCTAGTCCACCCACGGGCCCACACCTACCTGCCCCACCTGCAGAACTGGGTTGTGAATCTGATCCAGCATCGGGATTGTATCCAATTCCGGCGTTATTGAGTCGAGTGATTTTATATCATTCACGCCGTCAGACCTTGTCCAGTCCACAAATAGTCGTGCAGCTGAGGCAGGAGGTAATGCCGGAGTAGCAGAGTATACGAAAAAGTCAGGAGAATATACATTAGGTATAGCCTGAATCGTAACATCGAATAATTGCCCTTGTACATCTTTAGCTCTAAGTTTCTTGCTCTTACTTACTTCTATGGTCCATTCACTAGGGACCGGAAGCTCCCCCGATACAGTCGGTTGTGCCATGTGTGGGTTCTTCACAATAGCCGGGACCCGTGAACAATCTGGCCCATACAGGAGAGGCATAGGGCCTCTCCTATGTGGGAGTTTTATCAAGAGGGGGATGAGTAATGTCCGTTATAACCCGAACGTTAGTGGTTGTCAAGGAGGCAGGCACTGTCGTGCCACTTGCCGTGATGTTCGCCGGATTGACGTTAAGAGGGGGAACTGAATTATTGGGATGTCTAACTCCTGCTGGTTTTAATGGTCATACTGTTGACTCGATCGGGGAAGCTACCGGAGTGGTAGTGGAAGGAACCTGAGACGTAGGGATATGGTACTGGTGCATGACCTTGTGTAATATATCATTAAGGTCATCTCTTGTTAAACATTTACTATGAGACCCCCTGGAAAACTCAGAACCTTCTTCAGGCCCTTCCTCATTAGGTCCTGGTTCATTAGGTCCTGGTTCATTAGGTGCTGGTTCATTAGGCCCTGGTTATGCCGAGGACAGTTCAATGTCCTCTGGCTCCTCCGGTAGTTCTACAATTTCCGGCGTTTGTTGCTGTGTTACAGAAACTTGATCGTTCAATGGCCAAACTAAATCTGGTACCGAAGAGGGTATTGTTTCTACGTTATCACGTTCCCTAGTCATGTCCTGATTAAGAATTATAGGTTGTACCTGTGAGGGTTCTGAATGTCTCCAGAAAACCCCGACCCTGATTAGCGGGTGGTTGGGAGTCTGGTAATGTTTCACTTACCTGAGAATTATCATAATTTTGCTGTGTACCGGTCGGAAAGCCCCGGTACTGTTCCGCCAATACCCTCTGTGACACTATCAGGGGACCCCTTTGTGATACAGCAAAGTTTAATTTGGGTATGGCAAAGATAAATTCTTGTGGTTCACTTAAAGATTCCCTAGGTACATCCCTGGGATTCGACTCAGTCCCCCCTGTCCCTACCTCCAAGCTGCCAGATTTGACGTTAGGACCTGTGGAGGTAGAGGTGGAGGGAAGTGGCCGTGACCCCGGCAATGGCCGGTGCCGCGAGTGCATCTCATCCGTGCGGGCACTTTTATGTCCTGTCACTGATTTGGGGGTCGAAGTTACAGAGTATTCTTTCCGTCTTTTCTGCGACCTAGATGATGTCTCGACGGAAGATTGACAGGACTGTCTGCGAGGAGACCTAGACCTGGACCGGGACCGGGTTCTAGGTGAAGGTGAACATCCTCGTTTCGATCGGCTGGCAGGGGGGTTGCCTCAGTACCTTCGCTACTCTCACTACTACTTACTAGCTCTTTAGATAATACTTTAGATTTAGCTTTCGGTTTAGGAGTTGACTTAGTTGGCGTAAATTTTAAAGATGGAGCTTTGATAATAAAATGGTTCCAAAGGGCTTTGTCATCACAGTGCAAGGCCTTATGGGCAACGTCTTTAGCGTAAACATTATATAAGTTCTTAATCTCCTTCAGTGCCACGAGGCATGAGTGATCTCTCTTCTCGAACAGCGCCGCTCGTAGTTCCGAACACACGGCGCATTTCTTCGACACCCAGAAGCCCCGGAATCTATCTACGCACTTGTTACGCTGGCCAGCTTGCCAGAATGTGCTCGTACTCGCTAGCGCTCACCAGGGTAGTGAAATGGGCTATAATAATCGGAGAACGATGTTCTTTCTTTCTTAGTATTCATGTTGTCACAGACAGATCAGTGGTGGTCTTTATTCTTGTCTGTGACACTTGAAAGTATTTTATATCTTTCATAGAGTATAAGATGTGTAGTGTGAATTTAAGGAGAGAGAGAACGAAGGAGGCAGCGAGGTGGTATTTTGTGCATGTGTATGTACGTGTGCCTTCCTCGCTCGGGCGGTGGTTCCCACGCTCTTGATTGGCTGGCGGGCCTGGCACGTCATATGACGCTTGCTCTTCATGACGTAGTGGTCTGTGATTGGGTGCCGCTGTCCTAGTGTTGGTGCTGGGGGGCTCCTACCCGCGTGTCTCCTTAGAGCTTGGCATGGTATGCTTGGTCCTAGACGTTCCTTGCAATCTGTCCCCCAATCTAACCCCCTGTACTACTGTTTCTCTCTCTGAACTTCTTCTTTTCCAATACTTCTCATCTTTATTCAATTACTTATCCCTTCTGGTTCTGCATACGACTTCCATAGTCGGCCAGTCGTATTACCAGCACCAGTTCTCACATATATGTTTTGCACTAGCTTTAGGGATTATTAGTCATAGTCACATGGAGTCATATTATCATTGGGTGCTTCTAATTATTGAGTTGTTCTTTGTTACTATTTAATGCTAGACAGTGGAGGGTATCTTTGGTCGTTGTCTGAGTTATGTACATGGCAAGTCAGAGCCTGTACGACTACGACGAAGCTAGGTAGCCTGTAATCCTTGCGCATATTTTTCCTTTGCGAGTGTAGCAGTATACAAGCGAAGGGCTTTTGCCTACACTTACTTGTATGCTTGCTACCTCATTTTGTTGACCTTTGTGGAGCGCCAGGGTAAGACCAGATACTTGATATCTGGACTTACCAAGAGAGCCTCCTAGTCACTTAACGTAACATAAGGGAAATCTGTTCAAGGGGAGACAGTAGGCTATGAGCGTGCTTGCGCTCTGCCTAGTTTCCTGGTACCTTTTATGCCGCTGCTAGACTTTCTTAGTAATAAAGACAGCATTGTGTTTATTAACTTTAACTGTGTATGCTTTAGGGATTATTCACGTATTATTTTAGCCTAGGTTGATGCTTGGTGCACAACCCAGTATGGCTGTTACTTTGGCTAAGGAAGTACTGTTTTGAGTGGCTATTATTAGTGCTGTCACAGAGTTGTTGCACTCCCTTGTTTTATATATATGTATCCCACTTATTGGTGTATTTAAGATACACGCTCTGGTGTCCTGCCCCCGCATTATTTCTGTTCTATATTTGACGAGCATCTTAGAGCATCAGACGTTTTCAGAAGATTCCATATCTATTTGCTGTAGGACTAAACTTCCCGTGTTTTCATAGAGCATTGAAGAGTTTAGTGTTGAGTACAGACTCACACTAAAGTTAACGTAAGCATATACTCCTTTATTAAATCTTGTTATAGTTTATTTAAGCATTGTTATTACTTGAGAGCATTTTATTAACGTAAAGTACTTCTGTTGTGAGTAGGCTTTGCCGTCAACGGAAAGCCTTTGTAGAAGTGCACTAAAACCCAGTTAATTGATACACCATTATCCAGTAGATTAACTCTGGAGGGTTTAAGTGTTTTGTTCACCGGCGTAATAGTTCGAGGGTTTGGAATTAGCGTACCGTTGTTGCGGATATAGCCTATCATCTAGTCCATTATTAAGTGCCCTTGTTTATTTCGTAGTGCAGGTCGTAACAAATGGCGACCTTGGCCAGTTAACAAATGGCGACCTTAGACCAGTATATAGTGAACTGAATATTGCAGTTTTTTTTTTTGGGAGAAATCTTATTGCCATTTGGGGTTGAATTTATTTCTCGCATTGTTGGCAGTGGACATTGTTTTTGAGGATATATAGAACTTGTTGGAGTTTATTGGTGACCTAGTATTGCACTCAAAAACATCTTCGAATATTTTTTGTGAATAAAGCTACGCGAGAGTTTGGCTACTTTTGTCTTGACTTGAGATTTTTTGTTTTTGACTCCATCATGTCACTGGACGGGTCTGAGCATAGTGAGGGCACAGTGCGAGAGACAGGCGAGGAGGTGGAGAAGGTGGAGTTGTTAAACGGCGTTCGTGTAGTGAACAATGAGGAGGATGCTCGTTTTTTTTTGGAGGAGCCTGTTTCGGCGGGCCGGGTGTCGGGGCTGGACCGGTACGGACTGCAGTGTGTAGCCACGGTCTTAGGGTTTTCCGGTACTAGCGGTTTGTCGAGAGGTGAGCTGGTTACCTGTGTGCTCGGTGGGGTGCATGGGGCTTCGGGGGGAGCGGGAGCTGGGGCACCTTCGTCCCCCCATTCCCCCATTTCACTCGACTCCTATCATGGCGTCCCCTCGGGTTCCGGAGCCGAGTACGTTCCCGCATGCCGATGTCCGCTGGCGGTTGGGTATGCCTCTAAGTGACTCACTGGGTGGGTCCCCAATAGTAGCACCCCCTCTTCAGAGTTTGTCTCCCGAGATGTTGCTTCAGCTCGAGCTCGCCAAACTTAAGCAACAGGCTGAGCTCGAGCAGCGGAAGCATGAGGCTGAGCTCGAGCAGCGGAAGCATTAGGCTGAGCTCAAGTATAAGTATCAGGCTGAGTCTGCAAGGTATTGTGCCGATATTGATCTAGAGAAAACTCGTGTAGAGGTGACGAGGAACCGGGTCGTCCTGGGGGGTCGACCCCATGACCAGTCCCTGTCGCATCTACTAAAGTTGGTTCTAGTGTTTGATGAGATAGGATTTACAGAATTTTTTCTCCGTTTTGAAAAAAAGGGCCGGGAGCACCAATGACCCGAGAAGTGGGCAGCCCTTGTTTCGTCACGATTGACGGGGAAAGCACTCAAGGCGTATGATACTTTGCCCCTAGATTCCTGCGTGAATTATGAGGCGTTGAAAGAGGCTGTCCTGAGGGCGTATGAGTTGCAGCCAGAGACTATTATATAGGCTGAAATTTAGGGCTGTTCCCAAGAGAAAGGAGAGTACTTTCCAGGAACACGCTAGAGAGCTGTCAGATGCATTTGAGAATTGGTTAAGATTGGAGAAGGCAACTACTTTTGATACAGTGAAGCAATTAGTGTTGTTAGAGCAATTTTGTAAATGTACTGGCAGTGACTTGACTCTTAACCTGAAAGAAAAGCAACCTAAAACTCTGCAGGAGGCGGCTCAGATGGCTGACCTCAGGTTGTCATTGATTCGTGGGTGCGGGTCTGCACAGAGAGCTGAGGCAGGTAACCAGGGGCGTACCACTCCACCCCCCCGAATTAAGGACACAACTAATTACCCATTTAAGAGTACTGGTGCTAATTTTGATCCCAAGTCGAAACCCTTCCCGTTAAAGAAAGGCCAGGGCCCTTCCTCACCTCAGAGGAAGTCCAAGAGCGGAGTGGAGTGTTTCAAGTGTCATGAGAAGTACAAAGGAGTACAAAGGAAATCAAGCAACAACAGATCTAGTGACCCTTCTAGGCTGCTTGTCCTCCAAAACACTGAGGATCATGTGTCCAAACAGTGGTTTAGAGTGGGTAAGGGAACATTGGAAAGGGAACTACTGCCCTGGAACTAATGTCCGTGGCAGGACTAGGAGGTTAGTAGGGGACATATGGGTTAGTAACTGAGGGGAGGATAAAATAAAGTTATTAATTTACAAACTCAGTCAGTCGCGGGTTTGATGCGAGATATTTGTCTATGCGGAGTTTGAATGAATCAACGGTGATGCAGTCTATAACGTCTCGGGGAAGCCCATTCCACAAGTTGACAACTCGATTGAAGAAGAAATTCTTAGATTCGTGTGAGTTAAAAGATTTACCAATTATTTTGCAACCGTTTCCCCGAGTGTAATTAGATTGGTCGATAGTGAAGTACTTACTACAGTTCATATTGTCGATGTCTTTGATGATTTTGAACACTTGAATTAAGTCACCTATTAATCTGCGCTGGGTTAAAGGAAATAGATTTAATTCTCTAAGACGCTCTTCGTATGGTTTGTTCTTTAGGCTAGGTATCATTTTGGTAACTCTACGTTGAACTCGTTCTAGCTTGTTTATGTCTTTTTGGTAATAAGGGCACCAGCATTGAACGCAATATTCCAGAAGAGGGCGGACTAAGGAATTGTAAAGGGTTAGGATAACGTCTTTGGATTTATGCTCAAATGACCTGCCTATAAAGCCAATTATTTTGTTTGCCTTCTTAACAACTTCTGAACATTGTTGACTCGGTTTTAGGTTACTTGATATTGTTATTCCCAGATCGGTTTCTCTGTTTACATTCTTAAGCTGAGTGCCATTCATCGAATAGTTTGCTTTCTCATTTAGGTATCCGATATGTAGTACTTTACATTTATCCGCATTGAAACTCATTTGCCAAATTTGGGCCCAATGTGACAATTTATCTAGATTGTGTTGCATATCATCAACTTGATCTTTTGAGAGTACGCTATTTGCAATTTTTGTATCGTCAGCAAATTTTGAGATTGTACAGGTGAGACCCTCATCTATGTCGTTGATGTAAATTAGAAAGAGAATTGGTCCTAGTACCGATCCCTGGGGTACCCCGCTACTTACATTGGTCCATTTAGATGCCTTACCGTTTATGACTACTCTTTGCTTTCTGTCGCTGAGCCAATGTTCTATCCATTTCAACACACCGTCTTGTATTCCATGCGCTTTTAGTTTTAGCAGTATACGTTTGTGGGGAACTTTGTCAAAGGCCTTTTGAAAATCAAGGTATATATAATATCTGCAGCTTTACTCTCATCGTAGAGGTTGAGGATATCATGGAAGAAGTCTAAGAAGGGCCGCCATATTGCGCGCTCATGTCCGAGCACACCGCCTACAGCAGTGGTGTCACTAGTGAGCAACATCGGCGTGTCTTTGAGGTCTTCCGCATTTGCCCGGGGTAAACCGTCGGTTGCGAAGTCACCGCCGGTGCAGAAGCAGCAGGAGGGCTCGTCACCCGTCCGAGATGATTCTGTGGTCATAGGGGGCACGGCACTGTGAGGTGGGCTGGTGTGGAGCATAGGCTTGAGTTGCTGTGTGATACAGGCGCTTCCCAGACACTTGTTAAGAATTTCACTGGCAACCCTATTAACGCGGCTCGGGTTGTGTTGGTTCAAGGCATCAATGCTACGCGGTCTTACCCGCTGGTCAGAGTGGAGCTTGAGGTGGACGGTGTGGCACGGGAGTTGGATGTGGGTGTTGTGGAGAAATTGCCAGTTGAGGGGGTCGACCTCCTTCTCGGTAACGACTTTGTGGTGCCCACTTCCGAGGTTCTACCCTTAGTCGTTGCCGAGAGGGAGGCCGACACGAGTAGGGAGGGGCAAGAGGGGCTCGAGAGATCTCAGTCCGCTCAGGTGTCACAGCCTAGTACCCAAGTTTCAGACCAGCGGAGGAAGGGTCGGAAGGAGAAAGTCAAGGCTGGTCGGGTTGAGAGTTTGGACCCAGCGACACTCCTTGGTGACTCAGTACTTGCACCAAAATTGAGCTCCGGAGTGGCCCCAGAACCTGTCCCCCCTAGTGATATGGTAGGACGTGATGGCACTCCGCGACAGAGTAATTCCCAGGTGCAACAAGAGATCCTAGTCTTGAGAGTTGTGGGAACGGGGCTATTGAACTCGATGAGGACGGGGAAGCATGTCATGTGAACCTGTTAAAGGAGTTTGTGAGGCAACCACCTGAGCAGCCTACTGTCCCTGTGTTGGTCTGCAGCGGCCAAGGTGGAGAAGGAGAGGGGGGCAGTGTGGCACAGGTGGTAGAAAGTTGGGATTGTCATGTCTCGGCGGAGCAGTGGGCGGGGGAAGCGAGTCAGGTGGCTGTGGAAGCGTTTGAGCACCTGCCTGAGCAGCAGCGTGCAGCGATCCAGCCCCTGCTCGGTTCATACCCCCCTGTTTGTGCCGAGCACCCATGCCTCATAACTCATGCGGTGCACGATGTTCCGCTGGCAGGTCACTCGAGTGTTAGTAAACCGTTGACCTCGTTGTTTCAGTGGTTCAAGGTGGGCGACGAGGCTTTGGCATGGTTGTCAGGTCAGGGTCGACCCATGGCTGCTAAGGGTGGTGGTCAGAATCAGGACATTGAGCAGATTGGTGAGGTTGGCTGTGGAGTGGATGCGCCCGGTCGTCGCATAGCCTCCCAATGCTGCCTTAGTAAAATGCAACAGCCCTACCATAGACCGACTGTATCGGGCCGTGGCGCTGAAGGCGGTGATGCTGCGCAGGGAGATGTAGTTGCAAGGAATGCGGGGGTGCGCATGTACGGTATAGGCGGGGGAGCATTAGCAATTATGAACTGTGGAAGTGACTGCACAGGTGGTACAGATTGTCCCTCTCATGACCTGGCTGTTCTAGGGACAAAGGTGGAGAAGGAGGGAGACTATAGTGTAGAAACTGTGGTCTCGGCTGGGTTGTGGGACGGCAATGAGCATGTTGTTCTTCGAGATAAGTTGCAATCTCTTGTTCCTAAGCACCAAGAGAAGTTGTTTACTAGGCTGTGGCAGTACGTCCGCATGTTTGTTGATTCTCCAGGCCTGATGTACGGGGTAGAACCCGACATGGAGGCTGGAGACAGTGCAAGGCTCACATTGGCTCCCTACCGTATAAATCCTGCTCGACAGCCTGTCGTGAAAGCAGAGCTGGACTACATGTTGGAAAAGGGTCTGAGGGATAAAGGATATCGTGAGGGGTCGTTGCCAGTGACTTTGCAACCTGAGTTGAGTGGCAAGACCCGTGTTTGTGATTTTTGCAAGAGTGTTGGTGCATCATCTCTGACAGACGCCTATACCTTATCCAGAGTTGACGACCCCATAGACCGCATCGGGGCTGCCTCGGTTATCACTAAGGTAGAAATAGTGAAAGGTTATTGGCAGGTCCCGTTGCCGGAAAGAGCGAAGAGAAGTGCCAGTCTTGTGATGGACTGGGCAGTTTATCAGTGTCAGGTGTTGTTTTGCTGCCGGAACACAAGTTGGATGTGTGGCATGTTAAGGGCACTGATAATGTTCTGGCTGATTGTTTGTCACGGGAGGGTATGCTTCAAGGAGCACCCTCGCCGTTCAGTCAGTGTTTGTTTGAGACTGGAGAAAAATTAGCCTTGCCCCTGTATTGCAAAGCCGCCAAAAACACTATTAAAAATAATAAAAAAAACTCACATAAAAACTCTTTCATTTGATAGTATATAAGTGCAGTATGTTACAGCAAGAATCTAAGACATCCTGAGTGTTGTCTTAGTAGACTAGGCTTGTTGAAGCTTGCTCGTTGAGCGTATTATTGTTAAGTGATACTATTATTTTGGGGAAGTGTTGTGTAGATTTTGTTTATATAATGTAGTGTTTTATGTTTGTGATTGTGCCTTGTTTTCACAACTTGGGGGAGTAGCTGGGTGAGGCGGGGTTGATGAGCATTCTGTCTGGTCAGATGTGGCGTTTACCTGAGGTTAAAACGTCCCACATCTTGGGCGGGGTGTTTCGCTGGCCAGCTTGCCAGAATGTGCTCGTACTCGCTAGCGCTCGCCAGGGCAGTGAAATGGGCTATAATAATTGTAGAACGATGTTCTTTCTTTCTTAGTATTCATGTTGTCACAGACAGATCAGTGGTGGTCTTTATTCTTGTCTGTGATACTTGGAAGTATTTTATATCTTTCATAGAGTATAAGATGTGTAGTGTGAATTTAAGGAGAGAGAGAACGAAGGAGGCAGCGAGGTGGTATTATGTGCGTGTGTATGTGCGTGTGCCTTCCTCCCTCGGGTGGAGGTTCCCACGCTCTTGATTGGCCGGCGGGCCTGGCACGTCATATGACGCTTGCTCTTCATGACGTAGTAGTCTGTGATTGGGTGCCGCTGTCCTAGTGTTGGTGCTGGGGGGGCTCCTACCCGCGTGTCACCTTGGAGCTTGGCATGGTGTGCTTGGTCCTAGACGTCCCTTGCAATCTGTCGCCAATCTAACCCCCTGTACTACTGTTTCTCTCTCTGAACTTCTTATCTTCCAATACTTCTCATCTTTATTCAATTACTTATCCCTTCTGGTTCTGCATACGACTTCCATAGTCGGCCAGTCGTATTACCAGCACCAGTTCTCACATATATGTTTTGCACTAGCTTTAGGGATTATTTGTCATAGTCACATGGAGTCATATTATCATTGGGTGCTTCTAATTATTGAGTTGTTCTTTGTTACTATTTAATGCTAGACAGTGGAGGGTATCTTTGGTCATTGTCTGAGTTATGTACATGGCAAGTCAGAGCCCCTGTACGACTTCGACGAAGCTAGGTAGCCTGTAACCCTTGTGCATATTTTTCCTTTGCGAGTGTAGCAGTATACAAGCGAAGGGCTTTTGCCTACACTTACTTGTATGCTTGCTACCTATTTTTGTTGACCTTTGTGGAGTGCCAGGGTAAGACCAGATACTTGAGATATGGACTTACCAAGAGAGCCTCCTAGTCACTTAACGGAACATAAGGGAAATCTGTTCAAGGGGAGACAGTAGGCTACGAGCATGCTTGCGCTCTGCCTAGTTTCCTGGTACCTTTTATGCCGCTGCCAGACTTTATTAGTAATGAAGACAGCATTGTGTTTATTAACTTTAACTGTGTATGCTTTAGGGATTTTTCACGTATTATTTTAGCCTAGGTTGATGCTTGGCGCACAACCCAGTATGGCTGTTACTTTGGCTAAGGAAGTACTGTTTTGAGTGGCTATTATTAGTGCTGTCACAGAGTTGTTGCACTCCCTTGTTTTATATATATGTATCCTACTTATTGGTGTATTTAAGATACACGCTTTGGTGTCCTGCCCCTGCATTATTTCTGTTCTATATTTGACGAGCATCTTAGAGCATCAGATGCTTTCAGAAGATTCCATATTTGTTTGCTGTTGGACTAAACTTCCCGTGTTTTCATAGAGCATTGAAGAGTTTAGTGTTGAGTACAGACTCACACTAAAGTTAACGTAAGCATATACTCCTTTATTAAATCTTGTTATAGTTTATTTAAGCATTGTTATTACTTGAGAGCATTTTATTAACGTAAATTACTCCTGTTGTGAGTAGGCTTTGCCGTCACCGGAAAGCCTTTGTAGAAGTGCACTAAAACCCAGTTAATTGATACCCCGTTATCCAGTAGATTAACTCTGGAGGGTTTAAGTGTTTTGTTCACCGGCGTAATAGTTCAAGGGTTTGGAATTAGCGTACCGTTGTTGCAGATATAGCCTATCATCTAGTCCATTATTAAGTGCCCTTGTTTATTTCGTAGTGCCGGTCGTAACACACTTCACACATTTGACGCATAGTTTATGTGCGAACACTGGTGAAAGAGAGCAGGTAGGAGTAGCGCATAGAGTGAAGCAAGGCATGATGGAGCTAAAAAAGAAAAAGAAAACGCTGTGACCGGCCCCTCACCTGCTGCCTGTGCTGCTACCGATGTGTCGTGATCTGGAAATAGAAAATTTCCAGGAATCAATGCTCATAAGGATAATCCGAGAGGGTTTACACATCCTACCTCAAGTCCGCTGGAAAATTAGCTATAGCCACTGCTACTCTAACCTTCTGCTGGACCTGAAAATTAAAAACTACTTGGGTTTTTCAATTCTTGAACTGCTTACCTGTGACAAATGTCACTGGCCCATTAACACCTTAGCCCTTTACTATCCCCTTGACTATTTGGATTAGTTAAGATACTATTACCACACTTGACTGATGTGCCGGGCGTTAGAAGTCATGCCGCGTGAGGCTATCGGTCTGGGCGAGTTCACTCGGCGGGCCGAGATACTCCCTTAGGAGTTAGCGTTTCCGCCGGGAAGTCAGTGGTATAGCACACCTGTGACGCTTCTGCATAGTAGCCACGTGCGGGCATGCGCGCGCGTCGGCTGCCCAGCCGTTTAGAAACCGGGTGGTGGCAGCCGGCCGGCCGGCTTTACCTTAGTATATATCCTACGACAATGTAACTAATGTCTGGGATATTCTTATGTTGTTTCATAGCTTGAAGCTGCCCTTATTCTTAACCAACGCATCTTAGTATATTTTATTCTCGATAGTTGATTATTTCATTATAATATATAAGATGTAAGTCTAGTGAGGGCGGGAGGAGACGAGCGGGAGAGAGAGACCGGCTTGGGACGTTGCTTCGCTTGCCAGCTTGGGACGAGCCTGAAACGTTGCCATATGCATTTGATTGCAACGTTAGGCTTAGTTTCGACTCACGCCAGGCAACAGTGTTTAGTGTTGCCAAGCCTGGGATGTATTTTGTATGCCTAGGGTGGGGTCCAGACAGATTCAAGACTCGGAGCTCACCTCACTGTCGTACCCTTCGGACCCCCTTGATATCTATCCCTCTCAACCCCACTTAGAAACTTTCTCTCTTACTTTGTATACCTTCTTTCCACTACTTCACCAATCTATTTAATTAGCCCATCCCCTTGATAGACCTTATATCTATTCTTGTATTAACGACGAGCTCTCAGATAATTAGATAGGATTTTGGGCCTTATGCAGAGATGTAATTGTTAATGAGACCTAGGAAGTTTTTTTGTTGTCTCATATTTGGTGGTTTCATGCTTGCTAGTGTGTTCTTGTGTCAGGTTAGCAGGGGCTAGACCGGAGGGGAGGCTTTTTGCGATCCTTTAAGTAAGGTCTGCTGGTGCGAGTCCTGTGGACCCGCACGACTTTACTAGGATACCCTATTTTCTTGTCTGTGTCCCTGTGTGTCTAGTGTTGTGTTGTGTGAGGGCCCTTGCCTAGTCCACTCAGCACTGCGCTAGCACGTTTTGTTTTTGTTTTAGGGTCGCCAAGAGAGAGTCAGATACTTGCGATCTGAGTCTCTCAAGAGAGCACCCTTTCAATTAGAGTAATTTGGCGCACAGACTTGGGAACGTCCCTAGGCTAGAGCAGGTGGCTCAGCCCGGGTATCCAAAGCCTATATCCTTCCAGCTAGACCTCTGCCACCTGGCAGATTAACAGCTAGGGGTTTATTATTTCTGTATGCTTGTTATTGTGCCACAGTTTACCGTTTTTGTGAGCATTGTGAGATAGGGTGTGGCTTAGAGACTCTGTCCGAGCAGGCTTGCCTGACTAAGGGTGAGAAGCACACCTGTATGTGGTTATGTTGCGAGTTGCTGCCTTTATTTAATTATACCTATGCCATTATACACTGTATGGCCTATCACTAGTATTTATTCCTGCTTATGAGTTAAGAGTTCTCTAAATCCGTAACGTACTTTCTTTGCTAAGCATCAGATCCTACAGTAGCCGCATGCAGTTTAGAAACCCGCATCTTGTCTATCGATACGATGTTTTGAGGACTGTTTGCTTTCACCTTCTTTCACGCAGGGGTGATTAGTTGTATTAATTAACGTAACGTTAAATGTACTTTCTTCTAGTTTGTTATTAAATTGTTTCTGCAATTTAATTCCGTTATCTATCTTTTCCTTAAAGCTTTAAGTCAACTTAATTGTGTGATCTTTTATATAGCCTGCTTGACTATCAGCAGTCTATAGTGCGTGCACCCTGTAACCGAGTCATAGGATACCTCATTGTCCAGGCAGGACTCTTGATGGTTTAGGGTGGTTTGTTGCCTGGGTTTATAGATAAGGGTTGGATCTAGCGTTTTCCGTTGTTGCTTGTTGCCGCATACCTAGTCCAATAGAAAGAGCCCAGTGTTTATATATCCCAGGACGTAACACACCACGCCGGGACATTTGGTTCATTCCTTTCTCGCCTGTGAGGCGAAAAAATGGCATCGATACACAGAAAGCACGAAGGAAAGAACAAACCAAAATGTTCAGAGGTGTTGACTTATCTGTGAAAGTTAACACCTCTAAAAACCCACATCACCATCAGGACGTCTCCTGACTCCCTGTTAACATGTAAAATAACACTACGTGCAAAACGAGGGATACATCTTAGGGCTATAACAGTATCATATTTTAATTTTATTAATAAAATATTACCCCTATCCCACTAAGGAGACCCCTACTGAGGCTGGCCACAAGGCTCGTAGTAATCATCATCTTGGCTGGCTACCTTACCTCCTGAAGACACAGCAGCAGCAACTAGCGTGGGCCCCACGAGAGAGGGGAAGCGCAGACTCGGACTCTAGAAGGTTCCGCACCATGCGTGACAACCCTTGAACTAGGGCGTCTGTTAATAAAGATAATGCAACTGCCTCATAGAGACGGCCTGAAGCATATTCCTGCGGATATTTTAGCCTCGTAACTAGTAAGTTAAATCAGAGCTAAGGCGCAGAGAAACAAAAACAAATACACATGAGGCGCTGATCCTGGGGGACTTGTAGGCGCCTATACAATAGTACCCTATTTTAACACTCCCTGAGGGCATACAAATGGGGTAGCCTGTGCTAGCTAATCTAAAAACCTGTTCAATACAGCTCAGATATATACAAATGAGCAAGGACTCACTAGAAGAGAGCGAACGAAGAATATGGCGGAGCACAGGCCGCGCACATCCACTCGGAATGAACGCGGGGAGAGGAAGGAAGTATGGCGTCTCTAAGAGCAACGTCAGGGATAGAATCCACGCAAGAAATCCACCGAGATGGAAAGCACTAATATAACAAGTTTTTAGTTAATTTTTAATTTTTACAAAGTTTTTTCGTAGTGAGTACCCCAATCATAAGACGATTCCATGAGAGAATTAGCGTTGCACTTATGATGTGGGACTCTTTCTCCCCGCGGAAGTCGTTTCAAACTGGCTACCCGCGGGCGCTTGAAAGTGGACTATTATACTAATATGCATATCGTCAATGATGGAGGGGTCACTAATAAATAAATAATATATGAAGTAAGGATTACACCCAAGCATCACTATTTCTCCACCCGTCTGTGTGTGTATTCCTTAAGGGGGGTCACCTGCATTTGTTATCTTTCTCTTCTTTTCTCTCTTTCCCTGGCTTGTATCCATTCGGCCCCATTCAGCCAACTGTTTTTAGACGTTTATCCCCATCCAAATGTTAATCGTTGCATTGACCAACCAAATTTGCCAGCAAACTTTGGTGACAATACGTAATCCGTTCAGTACAGTTCTGTCGGTTTCATTTCATACTGAATATTAAGACATATTATTTAGTTTATGAAGGGCCTCCATAAAATTAGCAGGCTTTCAACTATCTTAACCCTTTTCACTACCACAGATCCTTCATAAGCTCCACAAAATCACCTAATTATAGCTAATATACAATATGAATGATGTCACCGGTACACAAAGGGTTAAACAGTTCAGGAATAGTTTAAAGAAAATTATTAACACTCTTCTTTTGTTCTTTGACCTTGACCTTTAACCTTAAGTATTATATATATAGGATTGAAATATGTTATTTAAGTAAAATGCGACTAACAGTCGTCAGCTTATTGAAAATTGAGTAATTGTTTATGATGAAGGTTAACTTTTGACCTTGGCCTGTGACCTTGACCTTTATGTAGGATTATAATTTTGTTTGATTTGATGATTTGATGTAACCCTAGAAAATCAAATAAGAGTGAAATTTGTTATTAAAGATCATTAGATAGTTTCAGAGGTATTAAAGAAATAGTTGACCTTGACATTTAACTTTCATTTTGACCTTCATAATGTCTGAAAATTTAAAATTTTAATTTTCCCTTAACCCTTCCAGCCCGGGTGTCCTGTTAAAAGGACACCACGAAAGAAGGGCAGGAACCCGGGTGTCCTTATACCAGGCAGTAAGCTTTCAAGCCTATTCAGCTTGGTCTGAACGCCGTGCGTCCGACGCATGTAAACAAAGCCGATCGTTGCGTCACCACACCTCCGAAAACATTAAGGAGACGTCGGATCAATGTTATTGTTGTGACGTCAGACGAAATTAGTGTCTGAAAAGTTCCGATATTGTCAACATCGCAGAAAAATTTGCTCCATGGAAATCGTCATCACAACTGAACCAGTTGACTTAGAGAGCTCTACTCAACGCCAGTCTACAGATTGGAAACCGCACTATGTGTATAGATGCGTGGGAAATTTCTAGCATTTAAACTAAACAAAAATACGGTACCCTAGGCCTAGACGTTTTTTGGCCAGATCGCCCGGGTACCCCGCACTGTCATTAGGAGAGCTAGCCCGGGCCCGGAGGGTTAAAGCACAACTGTCTCAACGAATTTTGTGAAAAAGTTTACATAAATAGTACATAAATTAGCATATTAACCTTATATTTGAAGTTGACCTGTGACCTTCACCTATCAAATGGAATTATGTTTATTCTTGTATGAACTTGGTCTAGGCATTCCGAATATGCATGATATGCCCAATGAGAATCAAACATTAAATAGGAAATACTAGTAAAAATCATATTTCGACCTTTTACCCTGACCTTTGACCTTGACTTTCGACCTTAGAATTTCTTATCAAGGATTTAGTTAGTTAGCTTAAGAGCAATGTTCGTATTAACTAGCATTATGAATATGATGTAGTTCGTATAAACACTAATTGATTACAAATAGCGATCATGAACTGTGACCTTGACCTTTGACCCTTGACTTAAAAGAAAATACATATATTTGAATGTTCGTCACATTAACCAACTGAATTTGCCTGTATAATTTGGTGACAATACCTTAAACAGTCTAGGAGGAGTTTAGGGAAAATGACAAATACTCTTGTTTTGACCTTGACCTCTGACCTTAACTTTTACAATATTTAAGTGAAATTTGATATATATATATTTAACCCGTTGAGCCCCGGCTAGTTATAATATTTTGTTCACCCCAGTCCCAAGCCATTTTCACTTATTTTTTTTGTTTGCTAAAATGGAAGACAAGGATGAGAAATGAAAAAAAAACAAAAAAAAATCACCTCTGACATTTTTTTTTTGGGGGGGGGGGGGCCGGTGGGGGGTGGGGGGGGGGGAGCTTCAAAAAAATTTGTTGAGTCAAAACGGAAGAGAATGGTGAGAAATGAACACACAAATAAAAAAAAACTCATTTCGGTCATTTGGGGGGCAGGGGGGGGGGGTTTCAATAGTTCGTCTCCCCCGCATGACCACCCGCCCGGGAGCACTAGGGTAAAAACTGAGTATGGCATTGTACGGCATACATCCTAAGGAGTATCTCACATAAATCTCAAGCCTCTAGCTCCCATACGACCGGAGTAATGAAGGTTCAAAGTGGCGGTAAACTAGGGGTGTAAACTATCCCCACTAAGCCCACCACCACCAGCCGTGCGGCTGTCTCGGCCCGCTCACACCTACTGGCCCGGCTCCCCCACACACTACGGTACCGCCCCCTCCTATTCTCCCGCCATTTCCTACCTTACGAGCCACGTAAGTGTTTTTTATATGTCGGACGCACGTGATGCGTCGCTGGGAGTTGGTGATCAAAGACTGCCGACGCAACACGTGCGGCGCTGGGTCTCAACGGGTTAAGTAATAAGCCAAACTTTGAGTAAATGTTTTTAATAAGTAATGAAAGATGACCTTTGACCTTCACCTGTGACCTTGACCTTTATGTATGAGTACATTTTGGTTTGCATTGACATTTCCCATGAAAATCAAATAAGCATGCCCAATTTCATTAAAACATCAATTAGTTTCATATATATTAATAAAATAGTTGACCTTTGACCTTTATGTCTCAACATTTATTATTTTCCTTTTCAATTAAAGTGCAACTATCTCACCAACATGTGTGAAGTTTGCATGAAAAGTAAAGAAAATAGCATATTGACCTTTTATTTGACCTTGACCTGTGACCTTGACCTTTCATATGGAATTGAATAGTTTCATGTATAACCTTGGCCTAGGTATTCCGAATATACATGGTAAGCCTAGTGAGATGTAACAGTTAGTAAAAGATATACTAGTAACAAAACTATTTTTACCTTTGACCTTGAACTTTGACCCTACCCTTTATTATATTTATCTAAAATTTAGGCAATACAAAATCAAGGTTACCAGTAACTTGTAGTGAAAATGAAGACATTTGAATAAAAACTAAAAATAAATAGTATAAGTTGACCTTTCACCTTTACCTGTGACCTTGACTTTTATGTAATAGTACAGTTTTTGTTCATTGACAGCCCAGGAAAATCAAATAAGCACGACTAATTTCATTAAAACCCATCAGTTAATTTCATATATATTTATAGGATAGTTGACCTTGACCTTTGACCTTCACCTTGACCTTCATATGTGTTTCAAAATTTATCATCTCTGCGAAGCAGATTGGTATCGCGCACACAGATCCCACCCGTATACTGTGCACCACCAGCCAGCCTGTCTGTCGTCGTCGTCCGTCGTCGTCATCGTCAACGTCGTCCGTCTGTCTGTTCGGTAACTCCTCCTAGACCGTTCGATGGATCTTCACCAAATTTCACATGTGTATTCATTTCGTCAATGCGATGGTCAGTCATAAAGAAATTTTCCATTTAACTTAATGGTTAAGGTCAAAGGTCAAGGTTAGAAATAAGGTCAATATTTCATAGTTTTTAGTTTTCACTCAAATTTCTTCATTTTCACTATACAAGTTACTGGTAATGTTTATATTTTCTTGACCGAATTTCAGATAGATATACTAAAGGGTAAGGTCAAAGGTCAAGGCCAAAGGTTGAAATAAGATTTGTATTAGTATTTCTTATACTGTTAGATTTACACTATACTTACCAGGTATATTCGGAATACCTAGGCCAAGGTCATATTAGAAACTATACAATTCCATATGAAAGGTCTAGGTCACAGGTCATGGTCAAATATAAGGTCAATATGCTATTTTCTTTACTTTTCATGCAAACTTCACAACTTTGGTGATAATGTTGCACTTTAAATGAAAAAGGAAAATAATAAATTTTCACACATATCATAGAGGTCAAGATAAAGGTCAAAGGTCAAGGTCAACTATTCTATTAATATATATGAAACTAACTGATGGGGTTTAATGAATTTAGGCATATTTATATATTTTTCCTAGGCAATGTCAATGAACAAAAAATTTACTCTTACATAAAGGTCAAAGTCATATGTCAAGGTCAAAGGCCAACTTTTACTATTTATTTTTAGTTTTTACTCAAATGCATTCATTTTCACTATGCTAGTTACTGGTAACCTTAATATCGCATTGCCCAAGTTTTAGATACATATTCTAAAGGGTAAGATCAAAGTCAAAGGTCAAACTAAGTTTTTTACTAATATTTCTTATGCAAACTGTTAGATTCTCACTATGCTTACCATGTATATTCGGAATACCTAGGTCAAAGTCATACAAAAAACTATACAATTCCATATAAAAGGTCAAGGTAAAAAAAAAGGTCAATATGCTATTTTCTTTAATTGTCATACAAATTTCACACATTTTGGTGACATAGTTGCACTGTATATGAAAAGAAAAATAATACATTTTGAGACATCATGAAGGTCAAGATAAAAGTTAAAGGTCAAGGTCAACTATTCTATTAATATACTGTATATGTAACTAAGTGATGGGCATGCTTATTTGATTTTTATGGGCAATGTCAATGCAAACAAAAATGCACTCATACACCCAGGTCAAGGCCAAAGCTCAACTTTTATTATTAATTACAAAAGAGTACTTATGTTTTGGAAAACTAGGTATGTTAGTTGCTTATTACTTATATAACATATATATCAAATTTCACATAAATATTGTAATAGTTAAGGTCAAAGGTCAAGGTTAGTGTTTGTCATTTTCCCCAACCTCCTCCAAGACTGTTTAATGTATTGTCTCCAAATTGTACAGGCAAATTCAGTTGGTCAATGCAACGACCATCTAAATAGGCCTATATGTATTTTATTCTTAGTCAAAGGTCAAGGTCACAGTATATGATCAATAATTGTAGTCTATAAGTTTGTATACGAATTACACCATATTCATAATGCTAGTTAATACGAACATTGGTGTTTAGGTAACTAAATCCTCGATAAGAATTTCTAAGGTCGAAAGTCAAGGTCAAAGGTCAAGTTAAAGGTCAAAATAAGATTTTTACTAGTATTTCCAATTAAATGTCAAATTCTCACTATGCATATCATGCATATTCAAAATGCATAGGCC
This sequence comes from Paralithodes platypus, assembly GCA_032716605.1. Lineage (NCBI taxonomy): Eukaryota > Metazoa > Arthropoda > Malacostraca > Decapoda > Lithodidae > Paralithodes > Paralithodes platypus. Next base: position 18,786,578 of record CM064542.1, on the reverse strand, counting down.
AAGGTCATACAAGAATAAACATAATTCCATTTGAAATGCCAAGGTCACAGGTCAAGGTCAAATATAAGGTCAATATTCTAATTTCTTTACTATTCATGTAAACTTAAACAAATGTGTTGAGACAGTTGTGCTTTTAATGAACATAAACATTTTAAATTCTCAGACATCATGAAGGTCAAAAGGTAAAGGTCAGCTATTCCTTTAATACCTCTGGAACTAGTTTATGATCTTTGATGCAGTTTGGCGCGCTTATTTGATTTTCTAGGGTTATATCAATGTCAATGCAAGCAAAAAATATAATCCTACATAAAGGTCAAGGTCACAGAGGTCAAACTCAAAAGTCAACATTCATCATAAAAAATACTCAAATTTTGATAAGCTGACTGTTAGTTGCATTTTACATAAATAACATATATCAATTTCAAATAAATATTATAAAACTTAAGGTCAAAGGTCAAGGTCAAAGATCAAAAGAAGTGTTAATAATGTTTCCCAACTTTTCCTAGAATGTTTAACCCTTTCTGTACTGGCGACATCTGTTTCTATCATATTCTAGCTACAATTAGACGATTTTGTGGAGCTTAAGAAGGATCTAAGGTGGAAAAAGGGTTAATTAGGATAGTAGAAAGCCTGCTAATTAAGCTGAATCGTAACTATAAAATGAAAAGGACAGAACTGGTACTGAACGGGTTAATGTATCGTCACCAAATTTTGCAGGCAAATTCGGTTGGTCAATGCTACGATTGTCGCCCCCCGTTGGGGCTGAGTTGTTTTCGGGGCGAATCCTCCAGTATTCTTGGCGATATTATTTGTGATGATGGTGATAGTAGTAGTGATGATGGCAATAGTACTGATGATGACAGTAGCAGAGATGGTAGTAACAGCAGGGATGATGGTGATAGCAATGATGATGGTGGTGATACTTGTAGTGATAATGACAGTGATGATGATGGTAGTAACGATGGTGACAGTAGTAGTGATGATGATGACAGTACTAAACTCTATTCGTTGTAAGTAGAGGAGAAATCATGAACTCTATCCTCTGTAACTCAAAAAAGGATAGAGCAAATTGGCTGTAAACTTCCAAATCTATTCCTTGACTGCCTCTTCCCAAATGGTAGAAATATTAGCTTGATTACTCTAGCTGTTTTTTAGTTACAGAGGTTAGAGGTAATAAATTCTCGCCTAATTACAGCGAGTATGCCATAGTAGTAGTGATGATGGTGACAGTAGTAGTAATGATGGTGATAGTACTAGTAGTAGTAATGATGGGTATAGTAGTATTGATGATGGTGACAGTAGTAATGATGATTGTAAAATGATGGTGAAAATAGTGATGATGGTGATAGTTGTAGTGATAATGATGACAGTTGTGATGATGTTAGTGACAATGGTGATGGTGACTGCTTTAGTGATCATAGTGACAGTTGTAGTGATGATAGCAGTAGTGATGATGGTGATAGTATTAGTTATGATGGTAGTAATAGTAGTGATAATGGTAACCCATCGCAGAGTTGGGTATGCCGTTTTGATTTTGGGTAAATCAGCACTTCTACTATATTATTTTCCTTTTCATTTAAAGTGCAACTGTCTCACCAATTTTGTTTTAAGTTGGCATGAAAAGTAAAGAAAATCGCATATTGACCTTTCATCAGACCTTGACCTGTGACTTTGCCCTTTCATATAGAATTGTATAGTTTCTTATATGACCTTGGCCTAGGTATTCCAAATATACATGGTGTGTGTGTAAGTGTGGGAGTCCGAGTGTAGGGGGTGAGACAGTGAAGCACGGGAACGAGGTGGCTTCAGAGATGGGGTCGTTTTGGGCCATGAGTGAGCACCTGCCTCATGTGAAGGCAAGATGGCAGGTGCTCTTGTACTCTACGTGCTTCACATGTCTCACTCCCTAGACTGGAACAAGACCTCATGGGCTTCACTGTTCATTATAAAGCGGTGAATGTTAAGGCTCTCAGCCTCTGCCCGAAAGGAAGTAAGTTGGAATATAGAAAAAAAAAAAAAAAAAAAAAAAAGCCTAGTGAGATTTAACAGTTAGTATAAGAAATACTAGTAAAACCTTATTTTAACCTTCGACCTTTGACCTTACCCTTTAGATTATCTAACATTTGTGTAATATGATATCAAAGTTACCAGTGACTTGTATGGTGAAAATGAAGATATTTGAGTAAAAATCTAAAAATATATAGTAAAAGTTGACCTTTGACCTGGACCTGTGACCTTGACCTTTATGTAAGAGTACATGTTTTGTTTTATTGACTTTGCCCAAGAAAATCAAATAAGCATGCCTAATTTCATTAAAACCCATCAGTTACTTTCATATACAGTATATTAATAGAATAGTTGACCTTGACCTTTATCTTGACCTTTATTATATGTCAACATATAGTATTTTCCTTTTTATGTAATGTGCATCTATCTCACCAAATGTGAAGTTTGCATGAACAGTACAAAAATAGCACATTGACCTTTTATATCACCTTTACCTGTGATCTTGACCTTTATGTTAGAGTATTTGTTTGTTTTCATTGACATTGCCCCGGAAAATAAAAAAAGCATGCCTAATTTCATTAAAACCCATCAGTTAGTTTCATATATATTAATAGAATAGTTGACCTTGACCTTTGACCTTTATCTTGACCTTAATGATATGTGTCCAAATATATTATTTTCTTTTTTATTTAAAGTGCAATTATATCACCAAATGTGAAGTTTGCATGAAAAGTAAAGATAATAGCATATTGACCTTTTATTTGACCTTGACCTGTGGCCTTGACCTTTCATATGGAATTGTATAGTTTCATGTATGACCTTGGCCTAGGTATTCCGAATATACATGGTAAGCCTAGTGAGAATCTAAGTTAGTATAAGAAATACTAGTGAAAAACTTATTTTGACCTTGACCATTGACCTGACCCTTTAGAATATTTACCTAAAATTTGATAAATACGATATTAAGGGGACCGACCAGTTAATATGACTGGAAAATTACCGATTCTTCAAAAATCTGTTTCCACCTGAAATGTCTCCATCCAACATCCCTCTGTCGGCCTGTAAAATCGAATACTGCTCGGAAATAGTTTTTTTTTAACGTTTTGTAAAACTTTTGCGAGCCTTCTGGGCACTGTTATAGCACAGAGTGCGAACACCGCACATATACTACGCCTCATAACCGAAAAATATATGTAAAACTATGTATATTCAGCTAATGTGGTGTGCTGTGTATATATCACATATTACCGTATCTGGCAACCCCTTACACACACCCGTGAGCGGTAAGCCTTATCCTACTATCAACAGTACTTAGTTGAGAAGCGAGCAGCACAGTGAGTAGGCCTACGTTGCCTGGCCCTCCCAGTCACCACCTTCCAAGCCTGACTTTGATCGCTTCTACACATATTTATCGAATACTTTGCATATGAGTGTCTTCCTTAGACCTTTGCCAATATCCCAAGATGGCTCAGAGGAAGTATCAACGTCAAAGAAAGATGATGAATGCCCGAAAAGCCAGAGCAGTTTTGGCGGGTCTACGCTTGCAGGTCACGGGAGCTGCTCCCTCACTACCACCCACACCACCACTGTCTCTTCCACCCACACCACCACCACCTCTCCCACACACACCACCCCGGGCTCTCGCACAACCCCTCACACCTGAAGAAGTATTGCTGAAGGTGTCTACAAATTATGACGTGAGGACAAAGTTGCTTCAAGACGTTTTTACGGTAACTGAGAGTGATGACAGCTTGAGAGTTATTCTAACACTCGCTGACATTAGTGATATAATAAAACTCGCCTCCTCTCACATCTGTGACACGCACTTGTCACTTACTACTAGTGCAGAATGTGTTAGCTGTTGCTTGATTATCACATGCCTAACCTGTGGCACTAAGCTCGTTGCTGGTGACAAAAGAGTTATGTACAGTAGAGGGAACAAAACGAGACATTATGAAAATAATGTGAAGGCAGTCTACGAAGCTATAAATAACAATCTTGGACTCTCAGGAATGAGCAGAATTGTGTCAACTCTCTGCTTTTCAACACAAAGCCCAGGGAAATTCACACGAATTTGCAGGTTACTTTACACCGAAATGAACCACAAATTCCAGCCTCTCATGGCACATGCAAAGTCATCTGTTATCAGCCAGTATGAAAAGAGTGACATCTTTCCTGACACCCAGATAAATATACTCGATGTGACTGTGTCATTCGACGGCACCTGGATGACAAGGGGCCACCAATCCCACATAGGTGTTGGATTGGTCATCGAGGTTGACACTGGCTTCATCTTGGACTTTGAGGTGATCTCCAACTTCTGCCAGATTTCCTCCAAACGGGAGAATACTCAAGTGACACCTGAGATAAAGAGGAAACACAAGAACTTTGCAGGGAAAGCTACATCAATGGAAACAGAAGCAGCACGTCGTATTTGGAGTCGGAGTACCCAGCTTGGCTTCAGGTACACTAGCTTCGTCGGTGATGGGGATTCCAGCACCTACCTGGCCATACAGCAGATAAATCTATACGATGTCCCTGTCGAGAAGGAGGAGTGTGTGAACCATGTGAGTAAGCGCATGGGAACTCGTCTAAGAAACTTGAAAAAGGATGTGACCACCACCATCACAACCGAGACGGGCAAGGAGCAACGACGGAGTTTGCTGGGAGGAAAGGGAATGCTGATGGATAACGCCATAAATCACTTGACCAGCTACCATGGCATGGCAGTCCGTGGAGACCCTCAGAAACCCTACTCTTCCACCAGTGAAATGAGGCTGAATATCTCATACAGGCACGCAATCTCCACTGATAAAAACCCATGCCATGCGTTGTGACCTGCAGGTGCTGACTCCTGGTGCTTCTACAGGAGGGGTGAAGCCGGGATGAAACCAGTCAGGAAGCACAGTGACAAGCCTGGCTACCTCTCGCAGATTCCACCTGAATATCTGAAGCACATCACTGCTGTGTTCAAAGACCTTACATCAGACGAACTCCTGAAGAAGTGCATGAAAGGACGGACCCAAAACCCCAACGAGAGCCTCCACTCAAAGCTATGGATGAAGGTGGCCAAACATAAATTTCCTGGGCTGTTCCGAGTCAAGTTTGTGACTCAGGTTGTTGTGCTTGAGCACAACTTTGGTTTCAAGGCAGCTTATTTTCCACGGCACCTTGGCATTGAGACTACACCTAGCAAGATGCAGAATCTCATCACCCTGCAGCAGAATTTTGTACGATCAAACCACCGAAGGAGCACCGTCAGGAGAAAAAAGAAGGGCAGCAATGAAGGGAGAGATTACAATCCTGGTTCATTCTAGGTTCATTCACCTCCTGGCGACAATGAGTGGGAGTGGCGACCCATGATATCCTTTTAGAATCTTATTGTGAAATATTCTGGGGCAGTAGATCGTGTGATATACTAGTTTTGGACATTTCATAGTAAGAGGGGACCAGGTGCCATGTAATATATGCCAAAACTCAAGTTATCTCCAGAAAAATATAACTTATCTAGTCAAAAAACGCTTCTCCAACTTTAAGGGCCATTTTCTCAGAACCTATATTGTCGCACTATCGGATGTTTTTCTACAGTTATTATTGGACCTATGGGAATGGCGTATATACCATTGGAAAGGTAATTAAAAACACTAAAAGGCCTATAAACCAAATTTACTCTAATAATTTTTTTTTTCACAATATGTCGTCAAAGTTGTAATTTTCTATAAATATATTCTCCTGAATCCATAATCACCTAAATCAAACAAATACACAAAATATATAAAATGTTTTTCATAGAAACTGTAGATACACCTTTCGTGAGTAGTTTGATCACATAATACATGTGCTATGGGGATTTCTGTAGGAGTTCATCATTTTCTGCAGTACTATGATTTTTGTTTTTGTTTTACCTATATTGCAAGAAAAAAGCAAAAATAAAATAAAATAAAAGTTTGTTTTATCTAGTTTTATGGTCATATACACCTGTGCCAAATTTCATTTAAATTGATAGTAAGACCTGGAAGTTTGTAATTAACCGGTCGGTCCCCTTAACCCCTTATTGGCGGGGCCCGACTTAAGGTGGTCTAGAGAAGAAAGGACAATGTGGTGGGGACCGCCTTAAGTCGGTAGCAATTTTGAGCACACAATTGGCTCTGAGAGAGAGTCCGAGCGGTGGGAGGAGCGTAGGTTGACTCTGACCATTCGGCACGGCTCCCGCGCCGGCACTGGACCCACCTTCACACACATCCACACTCACTGCCTCCCTAGACTGGGAAATATGTCAGGAAATTACCGTATTTTAGGGATTTTTCCTTCGTGTTGCACGATCGTTGCAAGACAACCCGTGATCGTAGAAGGATGGTTCTGGTGTCATTGGAAAGCTCAATTATCGCCCTTTCACGGATACATACTTGTATTACGCTCTGGCTCCTGTTTATGCATGAAAAAGAGCACGGAAATAAGCTCGTTTAGGGTAAAACCACCCGCTTGGCAGGTTGTAGAAGTTACCGACCTAGCCGCTCATGGAGTGTTAAGGTTACCAGTAACTTGTATAGTGAAAATGAAGACATTTGAGTAAAAACTAAAAAATATGAAATATTGACCTTATTTTTAACCTTGACCTTTGACCTTAACCTTTTAGTTAAATGGAATATTGTTTTTGACTGACCTTTGCATTGACCAAATGGATATACCTGTGAAATTTTGTGAAAATCCATCAAACGGTGTAGTTGTTTCCGGACAGACAGACGGACGACGACGACGACAGCCAAGCTGACTGGTGGTGCACAGTATACGGGCAGGATCGGTGTGCGCTATACCACTCTGCTTTGCAGAGTTGATAATAAAGTAGAAGTGCCGCTTTGCCCAAAATAAAAACGGCATACCCAACTCTGCGATGGGTTACCATCATCACTACTATTACCACCATTATTACTACTACTGTCACCATCATCACTATTGCTATCATCATAACTACAACTATCACCATTACTATCATATATATATATATATATATATATATATATATATATATATATATAAATATATATAAATATACTCCCAGTCGGACTCGAACCATCAACAGTCAGGACGAGTGTCCATACTTTAATCCACTATACCACGGCATGATAAAGGATTCGTAGGTGTGGTGGATTAAAGCATGGACACTCGTGCTGACTGTCGGTGGTTCGTGTCTGACTGGGAGTATATATATATATATATATATATATATATAATTATATATACATATATATATATATATATATATATATATATATATATATATTTACTGTATATATATATATACATATAAATTAATTTATGTTCACATTTTATCTTAACAATTGAAATATTTATCTATAATTTGCTCAGCGTAACACTATTTTATAGCGTTATGAAGATGGTGTTATTCAAATTTAAAATATATTAAAAAGAAAGAAATAGTGACCATAATCTGTGACCTTCACCATTCACCTTGACCTTTGAATATCAAAAACACCATATTTTGATAATCGTTGCATTGACCAACCGAATTTGCCAGCAAAATTTGGTGATGATACTTTAACCCGTTTAGAACAGTTCTGTCGTTTTCCTTTCATACTGGATAATAATAGATGACTTTAGGCAGTTTAAGAAGGGCCTCCAGAAAATTAGAAGGCTTTCACCTATCTTAACTAACCTTTTTTTTTACTACCACAGATCCTTCGTAAACTCCACAAAATCATCTAATTATAGCTAGAATATAATACAAAAAAAAAAGGTCGCCGGTACAGAAAGGATTAAACAGTTTAGTAAGAGTTTAGGGAAAATTATTAACACTCTTGTTTTGATCTTTGACCTTAACCTTTAACCTTAAGTATTATAATATATATATATAATATTGATATATACCGTATGTTATTTAAGTAAAATGCAACTAAAGCAAGGTTCACACATTGGCGAGTCGGAGCGCAACTCCAACGCGAGTGATGAAATTTTTGCACTCGCCAATGATTATCCAAAATTCGCCGACACTTGCCGACACTCGCACAGACTCGCGTGGACTCGCGGTGGACCGCGTAGACTCGCGAACGCGGCCAAAAATTTTGTACAGACACAAAAATTGGAGAGTCAAGTGGGAGTAGGACGCCAACTCGCATAGAGTCGCGTAGACTCGCGTAGACTCGCGTAGACTCGCGTAAACTCGTGTAAACTCATGTAGACTCGTGTGACACTCATGTAGACTCGCGTGACAGTCACGTTGTACTATTTAGAAATTTAATGATCGCGAGTCTACACGAGTCCACGCGGGTCTACGTGAGTCTACACGAGTACAACAGGAGTCTACACTATAGTAAACAACCAATATTGCCAAAGGCGAGTTTAACGGGAGTCAATCAGGAGTCAACACAACGCTAACGCGAGTTAACACGGGGTAACGCGAGTGTAACACGCGTAAACGAGAGTACCCACGTGGTGGTCTGGATTTCACAATATATGTCGCGAGTCTATGCGAAACAAACACGAATTTACGCGATATTAATTTGAGTCTATGTGAGTCTATGCGAAACCAACGTGAGTCTACGCGAGTAACGGTGAAACTAACGTGAGTCGACGCGAGTGGTGTGCGACTGCTGGCAACACCGCGCGAGTAGGTGGCACCACCGCGTCAATACCCCCTATAAAAAGGGACCGCCCGCGGTGCTCGTCCACTCTCCACCGTGACCCCACCAAGGACCCATTGACCCGGGCCGCACAGCGACCCACGCTGCCCTACCACGCTACCTGCCCTACCACGCTGCCCTACCTGCCTGCCCTACCACGCTGCCCTACCTGCCTGCCCTGCACCATGCCTTTGCCCAAGGAGAAGGTGGCGGCCACCAAGTCTTGGAAGGGTGGTGATGGTGTTGTGAAGAAAGGCAAGGCTACACCTTCCGAACAACCGCGCATCGCACCCCCTGCCAGGAGGCCTGTTGCGTCGCAAGACTTGGACGACTCGGATGACATTGTGCCGGACAGCCAGCCCAGTGGACATGAGGACATGGACGTGTTTGATGGAGATATTGATGCTGACGACAGCCAGGATACTCGGACCAGCCAGGATACTCAGACCAGTCAGGATACTCATACCAGTCAGGACACCCAAGGTAGCCTCAGTGACAGTGATGATGATACCCCTGACCCCCCTGTCAGCGCGGGCCCTGTGCGTTATGGCGACATTAAGAAGAATAAGTTGACAAGGGTGATCTTGAGCGACGAGACTGAGGACATGCTGGCCGAGTGGGTGAAGGACACCCCCATGTTATATATGAAGCGTAGCAAGGCCTACAAAGATACGCGCAGGAAACTCCGCGCCTACTACGAGAAGGCTGCTACCCTGGGTGTTAATGTCACAGGTAAGTACCCACAACAAAACATGCAGCATGCAATATTAATTGTAATAAGTGATTGAATACCTTGATGTTATGTTCTTGGTTTGATTCCATGTGATTTATACGTGAAATACATAATTACTATTATGTTAAAGTTTGCTAAATTGGCATATATGTATGTGTGTTGCCAGTATCATATACATCCCTCTACGCTTGTATTTAACAGCATTAACTAATAATGTATTATCAAGCCATGTCTGGCCTGTGAAATTACGGATATAAATCATATATATAAAGGGGCCTTGCTTAATAAATATTACTCTTTACACAGGCGCTAATCTGGCACATTGGGTGCGCAACATGCGGTCAAGGTATTCAAAGCTGAGCGATATGAAGAGTGGAGCGGGAACACCTGGGACATTCGAGGGTAAGCCACTATCAGAGAGGGACACCTTGATCATGCAGAAGTTTGCCTTCCTCAAAGGGCACATCTCCCGCTTAAAGACCAAGGTCACAGCTAAGGTTAGAACTAATATAAACATACCTAATATGTGTGAAAACAATATATACTTAAATAACTGTTCGCTATCACATTTGGAAAATATTATTTAACCATGTATACCTAGGTTATTAATGTCTGTTAATAACGTGCTTATCTTGTGCATATGATTTTATACATATATTAATTCATGGCTGTTAATATCATGCTTATCTTGTGCATATATACTTGAATTCATACATTTATAATTGAAGGCTTCATGTAAACATAAACAGTATTTTCTTATATTTATTTATATTGTCAAGGTACATACATTTAAGTATATTAAAATAGGTTAAAGGTCTTATTTATATAGGATATATTAATGTTTTTGTGTTTCAGTTTCCAAACCCGACCGATGACGTCTGGCCGGATGTGAATGTGGAGGTGATTGGCGAGGACGAGAGTGATGGAGAGGACACTGCCATGCCCCCTCCAACCAACACAACTCCCACTGCCAGGTCCAGCAGCCAGAACAAGCGCCGGAAGTCTGTAGAGACATTCTCACCTGTGGAGGTAAATATGAAAACATTTAACATATGTCATTATGAGAGTATATTAGTCATTACGAGAGTATTATGTAAATCCTATGTTCGTGTACGCTGTAAACCGCAAACAATTCCTGTAGAGGAAGACATATGCATCTGGAGTAGAAAAACATAAAAACGTTATTAGCATAACTTACCATGACATGTATGTATTATTTTATAAGTACCAAAGGTGTTTAACCTGCATACTCTTGTTTCTCCAGCTGAGTGCGACGCGGGAGGACATGTCACGCCTGGTGACATCCCTGGTTGGGAAGGAGACCAAGTATGGACAGTTCGTGGGGTACTTGGAGCAGCAGCTCGAGAGGCTCCCTGACGCTGTAGGGGAGATATTGTCACGGAGGATAATGCAGCAAGTCCTTCAGGCCAGGGATGAGGTCACCCTCTCCACGTCACCCCAGATGGTGATACCAGCAAACCCCCCCCAGTTGCACACCACACCACCAGGCCCCCCGCAGTTGCACATCACACCACCAGCCCCCCCGCAGTTGCACACCACACCACTACAGATGCAACCCCAGCCAGGACCATCACGCATGCAAGCAGCCTTCACAAACCCCACATTCCAAGAGCTGATGGCTGGTACGCCATTCAGGTCTCCTGCACATATACATGAATGGTGGGCGGGGTCGCTTACCCCTACACATGGCGCCAACATTGCAACACCGGTTCCCTCAAACCCAGCTACTAGTAGGCCACCAACACCAGGGAACTTCCTATAAACAAGGTTGAACTCCCAAGTCAACACCCCCTGGCCTGGGGATGACGAAAATGTGTGAAACCTTTGTGTATAATAATAAAGTCATAAATCCCCCAGTGATGGGAATGACGAATATATATAATACTATGTCTACACATAAAATGAATATCTCTTATTATTTCTATACTTTCTGGTATATATTTATATACTATATTACTTTCGGCTATATATTTACATGCTATATATCTATGTTTATGAATAAAATAAATTAATGTGCCTCCATCTGTTGTTTTGGATCCAAACTATATTATTAGAGTTTATGGGTAAACATTCTCAAGAAAGGTTCCTTTTATAAACAGGGCAATGACTTGTCAACAGAGACAAAATATAAGTTAATATGAATTCAAGTTGTGTTATAAATAATATTGATATTAACATCGATAATGAAGACAGGAAAAGAAGAAATATAATATGATTGAAATAGGTTTCTGGAATAATATTGATAGTAAAACATAAATAATGATGTGCAATATATGCAAAGAATATATGATGACAAGAAATAATATACAGATTGATATCCAACATGAAATATAAATAAATAAAAAATATTCATTAAATATTATATATTAAACATTATGAAACGACATAGGCAAAGGTGAGCACCATAATATATGACACTTTATAAAAAGCGATTAACTAATAGAGAATATTATTAATGAGGTTTAATTGATTTAAAACATGATTAACAACATAATAAAAATAAGTAAACTACAAAAATATTAATGAAAGCAATGGCAAGATATGGATACATACCTTCCTATCAGGTCGTTCTGCCAGGGGACACTGCCACTGGGTGATGAGCAGTAGTCGGTGAGGTGCTGGCGTTGCCTCTTGGCCTGGGCTGTCACGACATTCCTGGATAGTCTCTCGAGGGGATTCAGCCTGTCCCGCACCTCCCTCCAACCACCAGGGATGATAGCATGCGTCTCAGGGTCCTCCTCGTCCGCTAGGTTGGCGTGGTGATTAGGGAACCTCATTCGCATAAGGTTATGCATGCAACAGCACGCCATCACCACAGACTCAACACGGGACGGGTGGAGGGGAATGCTGTGGAGAAGGCACCTGAACCTGAATTAGGGAGAGAAAAAACATGTATATTTAAACACTGAATAGTATAGTTCATAATTATTAAATAGGGAAATAAAGGTTAGGATCATTTTTAGTCAAAACTGGACTTGCAGACGTGGACGACTCACACTCTGTGGATGTGGGGGAGATGTATTAATCCATATTAATTATAGGGATAATGGTTACGAGCATGTATATTTAATACCTGACTAGTATACTTCATATTAGTAGGGTGCCATCACCGATACCTGTATTTCTGGTCAAACATTTCACATAATCAAACACATACCTGCTTGCCATGATGCCAAAGGCGTTCTCAACAACTCTGCGAGCCCGGGACAGTCTGTAGTTGAAGATCCGCTCCGGTACAGTCAGTTGCCGGGTAGAGTGTGGCTTCATCAACCACCTTCGCATGGGGAAGGCGTCATCACCCACCAGGAAGTAGGGAACAGGTGTGTCGTCGATGGGCAGGGGTTCGGCAGCAGGGAGTCCCAGGGTGCACCCATCCAATGCTGCTCTGATATTCGTTCTTATAAAGACCCCACCATCTGAGGAGCTACCGTGATTACCCACGTCACAGTAGAGGAACTTGTAGTCGGCGTCTACAATAGCCATGAGCACGATGGAGTGGAAGCCTTTGTAGTTGTAGAATTCTGTACCGGCATTTGGAGGGCATTTGATGGCACAGTGCTTTCCGTCGATGGCACCAACGGTATGTGGGAAATCCCAGCGCTTGGCAAATTCACTGGCAACATCCTTCCACTCCGCCGGTGTCCTGGGGCAACGTATAACCTCCTCCTGGTATTCTGCAATGATGGCTTCGCATGTTGCAGGCACAATGAGGGAGATGGTGTTCCGGGCCACACGGAACGCGTACTGTAGGCTAGGATATGAGTCACCAGTGGCCAGGTAGCGGAGTGTGATTGCAATCCTCAGCCCAGGTGACAAAGCATCCCTCCAGAAGGTGTCCTGCTTCTCTACCCTAGGCCCGACACGTGCTACCAACTCCCTAAACAGGTGGACGTCCACACGTAGGAAATTCCGGAATCCTTTGGGGTCCTCTCTCTTAAGCTCCTCCATAAGTTGTTCGTACACACCGAACTGTGGCCGTCTCAGTAGCCACCTCCTAGCCCACACTCTCATTCGTGGCCTTTCCCCTTGACGTCTTTCTTCAGCCTCCTTCTCCTCCAGCTCCTCGAGGTCTAGGAGACGCATCTGCATTTTCAGTAAGAGCACAGCTGCCGCTCTCCGCCTCCTGATGGACATGGTGTGTTGGGGGGTTGGTGGGTTGGGCTGTATCCTGCAGAGTACGTCCGTCCGTGGTGGTGTTGCGTAGTGTGAATAATGGGGCCAGTGGGGGCCTCTTTATATACGTATCCTGACACTCGCCAACACTCGCACACACTCTTGTTAGACTCCCATACACTCCTGTAAACTTCCTGTAGACTCGCGTTCATCTTGTGTAAACTCATGTAAACTTGTGTAAACTCCTGTGACACTCGTGTAGACTCCCGTAAACTCGCACTATTCGTACCCTGGAATTTGACCGTTATTTTTCAAATTTTGGCGGTGCGTGTTGGGGTCGTGTTACACTCGCCGACACTCGCGGATACTCCTGTAAACTCGTGTAAACTTGTGTAAACTCATGTAAACTTGTGTTATTTTCGTGTTACATGCGTGTATACTCGCATCAGATGCTACTCGCGTTGGGTTCGGGCTCCATCATGGTGAGTATGCGGCGAGTGTGACTCGCGTTGGCCTCGCGCTCCGACTCGCCTATGTGTGAACCTACCTTAACAGTCAGCTTATCGAAAATTGAGCATTTTTTTTATGATGAAGATTAACTTTTGGCCTTGACCTGTGACCTTGACCTTTATATAGGATTACATTTTTTGTTTGCTTTGATGTAACCTGGAAAATCAAATCAGTGTGCCAAATCACATTACAAGATCAAAGTTAACTAATGGAATAGTTAACCTTGACCATTGCCCTTTATCTTGACCTTCATGATGTCTGAAAATTTAACCTTAAAATGTTCATGTGAAGCACAACTGTCTCAACAAATGTTGTGAAGTTTACATGAATAGTAAAACATAGCATATTTACCTTATATTTGACCTTGACTATCAAATCAAATTACGTTTATTCACTTATGACCTCGGTATTCTGAATATACATGATATACCTAGTGACAATCTTACAGTAAATATGAAATACTAGTAAAAATCTTATTATGACCTTGACCTTTGACTTCGACCTTCGACCTTAAAAATTCTTATCAAGAATTTAGTTAGCTTAACCCGTGGAGCCCCGGCTAGTTTTGTAATGTTTGTTCACCAGAACCCGGCCGGTTTTCAAAAAATGGTTTTATTCCAGAAACAATAGCGAATGGGTTAGGAATGAAGGAAAAACCACGAAAAACCGCTCAAAAAGCTTAAAGAATGGTCCTACAGAGCCCCCGAAAACGTATTTTACAAGAGTAAGAAATTGAAGGCAATTACCCAAAAAACCCAGGTTATTGCGCGCTCACGCGCACGCACGTGGACTTTGAGAGTTTTCCACCATCGGCACGGTTGCGTGGGATACGTACACAGTTCCCATACAAATCTGAGTCCTCTCGAGTGGCTACACCTGAGGTTACGGTCGGAGCAATTAGGGTGACTCGTCAGACGCGTCGCTGGGGCTGTGCGTTACATACATCGCCGACGCGTCACACGCTTCGCTGGGGCTGTACGGGTTAAGGTGCCCTTTCTTATTTTGACCTTTGACCTTGACCTTTGACTTCGACCTTCGACCTTAACCCTTTCACGCATATGACGCGATTTTGAGCCTATTAGGGATACTTTAAGAACATAAGAAAATGGGAGTCTGCAGAAAGCCGATTGGCCTAAGCAAGGCAGATCCCTGCCTAAGCAAGGCAGATCCCTGCCTAAGCAAGGCAGATCCCTGCTTTCCCTTTAAAGCCTTTGTTACCATCAGCGGTATATAGAAACCGTTAGTTTAGTTACTTCAACCTCTGCAGATGTCTTTGAGTTAGCTGTGGGCAGAAAACTAATTTTGGAGGGGTAATTATAAGAGTGAGAGAACTCTATTTCTTATTGCTAATCTGGCAACCTCTGCGTCATAAATGCGTGAAAGGGTTAAAAATTCTTATCGAGAATTTAGTTAGCTTAACACCAATGTTAGTATTAACTACCGTTATGAATATGGTGTGATTCATATAAACACTTATGGATAAGAAATATTGACCTTATACTGTAACCTTGAACATTAACATATATTTGAATGGTCGTTGCATTGACCAACTGAATTTGCTCGTACAATTTGGTGACACTACATTAATCAGTCTAAGAGTAGTTTAGGGAAATTGACAAACACTCTTGTTTTGACCTTGACCTTTGACCTTAACTATTACAATATTTATGTGAAATTTGATATACATTTTATTTAAGTAATAAGCAACTAACACAGCCAGTTTTCCAAAATTTGAGTAATATTTGTTAATTGATAATAAAAGTTGACCTTTGACCTTGACCTTTATGTAAGATTACATATTTGTTTGCATTGACATTGCCCAGGAAAATAAAATATGCATGCCTAATTTCATTAAAATCCATCAGTTAGTTTCATATATGTTTATAAATAGTTGACCTTCACTCTTGAACTTTATCTTGACCTTTATGATATGTATCTCAAAATATATATTTTTCATTTTTATTTAACCCGTTAAGCCCCGGCTAGTTATAATATTTTGTGCACCCCAGCCCCAAGCCATTTTCACTTCTTGTTTGTGTTTGCTAAAATTGAAGACAAGGATGAGAAATGAAAAAAAAAAAAAAAAAAAATCACCTCGGATATTTTTGTTTTTTTTTGGGGGGGGGGGGTTTGGGGCTTCAAAAAATGTGTTGAGCCAAAATGGAAGAGAATGGTGAGAAATGAATATATATATTTTTTTAAATTCACCTCGGTCATTTGGGGGGCGGGGGGGGGGGGCGTCGAAAGTTCGTCTCCCCCGCATGACCACCCGCCCGGGAGCACTAGGGTGAAAACTGAGTATGGCATTGTACGGCATACATCCTAAGGAGTGTCTCACATAAATCTCAAGCCTCTAGCTCCCATACGACCGGAGTAATCAAGGTTCAAAGTGGCGGTGAACTAAGGGTGTAAAGTATCCCCACTAAGCCCACCACCACCGGCCGCGCGGCTGTTTTGGCGCGCTCACGCCTACCGGACCGGCTCCCACACACACTACGGTACCTCCCCCTCCTATTCTCCCGCCATTTCCTACCTTACGAGCCACGTAACTGATTTTAATATGCCGGACACACGTGATGTATCGCTGGGAGCTGGTGATCAAACACTGCTGACGCATCACGTGCGACGCTGGGTCTCACTGGGTTAAAGTGCAACTATCTCACCAAATGTGAAATTTGCATGACAAGTAGAGAAAATAGTATATTGACCTTTATTTGACCTTGACCTTTCATGTGGAAATGTATAGTTTCTTGTATGACCTTGGCCTAGGTATTCCGAATATATTTGGTAAGCCTAGTGAGAATCTAACAGTTAGTATATGAGATACTAATCAAATCTTATTTTGATCTTTGACCTTGACCTTTAACCTTACCCTTTGAAATATGTATCTAAGATTTGGGCAAAACAAAATCAAGGTTACCAGTAACTTGTATTGTGAAAATGACGACATTTGAGTAAAAAGTAAAATAAATAGTAAAAGTTGACCTTTGACCTTGACCTGTGACCTGGACCTGTATGTAAGATAAAACAAAATGCATTGACATTGCCCTGGAAAATCAAATAAGCATGCCGAATTTCATTAACGCCTTACGAGCGGGCCCGTCAGAAACTTCTCCTACCTGGCAAGCGGATGGTTTTACCCTAACCGACCTTGTTTCCGTGCTCTTTATCATGCATAAACAAGAGCCAGAGCGTAATACAGTTATGTATCACTGAAAGGGCGTAAATTGAGCTTTCCAATGACACCAGAACCATCCTTCTATGACCACGCGTTCTCTTGGAACGATCGTGCAAGACGAGTGCAAAATCCCTAAAATACGGTAATATCCTTACATAATTCCCTGTGTAGCGAAGGAGGAAGGGTGGATGTGTGTGGAGTAGATGTCAGTAGTCGCGCGGGACCCGTGCCGAGCGGTCATGAGCGACCTACGCTCCTCCCATCGCTCGGCGCTCTCTCAGAGCCATTATTGCTCAAAAATTGCACACAGACTTAAGTTGGGCCCCGCCACATAGACCTTGATTCTCTAGGCAGACTTAAGTCGGGCCCCCCTAAACATGGGTTAATATCCATCAGTTAGTTTCATATATATTAATAGAATAGTTGACCTTGACCTTTATCTTGACCTTTATGATATGTTTCTCAAAATGTATTATTTTCCTTTTCATTTAAAGTGCAACTAACACCAAGTTTTGTGAAGTTTGCATGAAAAGTGAAGAAAATAGCATATTGACCTTATATTTGACCTTGACCTTTCATATGGAATTATATAGTTTCTTGTATGACCTTGGCCTAGGTATTCCGAATATACATAGTAAGCCTAGTGAGAATCTAACACTAGGTATAAGAAATACTAGTAAACAAATATTTTGACCTTTGACCTTACCCTTTAGAGTATATTTCTAAAATTTGGTCTATTTAATATCAAGGTTACCAGTAACTTGTACGTATAGTGAAAATGAAGACATTTGAATATAAACTAAAAAATATGAAATATTGACCTTATTTTTAACCTTGACCTTTGACCTTCACATTTAAAGTTAAATGGAAAATTTATTTTCGACTGACGTTCGCATTGACCAAATGGATATACTTTTGAAATTTGGTGAAAATCCATTGAACGGTCTGGGAGCAGTTTCCGGACAGACAGACGGACGACGACGACGACGACGATGACAGGTGGTGCACAGTATACGGGCGGGATCTGTGTGCGCGCTACCACTCTGCTTCGCAGAGTTGATAATGAATATGCGTCCAATTTCTATTCCATTTTCAACTTAGGTAATTCTTCAGGTGTATTCAATAACTTACATAGGTCCACATTTCTAATGTTTACACTGTACTTACTCGCAGTGCATTACTCCAGTTTACTTTTCTTCCTTATCATATGTATATCTTATTTAATCATCATATCCCCTTGATCTTCAATTATAATACATGTTAATTTCGTGTAATTTCTCTGCTAACCTTTACATTTTCTCTAAAAGTCTTTCGCTCCTACCCAGCCTATACTGTATAATTATAATGGTCGATTATTTGCCCTATTCTTGTCATATACCGTACTCGTTTACTCTTTCTCCCCTATGTTTTCTATTTGTGTTACTATCCCTTCTTATATATCACTTTTAATTACCTCCAATATGCATTTATCCTATATCTTCTACTCACTCGTCTATTTTCTCTTTGCTCTCCATCTATAATTGTATATTTTCAAATTGTCCTCTCTTTATACGATAACCATTACCAATAATAATGTATATCTATTATATTCTCCTTCTACCCCCTATATTATTATTTTTCATTATCATCACCTACATCTCTTTTATCCTTTTTCATCCTTTATATTGGAGTTGCTCGTACATAATATTCTCTGTAATAGTATCGTTATTGTTATTTGCCTATAATAACTTTTACATTCCGTATATTTACCTCTTCCTTCAGGTACCCGTATATCTTACATTTACTCCTATATTCTCTCTACCACATCCCTCTTAACCCTTATTTAGCGGCGAGCAACATAAGTCGAGTTAAATAAAGCTGGACTATGTGGCGGCGCTCGACATAACTCGAGTGGCAATTTCAGCACGTAATGTGGCTGAGAGAGAGAGACAAGTGGTGGCAGGAGACTAGCGAGCGTATGACTGCTCCAGACCACCGCGGCGAACCTACTGACACAAATCTCAGCTCCCTCCTCCCTCTCTCACTCGCTACATACTCAATTATGTACCGAAAGTACCGAATTACCTGCTTTTTGCACTCGCGTTGCACGGTTATTGCAAGAAAACTATCCATCATACAAGGATCGTTATGGTGTCATTCGAAAGCTCTGTTTATGCCCTTTCAGGGATAGGTACTTGTTTTACGTTCTGGGTCTTATTTAGGCATGAAAATGATCACGTAAACAGCCCTATTTTGGCTAAAAACACCCCGCTGTGCGGTACACATAAATAAACCGCATAGGCCGCTCGTAAGGTGTTAAGGGAGCCCACCTGGCTTTTGTTTATCTTTCTCTCCATATCTCTTTGGCTTGTATCCATTCGGCTTTATTCAGCCTACTGTTTTAAGACGTTTACCCCCATCCAGGTGTCAATATTTTCCTGGCGAGCGGTAGTGAGCCAGCATATATAGTTTTTTGTTTTGACAGCAAGCTAAATTTGTATATTTTTCGATAAAAAAAATTATCCAGCAAAGCTGGATTTCTCCATACAATGCTGGCTCGCTATCGCTTGCCAGGAAGAAATCGACATCTGGATGCGAATAAACGTCTTAAAACAATTGGCTGAATGGGGCCGAATGGATACAAGCCAGAGAAAGAGAGAAAAGGAGAGAAAGATAACAAAAAAACAAGGTGACCCTCCTTAACACCTTACGAGCGGCCTATGCGGTTTATTTATATGTACCGCCCAGCGGGGTGTTTTTACCCAAAATAGGGCTGTTTACGTGATCATTTTCATGCCTAAATAAGATCCAGAGCGTAAAACAAGTATCTATCCCTGAAAGGGCATAAACAGAGCTTTCCAATGACACCATAACGATCCTTTTATGATGGCTAGTTTTCTTGCAACAACCGTGCAACGCGAGTGCAAAAAGCATGTAATTCGGCACTTTCCCCATACAATTCCGTATATAGCGAGTGAGAGAGGGAGGGAGGAGGTGGGATTCGTGTCAGTAGGTTCGCCGCGGTGGTCTGGAGCAGTCATACGCTCGCTACTCTCCTGCCACCACTTCTCTCTCTCTCTCAGCAACATTATGTGCTGAAATTGCCACACGACCTATGTCGAGCGCCGCCAGATAGTCCAGATTTATTATACTCAACTTATGTTGCTCGCCGCTAATAAAGGGTTAAGCTTTCTTATTCTATCTCCTGTCCTTTACATCCGATTAGTGTATAAGCCTCCCAACGCTGTATAATACTCCGGATACGAATGCATTTATCCGAGTCGGGATCATCGCATCAGAACACGAGAAACATTTTTATTTACTGATATTCCGCGATGCCCTGAGTGGAACACGCAGCAGGTAAATCTAAGAACTACGAACAATAAGATATTCTTCCCTACTTTTATAGTAGAAAATGAAAAACAGAGCTAAGAATATTGATTTTATGGACAACAGCAGAACACAAGTGTGTATATATTATATATATATATATATATATATATATATATATATAAATGCAAATAACTTTTAAATATGTGAAACTGTGAAATAAAAAGCAGGAAGTAAAGAGCTACGAGATTGGAGGAGAGAGACTTAGAGGTATTTGACGATGGAGAAACGTCAAATTATTGTATATTTTTAGACTTGTGTGTATATATATATATATATATATATTGCCGGACGCCGTGTTCCTCGAAGGGGTAGCCACGAACAAAATGCCCCCATGCACCTCGGTTCCCAGTCAGTCGACGTCCCTCCTCCCATCCAGCACCGCCTTCACTCATATACTTCTTCACTCCATCCTTCCACCTCTCTCTCGGTTTACCTCTCCCAATATTTTTTTTTTCTTTTTTCTAATTTCGTGTCCTTCCACCTCGCTCTTGTACACCCTCTTAGTCATTCTCTTGCTTCCCATATGTTCCATATGTCCGAACCATTTGAAGGTGTTCCTTTCCAGCACATCTACATCCACACCTCACCTCTCTCTTATTTCCTCCTTTGTTTGTCTATCCCTCCATGAAACTCCGCACACACTTCATAAGTAACTCATTTCTACCCCTCGTACTCTTGGTCCGAGTCTCTCCACTAACGTCCATGCTTCGCTTCCGTAGGCCAATGTCGGGATTACCACACTGTCATGCAAGAACTTCTTTACTTCCATGCTGACCACCCTCTTTCTTGTTACTGCTCTAAGTGTTCTACAACCCTCTTCCCCTGTTGCATCCTCTCCCACACTTCTTCATCCATACTCCCATTGTTACTCACCACATTGCCCAGATACTTATATGAGCTGACATTGTCCATAGCCTGACCATTCAACCTCACCTCAAATTCTGTGGCTGCACCCCTTTCAACGACCATAACCTTGCTCTTCCCCGCATTTACCTTCAAATTATGTTTTTCACACACTGTTCCAAACCTATTTACCAGACCCCTCAACTCCCATTCACTGTCGCTAATCAGAACTGTATCATCGCAGTGTTGCAAGATTCTAAATGAAGAAATATGGAATTTGCACCAGAATTATCGTACACACTACTCTCTCTCTCTCTCTCTCTATATATATATATATATATATATATATATATATATTGTGACGCCTCCCGGCGTTAGCAGAATGGTTGCGTGTGGCATTGCAGCTCGCTAGCGCTCGCCAGGATGGGGGGATAGGCTACAGTTGTCCTAGAATGATCTGCTTTATTTCATTAGTGTCGTGTTGCCACAGACAGTCTAGAAATGGTCTTTGTTTTGGTCTGTGACCGTGCCTTATATTTTATATTCGCTATAATATAAATGTTGCTTGTGTGGGAGGCGAGCGAGAGAGTGTGAGGGAGTACACCCGGCAGCGAGGTGAGCTATGACGCGGCTCGCTTGGGCGCTGACGGCGTTGGCGGCCGGGTGGTCAACTAGTCCCTTCCTGTCGCGGCCTCGTGGTTTTTACCAGCTCAGAGCTTGCCTGACACGCGTATCGCCTACATCCTTTGCAATTCTGTCCCCCATACTCGCTACTTTGCATACTATTTCTCTCTCTTGACTTCTCCTTTCTCATTCTCTAATCTTTATTAAACTCAACATCCCTTCTGGTTTCAGCATAGACGTTCACCGTCGACCAGTCGTATTGTACGCGAAGCTCT
The DNA here is from genome assembly GCA_032716605.1 of Paralithodes platypus. Taxonomy (NCBI): domain Eukaryota; kingdom Metazoa; phylum Arthropoda; class Malacostraca; order Decapoda; family Lithodidae; genus Paralithodes; species Paralithodes platypus. The sequence goes on along the minus strand of CM064542.1, from coordinate 18,764,264 downwards.
CAGATATTTCCATGTATTAGGTTAAGGAGGTATTATGCTTTATTGAGGTTTAGAGAGACGGACTTTTCCGTATGTGTCCTCTCTCGGGAAGGTTGTAGACCGGTATATGTCTCCCTTGCAAGGTGTTGAGTGATTCTTCTTGGTTATCTAAAGCTAGACTAAGGGTAAGGTTACTGTGTCGTTGTCTCCGATGTGTGCAGTGTTAGCTAAGCTCTGCACGACATCGACAGGTACTGTGGGAGCCTAAGTTGTCTTCGGGTTGGTTTACTTTGCGAGCACAGCGCTGTGGTGTGAGAGGGCCATAGCCTATCCCTCACAACATAGTGCTGCCTCTTTGTGTTGACTTCTGAGGGATCGCCAGGATAGAGCTAGGTACTAGAGACCTAGATTTATCAAGAGAGCATCCCCGTCATATAACGTAATCTTCATTATACCACCCTTGGACAACGTTAGGCTACGAGCCGCATGCTCGCCCATTGTTGCCCTGCCTTGATTCCCCAGCTAGACTTTATTAACTGAGCAGACACTGGTTAGAGATAAGCCCCATTATTATATGTATGCAGCATTATTATTCACTGCACTTTTGAGCCGAGGTTGTTGTTGAGTTGCACAACCCGAGTAGGCTGTGTTGTGTCACGAAGCATTTCTTTAGTTGTCGAGCATTACTACCTTTGCGCAGTCTTTATTATTCGCCTGCCCATTATTACTATATGTCCTAGCATTTATTGTGGCCCGTATTCTGCATTATAATTGTTCAAGATTCTTTACGAACATCTTCCCAGCATCAGACTTATTTCAGAAGTTTCCAGTTGATGTTGCAGGACTAGCATTGCACTTTCTTTAATACAGGAGTGCCAGTTATTTGAGTATCTACCGTAACGTTAATTAATCACGTTAACTATATTTTCTTTGTGTAACATAATCGAGTAATCTTTTACTGTTTGAGAATAGGCTGTTTCATTGAGCGTCAGCCTAGTGTGTGTGCACCAGTTACCGAGTCATAGGATACCTCGTTGTCCAGGCACGACTCAGGGCGGTAATGGTGTTTTGTTTTCCAGTGTTTAAGGCAGGGGTTGGATCTAGTGTTACCGTTGTTGCTTTTTGCCATTATCTAGTCCAATGTTGAAGAGCCCTGTGTCTTTGAGAACCTGGATCGTAACAATATATATACTTAAATATATATACCGGGTATATATATATATATACAGTATTATATTCATATTTTTTCACCAACCAACCATATTCTAAACTCAATTAATGAAATACACAAATACATGTGGCACTCCAAGGGCTCGAACCTAGGATACTCGCACCGAAATTCCGCATTATTCGTAATGCCCAAATATATTCAACATAAAGATAAGAGATAACAATGTAATAATGGTTTACAGGTATGCTAATATTCCTTCTATAAACATGAATAACTTCTTCCTAAGAAACGATTACAACATTTTATCTAGTAGGTCTATTGTTCTAAATTATTATGAACTATTCTTCCTAATCCTCAGTTGTCTCAGATGTGTTATATAGTTCCCTTTCCAATTCTGATTAATTTGTTACTCCCTTTATTCATTTATTTAATATATGTATGAAACAATGTGATTATCTAAGAGATTTATTTGGATGATCAATAATTCCCTGAACTCTTTCCCAATTTATGTTGCATCTCGATTTAATTCATATAATAATATAGTATTTTTGTTAACATCATAAAATTATCGTACAAAATGTACGATAATGAGAAACACTATCGTACATCGTACCAAGGGTAAAATTCTTGTACATGTACGACAATTATTGTACGTATGGCAACACTGTATCAATGGCAAACAGCAGTACAGGTAGCTTCCACTCATTTCCCTCCTTTATCAGTGGTAGACCAACATCCACTGCTCTTCATTGTATTTCTTTCATGACTCCATCCATATATACATTAAACAACCATGGGGACATCACACACCCCTGTTTCAACCCAACATTCGGTTCAAAGAACTTGCTCTGCTCATTCTCCACACGTACTTACGCCTTTGCACCCTCATACACGCTATTCACTACTTTCAGCAACTTGCCATCTACTTTGTATATTCTCAGTACTTTCCATATACCTTCTCTATCCACTCTCTCATAAGCCTTCTCCAAGTCCATAAACGCAACATACAACTTTTGTTGCTTCTCCATATATTTCTCCACAACATATTCCATGGCAAATATCTGATCTGCACATCCTCTTCCCTTCCTAAACCCACCCTATTCATCACCTATCCATTTCTCCGTTCTCGTTCTCACTCTCTCAATCACTACATTACTGTACAGTACACCTTCCCTACTACGCTTGGAAGACATATTCCCCGGTGGTTACCACATACTCCTTTGTTCCCCTTTACCCTTATACAGGGGGACTATTAGGCCTGCCTTCCAGTCATCAGGTGCACTCCCCTTCTCCCATGCTAGTTTGCACATTTTTCATACCCATTCGATCAATATCTCACTACCATACCTCAGCATTTTCTCACACACTCCATATATTCCTGATGCTTTCCCCAGCTTCACTCTTTTCATGGCTTCACACCTCTTGATCCCCACATCCTCTTCCCCTACTTCTCTTCTTCTCCCTCCCATACCTCATTCAACCATGTTTGCTGGCGCATCATTCCTTACATTCAGCAATTCGTTGAAGTACTCCCTCTGTCTTTCGACTCTCTCTTGCTTCTCGGCTAACACTCGCCCATTCTTATCTTTCACACCTTTACTATTTGCCTTGCTACCATCCCTAACTTTATTGACCTCTTTCCAGAACAGTTTCTTACACTCCCTCCATTTTACACTCAGATTCCTTCCAAATTCCTCATCTGCTCTTCTCTTACTTTCCTTCACTACTCTCTTCACCACTCCCTTTTTCTTTCACCACTCTCTTTTCTGTCTCTCCAAATCTTCATTCCCTCTACTACCGAACCACTTTGCTATATGCTTTTTTCTTCTTGTCTTCAACAGCTATTATTATCTCTTCAGTCCACCATGCTGTACTTTTCACTCCCCTCCCTCTTCTCCTTACTCCACACACCTCCTCACATGCTGCACATATCTCCTCCTTAAACACATTGCTCACCTCCTCCACTTCCTCCATACCCTCCAGGTCAAACCTACCCAGTCATCTTTCTACTGCTATCTTCAACTCACCCCTAATCTCCTCCTCCTGCAACCTCTCCACCCTCTTCGCCATTCCACCTTCCTCTCGCCTCCTTCCAGTTCTCCTCACCCACTTCTTTTGTATCCTAATTCTAGCTACTACTACATAATGCTCCAACAGACCCCCCCCCCAATATCGCTATACACCTTAGCATCTAGCATAGAATTCTTCATTCGTTCATCCACACATACTGTATATAGTCAATCAGTGCCTTTCGTTCCACCACTTTCTTATCCTTCCTCCTCCACACCACTTTCCCTATGTACCTGTGTATCATTCTGTGTCGGAAGAAGGTGTTGGCTATCCACAGCTTCCTCCCCACACATACGTCCTCAAGTGCACTATAATTCCCTTTCACCTCTGACGATACAAACCACCCTCCCACCAGTCCATCAACTTTCCTATCACCCACCTTCCCATTCATATCTCAATCAGAAATATGTTTTTGCTCTTGCCACACTTATCCAGGCACGCCTCAACAGTCACCCAGAACTCCTCTTTCTCTCTTACAATGTTATCCTCTGCTGGAGCATACACACACACAACCACCCATGTTTGTATTCTTACTTTCATTCTCACCCACACAATCCTTGCACCCACAGAACCATAGTCTCTTACATGCTCCTTCCACTTGTTACTTACAAACAAACACGCACATTCTTTCGCTCACTTATTCTCACCCACTCCAGCACACACACCCATTCCACACTCGCACTCTCTCACACATGTACCCCTCCATTTGGTCGCTCTCTTCTGTGTCATCATCCATGCCTCTTACATTCCAAGTCGCAATCCTTAGACTGTCCATGGTAGATCGGAGTTCGTCAACATTAGGTCCGTCCAGTTCCGAGGCCGTTTGTTCGTTATTCATTGCTTAACAAATTTTCACGGGTGGGGGGTCACACGCCCATCGACCCAACCTCTTTTTTTGTTTTTTTTTTTCTTTTTTTTTTTTAAGACAATGAACGGAGGAAGGAAAAACACAGATAAAACAAAAAGGTCCATGTGCCTAAAGGCATCCTCCATTCATAAAATGTTTGTAACAACTGGATTTAAACATTTGTACAAGCAGGAGGCAAGTGGGGCATATTATATTCCTTTACCCCCGGGGGTTATATATATATATATATATATATATATATATATATATATATATATATATATATATCATACAACTGTGGTGACGGAAAGTAGTGAATTGAAGAGATATGACAATTTGGGGAAGATTAATTGACATTAAAATGAGAAAGGATTATATAAACAAACATGATGGATTTCTATATATTGTTATATTAACCTGCCGTTGAGTAAAGTGTAACGGAACGGTCTACCAGGTTGTTGAGAGGAGAGGGGAGGGGAGCTGGAGGGAACACTCAAAGGGAAAATTAATCTAGAAAGAGTTTTTGTGTGGTAATTTGTTTTGTTTTCAGTTACTGTGAGAGGAAAAATTGAAGTGATGAGCTTAAGGAAGACGAAAAGGAATTGAAACAATATTAATGAGAAAGAATCACGCTTAATACACGACCAAATATGGTAAACCAATAGTTTGATTAGATGTAAAGAAGTATGTGAAGATAATAGGCAAGACATTGAAACAACTCCACATATCTTCACCCATATACGTGGAATCAACTCCACATATCTTCACCCATATACGTGGAATCAAACTAGAGTCAACAGGATTACAAGATCAAATTTTAGACCACTCAATCACCTCATATGACACTTCAGTAAGTGCAGTATGGTGTAAAGAATTCCAATGGAAAGTAGTTACAACTAACGTAGGTACAATTAATCTTAGTGCAAACGTCCTAACCAACACGCACTATTTTATATATATATATATATATATATATATATATATATATATATATATAATATTGTAACCTCTGTCCAGATATAGGCATATGAGCTATAAGATGTTTTTTACTAAAGGCAACTCAATCGTGACTGCAGAACATGCTGAGCATTCAACAAAAACATTCCTGTACGATATGTCATCACCTACACGGTCTCATCCTCACATAAGAATTTGCTTTATATATATATATATATATATATATATATTTATATATATATATATATATATATATATATATATATATATATACGGTATATATATATACGGTATATATTATTATTTTTTTTTTTTTTTTTTTTTTTACTAATTTATTCTCACACGTTATATATAAATTTTAAACATTTTGATAAAGTTTTGAAATAGAAAAAACAAAAACAAATAAGGCTCGGAGAGACTTTGGTGTGAGACTTCTTGTCAATTTACATGCAAAATTTGGGCGCAGTCTCCGCTAAAGATATTGACAAAGTTTGGTAACGTTGTGACATTTCTAAAGTTTTAACCTTATTGTGCGAGTCTGGTGCGTGGCGAAGTGGCAGACTCGCTGGCCCTGCTGGGGAGTAGTTGATAGAGATCCTCATGTTATAACTAGACAGTTACTCGAGATTGTACAATGTATACAAGATTTTTAGTCAAAAGGTTATGCAATAAACGTGAGGCGTATTGAGTGAAAATTAGAGTAACTTGAAATATTACTGTTTGCGAGCTGGATTTTTGGTAATTAATTTTAATCGTACATAAAACATCGACTATATTAGTCAACGCAGACTACCTTAGCCTATATTAATCCACCCTATTCATTATCTTAATGAATGTAATGTTTCGATTAAGGGGGGTCACCGGCGTTATATCTTTCCCTCTTTCCCTGTCTTGTATCCATTCGGCCCCATTCAGCCAACTGTTTTAAGATGTTTATCCCCATCCAGGTGTCGATTTCTTCCTGGCGAGCGATAACGAGCCAGCATTGTATGGAGAAATCCGGCTTCGCCGGAGACATTTGTCTATCGAAAAATTTACAAATTTAGCTTGCTGTCAAAACAAAAATATATATATGCTGGCTCGCTCGCCAGGAAAATAATGACACCTGGATGGGGGTATACGTCTTAAAACAGTAGGCTGAATGGGGCCGAATGGATACCTGCCAAAGAGAGAGGGAGAGAAAGATAAAACAAAAAAGCGAGGTGGGCTCCCTTAAGAAAGTAGACTTTGTAGCGGAAGTGTTTCTACTGACGCAGTGTTACCACATGATCGATACAATGGCCAGGATTGTTTACGAAATGTATATGAGCGAACAGGATAGGAATTTACTATACCGGTATCACACGAAAGCTCTTTCCCACAATTGTATTCCGCATCTCTGAGAAGGAAGCTTCTGAAATCGACTTTCATATATACAGTATTATGTTACTTTCATTAATATACCTATATTATAGTTGTATTTTTTTCTTCAAAATATTATATAATATTAATATATATAATTGAAGATCAAAAATAGATAAAGTTATCTTCTTTCACCTATTAAGTAGTCGTCAATAGGAGTGTTCTACCTCTGTGATTTTGCGTAGGGATGTATAATACGTAAGATTGAACTATCAGTGTATTATTTTGTATGCAGTTATTGACAGATCAAATACATGACGTTTTCCGCATTTACGGTTTACAACACTACACGATTTTATGTAGCTTAGGAGGGACCTATACCAATGAAAGAAATAGTCTATATTTAAATTAATCCTTTGGTATTATCTAATGATTCTAAGAATAACATTAAGGAATGCGTAACGGTATATTGAAAAAGGATAATTCCAAATTATAAGGACACTATTATAGCGAATTATACACGCTAATACATGATTAAATTCCATTCATACGATCACGTAGAGAAACATAGCTCATGAGGACGACCTTACAGAAATAGCTGGGGAATTATTTGTGAATAGAATAAAATAGAAATAAAATAGAATGCGTGTGATAACGAAGATTGAGTGAGGTTAGAGAATACTCACCCGAGGCTGGTTGCTAAAGAAAATGTTAAAAGCTAAAGCATGTTACATCAACGTGACAAAGTTTTTAAACAAAGTAGGACACCAGTCATTGTAGGAAATTGTACACATGGCCACACAAATAGTTGTAGTCTCCAACCTAGCCATAACTAGTCTAATATTGTCTACTCTCTATAATAAGGCGTATGTTTGCGTGCTCGACATTTTATAATAGGAAGGCAATGTAGTCATTTTGTTCTGACATTGATTAAACTATTGTCTGCTTAGAAGGGATCTCTAAACTCGAAGGGCTACACACTTCCTCAATTAGTCCATCGAATCAAACAAACCTTCCCTAATTGAATAGAATCGGTAACTGATACTCAGAAACGGAATGAAACATGCTTTCATGTACTGAAGGCTAAGTACTTTAATGTGTATTTATAAAACATACTGCACATAACTGTATGGAACAAGTTTGTTCTTTTACGTGTAATCAGTTTCCTGCAACACTCCCCTTACTGTTTATCATTAAAACTGGTTTGTGTATTTTTGTAATAAAGAAAGAAAATGTAATTTGTCGTGCAATCGTCTTTTGTGGAAGGTGGTATTATTATAGTAAATATTTCGGTCTTGTTGATTGCAATTTTACCAGAACAACATTAAACAAATGTTTGTATTGAGTTTTCTCTTAACCAATGTTGTATTTTGAGCACTTGAAATGAAGTAAGTAAGTATATATAGGTAAAGAGAATTATAGATATATAAGGAAATTGTATTACTATATAACCTTAAGCAAACGCATTACAAATAATAATATAAATGAAGAGAAAATTAGTCTAATGAAAACTGAATAATTAAAAATTGTAACCTACACCTGCATAAAATAAATGAGCACCTGAACAGACATATAGAAAATCCAAAAGACTAATCCCACAGGGATGAAATGTCCTGCCAAAAGAATTAATTGGTGGCGAGTTAATCAAGGACTGAACGGAAAAGATGCCAGAGAAAAAGACAGGGCATAAAGTAATAAAGAGAGGAGGTATTAAGAGTCAGGCGCAAACAAAAGATGTTCAGAGATACAAAATAAGAATGTGAATGGCTATGCTCTTAGTTAAGGTGAAATGGCCCTTTTTGTTTTTCTTTTTTTTTGGCTTATTAACCCGGCAAGTGCTGAAACATTAATAAGAGTTTTACCGCTGCGCTGCAGAACCCCTTATATAACCCCAGTTTTTGAACGCGTACCAAAACTGCGGGTTTACAGCCAGGTGGCTACAAATTGGTGAGGGTGTAGTACGACTTGGCACCTCTCTATACCACCACCCCCCACGCTCGGCCTGCACACAGGCAAGCGGTACACGCACGCACGTACACACGCATTGGAGCCTACACCACCCTCACACTCTCGCCCTGATGACACAACCAGCCCTCCTTCTGGTGGTGTCAGTGGCCGTGGAAGGCAGAGAGTGGCTGCCAAAGACCCTAGCTACCATTACTATGGCATGAGTAGGTCCGAGGACGAGGAACCTGCACGTAAAGCACGTAAAACATGTGCAAGCAAGGGCAGCGCACAGAGTCATTGTCTTTCTGGGACACTGCCAACACCACCCAGGCAACTGCTACCACCACTACCACCACCACTGCCACCACTACCACCGACGCAGGAGGCCGCCCTTGGTCTGCAGGATCTGCGGGGGCCATTGGGAAGACAGGGAAGGGCATGGGTAAAAACACTTTTACCTCTGCCACCACCACCATGCCACCACCACCACCACCACCAACCGCCTCTGCCCTTGCCGACCCCGGCCGGCCCTTCTGCCCCTGCCCCTGCCAGACGGAAGAAAGGGACGAAGGGCAAGGCGACAAAGGCGACTAGGACCACCATAATATTGCCATCCAGGACCTCTGCTGCCCCTGCCGTCCCTTCTGCCCCTGCCCCTGCCCCTGGCCCTGCCAAAGGGAAGAAAGGGACGAAGGGCAAGGCGACAACGGCGACAGGGACAACAATAATTGCACATACAGCTGGCTGACCTTGGCTTGCCAGCGACTCACAGACACAACTTCCCTCCCTCCCACAGTCCACCCACCCACCCACCAATCACACCTCTCCCATAACCTCCGTTCCCGCCTGTAAACTCTCTCATAATTTGCTTATATGTCGCATATTTGGTCTATATGCGGCATATTCCTTGGTATATGGGTGGCCTACATATGTACACGTACTTTATATAGCATGAGAGTGCTGAAAATACGATATATATACGTGATATTTCAGCCAGCACACCCTGTACTCTTCATACCTTCCCGCCTAAACTCTCTACCTGTGTTCCCGCCTCTAAACTCATTCAGAATTCGCTTATATGTCGCATATTTGGTCTATATGCGGCATATTCCTTGGTATATGGGTGGCCTACATACACATACGTACACATACGTACACATACTCTACATAGCATAACAGTGCTCAAAATAGGATAATACGCAGAATTATGCCCTAACCCACCCTCCCCTCCCTCTCCTCCTACCCCCTGGGCGCATGAATATTCACCCGGGAAATCTTGCCGCGCGATGACAATCTGGCCGCGCGATGCCATTCGCTCCACTTTTTTCAACTACGGACAGCCCCCCCCCCCCCCCCCGCCCCCCAGACATTTTTTGTGGGATCAAATATATATGGCTCGATGCGCGCGAACATTCCCTACACGTTGATGTACTTTTCATCGATATTTGCAAGGGGCGCCCAAATCGACATACCTCCGCACAGGGATGCCTGTATAATATAGGGGCTGTGCAGCAGAGAGGTTAATTCAATTATTCCTTTATTTCTTAGTTTCTTCGCTAGACCTCCATCAAGCTTAGAAAAACACCTCCTAGACCCCCGTTCAAGATAAATTTGTAATTTTTTGGTAGAAAAATGTTCCGGCCGAAGGCCAGTTTCTCATAAAATATCAGGTTCGCTATCGCTCGCCAGGAAAAAATCTACTCCTAAATGGGACGAAAGATCTTAATATTGAAATAGACATGGGCGAAAATATTAAAATATATATGTTAACGGGTCTAAACATGAAGAAAAATGGGGTCCAGAAAACCGCAATTACCCACAGGGCACCAGCTAATATATAATAAATGTACACTGTAGGACCAGCCGGAAATTGAATTTTGTTTTTCCCTAAAACAGCTTAACCCTTATGCTGCGGGCTTATTTGCGCTATTTAGCATATATTCAGGCACTCCTGAATGATTAATCAAGTATCTGCATTAAATGAACTGTATTCTGCCGAAAACTAGGCAAAAATAGCTTCAAAATTACACCAGAACGAGCTTCATAGGTGGCGGGGTTCACCTACAGCGTTGCCATAGATATTCGGGAAAACTTGCTAATTATTAGCTCTCGCTCGCTTGGCAACACTGTCGAGACAGCCGCGCGAGTGGCTGACTGCTCTTAGGGCCGGACGGAGGTCCCTCACGCTCCAGCCCACTGACACTCAATTTTTACGGCTTTTACAGGCTTTTAAAACCTGGAAATTGCTCGAAATTGCCTATGCATTCTGGAACGTCACCCTTAGCCAATAGGTTAAATAGGTGAGAAATGAAGGGAAAAAAACCCCACTCACCTCGGTCATTTGGGGGTCCTAAGGGGGGGTGGGATGGGGGCCTTAGCCATCAGCTGGTGCCAGGCGCCTCTTCAAACCTCCCGCGCCAGCACACCATAGGTGGGTGAGGCAGCATGGCTGATGTATGATGCCTCCAAATTTCGAGTGACGGTTATTTACACCACCCGAGCATCATGTGTGCCTTCATAGTTCATATATTAGCAACATGTATCACATAATGTCATTGTAAGTGAAGTTACAGTGTGATAAGTGCATAGATTCAAGTTTTATAAATGCCAACGAGTGGCAAGCCCCGCACGCGTCCTGGTTACCATGGCGATCGGCAGCCATCTTGGCCCATGACGCACGCACATACACAAGGCCAGCTGACTGCCACCCGACTCCCCCTTCACTCACTTTCACTTTTATTATGCCTCTCTCACGCACTCTGTTTATTGATTTTATATTTTATCGTACGTTTTATAGTTAGAATATGAGTTTTACACATTGTTTAAGGCAATTTTGACTTAGAAATATGGGTTTTGACATTGTATTTTTAGTGGGGAATGTGTGAGGTGGTGGTGAAGGCAGGCGTGGGGGAGGACCACGTATGCCGCACTTGTTGTGTAGCAACATGACACACTCTCATCGTCAGCTTGTCTCTTCCGACCCCTACGATGGTCTGGCGGAATTTTGAGGAATGCCATGGGGTCTGGGTCATCCTCCTCCTCCTCCTCTTCCATACTTGGTGGGGAGTCAACTATGCCATTGGGAGCAATACACACTCTATTCCCTTTGTTCCAACATCGCGAGGTGACAAGGTGGGTCAGACACTCGTGAAGTCAACGGGACAACTGTCTTCCCCCCCTCCTCCCGCCCGTTCCTATCCCCACTCCCCAACGCGGCTGGACTTAGGGGTTGCCAAGTATTGCCACTGTTCGACAACATCATAATGTATATCCCATACAAATTTGAACCCTCTAGCTACCATAGGACAGGAGTAAATAAGGTTGAAAGTTGCGGTGAGATAAGTGGGTAAACTGGCTTTCCCCATCCGCCGGTACCCACCCACGCGGCTGGACTTGGGGGTTGCCGAGTACCGCCGTTGTTCGGCAACATCATAAGGTATATCCCATACAAATTGGAATCCTCTAGCTACCATGCGACAATAGTAAATAAGGTCGACAGTACCGACGCACCCTATACGGCGCTGTGGTTTAGCGTTACATACATTGCCGGCAAATACTCTGAGGCGTTGGTGCGCAGGGGGTTAAGGGGGAGGTAGTCGCTTTATCTGGACCCCCTTCAGTTTCATGTTAAGCATATTTATTTTGATATTTTAAGATGTTCGTTCTGTTAATTTGGCAATTTTGAGACCTTTCGCCTCATTTCTTTGTCAACCTTTTATTAACCCTTTCACGCATTTATGACGCAGAGGTTGCTAGATTAGCAATAAGAAATTGAGTTCTCTCACTCATATAATTATCTCTCAAAAATTAGTTTCCTGCCCACAGCTAACTCAAAGACAACTGCAGAGGTTGAAGTAACTAAACTAATGGTTTCTAAATACCCATGATGGTAACAAAGGCTTTAAAGTATCCCCAATAGTCTCAAAATTGCGTCATATATCGGGGAGGGTTAAGACCTTTCGTGCCATTTAGGTATCGATATTTTGCTGGCGAGCAATAATAAGCCAGTCATTTTAGATGGAACTGGCCTTCGGCCGGAACAATGTTCTACCGAAAAATGTACAATTTTATTTTGAAAGGGGATCTAGGTTTTTTTGTTTAAGCTTGATGGAGGTCTAGCAAAGAAACCTAAAAATAAATTAATAAATAAATATCTAGACCAACATCATAAGGTACATCCCATACAAATTTGAACCCTCTAGCTACCATAGGACAAGAGTAAATAAAGTTATATAGTTTGCTGTCTCTCTGACGCTCTTTGTATCTACCTATGTCTACCTATGTTGAGTTCGCCACTGCTAGTGGCACCGAGGAGCGCGCCGCCCCTCGTTCTGGGTGGTGATTTGGTGCAGCAGACTGTTCGAAGGGGCAGCACGCTCCCCTGCGAAGATGGGCTCGTTTGGCACTTTTTGCAGTTTGACATTGAGGGCTCTCTTGAAGTTGTCTAACGGGACACCCCTCATGTCTCTTACTCGCCGCGGGAGTTTGTTGAAGAGACGTGGGCCTCTAAGTGATAACCAGCTCTCATAGCACCCTGTTATTCATCCGGGAGCATATCACATTCCCAGCCTCTCCTATCACTTAATTTCATGACTATCGGGGTAAGTAGGTTTGGTACTAAACCCTCTGCGATTTTCCACGTGTATATTATTAGGTAACGTTCTCTTCTACACTCCAACGAGTACAGTTTCAGTGTTCTTAAACGCTCCCAATAGTGTAGCTGTTTTACCGAACTTATACGCGAAGTGAAATTCCTTTGTACACTCTCCAAGTCATTTATTTCATATGCTTTGTATGGGGATGTTAATACGCTATAGTATTCAAGCAGCGGTAGCACTAGAGATTTGAAGAGCGTTATCATAGGTAATTCACTGTGTGTTTTAAATGTATGCAGAATCCAACCCATTAGACGTTTCGCAGCCGCAACTTTGACCTGGTTATGTTCTTTGAAACCCCATTAATTATGCATATTCTATTGCCTTCTTCCCCTCAAATCATTCTTTCTTCCTCTCTGTTCACATATTATGTTTCACACACTCCCTCTCCACATCACTTTCATATATATATGCAGGTATAGGATATATATATATATATATATATATATATATATATATATATATATATATATATATATTTATATATATATAATGAAGAGAAGCACCAGGTCATGATGGTAGAACATGTTCATCTTGTCTATATTTATTGCAACGTGTCAGAGACACTTATCTATCATCGGGCAAATCTAAAAATAACAGATACACACACTTGTAAGAAAACACTAGTATCCTAGTGAATTACAATCATTTCATAAAGCCTTTAGAAAAATTACATAGTATGAAGAAAGACTATTGGTTAGCCTAAATACGTACTATAAATTGATGACATTGAATCACAGAGATAAATATATGACATAAGAAATACTACAAACATTATAAGGTAATCACAACACTTCTAAACACTAGAAATACAAAAGAGTACAAAGGAGTAAAAAGGAAATCAAGCAACAACATATCTAGTGACCCTTCTAGGCTGCTTGTCCTCCAAAACACTGAGGATCAAGTGTCCAAACAGTGGTTTAGAGTGGGTAAGGGAACATTGGAAAGGGAATTACTGCCCTGGAACTAATGTCCGTGGCAGGATTAGGAAGTTAGTAGGGGACAGATGGGTTAGTAACTGATGGGGGGATGAAATAAAGTTATTCATTTACAAACGCAGTCAGTCGCGGGTTTGATGCGAGATATTTGTCTATGCGGAGTTTAAATGAATCAACGGTGATGCAGTCTATAACGTTTCGGGGAAGCCCATTCCACAAGTTGACAACTCGATTGAAGAAGAAATTCTTAGATTCGTGTGAGTTAAAAGATTTACCAATAATTTTGCAACCGTTTCCCCGAGTGTAATTAGATTGGTCGATAGTGAAGTACTTACTACAGTTCATATTGTCGATGCCTTTGATGATTTTGAACACTTGAATTAAGTCACCTCTTAATCTGCGCTTGGTTAAAGGAAATAGATTTAATTCTGTAAGACGCTCTTCGTAGGGTTTGTTCTTTAGGCTAGGTATCATTTTGGTAACTCTACGTTGAACTCGTTCTAGCTTGTTTATATCTTTTTGGTAATAAGGGCACCTGGATTGAACGCAGTATTCCAGAAGAGGGCGGACTAAGGAATTGTAAAGGGTTAGGATAACTTCTTTGGATTTATGCTCAAATGACCTGCCTATAAAGCCAATTATTTTGTTTGCCTTCTTAACAACTTCTGAACATTGTTGACTCGGTTTTAGGTTACTCGATATTGTTACTCCCAGATCGGTTTCTCTGTTTACATTCTTAAGCTGAGTGCCATTCATCGAATAGTTTGCTTTCTCATTTAGGTATCCGATATGTAGTACTTTACATTTATCCGCATTGAAACTCATTTGCCAAATTTGGGCCCAACATGACAATTTATCTAGATTGTGTTGCATATCGTTAACTTGTTCTTTTGAGAGTACGCTATTTGCTATTTTTGTATCGTCAGCAAATTTTGAGATTGTACAGGTGAGACCCTCATCTATGTCGTTGATGTAAATTAGAAAGAGAATTGGTCCTAGTACAAGAAAACAAAAAATATCTTACATTAAGGAGATGTTAAAAACGAAAGAGGTTGGTTGATTTTTCATTGCTACCTAATTAAGGCTTTAGTTTCACTGGTATTAGAGACTCCATTATGGTTAGCTCCTCTCCCGACCAACTCAACTGTAGGACTGAAAAATCATCCTGGAGGAGAGGGTGATTTGAGTCCCGGGCATGTTGACGTATGTCGCTATACGAGGGATTAGATTTTGTTTTTTCTATTTTCTATGTGATTGAGGGAGGCAAAAGACATAACTGCCTATAGCGAGTGCCTCCCCCATAGTTGAAAGAGTGACAGGGCCAAAATCAAGGGACGTTCGAGCCAAAATGCCTGGACACACGGAGTTTGAAGCAATTTAAGTCATAGGAAGAGGGAAAGACTGATTCTGGGAGAGAGTTCCAGAGCTCAGATGTTGAGTAGAAGAAAGTTTGAGAGTAACGTTTCACTCTTGGGTTGGAGAGTTGCACAGAGTAGGGGTGGGATTGAGTTGCAAGACGGGTACCACGTGCCCTACGTAAAGGAGGTGGTATGCACTGGGATAGCTCTGAGGAACACTGATTATTATAGTAGCGAAAGAATAGCGAGAGAGATGCAACATTGCGGTGGAGAGAGAGAGATTGCAGAGAGTTGGTGAGTGGACGGGAGTTAATGATACGAAAGGCCTTCCTTTCAACTTTGTCTAGGAGAGCGGTGTGAGAGGAACCTCCCCACACACGTGAACAATACTCAATACAAGGGCGCACTATGCCCCTGTACAGAGCAAGAAGCTGTGCAGGGGAAAAGAACCCCCTAAGGCGGTTGAGCACACCCAGCTTCTGGGAGGCTGCCTTAGCAAGACTGGTAATATGGTCCTTCCAAATGAGAGCAGAAGAAAAAGAGACACCAAGAATATTGAGAGAAGATGAAGGGTTGATTTTTGTATTGTTGAAGAATAAGGGATAGTCCGCTGGGAGATCCTGACGGGTAGATAGATGGAGAAATTGGGTTTTGGAAGCATTAAAGTTAATAAGGTTTTCTCTGCCCCAATTGGAAATAGTATTTAGATCAGAATTTAAGAGTTCTATGGCTTCATTACGTTTGTCGTTGAGGGATTGCTGGCTGGGGCGTTCTGTAAAACTAATGGAGTAGTGTAAGGTTGAGTCGTCTGCGTATGAATGGATGGGAATTAAGGTACAGTTAAGGAGATAATTTATAAAAATTAGAAAGAGAATAGGAGATAGGACAGAGCCCTGAGGAACACCGGAGTTTATAAGGTGAGGAAGTGAACAATGGCCGTCCACAACCGCAGCTATGGAACGACCGGAAAGGAAATTAGAGACAAAGGCACAGATGGAGGGATAGAAACCGAAGGAGGGTAGTTTAGAAATTAACGATTTATGCCAGACTCTATCGAAGGCTTTCGATATGTCTAGTGCAATAGAAAATATGAATAGAATATGGCTTGTTTGTTCTGACCGACTTTCCCTGGTGTTAAAAAACACGTACCTTGAGTTGACGATTTGTGCAACCTATATATAGTACATTGTATTACAGCAATGACATTTATATTTGTAGACAACATATGACTGTAGTGCTTTAGGAATTATATATTTGAACTTGAAGAAAGTACTGATCATTCGAGTAGGTCTGAAAATAACTCTTACTTTAATCTCAGGGTAGAATTATTTTAGGAGTTTATTGAGTTTGTTCTTTAATGAGAAACTACTTTTACCCTTGAAAGAAATAGGGAAATACAATATAGCTCGTTTTACTGTGGTGAGTTGTTCCTTACGATGGAGGTGCTGTTACAATTCATTGCCACTGTAGGAATCAATGAATTTAGTATTTAACCATTGACGAAAAGGGTCTTTCTCAGAAATTTGAATTCAGAGTCGAGGCTACGGTAATTTGAACATATAGGAAGGCTCTGGTGACTAGTGTAGATATGAGATTTGTCTTGTATGAAATGGGAATGAAAAGGGAAAATTTCGTAGCTAGGCCAGTATATGTAGGCCTCCTATAAATGGATGTTGAGAAGTATTTGTTCGAGTGATTAATTATGATATCAGGGAAAGGTAGGCAACCGTTTGATTTAATTTCGGAGGTGTATTCAATATTGTCATGCCTTGAGTTGAATATAGGATAGGAATTATTGTGGGACGTGATTTTTCTTCTCTGAATATAAGAAATGTGTCATCAACATAGCAGCGGTACTACACAAGTTTGGAGGGATTAGGGTAGTCACTTAACCACTGTTATTCATGGTGGGCGAGGAAGGCGCCGGCGAGGGAGGGCCCGAGGGGGCTTCGCATAGGCACTCCGACTGTTTGTGAGAATGTTTGCTCGTTAAACAGGAAGTAACTGTCATGAGCGGCCAGTGTGAAGAGTCTGCGTAATTGCTCTTTGGTGAAACTTTGGACTATGGTACCGTCTTTGAAAAGGTTTTCCGTGCATATCTTAATAGTTTCATCAAGAGGTATGTTAGTGACGATATATTTTACATCAAATCACCCTCTCCTCCAGGATAATTTATCAGTCCTACAGTCGTGCCAGTACGTAGAGGAGCTAACCACAATGGAGTCTCTAAAATCAGTGAAACTAAAGCCTTCATTAGGTAGCAATGAGAAATCAACGACCTCTTGTGTTTTTAACATCTCTTTAATGTAAATAATTGTTCGTGTGTTCATATATGTAATGATTAGAAGTTTTGTGATTAACTTATAATGTTTGTGGTATTGCTTATGTCATTTATTAACTTATAATGTTTGTGGTATTGCTTATGTCATTTATTAACTTATAATGTTTGTGGTATTGCTTATGTCATTTATTAACTTATAATGTGTGTGGTATTGCTTATGTAATTTATTAACTTATAATGTTTGTGGTATTGCTTATGTCATTTATTAACTTATAATGTTTGTGGTATTGCTTATGTCATTTATTTATCTTTGTGATTTCATCAATGTATAGTACTTATTTTGGCTTACCAATGGTCTTTCTTCATACTATGTCATTTTTCATAAGGTTTTATGAAAGTATTGTAATTCACTATGATACTAGTGTTTTCTTACAAGTGTATGTATCTGATATTATTAAATTTGCCTGATGATGGGGTAAGTGATTTCGAAACTATGCAACAAATATAGACAATTATATGAACGTGTTCTTCTATCACGCCCTGGTGCTTCACTTCCTTATTCGCCTCCGCTTCCCACGGACAAGATCAATAGCTGATATATATATACCGGTATATATATATATATATATATATATATATATATATATATATATATATATATATATATATATATATATATATACTAGCTGAGGTACCCAGTGAGGGAACACAAACAAAATCGCTTAAGGGGGGATGGTTCACTTTTTGGTCGTTTTTTGCATGTATTCATTATTTCATTAGTTTTCTCCCTAGACCTCCATCGAATTAAAAAAAAAAAACATCCATTAGATCCCCCTTCTAGATTAGTTTGTACATTTTTCGGTAGAAAAATGTCCCGGCCGAAGGCCGTTTCTTCCAACATTCCAGGCTCACTATCGTTCGCCAGGGAAAAAATCGACATCTACTATGGGTTTCAGAGGCCGTGCTACATCGTTTTTCGGTAATAACTTATTAAACTTGGTTTGAAAGCCGTGCGTCCGACGCATGTAAACAAAACCTGTCTTTGCGACACCGCACCTCCGAAACCAAGAAGGAGACGTCGGATCAATGTTGTTTTTGTATGCTATGACGAAATTAGTGTCTGCAAAGGTCCGATATTGTGAAAATCGTATCGAATCTCTCTCCACGGAAATCGTCATAACAACTGAATCAGTTGACCTAGAGAGCTCTAATCAACGCCAGTGTACAGATAAGAAACAACACTACGTTTAGAGATGCGTGGGAATTATCTAGCATTTAAAATAACAAAGATACGGGTAGCCTATTAAAGAAGTTTTTCGGCCAGATCGCCCGGATCTCAATAATTTCCTTAACATAGCGAGCCCGGGCGGGAAGGGTTAAGTATATATATAAATTAATAAAATGTAGGACTCTGGCAACACGATGATAATAATACCAATGCCCTCCCTTTGTCTTCACCCTCCCCCCTCTCTCTCTCTCACACACACACTAAGAGAGAGAGATAGAAAACTGGTATAAAACTAGTGACATCCGGTGATGAAAAACTATGTGAATTGGCAAAGAGTAAGAAACTCTAGATTGTCAACAATAACAGAGTAATCTATAAAATACCTTGTAAGAGTTGTAAAAAGGAATATATAGGAAAACTGACAGGTTTACTGAAACAAATAAATGAACACAAGATAGATGTAAAAAGACACAGAACTTCCAACTCCCTGGTCCTACATATAGATAGTCACAAACATCTGCCGACAATTTCTTTACTGGATTAAGACTTTCTTGACCAATCGGGATCAACGCGTTGTTCTCGAGGGTTCTCATTCTTCCACTGTGTCTGTAACTTTTGGGGTCCCACAAGACACTGTCCTGGGTCCCCTACTGTTCCTTTCTTACATAAATTACCTCCCACTATCGCTTACTTCTACTACTAGACTTTGCGCAGATAATAGCTTAGTTTATAGACCAATTACTAATATGGACGATTGCCTTCGACTACAGGACGACTTAACTGCGCTTGAAGATTGGAAAGCCAAGTGGCAGGTGACATTTAGACCTGACAAAATTATGTCACCATATCCGTTTCACCTGTTCGAACAAAAGAATCCCATTTTCTTACAAACTCCATAGCACTTTTTTAGATACTGTTCCCTCCCACATATATTTGGGGGTCCACATCTCAGCGGACATGAGGTGGACCACTCACGTTAGCAGCATCAGAGCAAAGGCTAACAAGGCCCTGGGCTTCCTGCGCAGGAATCTCACCAAGTGTAACGCAAACATCAAAGTTCTAGCATTTAAAACACTTGTTCAGCCACACTTGGAATAATGCAACACCATCTAGGATCCACACACTCACGAAAACATAAATATACTAGAGGCCATACAAAACAAAGCTGCAAGATGGATCAGACGTGATTACAGACACACTACATCTGTCACTTTGCTCAAACAAGACATTATACTAGACCCACTTGCAACATGAAGACAAATGCACAGATAACAGATGTTATATAAAATAACTAACATATTAGTAGACATAGACAAAGATATATATTTACACCCTACAAGTATACGATTTACGAGACGCAGCCACAACCTAAAATACCACATGTACCGAGAAAGCATGGACATAATTTAGAAATTATTTGTTTCCCTGCAGCATCCAAGAACGGAGCCACCTCCCATTTCATGCAGTTAATAGTCTCAATCTTGATTCTATTAGAACTAGGATCACCAATCATTATATCCCTAATCCTGATCCTGTCCCCAACCACTAGTCCTAAGACACAACCCCCGCATATCATGCCGCCTGAGAGTGAACCTCTGCGGGTCCCTGAACGTAAACAACGTAAATGTATTAAGGGGGGATGGGCCGGTTTTCTGGACCACTTTCTCCCTCATGTTTAGCCGTATTAGATTTCAGATGTCAAGATGTTTGCCCCATTAGTTAGTCGATTTTAAGACATTTCGCCCCATTTCTTCGTCAATATTTAGACCTTTCGTGCTATTTACTATGGGTTTCAGAGGCCATGTTACATCGTTTTTCGGTAATAACTTATTAAGAAACAGTTGGATCAGTAGATATTTTGACAGCTTTTTTCACACCGTGCCCGAATTTTCATCAATATAGTGCATTACCAAAAGTGTAGAAATAAGCCACTTGTCCCTGTGTCATGAGGTTAAAGTCACACCTGAATGGCTAAGAAATAGACAAGGCTACCGTGGCTTAACTGTGAGAACCACCAAACCATTATTGCTCCTCCATCAAACACAGTAGTTATCAGCCACCACCCAACCTTACTATTGCCTTTAAATTCAAGTTATCTGTCATTATCATGTATAAATATACAAAAAGTATGTATTTTTGTATATTTTTATTTTGATATTGACAGATAACTTGAATTTAAAGGTGATAGTAGGGTTGGGTGGTGGCTGATAACTACCTTGTTTGATGGAGGAGCAATAATGGTTTGGTGATTCTCACATTTAAGCCACGGTAGCCTTTTCTGTTTCTTAGTAATTATTGTGTGACTTTAACCTCATGACACAAGGACAAGTGGCTTATTTTTACACTTTTGGTAATGCACTATATTGATGAAAATTAGGGCACAGTGTGAAAAAAGCTGTGTCAAAATATCATACTGATCCAACTGTTAAGAGTCTCCCTGCAGCTGCCGGGTTAAGGGGCTTTCCCACATTCACGACTTGACACAATTTTCCGTCGCTGACTGGTGGTTATCGTATGACTTTCATAACGACTGGGCACGATTGACTAAAAATGACCGTTAAAATAAGACTTGCCGATCACTCGGCAACATCGTCTGCAACATATGCGATGGCTTGCCGATATCGTCTACAACATATGCGATGGCTCGCCGATGTCGTCTGCAACACCATACGACGAAAGTAAAATTTGAATTTCAGAAAACCGTTACAGCCGAGAGTAGCAAGGGGAGTATGGGAGGGAGGTTCAATGGTCAGTATACACGAAGGGGGTTATTCCCTATTGACAGGCAGGTGATAATTATACTAAGGCGATTAGTACAATGCGGAAGGAAGGTGCAAAAAAGACAGATTGCTCTACACACCGCATTGTTGCATCTCTTTCATTTTGTCATCACTATTACAACAAGCAGTGTTCTTCCGAGCTCTCGCAGTGCATAGTCCTTCCTTTGCGGAACCCACCTTTCAACACAGTCCCACTCCTATTTTGTCCAACTCTCTCAATCTTTCTTCTACTCAACTAGTGAAATCTTGAACTCTCTCCCTCAACCAATTTTGTGTTCATCCTATGACTTAGACTGCTTTAAACTTAGTGTGTCCAGGCATTTTGCCCCAAACACCCCTTGAATTTGGCTCTCTGTCACTCATTTGGCTTTGGGGGAGACAATCACAGACAGCCTGCCTGTTGTGTATATATATATATATATAGATATATATGATATACTATAATATATTCCAAGTACTTATTGAAATTGAATGCAACGATAAAATATTAAACCACATTATATGATATAACCCCGAACGTTCATGTACTAGCAAACATGTCTTAAGCTGAATTACTTTAGAATCA
This sequence comes from Paralithodes platypus, assembly GCA_032716605.1. Classification (NCBI taxonomy): domain Eukaryota; kingdom Metazoa; phylum Arthropoda; class Malacostraca; order Decapoda; family Lithodidae; genus Paralithodes; species Paralithodes platypus. Next base: position 18,742,147 of record CM064542.1, on the reverse strand, counting down.
TAAATATACTGTATTAGTAATAGAGTGTATATATATATATATAAATATATATATATATATATATATATATATATATATATATATATATATATATAAGTGTATATGTTAATGTGTACGGTTTGTACTTTTAACTATAAGTAGATAACAGTTATCTATTGTGTGCGTGATAGTAAACTGCAACAGTCAATAAATCACAATGTAAGGTGTCTAAAAATGATCAGTGCCATGAACTCAACTAGGTTTTGTATACAGAATTATCAGGTAAAAGTAGATTTGTCCATTTTGTATAAATAACATGTAAACATATTGATGTAAAAAATTCACTTTTTGGGTTAAGTCTGATCAGATGAGCTTTGATAAAACTTATGATAATGTATTTTAGTAGCCTATACTAACTATTATTATTTAAAAGGCTTCCCGGGCGTTTCCGTACCCTCATCAGCTGCCCGCCATGGAGTGGCTTCGGTCTCCCAGGCATTATTGTGGTAGGCAGGGAGGGTTCTGTGGTGGCGCTCGGTTATGGTCTTGGCCTTGCTCGGGGCCTAGGGGCTATTCGGCCAGGCAGCCTGAGGAACAACAACAACATTTAAAAGGCTTAGTCTTAGTTATATCATGGGTGATTTTTTGTAAATCGCTCATGATCAAATTGTACAAAAGGCTAATATACTAATGCGTTGATTTGTTTGAAAAAATACAAGTATGGGCAAACACGAGAATTTTCACACCAACTTTCTTGATTCTAAAAATCTAATTACACCTTTCCTTCTCCTTTGCAGATGTTTGTTCTGTTTACCCATTATTTCACGTGGATGTCATCTTTTTATGTGAATGCTTTCAATTTATATATAAAGTATATTCATACAACAATTATACTACAGGATGCATTGCCATTGATTCTGTCCTTGTATGATGTTACTGCAAACGTGTTACTGTTTACATCAACATATAACGAAAAATAATTACAATATGTAAGAGGAAAACTGGTATATACAGTAAATTAATATGTGAAGAGACAGCAACATAGTCCTAAACGACAATAAAGGCACAAGCATTGACAAAACAAAAGAACAAAAAAATAAAGGTGGAAAGAAGTGAAGATGTAGAGCTGAAATGTAATGCAAGAAAAACATACATCTCATGGTAGGAAGGGCAAGGAGGAGAGGAGGAAAAGACTGTGGCTCAGTAAGTAATCAACAGAGAGAGAGAGAGATGATGCAGTGTCTCCCAACTAAGCAATAATTATTGCAGGGTTCACATCCTGGTACAGAAGAAATCATAAAAAGCAATGTGAAGGGGTAGCCCTGTGTTATAGGGAGGGTGTTACCGCCCACACTCACAGGGAACAAAGTTATTAGACTTCCTCACGAATATTCTTGATCAACTTATTCATAACACTGCCACCCGTAATAGTATTTGGTGACCTGAATCAATATCGAGTACAAGTTGCATTTGATTATCCTTTGGCAGTCTTCAACCTCCATAATTATGTGAATTTTCCTTCTCATACATCTGGTTCATCCTTGGAACCTGTATTAACTGACTTGCCTTCCCATATTGTACATTGCTCCCCACGTGGGTTTTTAGGTTCCTCTGAGCATGTGGCAGTTCTCACCAAGATCAAGTTATAGATACAGAGAGAAGAAATTAGTGAGAAGAGAGTAGTGAGGTGAGAGAATGTTTTGGTGATGGGAGGCTCCATAGTTGACATGGATTTAGACAAAACCTGAATAATACAAGATGAACAGATGTTATACGAGGGGATATAAGCCAACAAGTTAATGCATTCACAACTAAGATTAAAGAAATGCAACATATGTATATTACACACAGGCAGTGGTAGTCCATCACGGACAGTGGGAGGATAGTGCTCTCGAGGAAAACGAAGACACAAATATTACTTTGGCTGCATAAACAATTACGACATAGTCATAAGACTCGAAAGCACTGGGTACATCCCATTAACAGGCTCCGCAGAGCGAAGGGTGAATATCACTATAAATTCATTCAAATAATTAACCCTTCCTGCCCGGTTGTCATTTTAAAATGAAACCACGGCTTAGGGGCCGGAGTGCGGGTGTCATTTTAAAATCCGTATGCTTGAAAGTGTGCTTTGAAATCCGCGCGGTGAAAATTTCCTTTGCAGGGGCGATCGCAGCGCCACCAGGCCTCAACTACTACCGTTATCAGCCCGTATGTGCCCGCCATAGCGAGATATAGCGAAAAAAATTCTTCCTACGCGTCCAATTCCATGCAACCTCCTGCGCGCCCCACTGCTACCCGGCTAGCTACGTCGACGCCTGTTGCAAGCAAGAAAAATACTAAACGTAAGAAAGTGAAACGTTTATTGACTGATAGTGCTATTGAGAGAGAACTTTTGGCCATTTTGACCGAAGAAAGCAGTGGCGAAAGCTTGATAGACAAAGAAATATTCATAAGTGAGAGTGAAGATAATGAGTTTGTGGGCTTTGAGGGTGATGATGGTGTTGATTTGTTTGAGGGAGCAGACAGTAGTGAGGATCCTGATATAGAAGTAGTGAAGGAAGGTGAAATTGAACTTCCTAGTGTGCTTGAGGCTAGGCCTACCCCATCACCATCTTTGCTTGATCAGCCTAGGCCTACCCCGGGACCTTCTCCCTTGCCTGCTCGTACGCCCTTGAAAGTGGGCAAATACTTCTACAAGAAGACTAGTGAAAAATGCGGCCAAAAAAGCACGCAGGGCGGCAGAGGAAGCAAGGGAAGGCAAAAGTGATCGTGATAGTAACAATGACGCCGACTCTGCTCTAGCGTCCACCCGCATTCCTTTGTCCCAACGCCTTGACCTGGGATGCCGCGCGGGTCACCTACAGCCCTCGACTTCATCTCTCCCTCACGATGAGCAAAGGGCCTTTTCAAGTGGTACTAGTGGTGCGGCATTGTCCTCCCACAGTGTGCCACAGCTCTCATTACATCCTAGAGTATTATTTGGAGCGGAGAAGCCCTCGACTCGCTGCAAACGGAGTCCAACTCCTGAGGCTGAGGCTCCCATTGTTCCAACCCCCGCAGGTTCCCGCCCCACACGCTGCCGATGCCCAGTCACTTCTTCGCCAGAATTATCCCCCGAAGAAGATGTCAATGACCCCATCATTGCCCCAGATGACCTGACATCACCTGAGGAGGAGGAAGAAGAGGAAGTGGAGGAAGAGGAGAGACCAACACGGCGAGTTAGAGGGCGAGGGCGTGCGGCTCAGCCTGCCGATGCCGCTGCCGCTGTTCGTGGGCGTGCGCGTGGGCGTCAGCCTTCATCGAAGTTGTTTGTATAGACTGATGGGGCAGATTTTAAGGCAGATTGTCCTGCTTTTGACGAGGAGCAGATTGGCTCAGGGGTGACAGCAGCTTATTCCTGTGGCCCAGATGCAATCCCTAGTGAACTGTTTTGTGGGTTCTATTATGACGAGGTCATGTAATACCTCGTCGAGGAAACTAACAACACCCACAAAATCTGTGCTAACTTTCTTGGCAGGCAGACCATTGCCAAGATGGTGGCATGGTAACCTGTCACTGTGCCAGAAAAGTATGTTTTTCTGGCACTGACTATGCTGATGACACATGTTAGGAAACATGCACTGGCTGATTACTGGATTACTGCCGACCTCATCACATCTCCAGCATTCGGTAAATACAAGTCCAGGGACAGGTATTTTGACATTCTGTCATATCTCTACCTGACCAACAACATGGCAGTCCACCTTCCCGATCGGCTATGGAAAAACTGGAAGCCATATGACATGATACGTCATCGGTTTACCACCTACCCGATTCCTTTCCAGAAGATGTGTCTCAACGAGTCTCTGGTCCTCTTCCGGGTGAGGCTGCATTTCCGACAATACATCCCGTCGAAGAGACACCGTTTCGGCATCAGGCTCTTCATCCTCTGCGACTGCAAGATGGGATATATGCTGGACTTTGTGGTCTACAGCGACAGTGGTGGAGAAATAGTTACAGACCCAGACATCGGCTTTGGGGTTGCCGTTGTACAGAAGATGATGGAGCAACACTTCCACAAGAACCACATCCTGTACACGGATAACTATTATATGTCGCCCATCCTGACCAAGTACCTCCATGACGACAAGACCGTAACAGTCGGCACAGTCAAGGCAAAGAGGAAGGGCATGCCAATGTACCCGACCAAGACCAAGAAGACGGAGGTCTTCCACAAGAAGAGTGGCCCTATCCTCTCTATCCACTGGCATGACCAGCGGAAGGTCAACCTCCTCACCACATGCCACAAGGCAGAGATGGTCGCCACCGGGAAGGTGAACAGAAAAACCAAAAATCCCGTCCAGAAACCAGCTGCTGTCCTGGACTACAACCTGAACATGCGCCTCATGGATAAGTGCGATATGCTGATGGGTTTCATCGACTGCCTGCGAACATCCTGCAGGTGGTACAAAAAGTTTGTTCTGCATACGGTAGATATGTCAGCCCTCAATGCCTACAATATCTACCGACTGAATACTCCCAGAGCAAAGAAGTTTAAGTCCCTGCACAAGTTCCATAAACAGGTGATACTTGAGCTCCTGGGAAAATATGCTACAGCCGGGAGACCTCTACAAGGACCAGGTTGGCTGGACCGCACGGCATGTGTCGACTATTTCCGGAAGCACCAGCTCAACCCCCTTCCTCCCAAAGTACCAGGTGGTAATGCCGGGAGTCAGAAGAGGTGCCATGTATTTAGCCACACAACCCGCAGACCCCGTAAACCAACAAAAACCACATGGGAATGCCTCGAGTGTGAAGTGGCACTATGCGATGGACTGTGCTTCAATCAGTTTTGCACTCTAGTGCAATATTGAAGTGCCCGTGACAATGACAGTGAAAGTGACACTAAAATGTAGGCTATAGTAATATAAAATAATGAGTAAAAGTTTAGGACACAAATAACTAATATTAAGTGCCTTCATAACATACAGGATCTGCCTTGTGTGGGCCGATCGTCTTTTTGCAGACTCCCATTTTCTTATGTTCTTATAACAATATGAACAAGTGAAAGTTACACAAATCTATATGAATGCTTACCTAACAATAAATACAAGTGAAAATTACTATCAATGATCCTAGTCCAGTGAAAGTGACACTAAAAATAATAATAAAACTGAGTAAAAGTGAAAGAGACACAAATAACTAATAATAAGTGCCTTCATAACAATATGAACAGGTGAAAGTGACACTAAAATGTATATTATAGCTTACCTAACAATCAATGCAAGTGAAAATGACACTAAGAATATAATAACAATAAAGGTACAAGTGAGACACACAAATAACTTTATAAAAGTAATTTTTTTGGGTGAAAATTACATAATAATTATAGTAAATGGCAGAATAAACCATACAAACACTCAAATCGGTTCCCGGCATAATTGCGGGTGGGGCGACGAGTGCAGTAGTGCGTTGTAGCCGGGGCCGCAGTTGAGCGTTCGGGCGCGTCTAGGTAAATACGCGCCAAAAGTTACCTCCACTAAAATCACCATCGCTCCTGAACCAGTTGAGAGCTCTACTTAACGCCAGTCTACACATCAAAGTAAGGGCTGCGTTTTGATGTTTGTTTGAATGTTGTAGCTATTGCATTAACAGAGATAGGCTAATGTTTACTTGCGTTATTTTTTAGCCACGTCACCCGGAGACGAGCGCTGTCATTTAGAAAGGCTGCCCGGGCAGGAACGGTTAATGATGAAGCTATGTGTGTGGTGTGTGTGCGAATGAAGCCTAAGTCAAGGATATATTATATAACACAACAGGTGTTGACAAATATGCTACACTGTACACAATTATTTATATATGTACAGTGTACACGTACAATTGGCCAAATTATACAATCCCTGATACTTGCTATGAAAGTAGAAATAGTGTGGTCGTGATACAAGATTATTTTGTTATCACATGAATCAACTACTGTATGAGAAAGTATAATTAAATATATTTATACTATCATCCTTCCGTACATGAAGTCAGAGAGTGTATGTAAATTAGTGTGGACAAATGTATATGTCATACTCTAACATTGTTACATGCTTTTCGTTATCTTGCCTTCCTCAACACGTAATTCCTGTGTTATATCATCCCACAGAGATCTTATAAAATCACTATGCATAGGATGGCTCTTGTTTCTCTCAGACTAATGCTAACAAATCTTGGCTTACTCACGCCTGTTCTACTGCTGTCCGCAATAAGGAGGAGGCATTCAAACGGTACTGACGCCTTAAAACTCAAGACTCTCATTCTTCCTATGGTTCTGCCCGGAATCAAGCCAAATATGTTCTTCGACTTGCCAAGCACTCTTTCATCAATAATAAATGCACTGAACTATCAACTCTAGCTCTTCCCAAGCTTTCTGGCATCTAGCCGAAAACCTCTCCAATAATTGTTGGAAACGTTTTCGGCTAGATGCCGAAATTATTTCTCTTCCTCGTCTTTCTCTCCCCTTTCCCACTCTGATGGCACAACCATCACTTCTTTCACTGACAAAGCTAAACCCTTCGCTCAAACTTTTGCTAGAAACTCCACCTTGGGAGATTCCGGTGCTATTCCTCCCTCTCTACCCTCCTCTCTCTTAATTATGCCTAATATCCTAATCTCTTCTAAAGACGTACAGTAGTCCAACTAAGTTTTGCGACAAAATAGTAGGTATGTGGCACCTGTCTAATTTGCACTCCCGTCCGAAGCCCGTGTGGTCCTGTCTAGCAGAGACCCGTGGTGTCTAGGCAGCCCCCACCGCCTACACTACCACAGCGGGTGCCCAACCCCAAAAGGGGTTGAAATAGGAGAGCTATCCCCCCGCCAAAGACGGCTTTCTAGGGCCTTTCCTAGCTGATACTGAGAGGATTGGGTTCTAGTCATGTGGTGATGGGCTGGTCTATCAGAGTGAGAGCTGAGCGATCTCTGCCATTCCCATAGCTTACTCTGACTGTTCCTTTAACTTATATATTTTCTAGATCTCAAGTGACGGCGTCTCTTCCGTGGATTGATCTCCCAATCTACCAAGATTGGAAGCCAAAGCGTCACATTTTTCCCTTGCCCATCAACTTTCTCTTCATAATTGCTGAGGGGCACAGGGCCCTGGGTGGGGCTTTGGTTTCCCGGGCGTTTCCGCACCCTCCTCAGCTCCCCGCCATGGAGTGGCTTCGGTCACCCAGGCTTTATTGTGGTCGGCAGGGAGGGTTCAGTGGGGGCGCTCGGTTATGGCCTTGGCCTTGCTCGGGGCCTTGGGGCTGTTCGGCCAGGCAGCTTGGGGAACAACAACAACAACAACACTACCACAGCCAGGGCACACAGTACTCGCACACGTTGGGCACTACATATGGCAATATTGCTATCATTATTTGTTTGTATCATATTAGAAGGTTCTCTCTCTCTCTCTCTCTCGCTCTCGCTCTCTCTATCTCTAAATATAATAGATTTACGCACGACAAATTTTGTAGATTAGCACACACACACCAGAATGGTAAGCATCACTACTTTCTCCACATTGTATACATAACTTAAAATGAACACAATAAGTTGCATAGATTGTTATTTTATAATCTATTATACACTTGTTAGTGATTGTTTTAACACCTTATTAGCGGCCTAGGCGGTTTATTTATATGTACCGCCCAGCGGGGTGTTTTTAGCCAAAATAGGGCTGTTTACGTGATCATTTTCATGACTAAATAAGACCCAGAACGTAAAACACGTATCTATCCCTGAAAGGGCATAAACAGAGCTTTCGAATGACACCATAACGATCCTTTTATGATGGCTAGTTTTCTTGCAACAACCGTGCAACGCGAGTGCAAAAAGCATGTAATTAGGCACTTTCCCCATACAATTCCGTATATAGCGAGTGAGAGAGGGAGGGAGGAGGTGGGATTCGTGTCAGTAGGTTCGCCGCGGTGGTCTGGAGCAGTCATACGCTCGCTACTCTCCTGCCACCACTTGTCTCTCTCTCTCAGCAACATTACGTGCTGAAATTGCCACACGACCTATGTCGAGCGCCGCCACATAGTTCAGCTTTATTTAACTCGACTTATGTTGTGCGCCGACAGTTAAGGGTTAATAAGAGCCCCGGCCTCCTTACTTGGTGTTGGTGTCAGTGACATTGGCTGTAATTCTTATCCTTAGCCTTTCTATAACCGAGAAAGTGCTCAAGAAACGGGTAGTCAATTTCTACATCTTTTTGCCTTATCTACTCATATATTTGTTTTGTTCTTTATAAGATGTTATGCGGTCAGGATTAGCTCCAAGTTCGCTGACACCGGGTATAGATTGTATGAGTTATCCTAAACGTTTATATGCATCAACTGTATTAGATGTTACTCAATAAAATGTAATTTCATACAGCTAAATGACTAAGAGACTTAATTTGTCCGAACGTTTATAGCATCTGAGGTGAAGCCAGTCATCTTGGGGGCTATTAAGTGAGTGAGGTTCCGAATGTTTGTGTGCGAACTATTGTATGGATTCTTCCCCTGCCACCTCTTGTTTTGCCTCCTTTCATGTGTTTCTTGTTGATACTCCCTACCCCTTATGGGAATAAGGGCTGGCTACTGACTAAATTAAAAACGTCAAATTAAGAGTAGTATGCTGCTGTCACATATGTTAAATGCTTAACCATCAATCTTGTAATGGAATTTAACCGTGTTGGCTGCGTGTGTCTCTCTATCTATTAACCTTTCTTTTCCCAAGCATACGAATCGATAAACAGACAAAAAATACCTTCAAAGATATTGACATGTCAGTAAAGTTTTCGATAAATATCCACATGAATGATTGCTGATTAAAGAAGCAGCTCATGGAATAGGGCGAACTATATTACGTGAATTAGACCATGGCTAATTAATAGGAAACTAAAAATTAACAGTAGCCTATACAATCAGATTGGGGTGTAGTGAAGGTTGGGGTCTTACACGATGGTCAGTTTTAGTTCCTCAATTGTTATTTGTTTACATTAACGACCTTGATTTAGGCCTAACTAAAAAGATTGCTACTTTTTCAAATGACACTAAATATAGGTTGAATTAGTGATCCTGATAACGATTCATGCTCTCCAAATATAATTTGATACACTACCCGAATGGTGCAATACCTTGTCAGTTGATATTTAATGTAGATAAATACATGCAGTTTAGTGAACATTGGGAAATCGACAGAAATTTCAGGATATCAATTTAACAATATTTGTTTCGTCAATAATTACGCACCATATATCTCCCGTATGAGGAGATTCAATAGCTCAATGCATTATTGTGATGTCCGATTCCATTTCCCATCTCCCTTACTCAAGGCCAGGGTAGCCAGTAACCACCAGCTATATCTCAGAAGAAAACAATATATAATTTGTTGACCAATCTGAGTGGTGACAGGAGCAAGACGCAATATCAGTGGTATCTAGATGGCTAAATAACATGGAATTAAGTAACTCAATTATTACAAAAGATTTGGAAGTCATCGTCAGTCGTGATATGAAACCCAAAAAGCAATGCAACATTGTTTGAAATCAGAGTTATTAATAGATATCTACAGTAGAAGCGTGAATAACAACAATGTAATTTTAAAATTCCACCTGTCTTTAGTAAGGCTTCACATGGATTATGTTTTTATATTTTGCTGTCCAGTGTCCATACATTGATTGGAAGTTACGGTACAAAGAAGAATGGTAAAACAATCCAGAATAATAGAACAGAACATCAATAATATTCTAACGCCTGACGACTAAGGGCAAATGACACAGAATTATAGCCAGAATGGGTTAGACCATTTAACAGAAGTAAACGATTATTGAGGTAGTGCATATCATGAAATACATGATATGGTCAGTACAAAAGAAAGGGGACTTGGGAAAACATTAGGCTTGCATATATTAGAAGTGTAGAATAAGAGAGGATATGATACGGATGCTTAAGTTGTAAGTGGGATCCACAAAGACGATGTGGAAAACGGACTGCTGCTCGGTGATAAGCATGCAACAGTTTGGTAGATATGTAAAATAGGCTACCGATTGCTACAGTAGGATCAATAACGACAGAAACCTTTGACACATAATTAGATAGGCACATGGCTGTGATGTGCTGATTGTCAATGGGATCCGCCGTGAATGGGCCAGTCCATGGTATAAAGACTAATATTAGTCTTTATGCCATGGACCAGTCAGCCCATGGAGTCAGCCCTCTGAAAAAATCCCTCTTTTATGTTGTTTGTTTATTTTAATATTTATGTAGGCTTAGTGGAATTAGGACGCGTATTTGGAAGTTTATTCAGACTAGCATTATACTATTATATTCAGAGTAGAAAGCGAATATGACAGTCAGAGGGTAAATATGACATAGTATGTGTCCCTATAATTCCTACAAAACCTCCTTAAGTTGTATAAACCCTCTAATGAAAAGCCCGATTAAACTGCCAAAATTAGTCAATCCTAATGGGATTAACGATTATATATTTATTGATCCTCATGATAAACTGGTCTCTCTATTCACCAATGATAGTTTAGGTAAGGTATTATGCATTATATACGCAAACAAGTTATGTGCATTCACTAAGGGGGAAAGGAAGTAATAGGGGAAGATCTATCCTATATTGCACAGATAGTGGCGGGCGAAGTGGCTAGGATGAGTTACTAAACCGAACGTGTTTTTTTTTTAGGTAAACAACCGATGGCATAGACAGGAGTGGTTAATGTGCATATTATATCAAGTTATGCTAGCTTAATAGTATTTGGACATTATAAGTAAGGAGTTAATTAGGAAGTTAGGGGTATTAGTGAATGAGTAAAGAAATTAAGATGTTTTATAATGCTCGGTTGATATGAAATCAGCCAAGAGTGATATGATGGAAAGTATTACTCTGTATGATGACTATTATATAATTATATTGTATGCACAATATCAACTAGGCCTAACTCGCATGCCGTGTGCTCCTAGGCCTCCAACAGCGCAGTCTTCGACCCATGCGTGGTTGAGCTGAAAGTTTTCTTGTCTGAGAAAACAACTCTTGGTTGGAAGAGAGGTATCCTGACCAGGATTCGAACTCACTCACTCCAGGTATGTTTGGGAGAGTTAGGCACCGTAACCAGTCAGCCATGAGCGGATATAAAGGAAGCAACCTTTATTCTTATTTGAAGAACCCCCGTGTGGTAAACTATCAATGGAAGTTAAATATTACTAAGCTAATGAATCAAATCAAATCAATCTAAATTAAAACTACTCCATATCTAAATTGAATTCAATCTGAAACAAGCTAATTTATATCCAAAGGTCTCACATAATAAATTTATATATATAGGGTAAGGTTATAAGGGTTAATACTAGGCAGGAATTAACTCACCAATAGTTCCACGTGGCAATGAGGCAAGGGAGAACGTTTTACCCAATATGGCGGACAATGGAGAGGCAAGACACCGGTCCCGAGACTGAGTCAAGTGAAAGAAAGAAAAATGATTACATGGGAATGGACAGGAATATTATGTTTATCTGTCAGTCAGTCATGGCATCGATGAGAGCGTCGTGATGGTGTAGCTGTTTGTATTGCTGTCAGTGTATTGTGATTAGAGGCACAATAGCGCGATCAACTGAAGGCGGAAATTAGTTGTTAACTGGTTGGTGATCGTGAAGGCTCTGAGCTGTCTTCCTCAGAGGCACACCTTGCTGCCTTGGCAAACGCCAGGAGCCTAAATTTTCGTACCACATCTAGGTTGCTCTATATGATAAATTCATATATACAACATAAGACCATGCCAATATTGCTCAATAGCATATTAGGCCTTTACAATCTAAACTTACTTAGAATCATATAATATACGATCTACTCGTCCTACGCCGTGCAGTGGGAACGACCGTGACGTCACAGAGACATACGGGATCACAAAAGAGTCATAGCCTATCGTATTTATACGATACACTCCCCCCACAAAAAAATACCTGAATCCCACCTTAAACTTAAAGTTGCCCAGAGGCTATCTTCTGACGCCACATGTCGACGGCGCCAGCAGCAGTTCGTCTGGGACGCGTCCTGGTCCGAGATTGATCACCATCAGTAAGAGGCGAGTCGTTACTTTGAGAATTCTCGGACCCAGCAATAACAGGTGGAGTCTCCGATTGTAAAGTGGAATCGAGCTGCAAAGTGTACAAACGTGCGATAGGACGAACAGTAGTTCCAGTGGCTGTCTTCAATAGCGCCACCCGCTCTACAGAGTCTGCCCCCTTGTATACCTCCAATACGCTGCCCAATTTCCAGTATAAACGAGGACTATCTTCTTGAATTAAAACAACTTCACCAACAGTAGGTGCCATTGGTCTACCAGAGGGAGTAACACTCCTTTCCCTCAATGCTAGCAGATATTCATTAATCCAGCATTTTCTAAAATCTTCTATTATCCCCGATATATACTGGTATCTCTTAGACACCGCTACATCAGAGTACAACGAGGGATCCTCTAACTCTACTATGGATTGGAAATCAGATGGAAACGCAGTCAATGGTTTTTCATATAGCAAGTGAGCTGGCATTAATGGTAGTGGTTCTTGCAGGTCGGTGTACACATATGTAAGCGGACGATCGTTCACGACTGCCTCTATCTCTGTGAGGACTGTCGTCAACTCACTCTTCTTTAATAGAGCACGTCCTAATACCACTCTGAGTCCTGACTTCACTATGCCGACACACCGTTCCCACACTCCACCAAACCAATGTGCCTTAACTGGAATGAACCTCCATTCACACTTCTTCTCTCCCAAAAAAGTGATGATAGTAGAATCACTACTCATATCCTTTAGATATTTTGATGCCTGGACATAAGTGGGAGCATTGTCGCTAAGAATGAGTTGAGGGAATGAACGACGGGCACAAAACCGTCTAAACGCCAGCATAAATTCTTCGCTAGACATATTATCACATAGTTCTAGGTGCACCGCTCGAGACGTTGCACAGGTAAACAATAATATATAACCCTTCTCATGCTCTCTCGTCTTCAATGCCCCTGTGTAATCTAACCCTACAGCTTGGAAAGGTTCTATGTGCTTTACACGGCATTCAGGTAGAGGTGGAGCTGGTCCAGTTGCATATGGTTTACCTTTTAGTCTCTAGCATATTACACACTTTCTTACTACGCGTCGAGCTACTTGTCGAACTCTGGGTATCCACCATGTGAGACGTAAATTTGATATAATATGACATACCCCGTAGTGTTTTACTTCCCTATGTGCACGTATGATCAATAGATCAGTAACGTGATGTCTTGTTGGCATAAGTATAGGACGGTTTGTGCCGTCCGTTACACCCGACCACTTCAGGCGACCCTCACACCTGATGAGGTCATTATCTAGGTGCAACCTTAGTTGATGCACTAGATTAGGCATTATAGTCTTATTCGAGCTTTGCAAAGATTCTAATTCATTGGAAAAGGTTTCTGATTGAACCCACTTGATCAAAGTTACTTCAGCTGCTTTATATTCACGAGCATCAATGTTGTGACCCCTGTTGCAGAGTTGGCCCGTTATTTTAAGCTTGATATTGGATACATATCGCAATACCCAAGCGACAACTCTGACTAGTTTATTATAGTCACCGAATCTTGCCCACTCTATTATTGGACCCGGTGGCTCATTTGGTTGGGCTGTAACTGCCACTGTTTCCAGTGGCAGAAGTCCCTCACCAACAGCATGCCAAATCGTCCATTCACTTTCATGGAGCAGCCACTTTGGACCATGCCACCACAATTCGGACTTCACTACCTGGCTAGCCGTTATACCCCTAGTTATGAGATCACAAAGGTTTTCTTTTGTATTTACATAATGATAAGCAACGTCTGGCAATAGTGCCCTAATCTCATCTACCCTATTCCTCACATAAACTGGCAGAGACTTCTTGCTATGTATCCAGTTGAGTGCAACCTGACTATTGCACCAAACGTGAACGATTTCAATGTTTAACTCGCTCTCGTATGCTGCGCGTACATGTTGCACCAGACGTGCTAATAGCAGCATGGCAGTCAATTCCATTTTAGGGAGATTTACCTTTTTAACCGGGGCTACTTTAGCCCGGGCGGTAACTAAATGTGCCCCAAATGAAGTAACGACATATATGGCTACCCCGTATGCCGTGGCGCTAGCATCGCAAAACGTGTGTAACGTAACGTCACCAAACGCCGCCACTTTACGAGGTATAGGTTTAGTACATAGGATGTCATACTCATTCAACAACAATGTCCCTTGGTCATTCAGGTCCTCGGGCAAACTGTCATCCAATCCTATTTTACATCTCCAAACTTCCTGCATTAGAATCCTAGCTCCTATGGTAACAGGTAATGCTAGACCCAAAAGATAAAAAAATTGCGCAACTTTGCTCAACAGACTTCTTTTTGTGTGCGCTCCCGTCTGCTGAGCAAAAGACCTTGTTTGAAAAGTTAGTACGTCATGTTTAGGTTGCCAGATCATCCCCAAATTTCTGGACTTTTCCTGGTTATGAGATGCCGTACCGTCCATCTGTATCAAACTCTGAAGATCTTCACTATTAGTAACCCACTCGCGGAGAAATAAATGTGCATCTGTAAACAATCTGCGTGCTTGCCAGTATGTATATAACAAATCAAATTGACTATCGCTAGAACCCTGCAAATTGTCTATATATAATCCGCGAGATAGTTTACTTGTGTCCTCACGAGTATCTTCTAGATGTTTTTTCATTGTGGAATTTAACAAAAACTGTGAACATGTTGCCTCAAAGAGTACAACCCGAAAACGGTAGATTATGACCGGACTTTCAGAGTCGCTAATGTCGCTGAACCAAAGAAAGCGGGTAACATCTATATCTTCCTCTTTTACCTTGACCATCAAGAATGCTTTCTCGATGTCACTAGTATATTATGCATACTTCCCTAGCCTAAACTGCAATAGATGTTGGGACAGGTCCGACACCATGGACTGACCTGTCAGCAGGCAGTCATTTAGACTGGGTTGTTGACCTTGGTGGGCAGAGCACTCATATACCACCCATATTGGTGTGGTGACACTGTCTTTTCTCACCCCATGATGGGCCAGATAGTAAACCCTACCCTCCTTAATCGGTTCCTGGACATCGACTCTCTCAATAAAGCCCCTATCTTCATAACTCCGAAATACATCGTCATACGCCTGGCGCGTGCTTGGTTCATTAGTTAATTTACGCTGTAATGCGCGCAAGCGACCTAATGCCAAACCATAGTTGGTAGGCAGGCTTATCTCACTGTTCTTCCAGGGTAAACTAACTTTATATTGCTTGTCTGAGACACAGTAGCTCACAGACTCGTCAAACCTTTGCAGCGCAACTACCGAGTTATAATCAGTCTCCATAGGATTAATGCCTATGTGATCCAATCTCCACAGTCGTTCCAGGTCAAACTCGGCAGCCATTTTAGGGTCACTAGGATGGGAATCCTCCCTTCCCATCTCCTCTGCCGCGGTTACATTGAATCTTAATACCGAGACCGTGTCGACCTGGACCTTTGACTGTGTAGTATGCACCTTTCCGCTCATGCAATAGCCAAATATAGTGGGGATTAAAATTACACCACACATCTTTTTAAATCCAGGGTATACTACATCATAATAATGATCCACACCAAGTAGAACATGCACCTCACTCTGATCTCCCATGGGATCTGACAAGTTAACCCCTCTGCTACGTAATGCGTGTTCCACCTTCTTCACTCCTACAGATACATATTCTGGTAGGGTGTCTACTACGATACATGTCATAAAGTACCGGGTTTTACGGTAGTAATATGAAATCTCCGCTATCTCGTAGTCTTGTTTGTCAGTAACCCCTGTGAACTGCAATCGAAGAGTTTCAGCCCCTACGATTCGGTGCTTCAGTCCCACTAATACGGACCTCTTTATAAAGGAACGTCGAGACCCTTGATCTAGAAGTACCCGACAAACTTTGTTACTGTCATTACCTTCCATGGGAATCTGTATTGTGGGCAATATAGTGGTGTCTTGCGTGCTACCTAGTGTCACAGTTGTAGTACCCTCTGGTTTGACGTCTTTGACTTTAGGCCGCGGCATACAGAACTCTAATCCACCAGATCCTACTGGAATCGAACTTTTCACCGGAATTGACAAGAATTACGCGGCCTTAATCGAGTGTGACTTCAGAGTAGAATGCGACCCGTCAATGACCGGAATGTAACTCGAACGTAACTCGATGGATTCGAATGTAACCCAAATATGAGTCGATGTTAACCAGTAAGTGACTCGAAGGAAACCGGATGTGGAAAGAAGACTATTCGATCCCAAGTCGAATGCAACTCGAATGACCAGAATGAGACCGGAATGTCAGTCTATCATGACCAGAATTACATGAAGTTAAGTCGAACGTAAGTGGAACTAAGTTGAACGTAACTCGAACGTAAGTGGAACGTGACTCGAATAGGCAGAAGGTGACTCGATGAGGAACCTTTGAGTATATAAAGGGAGGATTGGTTCACAGGCACACCAGTAGTATGTGGACATAAATGGTAAGTTATCTGTTCAATACCTTTGCATTAAAATTTACCCAGGTCATGTAATTTATTTTATTCAAGTTAATTGGTTCATAAATGTGCAATTTATATGATATTACTATCATGTTTGCATGTGACCTAAAAGTGTCCAAAGAAATTTTATTCCAATGACATATACCACACTACACTCGATGGCATTTTATAAGTTTCCAAGTCTTTTCATAGATATCTTGTAGACATAATTGCTATGACATGTACCATTCACAATTTGAACCCAATTGTATAAGTGTCAAAAGATTTCTAAGTTCTCTCTTCAATATAATTGCAATGACATATAATTTTTTGTAAGTATCGAAATTATTAAACTTCTCTGTTGAATATACCTGCAACGCCATATAGGCCACACAATTTAAGCCAAATTTTCTAAGTGTGTGGACATAAATGTCAAGTTCTCTGTTCAATACCTTTGCATTAACATATACCCATGTCATGTCTTTCCTTTGATTCAAGTTAAATTGTTCATAATCTTCTATTTATAAGATATTGGTATCATGTTTGCATCTTACCTACTCGATCACATATTTCTACTTATATTCGTATATATATACCTTCTAGTTACCTTCTAGTTGGATTCCACTTGTATTCTAGTACTTCTAGTCATGTTCGAGTCGACATCCAGTGTACACTCGATACATCAAGCAAGTATGCAGTCATCTACCAGTCATATTCTAGTCGGCATCCAGTTGTATTCTTCTTAATTCGGGTTATATTCAACTCTCATTCCATTAAATTCAATTTTAAAGTGGAATAATCAACTTGTCATCCAGTTGACTTCCGGTCATTATCAAGTGGCATCGAGTTACATTCAAGTAATTCGAGTCGGCATCGACTATAAAAATTACATCAGAACATGACCAGAATAGGTAGAATGCGACTGCAATGCGACTCGAATGCGACCAGAATAAGACTAGAATGTAACTCGATAATTTTTAACGTTTTTTCACTCGATAAATCGTAGAAAGTTAACGCATGCACTAACTGTTTGCTCACTCACTCGATCAATCGAATGACGACTAGAACATCACTCGAATCACAATAATAGACAAGAATCTAACCAGAACACGTACAAGAATAGACCAGAATCGGGAAGAAGTGGCTAAAATTTGAATTTTTGAATTCATTCTGGTGGGTTCTGGTGGATTCGAGTTCTGTTTGACACAGCCTTTTATCTGCTGTAGGACACAACTTATCAAAGTGATATCCTTTGCAGTGTCGACAGGGCCTTAACCCTTATTTAGCGGCGAGCAACATAAGTCGAGTTAAAAAAAGCTGGACTATGTGGCGGCGCTCGACATAACTCGAGTGGCAATTTCAGCACGTAATGTGGCTGAGAGAGAGAGACAAGTGGTGGCAGGAGACTAGCGAGCGTATGACTGCTCCAGACCACCGCGGCGAACCTACTGACACAAATCTCAGCTCCCTCCTCCCTCTCTCACTCGCTACATACTCAATTATGTACTGAAAGTACCGAATTACCTGCTTTTTGCACTCGCGTTGCACGGTTATTGCAAGAAAACTATCCATCATACAAGGATCGTTATGGTGTCATTCGAAAGCTCTGTTTATGCCCTTTCAGGGATAGGTACTTGTTTTACGTTCTGGGTCTTATTTAGGCATGAAAATGATCACGTAAACAGCCCTATTTTGGCTAAAAACACCCCGCTGTGCGGTACACATAAATAAACCGCATAGGCCGCTCGTAAGGTGTTAAGTATGTAGCAGTACATTGTCCCTGCTTACCATGTTCCTTACTTAGACAACCTACACATAGCTTCAATCTTTTCGCCTGTGCTAGTTTTGTCTCATTTGTTGGGTATTTTACATAGAAACTCCATTTATGTTTGTTGTTACATAGCTTACATAGAATCTGAGCAGGTTTCTTATACGTACCCTCTTTCTTTGCTTTAGTCCCCACTGTCATGCTTACAGTTCCCCTCTTCTCCACATTCTCACTCCCTCCCGACACATACATTCTCCCTTTGTTCAACTGTAGATTATTAATTTCTTTACTGAACTGAGTTTTGAACTCTCCCAGATCAAACGATCTAACCTTATCAAGTATTGCCATAGGAAGCTTCTGACGTAAGATAATGACTATCATTTCCTGTGTGGTGAGCCCTAGGGTGTCTTGCGATCGAGTATGGCACTCCATATTTGCCCTAAAATTTGCTAACTCCTCAACCTTATACTGTGGTTCTGCGAGCTTTAACAAGGCAACGACATGGGCCATCTTCAACTGCTCTTGATCCCCGTATGTGGACTTTAATAATTGTACTGCCTCAAGATAACTATCACCCACTACCGCAAAACCCTCTATCAAATGTAAGGCCTCTCCTTTCATTTGTCCCTTCAGGTAGTGAAACTGACGGACATTATCCAAAGAGGATTCATTTACTGTAGACCGAAATACGTCCCAAAAAGCTAACCACTCAGTCAATTTGCCCCCAAATGTAGGTAGATTGAGCTTTGGGAGGTGTACAGTGTGTTTTGGGTCAACCCTTCTATGGGCCTCATTCTCGCCTCCCTTCTTACTTGCGATAGCACGCTGTAATATGTGCTTCGCTCTAAAGACAGGTTCATCATAGAGGGTGCGATTATCACACTCTGTAACTATCTCTTCCTCCTCTGTCATGTCTGCCACAATCACCTCATTCAGAGCCATAATACGACCGTGGGTAGCCTGGACACTGTCTAATCTAGCTTCTAATTCCTCAAGGTCAGCAGTAGTGATGAAAGTGTTGACATTTACAATTAGCCTATTTAATACTCCCCGAAGTCCCGACCTCTGATTTTTAGGGGCTTTGCTCATCACCCCACTAGACGGTGTCTCTTCCTGTTTATTCATTTTGCATGTAAGCCTATAGGCTATTTATCTAAATGTTACAAATACAACGGCAAAAAAGTAGTCTAGTTAAGAGACGCCGACCGGCGGACTTCTATGTTATGGAGAAAAATAGTACACAAAATAGCAACACCTACTAAAGGGTCATATTGAACAAGAAAAAATGTTAGGTCAGGTCATGAGTCATAAGAAGTCTGAAATTATAAAGAAAATTAATTGGGGAAGATGATGGGTGGGATGTAGGACTTGGGCAGGTGCAACAATGAGACCCTGCATTCCGGCTCTATCCACCGCTTGGCTAGTCCTACCAGATTATCATAGAGTTGTTCCTGCATCCTGATATATGTCCCCTTGCTCATTGCCTTAAAAACCCTTACTGGTAGCTAATTCCGAGATCTTGGCACCAATGTGGTAAACTTTCAATGCAAGTTAAATTTTACTAATCTATAATGAATCAAATAAAATCAATCTAAATTAAAACTACTCCACATCTAAATTGAATTAAATCTGAAACAAGCTAATTTATATCCAAAGGTCTCACATAATAAATTTATATATATATAGGGTAAGGTTAAAAGGGTTAATACTAGCCAGGAATTAACTCACCAATAGTTCCACGTGGCAATGAGGCAAGGGAGAACGTTTTACCCAATATGGCGGACAATGGAGAGGCAAGACACAGGTCCCGAGACTCGAGTCAAGTGAAAGAAAGAATACATGATTACATGGGAATGGACATGATTATTATGCTTATCTGTCAGTCAGTCATGGCGTCGATGAGAGCGTCGTGATGGTGTAGCTGTTTGTATTGCTGTCCGTGTATTGTGATTAGAGGCACAATAGCGCGATCAACTGAAGGCGGAAATTAGTTGTTAACTGGTTGGTGTTCGTGAAGGCTCTGAGCTGTCTTCCTCAGAGGCACACCTTGCTGCCTTGGCAAACGCCAGGAGCCTAAATTATCGTACCACATCTAGGTTGCTATATACGATAAATTATATTAATATATACGATAAATTCATATATACAACATAAGACCATGCCAATATTGCTCAATAGCATATTAGGCCTTTACAATCTAAACTTACTTAGAATCATATAATATACGATCTACTCGTCCTACGCCGTGCAGTGGGAACGACCGTGACGTCACAGAGACACACGGGATCACAAAAGAGTCATAGCCTATCGTATTTATGCGATACCCCGCCAACTCGGCTAAGTGATACAATTTTAATCGTCCTGGTACTATTATGGAGCCTCTCTGACAGTATCAAAACAACTTGTGCCCAATAGTCAATGCCCTGGTCAACAAATAGTCGAGCGAAATCAAGCCTGGTTTGTTTGTGCCTCTTGGTTAGCTTTGGTTGACAGCTGGTGATCTATGTTTATATCCCATCTCCTTTAATCTCTTGCGTATAGTTTCTGTAGAAGTTTGAAATTGCAAATGTTGCTTAGCTACCTCGGCGTTGGAAAATGGATGGTTATCCATATAGCCTACTGTTTAATTTCTTAGTCCTGTTATGACGTGGTTTTCCGCTTAGCTCCACTTCTATGTTGGTCTGTCATTTGTCCTTCTTCCCACCTTTTTTGCCACATTTAAACGTTCCGACACCCCACTCCCGCTCATCCCAACCATACTAAAGCGTTCAGCAACCTTGCTGAATGGATGACTAGGTGTGATGTGGGTAAGAGAGTATTGAGGATTTTCTGATCACCTCATTTTCCAATAATTACAGCTTCACATATTTTTTATTTGTTTTATTTTTATTTTTTACCAAAAAAAAGTTCGACCTGGGAATATATTGCGTGAAGTGTTAATGCATGGTTGGAGTGGCTGTAGATATGCATGTAATCTGTAATCAGCCAATTGCCGATATCTGAATTTTGAGTGTTTGGTTGACCTGTACTGTACCAGCTAGTAATAGAACACCAACACTAAACAAGATGTCGTAAGTGGCCTCTTATTCCAGAGGCCAATTTTTACTGCTAGGTCAAGAGAAGCGCATTGGGTAAGAAGAATTGCCAAAATGTTTCTTTCCCGCCTGTGAATGGAACCCGTGTCCTTTTGGCTGTGAACCAAGTGAGCTAACCAATATGCTACGGACCACTGCGTGTGTGTGTGTGTGTGTGTGTGATTCTGTAAATTAGAACTTAAATTATATACCCGGTAAACTAAATAATGCTTAGTTATACTCCCATATATTTCCATAGTAAACAGAATTTCATCGAAGTTAGATTCTAATATCATGATACGGTAACGATAATGTTCTATATTCTAATAGTATCTCATAGAAACAGTAAGAACTTTAGCTGTATATTAATACACGTTCTTATCATTAATAATATTACCTGATGTAGATGTTGCAAATATAACTACTCGTATAACCCAGCACTGCAAGATGATGCAGATTACAACATACCTATATTATTTATAGTGTTAATTAGATAAAAGAACACAATTATTTACACCTCATTGTTTTATCAGGGAAACCAGCGTAGAATGTGGGTTTATAACACTGAACTTTGCCTTCCGTTTCTGTGTGTGTGTGTGTGTGTGTTAATCTACAAATAGTGTAGTGTGAAAATCGATTGATATTAACCTCAGAGAGAGAAAGAGAGAGAAAGAGAGAGAGAGAGAGAGAGAGGCTGAGACTGAGACTTCTAATATGATACAAACAAATAATGATAGCAATATTGTCATATGTAGCGCCCAACGTGTGCGAGTACTGTGTGCCCTGGCTGTGGTAGTGTAGGCGGTGGGGGCTGCCTAGACACCACGGGTCTCTGCTAGACAGGACCACACGGGCTGGGGACGGGACTGCAAACTAGACAGGTGCCACGTACCTAATTTTGTCGCAAAACTTAGTTGGGCTACTGTACTTTCTACCCTCTCTGGGCTTAATACTAAGAAGGCGTACGGTCCGGACGGTGTTCCTCCTGTTGTACTCAAAAACTGTGCTTCCGTGCTGACTCCCTGCCTAGGCAAACTCTTTCGTCTCTGTCTCTCCTCTAACGTCTTCCCTTCATTCTGGAAGTTTGCTCTCATTCAACCTATCCCAAAGAAGGGTGACCACTCTCAACCCTCCAACTATCGTCCAATTGCTCTCATCTCTTGTATTTCTAAAGCTTTTGAAACTATTCTTGCTTCCAAATTTCTTAAGCATTTCTCTTCTCATAATCTGCTCTCAGATCGCCAGTATGGCTTCCTTAAGGGTCGCTCTACTGGTGATCTTCTTTCATATCTTACTAACTCTTGGTCATCCTCCTTTCGGGACTTCGGCGAGACTTTTTCTATTGCACTAGACATATCGAAAGGCTTTGATAGAGTCTGGCACAAATCTTTAATTTCTAAACTACCCTCCTTCGGTTTCTATCCCTCCATCTGTGCCTTTGTCTCTAATTTCCTCTCCGGCCGTTCCATAGCTGCGGTTGTGGACGGCCATCGCTCATTTCCTCACCCTATAAACTCCGGTGATCCTCAGGGCTCTGTCCTATCTCCTATTCTCTTTCTAAGTTTTATAAATGATCTCAACTGTACCTCAATTCCCGTCCATTCATACGCAGACGACTCAACCTTACACTACTCCATTAGTTTTTCAGAACGCCCAAGCCAGCAATTCCTCAAAAGTAAACGGAATGAAGCCCTAGAACACTTAAATTCTGATCTAACTACTATCTCCAATTGGGGCAGAGAAAACCTTGTTACCTTTAATGCTTCCAAAACTCAATATATCCATCGTAGTACCCCTCAGGAACTCCCTGTGGACTATCCCTTATTCTTCAACAATACAAAAATCAATCCTTCATCTTCTCTCAATATTCTTGCTGTCTCTTTTTCTTCTGCTCTCAGTTGGAAGGACCATATTACCAGTCTTGCTAAGGCAGCCTCCCAGAAGCTGGGTGTGCTCAACCGCCTTATGGGGTTCTTTACCCCTGCACAGATTCTTGCTCTTTACAGGGGCATAGTGCGTCCTTGTATTGAGTATTGTTCATTTGTGTGGGGAGGTTCTTCTCACACCGCTCTCCTAGACAAAATTGAAAGGAAGGCCTTTCGTATCATTAACTCCCGTCCACTCACCAACTCTCTGCAATCTCTCTCTCTTTGACGCAATGTTGCATCTCTCTCCCTATTCTATCGCTACTATAATAATCAGTGTTCCTCAGAGCTTTCCCAGTGTATACCACCTCCTTTATGTAGGGCACGTGGTACCCGTCTTGCAACACAATCCCACCCCTACTCTGTGCAACTCTCCAACCCAAGAGTGAAACGTTACTCTCAGACTTTCTTCCATTCAACAGCTGAGCTCTGGAACTCTCTCCCAGAATCAGTCTTTCCCTCTTCCTATGACTTAACCCGTACAGCCCAGCGTCGGCGATGTATGTAACGCACAGCCCCAGAGACGCGCCTGATGCGTCACCCTAATTGCGCCGACCGACCGTAACCTCAGGTGTAGCCACTCAAGAGGGCTCAGATTTGTATGGGAACTGTGTACGTATCCCACGCAACCGTGCCGATGGTTGAAAACTCTCAAAGTCCACGTGCGTGCGCGTGAGCGCGCAATAACCTGGTTTTTTGGGGTAATTGCCTTCAATTTTTTACTCCTGTAAAATACGTTTTCGGGGGCTCTGTAGGACCATTTTTAAAGCTTATTGAGCGGTTTTTCGTGGTTTTTCCTTCATTCCTAACCCATTCGCTATTGTTTCTGGAATAAAACCATTTTTTGAAAACCGGCCGGGTTCTGGTGAACAAACATTACAAAACTAGCCGGGGCTCCACGGGTTAAATTGCTTCAAACTCCGTGTGTCCAGGTATTTTGGCCCTGTCACTCTTTCAACTATGGGGGATGCACTCACTATAGGCAGTTCTGCCTTTTGCCTCCCTCACTCACATAGAAAAAAAAATATATAGCCTCACGGGACTGTACTGCTAATATTAACGATTCATCGTGAATGTCTTGTGGATAACTGCGGCACCGCACACATTATACAGCTCCTCAACAATTCCGGCAAACGAGACACTACCCAATTTGCGATTTCGAATTTTCTTGTGAATCTGTTTTGTGGTGTGAACAGCTCGGCCATAACACTAACTATTTCAACAGATGATTGGATGCCGTATTTTCTCGACGAAAACGGTCAGACATATTGCGTCGGATTCTGTCTGATTACGGGCTTGGTGTGGTTGCGCCCTTATACTTTCACTCCACAGCAAGCATAATATTAATTTATAAGGCTGTCTTTGACTCTGTGAGCTGTATCAGACAATAAAAATAAAAGTGTATAGACTACATTAAGATGATAGAAAATATCTAGTTTATGCGAGTACAAGGAACTGAAACAGATGGCATCATCCATGATGAATGGAGACCGCACATATGACATTTGTGAGCTCAATTGATTCTCACAAAATACCACCTGTTGGTGTGTACTGTTCTGTAATATCTTGTTTCAACATATTATTTAAAACAATACACGAAAAGCAATTTTTCAAAAATAATTAACTGAACATTGGTACTTTAAATTGGTCTGAATCTTAAAAGAATGTCATACATATTGCCTTTAGTTTTTACCTGCTTTTGGTTGGAGGCATAAACATATCCTTGACAAAGGATATATAAGACATTCCAGCACCAAATAGTGCATACCCTTACTAGACGACACAACCATATTTCCTCAGAGAAAAACTAATTAGTATTGTTGTTGCATATTAACAGGCTGTGCCATAGAATACTTATATAATGATGTATGCTATAAATTATTATGTTCTCTCCACCAACAAACTTTACTTCTAAACTCGATTAATGACATTAACAAACATATGTGGCAGTCCAGGGATTCGAACCCAGGACGCTCACACCGAAAATCAACACACTTATGCATTGCGCCACGAAGACAGTTAAAGAATGATGCACAAGCCTACGATTTAGTATGCAGTTTCGAATCCTGGATACCAATACATGTTCATTCATTCCAACTGCACTATCGGAGGCTATGAATAGGTGAATGGAAAGAGTAATTAATGGGGCGCTTAACACTAGGGAAGGCCTTTCTATAAATTACTCCTAAACCAGAATTAATAAACTCTGCGAAGCAGAGTGGTATCGCGCACATAGATCTCACCCGTATACTGTGCACCACCATTCAGCTTGTCTGTTGTCGTCGTCCGTCTGTATGTCCGGAAACTTCTCCTAGACCGTTCGATGGATTTTCACCAACTTTCACAGGTATATCCATTTGGTCAATGCGATGGTCAGTCAAAAAGGTATTTTCCATTTAACTTAAAGATTAAGGTCAAAGGTCAAGGTTAAAAATAAGGTAAATATTTCATATTTTTTAGTTCTTACTCAAATGTCTTCATTTTCACAATACAAGTTACTAGTAACTTATATATTATATTGACCAAATTTTAGGTAAATATTCTAAGGGTAAGGTCAAAGGTCAAGGTCTAAGGTCAAAATAAGTTTGTCACTAGTATTTCTTATACTAACCGTTAGATTCTCACTAGGCTTACCATGTATATTTGGAATACCTAGGCCAAGGTCATACAAGAAACTATACAACTCCATATGAAAGGTCAAGGTCACAGGTCAAGGTCAAATAAAAGGCCAATATGCTATTTTCTTTACTTTTCATGCAAACTTCACAACATTTGGTGAGATAGTTGCACTTTAAAAGAAAACGAAAATAATACATTTGGACACATAAAGGTCAAGATAAAGGTCAAAGTCAACTATTCTATTAAAATACTGTATATGAAACTAACTGAGGGGTTTTAATGAAATTTGGCATGCTTATTTGGTTTTCCTGGGCATTGTCAATGAAAAAAAAAAAACTCTTACATAAAGGTCCAGGTCACAGGTCAAGGTCAAAGGTAAACTGTTTTCTATTTATTTTACATTTTACTCAAATGTCTTCATTTTCACAATACAAGTTACTGGTAACCTTGATATCATATTGCCCAAATATTATATACATATTTTAAGTGTAAGGTCAAAGGTCAAAATAGTTTGTTTATTAGTATTTCTTATACTAACTGTTAGATTCTCACTAGGCTTACCATGTATATTTGGAATGCCTAGGCCAAGGTCATACAATAAACTATACAATTCCATATGAAATGTCAAGGTCACAGGTAAAGGTCAAATAAAAGGTCAATATGCTATTTTCTTTACTTTTCATGCAAACTTCACATTTGGTGAGATAGTTGCACTTTAAATGAAAATGAAAATAATACATTTGGACACATATCATAAAGGTCAATATAAAGGTCAAAGGTCAAGGTAAACTATTCTATTAATATATATGAAACCTGATGGGTTTTAATGAAATTAGGCATGCTTATTTTATTTTCCTGGGCATTATCAATGGAAAAAAAATACTCTTAAATAAAGGTCCAGGTCACAGGTCAAGGTCAAAGGTCAACTTTTGCTATTATTTTACTTTATACTCAAATGTCTTAATTTTCACAATACAAGTTACTGGTAACCTTGATGTCATATTGCCCAAATCTTACATACATATTTTAAAGGGTAAGGCCAAAGATCAAGGTCAAAGGTCAAAATAGTTTTATTACTAGTATTTCTTATACTAACTGTTAGATTCTCACTAGGCTTACCATGTATATTCGGAATATCTAGGCCAAGGTCATACAAGAAACTATTCAATTCCATAAGAAATGTCAAGGTCACAGGTCAAGGTCAAAGAAAAGGTCAATTTGATATTTTCTTTACTTTTCATGCAAACTTCACAAAATTTGGTGAGATAGTTGCACTTTAAGTGAAAAGGGAAATAATAAATGTTGAGACATATAAAGGTCAAGATAAAATTCAAAGGTCAAGGTCAACTATTGTATTAATATATATGAAACTAACTGATGGGTTTTAATAAAATTAGGCACGCTTATTTGATTTTCATGGGCAATGGCAATGCAAACAAAAATGTTCTCATACATTAAGGTCAAGGTCAAAGGTCAACTTTTAGTATTTATTATAAAAGATTACTCAAATTTGGAAAAAACTGGCTGTGTTATGGCTTATTACTTAAATATCATATATATCAAATTTCACATACATATTGTAATAATTAAGGTTAGAGGTCAGGGTCAAAACAAGAGTATTTGTTATTTTCCCAAAAACTTCTCCTAGACTGTTTAATGTATGGTCACCAAATTATACAGGCAATTTCAGTTGGTCAATGCGACGACCATCCAAATATATGTATTTTATTTTAAGTCAAAGGTCAAGGGTCAAGATCACAATATATGATCACTCTTTGCAAACAATATGTTTTTATACGAATTATACCATATTCATAATGCTAGTTAAGATGAACATTGTCGTTAAGCTAACTAAATCCTGGATAAGAAATTCTGAGGTTGAAGGTCAAGATCAAAGGTCAAGGTTAAAGTTTGAAATATGATTTTTACTAGTATTTCCTATTTAATGTAAGATTCTCATTAGGCATATCATGCATATTCGGAATGCCTAGACCAAGGTCATACAAGTATAAACATAATTCCATTTGATAGGTCAACATCAAATATAAGGTCAATACGCTAATTTCTTTACTATTCATGTAAACTTCACAAAATTTGTTGAGACAGTTGTGCTTTAAGGGAAAATTAATGTGTTATTTTTCAGACATCATGAAGGTCAAGATGAAGGTCAAAGGTCAAGGTCAAGGTCAACTATTCCCTTAGTACCTCTGAAACTAACTGATGATTTTTAATGAAATTTGACACACTTATTTGATTGTCCAGGGTTACATCAGTGCAAACAAAAATATAATCCTACATAAAGGTCAAGGTCACATATGTTAACCTTCATCATAAAAAATACTAAATTTTCGATAAGCTGATGATTGTTAGTTGCATTTTCCTTTAATATCATATATATATATATATAATAATACTTAAGGTTAAAGGTCAAGGTCAAATAACAAAAGAAGAGTGTTAATAATTTTGTTTAAACTCTTCCTATACTGTTTAACTCTTTGTGTACCGGTGACGTCTTTTGTATTGTAGTCTAGCTATAATTAGACAATTTTGTGGAGCGTATGAAGGATCTGTGGTAGTAAAAAGGGTAACTAAGATAGTTGAAAGCCTGCTAATTTTATGGAGGCCCTTCATAAACTAAATAAAATCGTCTTAATATCCAGTATGAAATGAAACTAAGAGAATTGTACTGAACGGGTTACGTATCGTCACCAAATTTTGCTTGCAAATTCGGTTGGTCAATGCAACGATTGTCCAAGTTTTGTGTTTTTGTTATTCAAAGGTCAAGGTGAATGGTGAAGGTCACAGATTACGGTAACTATTTCTTTCTTATATACAGCATATTTTAAATTTGAATTACACCATATTCAAAATGCTACAAAATAATGTTACGCTGACCTTATTATAGATAAATATTCCAACGGTTAAGATTCAATGCGATCATATATGTAACTATATATATAATCCACTGCACACAATTATTCTCTATCACGCTGTGGTATAGTGGATTAAAGTATGGGCAGTTGTTCTGACTGTCGTTGGTTCAAGTCCGGCTGTGAGTATCAAAACATTTAGTATATATATATATATATATATATATATATATATATATATATACGGTATATACTGTATATATATAAAATATATATATACCGATTTTACCTAAGAGATTCAATACTAATTGCAGAATTCTAGGTTGCAGAGTTGCGTATGCATTTTTATTTTTATTTTATTTTTGGTAATGCAAAAACTGCACACCTTTTTTATTATTATGTTCTCTCCACCAACCAACTTTACTCCTAAGCTCGATTAATGAAATTAACAAACGCATGTGGCAGTCCGGGGATTCGAACCCTGGACGGTCACACCGAAAATCTACACACTTATGCATTGCGTCATGAATACAGTTAAAGAATGATGCACAAGCCTACGATTTATTATGCAGTTTCGAATCCTGCATACCAATCTTACCATGTACATTCATTCCAACTGCACTATCGGAGGCTATGAATAGGTGAATGGAAAGAGTAATTAATGGGGCGCTTAACCCTAGGGAAGGCCTCGCTATAAACTACTCCTGAACCAGAATTAATTATTATGTTCACTCCACCAACCAACTTTACTGCTAAACTCGATTAATGAAATTAACAAACACATGTGGCAGTCCGGGGATTCGAACCCAGGACACTCACACCGAAAATCAACACACTTATGCATTGTGCCACAAAGACAGTTAGAGAATGATGAACAAGCCTACGATTTATTATGCAGTTTCGAATTTTACATACCAATCTTAGCATGTACATTCATTCCAACTGTACTATCAGAGGCTATGAATAGGTGAATGGAAAGAGTAATTAATGGGGCGCTTAACCATAGGGAAGGCCTCTCTATAAACTACTCCTGAACCAGAATTAATTATTATGTTCTCTCCACCAACTAACTTTACTCCTAAACTCGATTAATGAAATTAACAAACACATGTGGCAGTCCGGAAATTCGAACCCAGGACGCTCACACCGAAAATCAACACACATATGCATTGCACCCCGAAGACAGTTAAAGAATGATGCACAAGCCTACGATTTATTATGCAGTTTTGAATCTTGCATACCAATCTTAGCATGTACATTCATTCCAACTGCACTATCGGAGGCTATGAATAGGTGAATGGAAAGAGTAATTAATGGGGCACTTAACCCTAGGGAAGGCCTCTCTATAAACTACACCTGAACCAGAAATAATTGTTTTGTTCTCCCCACCAACCAACTTTACTCCTAAATTCGATTAATGAAATTAACAAACACATGTGGCAGTCATTTCCTGAAGGAAAACATTTGAAGAGGATCCACCATTCGGCCCAATTAATGTGGTCCCTGAAGAACTGCCCTCATGCCCCAGCACCCTAAAATTAGTCAGAAGAAACAGGCCCACAAACGAGTTCACCAAATTGTAGTAGGTACACAAGAGCATCTGTCCCAGCCTCCGTTACTGCCAACTACAAAACATTCCCTCTCCAAGCACGGGGGTGTGATGTTTTGAGGAGCGATGATGGGGATATGCCCAAAAGAGGGAAAGAGCGAAGCAGAATAACACCAAGACCATCACACCAACACCAATCTGTAACACCATCAACATAATCACAATGCTACAGCAACAGAAAGATACCAAACCAGTTTTCCCTAACAACAGGCTGCCGCCACAGCCAAACACAGGACGTATGATGTAAGAGCATCGACCACTGCCTCCCTGTATCACACAACTGGCAGCTCACCTTCCACCTCACCTGCCAAATAGGCAGAACCTAAGGAAGAAAACACCAGATCAGCACTACAAGGACACAAGAGCCGCCTCAACCCCACTACTAAGGCCGCTTCTACCCTCAAGACCCCCAAGAGCTACCCTATCAGGAAGATGAAAAAGGAACACAAGTAACAAATATTTGGCAGACTCACAGCCTCACCTAAACTCAGGCTCACCTTTTTAGGTACTCTCCCTCAGGTTCCCTTGGGAGATACAAAACCGACCATCAACAGCAAATCTTACCCTGCTGCACCCTCATTCAGGTTCCCTTGCGTGGCATCCTCACTCAGGTTCCCTTATGCCCCTTTCCCACTGGTGCGACAACTCACGATTTTCGTCGCCGACACCAATAAATTGGCACATTGATGTGACATGTCTCAACACCTCTCATGAAAAATCGTTTGACTCTCAAGGCCTCGCAAGGGCCCTTGCGGGTCGTCGCAAATGTTCGGACCGTTCAAAATTTTGGACGAGGACTCACGAGGATTGGTTGCCCTCGCAAGCATCGTCGAGCATCGCCGAGGGATCTGCGAGGGCTTCTGCGATCATCTGCGACATCGGCGAGACATCGCGGAGGTTTTCGCACAAAAAAACCTTTGCAACGCTGCATGGATGCTCACCGATGCTCTTAGATGTTCCGAGAACATCGACGATGCCAAGGAGCACCTTGGCGAGGTGGGTAAAACAAAATTATTAGGCCTATAGTGAACCTGATGAACCCTTTTTTCTATGCACCTCTCATGGGGGGTTCACCTTTTTTGTTTTCTCTTTCTCTCCTTTTCTCTCTTTCTCTGGTTTGTATCCATTCAGCCCCATTCAGCCAACTGTTTTAAGACGTTTATCCCCATCCAAGTATCGATATCTTCCTGGCAAGCAATAGCGAACCAGCATTATATGGAGAAATCCGGCTTCGCCGGAGAAATTTTTCTATCGAAAAATATACAAATTTAGCTTGCTCTCAAAACAAAAATATATATATGTTGGCTCGCTACCGCTCACCAGGAAAATATTGAAACCTGGATGGGGGTAAACGTCTTAAAACAGTAGGCTGAACGGGCCGAACGGATTATAGGCAAAGAGAGAGGGAGAGAAAGAGAACAAAAAAACGAGGAGGGAGAGAAAGAGAAAACTAAATCAGCGAGGTGGGCTCAATGTTTACGTTACGGCTTAGGCCTAACCTAATTGAGCCAACCTCGCTGTTTTAGTTTTCTCGTTCTCTCCCCCTCTCCTCGTTTTATTTTTATTTTTTTTCTCTCCCTCTCTCTTTGCCAATCTCCGAATTAAGGGGAGACGGGTTGTTTTTCTGGTCCCCTTTCTTCCTCATGGTTAACCCCATTAGTTTTCATATTTCTTGAAGTTCGGCCCATTAGTTTGGCGATTTTAAGACATTTCACCCCATTTCGTTGTCAATATTAAGACTTTTCATGTCATTTAGGCATCGAGTTTTTCCTGGCTAGCGATAGCGAGCCTGTACTTTTTGAGGAACCGGCCTTCGGCCAGTATATTTTTCTATCGATAAATGTACAAATAGATCTTGAAGGAGGGTGTTGGGGGGTGCTTTATATGCTTGATGGAGGTCTAGGGATGAAACTAGGGATGAAATAGAAAACAAACAAAAAACGAGGAGAGAGGGAGAGAAAGAGAAAACACAAAAAGGCGAGGTGGGCTCAATTTTTAAGCCAACATTGAGCTAACATTGAGCCCACCTCGCTGTTTTTTTTTTTTCTTTCTCTCCCTCTCTCCTCGTTTTTTGTTTTGTTTTCTATTTCTCTCCCTCTCTCTTTGCCTATAATCCGTTCGGCCCCGTTCAGCCTACTGTTTTAAGATGTTTACCCCCATCCAGGTTTCAATACGCCGAACCATCGCTTTAATCGCAGAACATACGGCGAGTTTCCTTTCATCCTCGCAAGATATTTTTGAAAATGTGACATGTCTCGCAGAGGTCATCGGCGAAACATCGCTCACTTCGCCGATAACTTCGCAGAAGGTCGGCGATTGCGTCGCCGACATCAGCGACATCTTCGCCGAGTATAATTTGTCATCTGTTTGAAACGGTCAAAATCGTGAACGTCGCACGCATTCTTGCGAATTTGACAAAACTAAGTCATCGGCGACGAAAATCGTGAGTTGTCGCACCAGTGGAAAAGGGGCATTATGAGACCCACCCTTATTTTAGCAATCCTTGCTCTGGGTCATAATTTGGTTTCTCTGTTCTGCTATAAACTCGCTCGAGGTCACCTGCAAGCCTTTAGGAGTGATCAGCATCCCATTCCCTCTTGTAAATACTAATAAAAAGAAGAAGAAAAAGAGAAATATAACACTTGAGATCCCTGATACACCTAGAAAGATTTTTACCGCCATGACCCTTGATTATATTGAATCCATATTGTCTCTAAAGTAACTTCCCAAAAACACAAGTAAGCTATTTCCAAATAATATATGAAGATTCACCGATACCCGAAGGTACTTAAGGTCTCCGTAAATTATCCTGTTTATCTTCGATTCTGATGTTACCTTGACTTACATTTTTCAAACATAAATTCTGATGTCATTACTCTCAGCCTCATCGATATAATACACCCTATACTTATAGAATACTTCGGGTTCAAACATCCTGTATTTGCCAAATTGCATACTAAATACCTGTTTCTTAACCTCTAGACTGCAGCCAGACTCTTAAGAGGTTCTACTGGGCGAATGCAGCCAGACTCTTAAGATTCAAGGCCTAAAAAATAACTTTAAAAAATAGTGGCACTCAAAACAAAGCAATTTGTGATTAGGTGAGATAATCCCGTCCATTACTTGCTACCACTTCTACACATGTGACCCCCCCCCCACCCCCACCCCCTTTTTCCCCCCTCCTCAATTATCCGGTATTTTCCCTATTCCGATATTTATCGAGTATTTTCATGCAAGGACGGGTGGGAGAGAGGGAGGAGGGTGGAAGAGTGTATCTCTGACACTCTAAGCCAATCTGAGAACTCTCCTTGTCTCTCAGTACCATGCCAGACACCAGAGAGGGAGGGTGTCTTATTCTTGCCAGTCAAGGTCAGATCACGACCGTGGGGCTAAAATAATACAATTTTCATCAACCATTGCTGTTATCACTTGTTTTATTGCTTTCCAATGTTAATATGTTCATATTAAAAGTAAAATAGGTGGATATGGATAAGTATTAATTATATATATGATAAATTTACAATTTTTGTCAGGAATGAACCAAATACCTTCGCATGGCAGGTACTTTCAAATACCATAGCTGCGCAGCTTATGAGTTAACCCCTATGTGTCGGCGCGCAACATAAGTCGAGTATAATAAGTCTTGACTATCTGGCGGCGCACGACATAGGTCGTGTGGCAATTTCAGCACGTAATGTTGCTGAGAGAGAGAGACAAGTGGTGGCAGGAGAGTAGCGAGCGTATGACTGCTCCAGACCACCGCGGCGAACCTACTGACATGAACCCACCTCCTCCCTCCCTCTCTCACTCGCTACATACTGAATTGTATGGGGAAAGTACCGAATTACATGCTTTTTGCACTCGCGTTGCGCGGTTGTTGCAAGAAAACTAGCCGTCATAAAAGGATCGTTATGGTGTCATTGGAAAGCTCTGTTTATGCCCTTTCAGGGATAGATACTTGTTTTACGCTCTGGGCCTTATTTAGGCATGAAAATGATCACGTAAACAGCCCTATTTTGGCTAAAAACACCCCGCTGGGCGGTACATATAAATAAACCGCTAGCCCGCTAATAAGGTGTTAAAGACTCAATTGTATCTCATTTGTATTTACTTAGTGTTTTTTTGTTCTATGTGTATGAAGGAGGCAAAGGACCTTGCCTACATATTTCCAAGTAACCTTGTTTTAAATGCATTGTACCTCTTGTAATACCTAGTTTTATATATATTATACTTCTGTTTTGTAACCTCCATTTACCTATGTTAAATAAATTGTGTACACCGAAGCTTAGTGTGCATGGAATGCATGCCATGCCGATCCACATTTTACCTTTGTTTTTCGTTCAACACAATCTACAACACCTAAACCTGTATCACATTGGAAACGCAGAAATGCTATCGTATTACGATAGATTGCTGTATCACACAAGTAAAGACAAAAACTACGCCATAAATACGATCAATTCAGACAATCAGAAGTCACAAATTACTGTTCACACCAATCAAAAACTGTTTTTAGTTCTTCATATATTTTCTTTTTTCATAAATTATCTTGATGTACTATTATAAAACTGTTTGTTTGGAAGGTAGTCAGTGACATACATTTTGTTTTGTTAAATCATAAATACATGCTTTAATTTATAAATAGTTACTGAACTTCCCATTTTGACTTATAAATATATACAAGACGAATGAATTGTTCAATATTGATAATATAATCAATAAACGGTAAAATTTCGCATCTCAGGTTGTTGAAGTAATATACTGTATATTAACGAGATAAGACAGTTCGTTCATTGTATTGTATATATTTGTTTGTTGCTTCCATGTATATCTTTCATTATCCATACTATCTATCTATTGACAGACATGATAATTCCCGAAGGGGTGGCCACGAATGAATCGCCTCCATGCTCCTCTGTCAGCTGATGCCCCTCTTCTCACCCAATACCACTTTCACTTACATACATCTTAACTCCATCTTTCCACCTCACTCTCGGTCTGCTTCTTCCTCTCTGCCCTTCCACCTCACTCTTGTACACTCTCTTAGTTATTCAATCGCTCCCCATATGTTCCACATGGCCGAACCATCTCAAGGTGTTCCTTTTCACACTCTCCAGCACATCCACATCCACACCACAACGTTCTCATACTTCCTGATTCGTCAGTCTGTAATTCCACATGCACTTCTCAGGTACCTAATTTCCACCCCTCTCACTATTGATTTATGTCTCTCCAACAACGTCCATGCTTCACTCCCGTATGTTAATTTCGGGATTACCACACTATCATGAAAACGACTTCTTTACTTCCATGCTGACCATCCTATTCCTTGTCACTGCGGTAACCGTTGCTACAACCCACTTTCCCTTATGTACCCTCTCTCACACTTCATCCTCCATACTCCCACATTTACTCATCGCACTGCCCAAATACATAAATGAGCCGACATTCTCATAGCTTGACCATTCAAACCATAGAGTAAGAATAGGAGAGAGGAGTCTGGGAAAATCAGCCATGTTGATAGTAGTTGGCCATTATTTACAGATTTGGCTGGAACCCTGCACTAGATGGCGGTAGCGCATAGCTCCTCCATATCGCAGGAAAATTCTTCTGTCCGAATCTGTCGTCTGTTTATTGACAGTTCCTTTCCCTTGGCTGCAATGGTGTACACGTGTCTCGTGTAGAGTCTGTAGAAACACATGTAACTTGTTTGCTATCACCATATCAGCCATAGTCATTATGGATACAATGATTTAAGAGTAGGCTACACTGATATGCAAAAGCACTCCAAAGTATTGCCTACACCGAAATGTGAACAATACTCCATTAACCCCTTCTGTACCGTCGACGTATGTTATATTTTATTCTAGCAATATGTAGACGATTGTATACAGCTTAGAAAGGATCTGTGGTTGTTAAAATGGGTTGATTGAGATAGTTCGAAGCCTTATAATTGCTAAAGATCCTTCCTAAAGTGAATACAATCGATTAGTAGGAGCCAGAAAAAAAACAAAAGACGTCGTCGGTATAGAAGGGGTTAATTACATAGCTTACCAAGCTGAACCAAGCCTCCGTGATGATGTAAGGAGGCTGTGGTTGACCTTGAGAATAAGGATATGGTTTGCAATGGATCATGAAGGCTGTTGATGATTATTTGATATTGACTGTACATTTATTAAGAATGAATGTATATGAATAACAATAATCTCAATTGACGAAAAGTATATACATTGTAATATAAGTTACTAACTTGGAAGTACACACAGTCACACTCAAACTTTGGTCAAACATAAATAATAGGCCTATACATTATATATATATATATATATATATATATATATATATATATATATATATATATATAGAGAGAGAGAGAGAGAGAGAGAGAGAGAGAGAGAGAAAGAAAAGTAGTGTACATATAATAATAACAACAAAATGGAGGGTACATCCGTAGATTTAATCACGTTTAGTAGTTCTGGAACCCTGCAATAGATGGCGCTGGAAAAAACATCGAAAAAGGGTAACTGGCAACGTTTAGAGGCACCTTTTCATTAATAGAATACATAGGAAGACTCCACTCTCCCATTCCTACTCTATGATTCAAACTCACCCCACACCCTCTGACTGCACCTCTTTGAAAGACCATACCTTCAGGTTCCGTTTCTCACACACAGTTCCAAACATATTTACGGACCCTGCAACTCCCACTCATTCTCACTCAACATAACTATCATTAGCAAACAGCAGCAAAGGCAACTTCCACTCACTTGCTTGCCTTATCTGGGGTGCCCCAACATCCACTGCTCTTCTTCGTATTTAACTTCATAACTTCATTTATTATATACTGACATCCATGGGGACAGCATGCACCCAACTTTCAGATAAAACAAACTTGTTCCATTAATTTTCTACACGCACTGCCGTCTCTGCAACCTGTCATGCTCTTCATCGCTTACAGCAACTTACCAATTACTCTGTATGTTCATTATACTTTCCACTAACCTTCTCAATGCTTTCCACAAACCTTCTCTCTTAACTCGGTTATAGTTTGTCTATGATTCCTATCATGCATGACCTTTTCCTTCTGAAGCAATCCATCTTCCTTCAAATTCATTAGTCTTCCTTCAACCTCACTTAAACCCAACCGATTCCCGGTGAAAGAGGATATATGGCGAGAAGGGAGGGCCGTGTCAAAGTCATTATGCCTCCCTGCAAATATTGACTCTCCTGCGATAAATCGCGGTGAACTTATTGCTACGTCTGGATGGGCACTCAGGTAAGAAGAGAAATGTATATATACTGTGAACATACATTTTCTTATTTTGATTGGAGAAACCTCCATATACTGTATAAGATTTGAATTATTAGACTCCGATTGTTGTTTGATATCTGGCAATTATATATGATTGAAGATATGTTTGGTTATATATATATACAGTATATATATATATATATATATATATATAATATAATATATATATATATATATATATATATATATATATATATATACATATATATATATATATATATATATATATATATAGAGAGAGAGAGAGAGAGAGAAACGAAAAAAAAAAAAAAAAAAAAAAAAAAAAATGGTCCATGTGCCTAAAGGCATCCTACATTCATAAAATATGTAACAATTGAACTTAAAAAATGTATTCTAAGTGTTTTAGGTTGTACATTTGTGGAAAGCAATCCTAGACAGTGAATTCCAGTGAGTAAAAGTTCTGGGGTTTATTATTTTTTATAAGCGGAAGTTCTACATTGTGGAGGAAAATGTGTGAAATCAGAGGCATTCCCTACTGCCCTAACTTTGCTGGGAAAGATGTGGAGAGGTGGTAAAATTGAGCAAAGCTCCTTGGAACATTTGCCGTGAAAATATATGCAGAGTAATACATGATGCAATAACTCTTTGTATGAATAATGGAAAGATCCTGTGTAATTACAGGGTTATTGATTATTGTAATAACTATATTATGAGTTATACTCATACCCAATTGCCTCGATACAATCACTCCACATCCGTTCCACAGGAGTAACTAGTACTCCATCTGAGAAAGTATATGACTTTTATATTTAATGGGTAACTGCTCGTCAGTGAAAAATTATTGAACTCTGTACAGGAGTCCCTTTTCTTAAAGGCATTTTTTAGCAATGGATCTAACATGAGGCGTCCAGCTCAGGCTGGCATTCAATATTACACCAAGGATATCAATTCCAGAGGAAGTGGGAGTATTTATATAATTACAAATTATGCACGAATCAGAAAGATTCTGCCTGTTAGTGAATTGTACGTACTTGATTTTATGTGAATTAAAGGAAACAATAATTTATATGTCCCCATTCATTAACTTTAGAAAGGTCCTGGCTTAGATAAATTGAAGTACATTATTTTGGTATTTATAATATTAGACTGCGTATAGGAACTGTGGAGTGTTGAATCATCTTTGTAGGAATGTATTGGGTTATGAATGATAGATAGATCATTAATATGAATAAGGAACAGAGTTGGGGATAAAACTGATCCCTGAGGAACGTCAGCAGTTATGGAGTGAAATTGAGTATACAAAACATCTCCAATTACACATATTTTCTTTTTGTTATGAAAATATGAAGACAGTGAAATTACTGATGGGTGCACGACATAAATGGTTTGCTAAAACAAGAGAAAGCATTACGGAACATGTTTTAAGAACTAATGGTGGAATTTCACCTGCACCAGGAGCTTTATCTACTGAGATAATCTGCAAAATGGTTACCGGTATATCATGTCTTATATGAATCTTTATTAAGGGGATTTCAGGGGAATTAAAATTGAGCAAAGGAATATCATGATATATTTTATCTAAGGTTGCGTTGTAAGATATATATATATACAGTATATATATATATATATATATATATATAAAGAGAAGAACGAGCGCATGAATGAATAATAACACCATCTTGTACGACGTTTTGAGAATCGCTGTTCTCATCTTCAGGTTTATAATTAAGATACTGCCAAAATTACATAACGAAGAGCAACATTGTGACTCAAAATATAATGGCTAGTTTAATTATACATAAGTGTAATGAAAGGAAGGAACATGGGATAACTTAAATATCAAAGCTAGAGTAAACCTGGTAAAAATATAAAATAACAAATACAATAATAATAATAATCCTTAAATCGTGAACATTAATTATATTAGTGCAAGACAAGAAAATGTGTGAAATCAAATGTAGGCAAGTATAGTTATTAGAAACATAGTAAATCGAAAGGGGAATCATGGGTACCTATTTAGGGTTTAGCTAGATGGGTGTGTAGAGCCTCACCTATTCGTAGATCTAGTTGAGAGCTATGACTGGACAGAATGTTAAACTGGGTGTCATGTATGGGATGGTCCTGGGAGTGCGAGTGATCACGTATGGCGGAGGACCATTAGTTTGTAATACCCTGTTGGGTATTGATAATGTGTCCATTATGTGGGCTGCTGGAACACTATACTCTGTTTCAGCGACGCTGAGGTGAGATGTCAATAAGTCTAGCTGATTAGCTCATGCGATAGTGTTCAATGTCTCGTCCTTTAGTAATTATTAATTCTTAAGGTTTAAATAATCACGGTCGCACAAGTCAATCAGCTGGAACTATTGACATCTACGTGGGCCATTATCACCCCAGATTCGCTGAAACAGTATAGTCAATAGTATATAAAGACAGCACCACTGGTCATGCTAATGCTACCACAGAAAGTGTAACAGGCAGTCAGACAGTCAGTAGCCAACCCTTCATTCCCGTTAAATAGGTAGGGAGGATTAGCAAGGGACATTAGAAAGGGAACAATAATGACAGGGAGAGAATGAATATAATAAACGCCTGCCAAAAGCAAGCACTGTCACATTCGGAACAAAACTCAGCATTCATTCACCAGGCCTCAATATCATTAACTTCACCTCAGATGATAATACACTTCCACAACAAATTATCTTCACAACATCGGGGATGATCGACGACCTTCCAGGTTTGTTAATTAAAAGGTTATAAATATCTTCATATTTTCTTCCTAACAAACTTCCTCCATTAATTCCTGTAACAACACTCGAATATAAAATCCGTGTTAATAGCTCATGAATCAAGCAAGAATCTCCCGACCATGGTTCACCCTTATTGTTTTGGCTACAATCATACATTCTATTGAGGCTAGTGCTAGATAATTTCATTCAGCACTTGAGCCGCGGCGGTCGAGTGGCAAACACGCTGACGTGTGGTTGACCTGGGTTCGATCCCAGCCAAGGCGGACATATTTTGTGGGTGTGAAACTCAGGTGTCTGAAGCAACTGCCATCAGCACCTTCTCTGTATCCTCCTACTTTCTTGAAGGTGGATGGTGTGCATACTCTACCGACTTTCCAAACTTTTTTGATTATTTAACCCTTAAAGATCGGGGTCGGACTTAAGTCCGGTTCCAATTTGCAGCAAGTTAGGAGCATTATTAAGGCTTTTAAAGGGTTAAAATCGAGTGCAAATGGCCGGGAACGCAGCGGGCCAGACAGCCGACTCCCAGGGCTTACCGCCGCCCATTAACTCATGTTCCCTGTGTTCTCGAGAGGCCGGCAGTGTAGCCAGTAATGAGCATAGCTGGGAAAAATATGCCGCTATACGCTAAACTCTCATGTTACTGGTATCACTGTATGAGAATCACGAGTGCTACGTAGCTCGTTCTGGTCTCATTTTGAAGCTTTTAGCGCCTATTTTTTTGCTAAATATTTTTTTTTTCATGCAGATACTTGATTGATCATGCAGGAGGGCCTGAATATGCCCAAATAAGCCCAAAACCCCCCACTAGACAAGGGTTAAACTCTAAAGTGGAACACATTCTATCCATTTTTCCTTTCTCTGAAATCTCCATCTTAGGAGATTTCAACGTTCACCACAGCCAATGACTCTCCTCTCATTCAACTGACCAACCTGCTGAACAAGCCAACGTCTTTTCTATCCTAAATGACCTAGAACAGTTGGTTCAACAACCTACCATGGCTGGGGACCCTTGGAGACTGCTGAACGCATTACCGAGGTAATCCTATCGGGCATGGAGGCATACATATAATTTTCTTTCTCTCAGACTAATGCAAAAAAATCTTGGTTTACTCACGCTTGTTCTACTGCTGTCCGTAATAAGGAGGAAGCATACAAACGGTACCGACACCTTCAAACTCAAGAATCTCATTCTTTCTACATTTCTGCCTGGAATCAAGTCAAATTTGTTCTTCGACTTGCCAAACACTCTTTCATCAATAATAAATGCACTTAACTATCCAACTCTAGTCTTCCCAAGCTTTCTGGCATCTAGCCAAAAATCTCTCCAACAATTTTTCTTCATCTTTCCCTCCCCTTTTCCACTTTGACAACCATCACTTTTTCCTCTCACAAAGCTGCTCTCTTCGCTCAAACTTTCGCTAAAAACTCCACCTTGGATGATTCCGGTGCTCTTCCTCCCTCTCCAAACCCCTCTCTCAGACTTATGCCTAATATCTTCTAAATATATACTTTCTACCCTCTCTGGGCTTGATACTAAGAAGGCGAATAGTCCGGATGGTGTTCCTCCTGTTGTACTCAAAAACTTTTCTTTTGTGCGGACTCCCTTCTTAGGCAAACTCTTTTGTCTCTGTACTCTCCTGTAACGTCTTCCCTTCTTGCTAGAAGTTCGCTCTCATTCAACCTGTTCCAAAGAAGGGTTACCACTCTCAACCCTCCAACTATCGTCCAATTTCTCACATCTCTTGTATCTCTAAATTTTTGTAACTATTCTTACTTCCAAATTTCTTAAGCATTTCTCTTCTCATAATTTACTCTCAGATAGTCAGTATGGCTTCCTTAAGGGTCACTCAACTGGAGATCTTTCATATCTTACCAATCCTGGTCATCCTCTTTTAGGGACTATGGTGAAACCTTTTCTATTGCGCTAGACATATCGAAGGCCTTCGATATAAGAGTTATAAGAGAATTGAATTTATTGATAGAAATCTTGGCACCGCAACAGTAAGGTCATATGGTGCCGAACAAGATAATATATTTGCAGAAAACTAAAATCGTAAAAACAACATGTGTAAAATTGGATATCAAAGTAAAATCAATGTAATCAAAAATATAAAAACATCATCTCCAGGGGAACCAGCCTCCCCTCCAAGCACCGAAGAGAGACAGTAAGTACCATCTGCCTTCCGGTGCCGCAAAAGCAACCTCCGGCGTAATTCGACCGACTGGGACACTCATCCAGCAAGTGCCTGACAGTAAGGGGAACTAGACAGACATCGCAGAATGCCGGTACACCTCCACACATAAGGAACTCGTGTGTTAGTCTGGTATGTCCAATGCGGAGGCGAGCCGAAGCATTTTCCAATTTGCGAGGAATGGTAGGGCAAGTTCTTGGCAAGACTAATTTGGTAACTTCCCTGAGCTTATAAACAGTAACACAATCCCACCGTGCCTGCCAACAAGCACGAACAGCAAACATGAGAGGAGTACGCAGATCAGAAGCAGGCAGAGGGTAAGTTACATTAGAAGGTCTCAAAGCTGCAGCTTTTGCCAAAGCATCCACCCTTTCATTACCTTTGACACCAACATGTGCAGGGACCCAACAAAAATCCACTCTTTTCCCTCGACGATGAATGAGAAACAGGCACTCTAAAATCGCTAAAACTATAGGATGGGAAGAATTAAAAGATTCCAGAGCCATGAGAGTCCCTTGAGAATCACTAAAAATAGTAAAATGAGCGTTGCGGTGAGCAAACACTAATTTCAGAGCTAAAATGATAGCATACAATTCCGCAGTAAAAACCGAGGCAGCTAAAGGAAGACTACCTCCACGGCTGAAGTCAGGAAACACAACACCAAAACCAACACCGGAGGCAGATTTAGAGCCATCAGTATACACAGGCACAGAACTATTATGACTAGAAGAATGTTCCAAAAACAAATTAAGAAGAGACTGAGGAGTGACCGAATCCTTTGAGCCTGTAAAAAACTGCAGAATAATGGTTCAGGCAGGACCCAGAAGGCAATCATTGAAATTTGCACGGGACTCACAGGAACCGTCGACAGATTAAGCTCCTTCATAACTTCACAAACTCTATAGCCAAAAGGACGAGGCATTCGAGGATGCTGATCATAATATGAAGAAAAAGATTGACCTGAGACACGGGTACAAACAAGAGAGTCTGGAAGGCGCCGAATCCGAAACCAACAACGTACAACCACAGATTGACGCAGTAAATCTAAAGGAGGTACACCAGCCTCCACCAGCAAGCTGGGAATCGGAGACAACCGAAAAGCTCCAGTTGCAAGACGGAGACCAGCATGATGAGCAGCATCTAGAGTCTTAAGTCTGGAGTCCTTGGCAGAGGAGTAGACCTCACAGCCATACGACAGTTTGGATGTGACAAATGCCTGAAACAAATGCAGGAGTGTTCTCCGATCAGCACCCCAAGAGGTGTGTGACAGAACCCTTAACAGATTCAAAGCCTTCATACACGATGCCTTCAGAATTGTCAAGTGCGGAACCCAAGTCAAACGGCAATCAAACGTGAGACCCAAGTACTTTGTCTCTGCCACACAACCGAGTCTCCTGCCACAGAGCATTAGATCAGGGTCTGGGTGAACTCCACGAATCCTGCAAAAGTGCATA
Organism: Paralithodes platypus; assembly: GCA_032716605.1. Taxonomy (NCBI): domain Eukaryota; kingdom Metazoa; phylum Arthropoda; class Malacostraca; order Decapoda; family Lithodidae; genus Paralithodes; species Paralithodes platypus. Next base: position 18,698,103 of record CM064542.1, on the reverse strand, counting down.
GCCACAGTCTTTGATGGGGAAAACCGAAAGCCCTTGGAATCAGCCCATGCAGAAATCCTGTCCAACGCAAGTTGCATACGTCTCTCAATAGCAGACATGCGGGAACCAGACAACCAAGTCATCCACATATAGGGACGAGGATGGCCGTCCTCGTCACGGTGGCCGAGCGCGCTTAGTACTCTGTATTGGGAGTGCTAGCCCTGGTGTCGGGGGTTCGATTCCACGCGCCGGCAGGGGAGGTTCTCTCAAAAACTTTCCCTGGCCGTGAAGGCAAGGTCTGGAAGGACCGTCTCGGGGGACCCACAAAGTCTCCTGCCCACTTCCTACTCCCTCGGGGGTATGTAGGCGCTCTCGTTAGCAGCCAGGATCAGTCTGTTGATCACTTAGGTTAAGATATAGGTTAAGTCTGTGTATTTTCAGCCCCATTGGCTGCCGGCTTGAAATAAACCGATTATTATTATTATTATTATTATTATACCCCAGCAGGCACAGCGTCTAGAATGCTATTGACGGCCGCCTCAAACAAAAATGCACTTAAGACACAACCCTGAGCGACACCTTCCTCCTGGCACAGTGGTACAGAGAGGGAAGAACGCACACGGACCCGAAACACACGATCAGTCAAGAAGTCTCTAAGCAACACCGGTAGGCGACCACGTAATCCAAAAGCATGAAGTTGCCGTAGAATTCCATGTCGCCAGACTGTGTCATAAGCCTTCTCGAGGTAAACAAACACAGCCACAAGATGTTGCTTAGAGGCTAAGCTTCACAGATTGAGGATTCAAGTCGGATAAGGTTGTCAGAAGTACACCGTAGTTTGTGGAAGCCACTCTGAGAAGGGGAGAGATGGCCACCCCTCTCCAGACACCACTCAAGTCTGACATTGATAATTTTTTCAAACAATTTGCATACACACGATGTGGTGGAGTAGTCTTGCCACTGGCCTGGTAATCCAAAGGTCCCGGGTTCAAATCCCGATGTATCAATCGGAAGATATTATTGGGATGGAATTTGTGCTGTACCTAGTATCAGTGCATTACCACAAGCCCACCGAAACATCAATAAAATACCCTCATTGTTCCCTGATTAAATAGCACTGTATGAATATTCCCATTTTCAAAATATGCTATAGGGGTGCAATGCCTGGTGAGTTATCTGCTCAACAGATGGCGTTGTGTGTGTGTAAGTGTGAGAGTCCGAGTGTAGGGGGTGAGACTGTGAAGCGCAGAAACGAGGTGGCTTCAGAGATGGGGTCGTTTCGGGCCAGGAGTGAGCACTGTGCCTCATGTGAAGGCAAGATGGCAGGTGCTCGTTGTGCTCTGCGTGCTTCACATGTCTCACTCCCTAGACTGGAACAAGACCTCACGGGCATCACTGTTCATTGTAAAGCGGTGAATGTTAAGGCTCTCAGCCTATGCCCGAGAGGAAGTAAGCTGGAATATAGAAAAAAAAAAAAAAAATAAAAAAATAAATAAATAAAATAAAATGGGCGGTAATTAGAAACATTGCTATGATCTTTTCCAGGCTTAGGAATAGGAAGAACCCTGCCCAACTTCCAGCTGGCAGGTAGAGTACCCTTACCCCAAATCCTATTAAACAAGTCTAATAAAAACACCAAGGAGGCATTCGGGAGATGACGAAGCATGGCATATGGGATGTCGTCAGGACCAGGAGCAGTGTCACCACACTCCGAGAGGGCCGCACGCAGCTCACGAATACTGAAGTCAACATTATAAGTTTCACCGCCATGAGACCGGAAATTAAGACCCTGTCTCCCTATGCTACGTTGGGCTCTTGCACAAGGTCTGGCATCATCCATCTGGGAGACCTTGCATAAATGTGTAGCTAGGGCAGAGGCTACTTCACCAGGTGCAGACACCAGATTACCTTGGATCCTCAACATTGGTGGAGAGGAGGGAGAAAACTTTCCAGATATCTTGCGTATTCTCTTCCACACCATAGGCAAAGGAGTTGAAGAAGTAATTGTAGAAACATAGGACCTCCACGAGCTTCGGCGAGCATCTTTCAGATCCCATCGATGCGAGCACGCAATTTGCAAAATTGAACTTTAAGAAAGAGAACCTCCCGGTTTGCATGGTATCGACGAGATGCAGCTTTATAAACCCCCCGAGCAAAAGAGCAGGCTGCAGTCCACCATTAGTCCAGTAAATCTAGCAATCATTTAACTGGACCTAGAACAAATTGCAATAGAAGGTTTTTTGGCTTTAACTTGTGTATTAGGTCCCTCTGATGAACATATAAAAAGTCTCCAACTTTTGGACACTGGGAAAGTGGTTAATTTGCATAAATTCAAGATGGCCGCCGTCCAAAGCTTCAATTTACAGATAACTTTTTTCTGGTTGCTCCTAGACCCTATAAATGTATTACAAACAACGTTTTTTGGCTTTAACTTGTTTATTAGGTCCCTCTGATGAACATATAAAAAGTCTCCAACTTTTGGACACCTGGAAAGTGGTTAATTTACAGCCGAAAAACCTTACAGACAGGCTGAACTGTCTCTTTCACAAGGGGTGACACAGGCACTTTGTGCTTGTATGGGTTTTTTTACCTGTTGTCCCTCTTTTTTATAAAAAAATTCAGAGCCAATTATGTAATTCATGATAGGAGTTCGTATTCACTTGGATCATCGGTGCTTGCATCAAAGTTGCTATTTTGACAGAGTCCTTTACATTGACCACATGCACTGGAACATTCAAGCTCATTCCGTTTGCAACTACAGCGTTGAGTGTCACAGTTGCCCTTACACTGACATCTGACCAATTTCAGTAGTGAATCAGGAGCCACTGGCGAATCCATCGTCTTCGGTTCAAGCTGTCCCTTCCGCAGACACCAGCCCCATTTCTCGGGGTCCACACAGTTCCCCATCCATTCCTGGACCTGACAATAAACTCGGAACGAGTGGTATTTGGCTGCATCGGTTGTTGGGGGAAGGCTGTGAACTTCAACGGTAGTTGAACTTTTTGCCACCTTGTTGCAAAACTTTGTCTTCGCAGTCCGTCAAGGGTGTCATTTCCTTTTCCCCCGTACAAATAAACCAAGGCCTTTTCACCAGCTGATGATATCGCGTCTTTACTTCCACTTTGGCAACAGAATGCCTCTATACATTTCAAGAAACCGTTGTCTTCCCTCACTTTCCTCAAGGCAGCCCCTTTACCAATACCATACAGTCGTGAGGTTGTGTCACATCCACAGAGTGCATGGACAACTGGCAGGACACGACAGATGCTTTCACCGAGAGCTTCTGCTACTGAGTTAATATGCCAACATTTCCCACCTTCCTTGCTCGACTTGAAGTACAAATCATTCATCCCTCGTTCCGCATAATGACACAACAGCACCAACAAGTCTGTGTCCTCACCTATCACATATGTCACGGTTTCCCTTGCATGCTCAATTCCCTTCTTCGCAATCATGACATCTGCATCTGCTGGCGCATTGACACAGTCAATTCCATTTGCCTTGAATGTTTCACACAATAAGTCAATGAAGTTTTGCTTATTGTCCGAGTTTGACAAGAAGTTTTCCTTTTTTGACCGAAGGGGCATGGTTGGAGTGAACATCACCTTTTGACCAAAGACTCCTTTTGATCGTCGATTGTGTGTCATGTCCTTGGTAGTAGGTCCTGATTTATAACCGTCGAATACAACCACCGGGTTGAGAAAGTTTTTGGAAACATGCTTCATGTACATGCTTGCAATGTCCTCAAATGTGTCACCCTTCTTCCATGGAATCCTTTGCAATAAGGAACCACCATCCAGAACATGGGTCACAGTCCTTTCTTCCTCAAATGATTCCAATGACGACTTGGGAACAACAGTAGCTATCTCATCTCCTAGCTGTGGTTTATTGGCTTCCCTGAGCCTCCCCCACTTATCGAACAGAGCAGTAGGGTAGCTAGACAACTCATACGCAAAGACCTCTTCAACACCTAAGTCCCTGTTATTAGCAAAGATGAGGAGCCTCTGGAAAAGGAGCTGTGGGTCGATTGGTACTTTTTCAGCACTGATTGTAACCTTTGCACCCAACGACTCAACTTGATCTTTCTTCCTAAATGAAAAGTCAAAAGCATTGCTACCTTCCATCTTCTGCACAATGTTCATACCAACCTCATACAGTAAATGAGGATTGGCCGAGGCTGGTCCTGTCACACCGTTGGCAATATTCCTGAGTTCATTTGATTCTTGAAATGGATCATAATCCTTGAAGAATGCGAGAACCTTCTCTGTGTCCTTCCTATCTCGTTCACGCCTTGCTTCAGTCATTTCTTTGTGCTGCTCAGAGGTGTGGAAATGCTTCCCTGTCAGTTCTTGCATAACTTCACTCACCTCAGCGCAGGCTGGCATAGCAAGTAACCAGCGCAGGCGTTGCGTTTCCTCCATGCCCCTACCACGTGTCAATCCACCATTCGTTTTCAAAGAGCGCATCAAAACCTGCTCTATAACCAAGTCGCTTGGCAGTCCTGCCCACAGCCGATCACTTCGGCGGATCACAAATAGACCGGAGTTCAATTGACAGAACATGTCTGGGTTGAGCTGCTCAAGTTCAATCATGTCTTGAATGTACACATGGGCTGACTTGGCATAATTGTTATGACCACACGCTGCAAAGTACGGCAACATCTTCTGGAGTGTTCCGAGGTACAGTAGGAAATCGCCCATTCTCAGTGCCCTCAGGAAGCGACGCAGCAGGTCAATCATGTCCATGTATTGAATCCATAGCTTTCCCATCTTATGCTCTGCTAAGGAGCTCTTCTCAGCTTTAAGTTTTTCAGAAATTCTGTTGAAAAAGTCTTTACTGCAGACTTCATCCGGTGAAACGTCTTCACGCAACAGCTTATCCAAAAGATCTGCAGCCTCCTGGAAGTCCTTGCATGCGTCACTTTCCTCATCTACCATTGAGAGGTTGACACCGTATGCCCTGCCTAACACAATCGAACTCAAGGCTGTGTCAACCAAGAAGTGGCCTCTGATTGCTCGTGCATAGGCTTTCCCACTCAGCATTTGGGTCACAGCATTTTCAGCGTATATAAGTTCCAAACCTCCTTAAGCCCAGATGCTTCCATAACATGGCCCATGCATCCCAAAAAGCTCATCACAGAGTGAAAGCCACCAAGGTTCAAAACAATGGGTTTCAGTTCGCTTCCTTCCTTCTCATGAACAATGATCGTCTTCGCTTTCCAATAAAGCGGTTGGTCGAATGTCAGCATTGGCGTCGTTCCCTGGCGATGGCTTTCCGCAGCAACGAAGTGAAGTGTTGAGTAAATACAACTCATGTCCGTAGGGTCCATGTCAATCATGGGCAAGAAATGGACGGATGATTTCCCTGGGTGTGGTCCATGGCACACACTCTGCATTAAGCCGGACCAGCCTGGTCGTTTTGGTCGAAGCAACCATGACGTTTTCCACAGTATGTCCAGATTTTCAAGCTTGTCAGATGCTGAAATGGGGTCAAGCTTTCTAAATTCGAGAGGCCCACCCTTCTTGCGAACACTGCGGTAGTATTTGATTTCAATTTGAGCTGCCGTGAAGTTGTTTTCAGGTGACTGCAATCTTGGTATTGATGTTGTGTCTCTTACTTCAGGGGTGACAGCAACAATTATACCCATACCATGGTATGTTCCTCGCCCATCAAGCGTACGCAAGTTGTGATCAACATTGTCTGCAACGAACTGTCCAAACCTGCCTGCAGTGGATATGTTGGTGCCCCTGAAATTGGCAGCACACTTCGAAAACCTCAAAACTTCTGCGTAAGGCAGACAGAAGCCGTGGCTGTGTAAACTGTCCACAAGAAAGCGGAAACCAAAGTGCTGGTGCATTTGAACCGCCAATCCATACTGAATGGGTGCTACAATGGCCCTTGGTCTGGTAAGTTGCACGATACTTTGTCCAATTGATGCAACTTCAAGATCACATGACTTGCCACTGAACGTCTCTTGCAGCAATATACGAAGGGACTGCGGAACGTACGCCACATTCTTTTCCAGCGACCGGAGTTCAGAAGGATCTGGATAGAAATCTCTACAAGTATCAATGTTCTTTATATCTGCTTTGATCAACCGTGCCGCAGCCCTGACTATCTTTCTTTGTTCTGCTTCCTCATCATCAGTCTGTGGTGAGTCTTTGAATTGTTGCAAAATCTTTGCAGCACTTTCTTTGACAGTTACAACATCGCTGCGTCCATGCACGTTACTAATAACCAGTTCATCCCCAAAATATGAAATAAGTTTCTGTTTCATGTATTTTACACTATACGCTTCAACATCAGGGCACAACTGGGACATTCTATCAACGAGATCAACCACTGTAGTCTGTTCATCATCATTGCCACTGACTAGGTCCTCGATTGCGAGTAGAAATGCTTCCTCTCGTGAGGCATCTACTTTGAGACCCTTGCGAGGAGGTTCACTGTCTGCGGAATCACGATATTTGGAGGGGATCTGCCTATGTGTCTGGAAATTTGAGCTGCACTGCTTGTGATATATTGCGTCAGCTGCTGGAAGATCGCGTGCAAAGTTAATTCGGCCTCTAACAGTGTCAGCCCACTCATCAGCCCTGGCATCACATGCAGAAAGTATTGTCCTTTGAAAGTTGAAGGTGCATACTGGATACACTTCTTCTGAATCATGCTTTGTGTCCAAATAGATTTTTGTACCACAAAAAAAGCAGTTCTCTGTAAAACAAAAGTCTGGTGTCTGAGAACGAAGAGCAGGTTTTTCAGGACGTTTCTTCTGCTTCCCAGGAATTCTATTTGGCTTCGTATTGACATGCTTCTTTCGGCAATCAATGTGCACCGTTTGGCCCTCGGACACGGTAATTGATGGCGTTCCACGTTCAGTACTGGCCTTGTTGATAGTATCTGCTCCCTTCGCCCTCAGCTTGACTGTTTCTCCTTCGTCTAACGTGTTTGAGCAAATGCCGCAGGGATTATGCACCACCTCTTCTTCCATGGCTTCGGTAGATGTCGCACCAATCTGTTGAAACAAGAAACAAGATGATGGGATTAGTATAGGCCTAGGCAAAATGTAATAGACAATAATGTGCAGTAAAGGTAGGGCTTGACCTAGAACAAATTGCAATAGAAGGTTTTTTGGCTGTAAGGTTTTTTGGCTGTAAATTAACCACTTTCCAGGTGTCCAAAAGTTGGAGACTTTTTATATGTTCATCAGAGGGACCTAATAAACAAGTTAAAGCCAAAAAACGTTGTTTGTAATACATTTATAGGGTCTAGGAGCAACCAGAAAAAAGTTATCTGTAAATTGAAGCTTTGGACGGCGGCCATCTTGAATTTATGCAAATTAACCACTTTCCCGGTGTCCAAAAGTTGGAGACTTTTTATATGTTCATCAGAGGGACCTAATAAACAAGTTAAAGCCAAAAAACCTTCTATTGCAATTTGTTCTATGTCCAGCCCTACTTTGACTGGTCTAAATGGCACAGGTCTCTGGGAATATACACCCGAAGACCGTGGAATGGAACGAAGCCCCGCTTTAATCATAGTCGTAGTAAAATAATGTTGTGCATCATCAATAGCTAGGAAATCATGTACAGTCAAATCAAACTCACAGAGTTGTTAAAAAAGAGCCCAGTCAGCCCTACCCAGACACCAGCGAGGCAAACGAGTAGTTGGAGTAAAGTGAGAGGACTGCACCAACACTGGATAATGGTCACTACCATGCAGATCATCCAAAACATCCCAGGAAAAATGAAGCGCACAGTCAGGAGAAGTAATGGTGAGGTCAAGAACAGAAAATGTGCCAGTCTGAACGTGGAAATGGGTTGGTCTCCCATCATTCAAGACAACCAAAGCCAGATCACCAACCAAAGAGGCCAGAAGCTCACCCCAAGGATTGTAAACTGAATCGCCCCATATCGGATGGCGACCATTAAGATCGCCAAGTAAAATATAAGGAGTCTGAAATTGTCGGAAAAGAGTCTCTAAATCAGATCGCAATATTGGGACTGATGGTGGGAGGTACAGGCAACAGATGGTAAAATACCGTTCAAGGTGCATCTGTACTACTACAACCTGAAGGGGAGACTGTACAGCAAAGGAGGTGAATGGAACATCGGAACGACATAAAATGGCACACCCACCGCTATGATCACCAGCCAGGGGAGGAGCGGAATGGAAGACTGAATAACCCTTAGGTGAAGGCAACGGTCGAAGCCCCACCATTGTCTCCTGAAGACAGACACACAATGGATTCAGATCTGAGAGAAGTAATTGTAATTCTTCCCAGTTTGCCAATACACCACGACAATTCCATTGAAGACAAATTGTTGTAGCCATAAGGTGTTTAATTAAAAATTAAAAATATAAAAGATTTAAAGCACAAATACCTATGTAGGACTTTCGCTGGGAAGGGTTTTAAAGCCCTTCTTCCCAGGGGGGGGGGGGGGGGGGGATCGGTCTAACCAATCGAGAGGATGATGATGATAATCTAGCGTCACGACGCTTGGAGAAATCTCTATCCACAGTCACATCCGCCCTAGCAGCAGGATGCAGCCGAGGCACATAGACCCTCCTTTGAGACACACCTGCCTTGACCGCAGTTCTCAATGAGTGATCAGGTGCCACGACAGGGTCACCCGGACCATGAACATCCCTAATCAAATCAACCGGAGGCTGGTTGCAGGAGACTGGGTCAGAGCGAACCGGTGAGCAAGCCAAGTGTGCGTCCGAAGACGCATCCCCCGTCACAATGGAGCTAGGTGCAGGAACTGGAACCCCAGAAAGGCTGTCCTTAGCAGCCACCATCGTTGATGCCAAATCATCTCGAGACCCCGAGGGAGGGGCACTCCCAGAGCCCCCGTGAGGCACGCTTGTTTGAACCTTAGAAGGAGGGGTCTCCTAAAAAGATTCCACACTCCTTGCCTGCTTGAGGTTGGCAATCTGAACCTCCATCTCTACGCCAGTACTTGCTGATTTGGAATTACGACCTGCCTCAGAACTTGTCACAGAAGGAGGTCATACAATGACAGAGGGACCATCAGCCTCGGGTACAGGTAGCGAGGGAGGTTCCACAGGATTCTCAGACTTCCCACGAGGAGGACCAGGAGGATGCTTGGCAACGGAGGAGACTCGCGAAGGAAGACCCGTTCGTGGAGCCGAAGACTTGTGATGGCTCACATTAGGAACATTATGCATAGGTGCAGCAGGCTTGGACTTTGTGAAGAGAGATGCAAACGAAACACCAGGTCGAACAAACATAGATGACTCGATATTTAGCTTCAGCAAAGCTCAGCTTCTCTTTCGCACGTAGAGACCTCCTGTTCAAATCTGTATCGATCACAAGACTTGGATGAAGCAGTGTGTCCACCACCACAATTCACACAGGATACCGGACCCGGGCAGTCGATACCCTCATGTACCGAACCCCCACAGGAGACGCACACAGACGGCAGTCCCTGGGCAAGTCGTTGGCAGGAACGCCCGATATGGCCAAAGCGCTGGCAATGGAAACAACGTCGTGGTTGCGGAACATAAGGCTTAACCCTGTAACGGTACCAGGCAGCCACCAGAAAGTCAGGAAGGATTAAGAGGTCGAAAGTGAGGATTAGGGTCGGTGTGGGGACAAGCTCACAATCAACCTTCTTTTTAATACGTTCAATTTTGATAAAGTTTTGTGAAGCAAATTCTTCTTGGAGACGCACCTCATCATACATTACCAGTTCTTTTGCATAAATAACACCACGAGAGTGATTGAGGGTGCCATGTGGCGAACATCCAACTGGCTGGCCCGCAAGGGATGTCAAGGCCAGAAGGCGAGCACTCTGCTCCCCATCTTCTACCTCAACTAGTAGGCTACCATCCGCTTGCAGAACCATCTTCGGAGAAGGGCCACAGGCTTGAACTAAACCTCTGCGAGTGTTAAAAATGTCTTGTCGTCGCAGACCTAATCCCTCGGGGGCACGAACAACCACAAACTTAGTAAAGGGAACTTGTGAACATGGTTCTGGAAGGAACCCAACAGGCCTCGGAGGACGACGGGACCTACTTGACGGAGGCCGTTGTGTCCCGCCTGCCTGGAAGGGCTGCATTGTCACCACAAGAGAAGGGGAAGGATCAGGAGGGGAAACCGAAAGATCGCCAGAGACGTCAACAGTTGAAGGTAGGTTAGAAGTCATAAAACGATTTTTAAAATTCACTGCAGCCGGTCCCATACCCACCACAGAGCCACATTTAGAGGATAAGATAAAATTGTCCCAGGGATCCAGCCAGAGCATACGCCAGGGAAGAATGGTGTCATGAAGGTGCCTCCGTCCGTCGAGTTCGGCACAACACCTAGCTCCCTGGCTTGGCGTAAAGGGGCCACAGATGCGACCCCAGTTCAACGGGAATGAGTAGTAGCCACCTACAAACTCCCTCCAACAAAAACCGAAGAATAGCCAAATCAGAATTCCAAAGTATGCCAAGTCATCAACAGGAAAACAGGGCTGAGAGGTACGACAGCACCGGAAGGCCCCACTCTTACCATTGATGAAGGGGGAGCACTTGGTCCACGAGACCGATGAAACTCGAACCCTAGAAAGATAGGGTCGCTACCTAAATAGGTGAGATCACCGGCCACGCTTCAAGACCAGCCACCGCTCGCTAGGTGGCTCCCCATTGGCGGGGAGTTATAAGAGATATAAAAGTTTCTACCATATGTCACTATTCTGTAATTCACTACCATTCTCTCATATGTTATTTGTGTATTTCTATTTAATATTCCCTAATATCAATAAGTCCTTTTCCTTTATCCGTATAATGTATTCTGCTTCATATAAGGTTCATCCTTGGAACATGGCGACCACCTAAATTACATAAATGTGTTAATAGTTCTACTCAGTCTTTCTTATACCTATCCTACGATTACCTTACCTCAGAGAACCTAATATGTTTACAATAGGACAACTCGGCTAAATTATATGAGGTAAGGGGTTATGGGCCGTTTTTCTGGTCCCCATTCTTTCTCATTAGTTTTCTGATTATAGGACCTTTCGCACCATTTATTTGTCCATATTAAGACTGTTTGTGTTGTTTAGGTGTCAATTTTTTCCTGGCGAGCGATACAGAGCTTATAATTTAAGAGGAACAGACCTTTGGCCGGGACATTTTTCTATCGAATAATGTACAAATTTATCTTGAGGGAGTGTTTTTTACGCTTGATGGAGGTCTAGGAAGGAAACTAATCTATCTATCTATTGCCTGACGCCGTAATCCCTGAAGGGGTGGCCACGAACGAACCGCCCCCATGCACATCTGTCCCCAGTCAGTTGACGCACCTCTTCCCAACCAGCACCGCCTTCATCCATATACTTCTTCACTCCATCCCTCTACCTCTCCATCTCTGTCCTTCCACCTCGCTCTCGTACACCCTGTTAGTCATTCTCTCGCTTCCCATACGTTCCATAATTATGGCCGAACCATCTCAAGGTGTACCTTTTCACACTTTCCAGCATATCTACCTCCACACCACACCTCCTTCTTATTTCCTCATTCGTCTGTCTATCTCTCCATGTAACTTTGCACACACTTTTCAAGTAGCTCATTTCCACCTCTCTCACTCTTGGTATGAGTCTCTTCTCAAACATCCATGCTTCGCTTCCGTCAGTCAGTGTCGGGATTACCACACTGTCATGCAAGGACTTCTTCACTTCCATACTGACCACCCTATTTCTTGTTACTGCTTTCAGCGTTCCTACAACCCTCTTCCCCTGTTGTACCCTCTCCTGCACTTCTTCATCCATCGTCCCATCTTTACTCAACATACTGCCCAGTTACTTAAATGAGCTGACAATCTCCATAGCCTGACCGTTCAACTTCACTTCACACTCTGTGACTTCACCCCTTTTGAAGACCATAACCTCGCTCTTCCTCGCATTTACCTTCAGATTCCGTTTTTCACACACTGTTCCAAACATATTTACCAGACCCTGCAACTCCCATTCTAATGCAATTATAAAGAGATACATAAATGAGCAAATAATAGTGAACCATCGGGGCAAAGTATATGCTAGGCTGTTGTTCCCCAGGCTGTCTGACCGAGCAGTCCCAAGGTCCCAAGTAAGGCCAAGGCCATAACCGAGCACCCTACAGAACCCTCCCTGCTTAATACTGAGAAAGCCCAGGTAACCAAAGCCTCTCCCAGGCAAGGATCTGAGGAGGACGTGGAAACGCCCTGGACACCAAAGCTCCACCCAAGGCCCTCAACAATTATGAAGGGAAAGTTCAGGGGCAAAGGAAAAATGTAACGCTTTGGCTCCCAGTCTGCCAACCTCGAGGTTGGCAGTAGTGAAGTCAATCCACAGAAAAGATGCCGTCACATAAGATCTCGAAAGTATATAAGTAAAAGGAACAATTGAATTTATTGATAGAAATCTTGGCACCGCAACAACAAGGTCATATAGCGCCGAACAAGCTAACATATTTGCAGAAACTAAAACCGTAAAACAACATGTGCAAAATTAGATATCAAGAGTAAAATCGATGCAATCATAAAAACTGAAAGAGGCCAGCCTTTTTTCAAAAATAAAAACACATCGTCTCCAGTGGAACCAGCCTCCCCTCCAAGCACCGAAGAGAGACAGTAAGTACCATCTGTCTTCCGGTGCCGAAGAAGCAACCTCCGACGTAATTCAACCAAACTGGGACACTCAACCAGCAAGTGCCTTACAGTAAGTGGAACTAGACAGTCAGCGTAGAATGGCGGTACACCTCTACACATAAGGAAACAGTGTGTGAGCCTGGTATGTCCAATGCAGAGGCGAGCCGAAGCAGTTTCCAATTTGCGAGGAATGGTAGGGCAAGTTCTTGGCGAGACTAATTTGGTAACTTCCCTGAGCTTATTAATAGTAACACAATCCCACCGTGCCTGCCAACAAGCACGAACAGCAAACATGAGAGGAGTATGCAGATATGAAGCAGGCAGAGGGTAATTTACGTTTGAAGGTCTCAAAGCTGCAGCTTTCGCCATAGCATCCAACCTTTCATTACCTTTGACACCAACATGCGCAGGGACCCAACAAAAATCCACTCTTTTCCCTCGACGATGAATGAGAAAATAATAGCCACTCAAAAATCGCTAAAAGTATAGGATGGGAAGAATTAAAAGATTCCAGAGCCATGAGAGCTCCTTGAGAATCACTAAAAATAGTAAAATTATTGTTGCGGTGAGCAAATACTAATTTCAGAGCTAAAATAATAGCAGACAATTCCGCAGTAAAAACCGAGGCAGCTAAAGGAAGACTACCTCCACGGCTGAAGTCAGGAAACACAACACCAAAACCAACACCGGAGGCAGATTTAGAGCCATCAGTATACACAGGCACAGAACTATTATGACTAGAAGAATGTTCCAAAAACAAATTAAGAAGAGACTGAGGAGTGACCGAATCCTTTGAGCCAGTAAAAAACCTGCAGAATGATGGTTCAGGGGGCAATCCTTGAAATTTGCACGGGACTCACAGGAACCGTCGACAGATTAAGCTCCTTCATAACTTCACGAACTCTATAGCCAATAGGATGAGGCATTTGAGGATGTTGACCATAATATGAAAACAAAGATTGACCCGAAACACGGGTACAAACAAGAGAATCTGGAAGGCGCCGAATCCGAAACCAACATCGTACAACCACAGATTGACGCAGTAATTCTAAAGGAGGTATACCAGCCTCCACCAGCAAGCTGGGAATTGGAGACGACCGAAAAGCTCCAGTTGCAAGACGGAGTCCAGCATGATGAACAGCATCTAGAGTCTAAAGTCTGGAGTCCGTGGCAGAGGAGTAGCCCTCACAGCCATACGACAGCTTGGATGTGACAAATGCCTGAAACAAATGCAGGAGTGTTCTGCAATCAGCACCCCAAGAGGTGTGTGACAGAATCCTTAACAGATTCAAAGCCTTCATACACGATGCCTTCAGAATTGTCAAGTGCGGAACCCAAGTCAAACGGCAATCAAACGTGAGACCCAAGTACTTTGTCTCTGCCACACAACCGAGTCTCCTGCCACAGAGCATTAGATCAGGTTCTGGGTGAACCCCTCGAATCCTGCAGAAGTACATAGCCACAGTCTTTGATGGGGAAAACCGAAAGCCCTTGGAATCAGCCCATGCAGAAATCCTGTCCAACGCAAGTTGCATACGTCTTTCAATAGCAGACATGCAGGAACCAGAAAACCAGATAGCCAAGTCATCCACATATAGGGACGAGGATACCCCAGCAGGCACAGCGTCTAAAATGCTATTGACGGCCGCCACAAACAAAAATGCACTAAAGACACAACCCTGAGCGACACCTTCCTCCTGGCACAGTGGCGCAGAGAGGGAAGAACCCACACGGACCCGAAACACACGATCAGTCAAGAAGTTTCTAAGCAACACCGGTAGGCGACCACGTAATCCAAAAGCATGATGTTGCCATAGAATTCCATGTTGCCAGGCTGTGTCATAAGCCTTCGTGAGGTCAAAAAACACAGCCACAAGATGTTGCTTAGAGGCAAAAGCTTCACAGATTGAGGATTCAAGTCGGATAAGGTTTTCAGAAGTACACCGTAGTTTGCGGAAGCCACTCTGAGAAGGGGAGAGATGGCCGCCCCTCTCCAGACACCACTCAAGTCTGACATTGATAATTTTTCACGAATACTGAAGTCAACATTATAAGTTTCACCGCCATGAGACCGGAAATTAAGACCCTGTCTCTCTAGGCTACGTCGGGCTCTTGCACAAGGTCTGGCATCATCCCTCTGGGAGACCTTGCAAAAATGAGTAGCTAGGGCAGAGGCTACTTCACAAGGTGCAGACACCAGATTACCTTGGATCCTCAATACTGGTGGAGAGGAGGGAGAAAACGTTCCAGATATCTTGCGTATTCTCTTCCACACCATAGGCAAAGGAGTTGAAGAAGTAATCGTAGAAACATAGGACCTCCACAAGCTTCGGCGAGCATCTTTCAGAACCCATCGATAATGAGCACGCATTTTGCGAAATTGAACTTTAAGAAAGAGAACCTCCCGGTTTGCATGGTATCGACGAGATGTAGCTTTATAAACCCCCCGACCAAAAGAGCAGGCTGCAGTCCACCACGGCACAGGTCTCCTGGAATATACACCCGAAGACCGTGGAATGGAACGAAGCCCCGCTTTAATCATAGTCGTAGTAAAATATGTTGTCCATCATCAATAGCTTGGAAATCATGTACAGTCAAATCAAACTCACAGAGTTGTTCAAAAAGAGTCCAGTCAGCCCTACCCAGACACCAGCGAGGCAAACGGGTAGTTGGAGTAAAGTGAGATGACTCGACCAACACTGGATAATGGTCACTACCATGCAGATCATCCAAACCGTCCCAGGAAAAATCAAGCGCACAGTCAGGAGACGTAATGGTGAGGTCAAGAACAGAAAAAGTGCTAGTCTGAACGTGGAAATGGGTTAGTCTCCCATCGTTCAAGACAACCAAAGCCAGATCACCAACCAAAGAGGCCAGAAGCTCACCCCGAGGATTGTAAACTGAATCACCCCATATCGGATGGCGACCATTAAGATCGCCAAGTAAAATAAAAGGAGTCTGAAGTTGTCGGATAAGAGTCTCTAAATCAGATCGCAATATTGGGACTGATGGTGGGAGGTACAGGCAACAGATGGTAAAATACCGTTCAAGGTGCATCTGTACTGCTACAACCTGAAGGGGAGACTGTACAGCAAAGGAGGTGAATGGGACATCGGAACGACATAAAATGGCACACCCTCCGCTATGATCACCAGCCAGGGGAGGAGCGGAATGGAAGACTGAATAACCCTTATGTGAAGGCAACGGTCGAAGCCCCACCATTGTCTCCTGAAGACAGACACACAATGGATTCAGATCTGAGAGAAGTAATTGTAATTCTTCCCAGTTTGCCAATAGACCACAACAATTCCATTGAAGACAAATTGTTATAGCCATAAGGTGTTACTAATTAAATATTAAAAATATAAAAGATTTAAAGCACAAATACCTATGTAGGACTTTCGCTGGGAAGGGTTTTAAAGCCCTTCTTCCCAGGGGGGGGACCGGTCTAACCAATCGAGAGGATGATGATGATGATCTAGCGTCACGACGCTTGGAGAAATCTCTATCCACAGTCACACCCGCCCTAGCAGCAGGACGCGGCCGAGGCACATAGACCCTCCTTTGAGACACACCAGCCTTGACCGCAGTTTTCAACGAGTGATCAGATGCCACGACAGGGTCACCCGGACCATGAACGTCCCCAATCAAATCATCTGGAGTCTGGTTGCAGGAGGCTGGGTCAGAGGGAGCCGGTGAGCAAGCCGAGTGTGCATCCGAAGACGCATCCCCTGTCACAATTGAGCTAGGTGCAGGAACTGGAACCCCAGAAAGGCTGTCCTTAGCAGCCACCATCGTTGATGCCAAATCATCTCGAGACCCCGAGGGAGGGGCACTCCCAGAACCCTCGTGAGGCACGCTTGTTTGAACCTTAGAAGGAGGGGTTTCCTCCAAAGATTCCACACTCCTTGCCCGCTTGAGGTTGGCAATCTCAACCTCCATCTCTACGCCAGTACTTGCTGATTTGGAATTAAGACCTGCCACAGAGCTTGTCACAGAAGGAGGTCGCACTATGACAGAGGGACCATCAGCCTCGGGTACAGGTAGCGAGGGAGGTTCCACAGGATTCTCAGACTTCCCACGAGGAGGACCAGGAGGATGCTTGGCAACGGAGGAGACTCGCGAAGGAAGGCCCGTTCGTGGAGCCGAAGACTTGTGATGGCTCACATTAGGAACATTATGCATAGGTGCAGCAGGCTTGGACTTTGTGAAGAGAGATGCAAACGAAACACCAGGTCGAACAAACATAGATGACACACGATCTTTAGCTTCAGCAAAGCTCAGCTTCTCTTTCGCACATAGAGACAATACCTCCTGTTCAAATCTGTATCGATCACAAGACTTGGATGAAGCAGTGTGTCCACCACCACAATTCACACAGGATACCGGACCCGGGCAGTCCATACCCTCATGTACCGAACCCCCACAGGAGACGCACACAGACGGCAGTCCCTGGGCAAGTCGTCGGCAGGAACGCCCGATATGGCCAAAGCGCTGGCAATGGAAACAACGTTGTGGTTGCGGAACATAAGGCTTAACCCTGTAACGGTACCAGGCAACCACCAGAAAGTTAGGAAGGATTAAGAGGTCGAATGTGAGGGTTAGGGTCGGTGTGGGGACAAGCTCACCATCAACCTTCTTTTTAATACGTTCAATTTTGATAACGTTTTGTGAAGCAAATTCTTCTTGGAGACGCACCTCATCATACATTACCAGTTCTTTTGCATAAATAACACCACGAGAGTGATTGAGGATGCCATGTGGCGAACATCCAACCGGCTGGCCCACAAGGGATGTCAAGGCCAGAAGGCGAGCACTCTGCTCCCCATCTTCTACCTCAACTAGTAGGCTACCATCCACTTGCGGAACCATCTTCGGAGAAGGGCCACAGGCTTGAACTAAACCTCTGCGACCTACTTGACGGAGGCCGTTGTGTCCCGCCTGCCTGGAAGGGCTGCATTGTCACCACAAGAGAAGGGGAAGGATCAGGAGGGGAAACCGGAAGATCGCCAGAGACGTCAACAGTTGAAGGTAGAATGAAGTCATAAAACGAAATTTAAAATTCACTGCAGCCGGTCCCATACCCACCACAGAGCCACATTTAGAGGACAAGATCAAATTGTCCCAGGGATCCAGCCAGAGCATACGCCAGGGAAGAAAGGTGTCATGAAGGTGCCTCCGTCCGTCGAGTTCGGCACAAGACCTAGCTCCCTGGCTTGGCGTAAAGGGGCCACAGATGCGACCCCAGTTCAACGGGAATGAGTAGTAGCCACCTACAAACTCCCTCCAACAAAAACCGAAGAATAGCCAAATCAGAATTCCAAAGTATGCCAAGTCATCAAGGAAAACAGGGCTGAGAGGTACGACACCACCGGAAGGCCCCACTCTTACCAGTGATGAAGGGGGAGCACTTGGTCCACGAGACCGATGAAACTCGAACCCTAGAAAGATAGGGTCGCTACCTAAATAGGTGAGATCACCGGCCACGCTTCAAGCCCCTCCACCGCTCGCAAGGTGGCTCCCCATCGGCGGGGAGTTATAAGAGATATATAAGATTCTACCATATGTCACTATTCTGTAATTCACTACCATTCTCTCATATATTATTTGTGTATTTCTATTTAATATTCCCTAATATCAATATATCTTTTTCCTTTATCCGTATAATGTATTTTGCTTCATATAAGGTTCATCCTTAGAATGTGGCGACCACCTAAATTACATAAATGTGTTAATAGTTCTACTCAGTCTTTCTTAAACTTATCCTACGATTACCTTCCCTCAGAGAACCTAATATGTTTACAATAGGACAACTCGGCTAAATTATATGAGGTAAGGGGAGATGGGCCGTTTTTCTGGTCCCCATTCTTTCTCATTAGTATTCTGATTATAGGACCTTTCGCACCATTTATTTGTCCATATTAAGACTGTTTGTGTTATTTAGGTGTCAATTTTTTCCTGGCGAGCGATACAGAGCTTTTAATTTAAGAGGAACTGACCTTCGGCCGGGACATTTATCTATCGAATAATGTACAAATTTATCTTGAGGGAGTGTTTTTACACTTGATGGAGGTCTAGGAAGGAAACTAATCTATCTATCTATTGCCTGACGCCGTAATCCCTGAAGGGGTGGCCACGAACGAACCACCCCCATGCACATCTGTCCCCAGTCAGTTGACGCACCTCTTCCCAACCACCACCGCCTTCATCCATATACTTCTTCACTCCATCCCTCTACCTCTCTTTTGATCTACCTCTCCATCTCTGTCCTTCCACCTCGCTCTCGTACACCCTATTAGTCATTCTCTCGCTTCCCATACGTTCCATAATTATGGCCGAACCATCTCAAGGTGTACCTTTTCACACTTTCCAGCATATCTACCTCCACACCCCACCTCCTTCTTATTTCCTCATTCGTCTGTCTATCTCTCCATGTAACTTTGCACACACTTTTCAAGTAGCTCATTTCCACCTCTCTCACTCTTGGTATGAGTCTCTTCTCAAACATCCATGCTTCGCTTCCGTCAGTCAGTGTCGGGATTACCACACTGTCATGCAAGGACTTCTTCACTTCCATACTGACCACCCTATTTCTTGTTACTGCTTTCAGCGTTCCTACAACCCTCTTCCCCTGTTGTACCCTCTCCTGCACTTCTTCATCCATCGTCCCATCTTTACTCAACATACTGCCCAGTTACTTAAATGAGCTGACAATCTCCATAGCCTGACCGTTCAACTTCACTTCACACTCTGTGACTTCACCCCTTTTGAAGACCATACCCTCGCTCTTCCTCGCATTTACCTTCAGATTCCGTTTTTCACACACTGTTCCAAACATATTTACCAGACCCTGCAACTCCCATTCTAATGCAATTATAAAGAGATACATAAATGAGCAAATAATAGTGAACCATCGGGGCAAAGTATATGCTAGGTTGTTGTTCCCCAGGCTGTCTGACCGAGCAGTCCCAAGGTCCCAAGTAAGGCCAAGGCCATAACCGAGCACCCCTACAGAACCCTCCCTGCTTAATACTGAGAAAGCCCAGGTGACCAAAGCCTCTCCCAGGCAAGGATCTGAGGAGGACGTGGAAACGCCCTGGACACCAAAGCTCCACCCAAGGCCCTCAACAATTATGAAGGGAAAGTTCAGGGGCAAAGGAAAAATGTAACGCTTTGGCTCCCAGTCTGCCAACCTCGAGGTTGGCAGTAGTGAAGTCAATCCACAGAAAAGATGCCGTCACATAAGATCTCGGAAGTATATAAGTAAAAGGAACAATTGAATTTATTGATAGAAATCTTGGCACCGCAACAACAAGGTCATATAGCGCCGAACAAGCTAACATATTTGCAGAAAACTAAAACCGTAAAACAACATGTGCAAAATTAGATATCAAGAGTAAAATCGATGCAATCATAAAAACTGAAAGAGGCCAGCCTTTTTCAAAAATAAAAACACATCGTCTCCAGTGGAACCAGCCTCCCCTCCAATCACCGAAGAGAGACAGTAAGTACCATCTGTCTTCCGGTGCCGAAGAAGCAACCTCCGACGTAATTCAACCAAACTGGGACACTCAACCAGCAAGTGCCTTACAGTAAGGGGAACTAGACAGTCAGCGTAGAATGGCGGTACACCTCTACACATAAGGAAACAGTGTGTGAGCCTGGTATGTCCAATGCAGAGGCGAGCCGAAGCAGTTTCCAATTTGCGAGGAATGGTAGGGCAAGTTCTTGGCGAGACTAATTTGGTAACTTCCCTGAGCTTATTAATAGTAACACAATCCCACCGTGCCTGCCAACAAGCACGAACAGCAAACATGAGAGGAGTATGCAGATATGAAGCAGGCAGAGGGTAATTTACGTTTGAAGGTCTCAAAGCTGCAGCTTTCGCCATAGCATCCACCCTTTCATTACCTTTGACACCAACATGCGCAGGGACCCAACAAAAATCCACTCTTTTCCCTCGACGATGAATGAGAAAATAATAGCCACTCAAAAATCGCTAAAAGTATAGGATGGGAAGAATTAAAAGATTCCAGAGCCATGAGAGCTCCATGAGAATCACTAAAAATAGTAAAATGATTGTTGCGGTGAGCAAATACTAATTTCAGAGCTAAAATAATAGCAGACAATTCCGCAGTAAAAACCGAGGCAGCTAAAGGAAGACTACCTCCAAGGCTGAAGTCAGGAAACACAACACCAAAACCAACACCGGAGGCAGATTTAGAGCCATCAGTATACACAGGCACAGAACTATTATGACTAGAAGAATGTTCCAAAAACAAATTAAGAAGAGACTGAGGAGTGACCGAATCCTTTGAGCCAGTAAAAAACCTGCAGAATGATGGTTCAGGGGGCAATCCTTGAAATTTGCACGGGACTCACAGGAACCGTCGACAGATTAAGCTCCTTCATAACTTCACGAACTCTATAGCCAATAGGATGAGGCATTTGAGGATGTTGACCATAATATGAAAACAAAGATTGACCCGAAACACGGGTACAAACAAGAGAGTCTGGAAGGCGCCGAATCCGAAACCAACATCGTACAACCACAGATTGACGCAGTAATTCTAAAGGAGGTATACCAGCCTCCACCAGCAAGCTGGGAATTGGAGACGACCGAAAAGCTCCAGTTGCAAGACGGAGTCCAGTATGATGAACAGCATCTAGAGTCTAAAGTCTGGAGTCCGTGGCAGAGGAGTAGCCCTCACAGCCATACGACAGCTTGGATGTGACAAATGCCTGAAACAAATGCAGGAGTGTTCTGCAATCAGCACCCCAAGAGGTGTGTGACAGAATCCTTAACAGATTCAAAGCCTTCATACACGATGCCTTCAGAATTGTCAAGTGCGGAACCCAAGTCAAACGGCAATCAAACGTGAGACCCAAGTACTTTGTCTCTGCCACACAACCGAGTCTCCTGCCACAGAGCATTAGATCAGGTTCTGGGTGAACCCCTCGAATCCTGCAGAAGTGCATAGCCACAGTCTTTGATGGGGAAAACCGAAAGCCCTTGGAATCAGCCCATGCAGAAATCCTGTCCAACGCAAGTTGCATACGTCTTTCAATAGCAGACATGCAGGAACCAGAAAACCAGATTGCCAAGTCATCCACATATAGGGACGAGGATACCCCAGCAGGCACAGCGTCTAAAATGCTATTGACGGCCGCCTCAAACAAAAATGCACTAAAGACACAACCCTGAGCGACACCTTCCTCCTGGCACAGTGGCGCAGAGAGGGAAGAACCCACACGGACCCGAAACACACGATCAGTCAAGAAGTTTCTAAGCAACACCGGTAGGCGACCACGTAATCCAAAAGCATGAAGTTGCCATAGAATTCCATGTCGCCAGGCTGTGTCATAAGCCTTCGCGAGGTCAAAAAACACAGCCACAAGATGTTGCTTAGAGGCAAAAGCTTCACAGATTGAGGATTAAAGTCGGATAAGGTTGTCAGAAGTACACCGTAGTTTGCGGAAGCCACTCTGAGAAGGGGAGAGATGGCCGCCCCTCTCCAGACACCACTCAAGTCTGACATTGATAATTTTTTCAAACAATTTGCATATACACGAAGTTAAACAAATTGGGCGGTAATTAGAAAAATTGCTATGATTCTTTCCAGGCTTAGGAATAGGAAGGACAATGGCCAACTTCCAGCTGGCAGGTAGAGTACCCTCACCCCAAATCCTATTAAACAAGTCTAATAAAAACACCAAGGAGGCATTTGGGAGATGACGAAGCATGGCATATGGGATGTCGTCAGGACCAGGAGCAGTGTCACCACACTCCGAGAGGGCCGCACGCAGCTCACGAATACTGAAGTCAACATTATAAGTTTCACCGCCATGAGACCGGAAATTAAGACCCTGTCTCTCTAGGCTACGTCGGGCTCTTGCTCAAGGTCTGGCATCATCCCTCTGGGAGACCTTGCAAAAATGAGTAGCTAGGGCAGAGGTTACTTCACAAGGTGCAGATACCAGATTACCTTGGATCCTCAATACTGGTGGAGAGGAGGGAGAAAACGTTCCAGATATCTTGCGTATTCTCTTCCACACCATAGGCAAAGGAGTTGAAGAAGTAATCGTAGAAACATAGGACCTCCACGAGCTTCGGCGAGCATCTTTCAGAACCCATCGATAATGAGCACGCATTTTGCGAAATTGAACTTTAAGAAAGAGAACCTCCCGGATTGCATGGTATATACGAGATGCAGCTTTATAAACCCCCCGACCAAAAGAGCAGGCTGCAGTCCACCACGGCACAGGTCTCCTGGAATATACACCCGAAGACCGTGGAATGGAACGAAGCCCCGCTTTAATCATAGTCGTAGTAAAATATGTTGTCCATCATCAATAGCTTGGAAATCATGTACAGTCAAATCAAACTCACAGAGTTGTTCAAAAAGAGTCCAGTCAGCCCTACCCAGACACCAGCGAGGCAAACGGGTAGTTGGAGTAAAGTGAGATGACTCGACCAGCACTGGATAATGGTCACTACCATGCAGATCATCCAAACCGTCCCAGGAAAAATCAAGCGCACAGTCAGGAGACGTAATGGTGAGGTCAAGAACAGAAAAAGTGCTAGTCTGAACGTGGAAATGGGTTAGTCTCCCATCGTTCAAGACAACCAAAGCCAGATCACCAACCAAAGAGGCCAGAAGCTCACCCCGAGGATTGTAAACTGAATCACCCCATATCGGATGGCGACCATTAAGATCGCCAAGTAAAATAAAAGGAGTCTGAAGTTGTCGGATAAGAGTCTCTAAATCAGATCGCAATATTGGGACTGATGGTGGAAGGTACAGGCAACAGATGGTAAAATACCGTTCAAGGTGCATCTGTACTGCTACAACCTGAAGGGGAGACTGTACAGCAAAGGAGGTGAATGGGACATCGGAACGACATAAAATGGCACACCCACCGCTATGATCACCAGCCAGGGGAGGAGCGGAATGGAAGACTGAATAACCCTTATGTGAAGGCAACGGTCGAAGCCCCACCATTGTCTCCTGAAGACAGACACACAATGGATTCAGATCTGAGAGAAGTAATTGTAATTCTTCCCAGTTTGCCAATAGACCACAACAATTCCATTGAAGACAAATTGTTATAGCCATAAGGTGTTACTAATTAAATATTAAAAATATAAAAGATTTAAAGCACAAATACCTATGTAGGACTTTCGCTGGGCAGGGTTTTAAAGCCCTTCTTCCCAGGGGGGGGGACCGGTCTAACCAATCGAGAGGATGATGATGATGATCTAGCGTCACGACGCTTGGAGAAATCTCTATCCACAGTCACACCCGCCCTAGCAGCAGGACGCGGCCTTGGCACATAGACCCTCCTTTGAGACACACCAGCCTTCACCGCAGTTTTCAACGAGTGATCAGGTGCCACGACAGGGTCACCATGAACGTCCCCAATCAAATCATCTGGAGTCTGGTTGCAGGAGGCTGGGTCAGAGGGAGCCGGTGAGCAAGCCGAGTGTGCATCCGAAGACGCATCCCCTGTCACAATTGAGCTAGGTGCAGGAACTGGAACCCCAGAAAGGCTGTCCTTAGCAGCCACCATCGTTGATGCCAAATCATCTCGAGACCCCGAGGGAGGGGCACTCCCAGAACCCTCGTGAGGCACGCTTGTTTGAACCTTAGAAGGAGGGGTTTCCTCCAAAGATTCCACACTCCTTGCCCGCTTGAGGTTGGCAATCTCAACCTCCATCTCTACGCCAGTACTTGCTGATTTGGAATTAAGATCTGCCACAGAGCTTGTCACAGAAGGAGGTCGCACAATGACAGAGGGACCATCAGCCTCGGGTACAGGTAGCGAGAGAGGTTCCACAGGATTCTCAGACTTCCCACGAGGAGGACCAGGAGGACGCTTGGCAACGGAGGAGACTCGCGAAGGAAGGCCCGTTCGTGGAGCCGAAGACTTGTGATGGCTCACATTAGGAACATTATGCATAGGTGCAGCAGGCTTGGACTTTGTGAAGAGAGATGCAAACGAAACACCAGGTCGAACAAACATAGATGACACACGATCTTTAGCTTCAGCAAAGCTCAGCTTCTCTTTCGTACGTAGAGACAATACCTCCTGTTCAAATCTGTATCGATCACAAGACTTGGATGAAGCAGTGTGGACACCACCACAATTCACACAGGATACCGGACCCGGGCAGTCCATACCCTCATGTACCGAAGCCCCACAGGAGATGCACACAGACGGCAGTCCCTGGGCAAGTCGTCGGCAGGAACACCCGATATGGCAAGCGCTGGCAATGCAAACAACGTTGTGGTTGCGGAACATAAGGCTTAACCCTGTAACGGTACCAGGCAACCACCAGAAAGTCAGGAAGGATTAAGAGGTCGAATGTGAGGATTAGGGTCGGTGTGGGGACAAGCTCACCATCAACCTTCTTTTTAATACGTTCAATTTTGATAACGTTTTGTGAAGCAAATTCTTCTTGGAGACGCACCTCATCATACATTACCAGTTCTTTTGCATAAATAACACCACGAGAGTGATTGAGGATGCCATGTGGCGAACATCCAACCGGCTGGCCCACAAGGGATGTCAAGGCCAGAAGGCGAGCACTCTGCTCCCCATCTTCTACCTCAACTAGTAGGCTACCATCCACTTGCGGAACCATCTTCGGAGAAGGGCCACAGGCTTGAACTAAACCTCTGCGACCTACTTGACGGAGGCCGTTGTGTCCCGCCTGCCTGGAAGGGCTGCATTGTCACCACAAGAGAAGGGGAAGGATCAGGAGGGGAAACCGAAAGATCGCCAGAGACGTCAACAGTTGAAGGTAGGTTAGAAGTCATAAAACGATATTTAAAATTCACTGCAGCCGGTCCCATACCCACCACAGAGCCACATTTAGAGGACAAGATCAAATTGTCCCAGGGATCCAGCCAGAGCATACGCCAGGGAAGAAAGGTGTCATGAAGGTGCCTCCGTCCGTCGAGTTCGGCACAACACCTAGCTCCCTGGCTTGGCGTAAAGGGGCCACAGATGCGACCCCAGTTCAACGGGAATGAGTAGTAGCCACCTACAAACTCCCTCCAACAAAAACCGAAGAATAGCCAAATCAGAATTCCAAAGTATGCCAAGTCATCAACAGGAAAACAGGGCTGAGAGGTACGACACCACCGGAAGGCCCCACTCTTACCAGTGATGAAGGGGGAGCACTTGGTCCACGAGACCGATGAAACTCGAACCCTAGAAAGATAGGGTCGCTACCTAAATAGGTGAGATCACCGGCCACGCTTCAAGCCCCTCCACCGCTCGCAAGGTGCCTCCCCATTGGCGGGGAGTTATAAGAGATATATAAGTTTCTACCATATGTCACTATTCTGTAATTCACTACCATTCTCTCATATATTATTTGTGTATTTCTATTTAATATTCCCTAATATCAATATATCTTTATCCTTTATCCGTATAATGTATTTTGCTTCATATAAGGTTCATCCTTTGAATGTGGCGACCACCTAAATTACATAAATGTGTTAATAGTTCTACTCAGTCTTTCTTAAACTTATCCTACGATTACCTTCCCTCAGAGAACCTAATATGTTTACAATAGGACAACTCGGCTAAATTATATGAGGTAAGGGGAGATGGGCCGTTTTTCTGGTCCCCATTCTTTCTCATTAGTATTCTGATTATAGGACCTTTTGCACCATTTATTTGTCCATATTAAGACTGTTTGTGTTATTTAGGTGTCAATTTTTTCCTGGCGAGCGATACAGAGCTTTTAATTTAAGAGGAACTGACCTTCGGCCGGGACATTTTTCTATCGAATAATGTACAAATTTATATTGAGGGAGTGTTTTTTACGCTTGATGGAGGTCTAGGAAGGAAACTAATCTATCTATCTATTGCCTGACGCCGTGATCCCCGAAGGAGTGGCCACGAACGAGCCGCCCCATGCACCTCTGTCCCCAGTCAGTCGACGCCCCTCTTCCCAACCAGAACCGCCGTCATCCATATACTTCACTCCATCCCTCTACCTCTCTTTTGATCTACCTCTCCATCTCTGTCCTTCCACCTCACTCTCGTACACCCTGTTAGTCATTCTCTCACTTCCCATACGTTCCATATGGCCGAACCATCTCAAGGTGTTCCTTTTCACACTTTCCAGCATATCTACCTCTACACCACACCTCGTTCTTATTTCCTCATGTGTCTGTCTATCTCTCCATGTAACTTTGCAAGCACTTTCAAGTAGCTCATTTCCACCTCTCTCACTCTTGGTATGAGTCTCTTCTCAAACATCCATGCTTCGCTTCCGTCAGTCAGTGTCGGGATTACCACACTGTCATGCAAGGACTTCTTCACTTCCATACTGACCACCCTATTTCTTGTTACTGCTTTCAGCGTTCCTACAACCCTCTTCCCCTGTTGTACCCTCTCCTGCACTTCTTCATCCATCGTCCCATCTTTACTCAACATACTGCCCAGATACTTAAATGAGCTGACAATCTCCATAGCCTGACCATTCAACTTCACTTCACACTCTGTGACTTCACCCCTTTTGAAGACCATAACCTCGCTCTTCCCCGCATTTACCTGCAGATTCCGTTTTTCACACACTGTTCCAAACATATTTACCAGACCCTGCAACTCCCATTCTAATATAATTATAAAGAGATACATAAATGAGCAAATAATAGTGAACCATCGGGGCAAAGTATATGCTAGGTTGTTGTTCCCCAGGCTGTTTGACCGAACAGTCCCAAAGGTCCCAAGGTTGTAGGTAGTAGGGGTAGGCAGCCCCGCCCAGGGAAGTACTACCGCCAAGGTTTCGGGAGACTCAGGGAATAGCCTGAATTCCATTTTCTCTCCCAGGCCTTGGTAGCTGGATACATATCTTTCTGCCTCACACATCAGGGGTATCAGGAAAACCCTCTTTATATAACATACACATCCAACTTCACGACATTGCCCTACATCGCTATCCTCTATCCATAAAATACTACTCTTCCCACTACATATCATACATGTAACACCATACACTTACCTTATAAATATGGCAGTACAATTGTTAAGAGCAAACCTGGTGGTCCCTCGGATATCCACCCCCGGCAGGGTTGGGTTATTGACACAGGGCCCTCCCGGTCGTCATCATGCGACTGTGTCAAGAGCATTGCAACGTCCCAAAGCTGCTTGTCAGTACAGCTATTTCTTTAGTAATATAAGGGGACTTCACTCTAACATCAATTCTGTACACCAATTTCTTCAAGCAGAATCCCCTACTCTCCTTTTTTTGAAAGAGACTCAAGTAATATCCACATCTGACACATCTAGATTTAATTTTCCAGGTTATCAACTGCTCCAAAATTTCAGACCTAAAGGTGGTGTATGTTGCTTCGCAAAATCTGAAATTGCCCTGGAGGAGGTTACTAGTTTCAATTGTCCCTATTTTGATTATTCTATATACAAATTAATTTCTGCTGGTAAATTTAAATACATATGTTGCATCTACCGTTCCCCAAATACTCCTCCAGAGCAAAGTCTTTTTGATTCTCTGTCCTCACAACTCAGTGTCCTCAACTTAAATGCTTCTTCTGAAATCACTGTGTTGGGTGATTTTAATGTCCATAATGTTGAATGGCTCACTCATTCAGCCAGGACTGATGATGCTGGTCTTGAATGTGAGCTATTTGCAGACTCATTTAATCTCATTCAACTAGTCAACCAACCCACCCGTGTACCAGATAATCCTAATCATAATTCCCACCTACTGGACTTATTTTTAACAACCAATTCAGAAAATTATGATGTTACAGTGAGGTCCCCACTTGGATCCTCTGATCACTGTCTGATACAGGCCACCTGTCTATCACCTACCACACCTTCCCACTCTGAACCTGTTTTGGTGACTAAATGGCATTACGATAGGGCAGACTGGGAGGGTCTTCAAGGTTTCTTTATTGATATTCCCTGGACCTCTTTCTTTTCTAATGATGCACACTCCACCTTGAGCCACATACAAGATTTTGTAAAAATTGGAATGAAAACTTCTATTCCTCATCAAAAGTACAGTAAAAGATCTAATTCACCTAAATGGTTTGACCATAATTGTGCTAGAGTAACTGAACAAAAAGCAATAGCCTACAATGCATGCACAAGATCAAAAACACATGAAGCCTTTAATTACTTAAGAAACATCAGAAATCATGCCAAAACTGTATTAAACCTAACTAAATCAAACTTTCTCCATAAGCAGGCAAATAAACTTCTAAATATTCCAAATGATAACAAAATATTTTGGTCTACTCTTAACTCATTCAAATCCAACTTCACTACTGCTTCATCCATTCCACCATTAAAATCTCCGACTGGCAATCTTGTAAGTGACCCACGAGGTAAAGCTAACCTTCTTGCAGATATTTTCTCCACCAACTCAACCTTAGATGAAATAAATCAAGATGTCCCTGTACTTAATTTTAATTCACCTGAAATTCCCTCACTTAAGATCCACACCAGACATGTCAAAACTATTTTGCAGAATCTCTCAGTAGATAAGGCTCCTGGTCCAGATGAAATTCCTCCAATAGTACTTAAGAATTGCTCCTTGGTGCTCGCTCCTGTATTGGCAAAATTTTTCCGTCTGTGTACTCATACCTCATGCTTCCCAGTACCCTGGAAAGAAGCAAACATCCATCCAGTTCCTAAAAAAGGTGCCTCTTCAGATCCATCAAACTACAGACCAATAGCTATAACTTCCACTCTTGGCAAAGTTTTTGAAATTATATTAAATAATCACATAATTAAGCATCTGGAAAATAATAAATTAATCAGTGATAGGCAATATGGTTTTAGACGATGTCGATCACTGCAGACATTCTTTGCCTTCTTACGCATCAAATCAACCAAGCTACAGACCAACATGGTGAAACACATACACCTGGATAGCACTGGATATATCAAATAGCACTGGATATATCAAAGGCATTTGATAGAGTCTGGCATCAATCCTTATTGTCGAAGATGTCACACTACGGCCTTGCATCATTAGTTCCACTAATTTCTTCTTATCTTCATAACAGAAAAATACGTGTAATGGTAGATGGCCTTTATTCTCAATTTCACTCAATAAATGCTGGTGTTCCCCAGGGATCAGTTTTGGCCCCAACTCTGTTCCTCATTCATATCAATGATCTCATATCTACCACTCATAATCCAATACATTCCTATGCAGATGACTCAACACTCCACAGTTCCTTCACATTTACCAATTCTTTCACCCAACCCGATCTTATAAATTCAAAAATAAACACTGCAATTTCTCTGAACCAGGACCTTTCTAGAATTAATGAATGGGGACAAGAGAATCTAGTTTCCTTTAATGCACAGAAAATCAAGTACATTCAATTTTCTAACCGACAGAATCTCACTGACTCCCATATATTTTTTAATGATGTAAATATTCCCACTTCCCCTAGTATTGACATTCTCGGTGTAACATTAACTACTAACTTGAGCTGGACACATTATGTTAGAAGCATTGCTAAGAATGCCTCTAAAAAACTGGGACTCCTGTACAGAGTTCGAGAATTCTTCACTGACGAGCAGTTGGCCGTAATACATAAAAGTCATGTGCGCTCTCAGATGGATTACTGTTCACCTCTGTGGGGTGGAAGTGGAGTGGTTGCATTGAGGCAGTTGGACAAAATTCAAAATAAAGCTATTAGATTAATCAATAACCCTGTAATCACACAGGACCTTCCTACATTAGCTATACGAAGAAACGTTGCATCCCTTGTATTATTCTACAGATATTTTCACAGCAATTGTTCCGAGGAACTTGCTTCGATTGTGCCGCCTCTCCACATCTTTCCCCGTAGAACTAGGGCAGCTGAGAGCGCCCATGAATTTACACTTTCTCCTCCACAATGCAGAACTTCTGCTTATCAGAATTCATTTATCCCCAGAGCTACTACTCTTTGGAATTCACTTCCCTCGAATTGCTTTCCACAAACTTACAATCAACAAATGTTTAAATCCAGTTGTTACAAACATTTTATGAATGGAGGATGCCTTTAGGCACATGGACCTTTTTGTTTTATCTGTGTTTTTCCTTCCTCCGTTCATTGTCTCTTAAAAAAAAAAAAAAAAAAAAAAAAAGTCCCAAGTAAGGCCAAGGCCATAACCGAGCACCCCTACAGAACCCTCCCTGCTTAATACTGAGAAAGCCCAGGTGACCAAAGCCGCTTCCAGGCAAGGATCTGAGGAGGACGTGGAAATGCCCTGGACACCAAAGCTCCACCCAAGGCCCTCAACAATTATGAAGGGAAAGTTCAGGGGCAAAGGAAAAATGTATCGCTTTGGCTCCCAGTCTGCCAACCTCGAGGTTGGCAGTAGTGAAGTCAATCCACGGAAGAGATGCCGTCACATAAGATTTCGAAAGTATATAAGTAAAAGGAACAGTCAGAGTAAACTATGGGTATGTCAGAGAACGCTCAACTCTAATTCTGACAGACCAGCCCATCACCACAGCATATGCTAGGTTAGATAGGTCGGCTTAGGCTATGCTAAGGTAATAATTATAGTGTTGGATATAAAAGTAAACTAGAGGGGCACTTGTTAGAGCGCATATACCTTCGCCTCC
Source organism: Paralithodes platypus (assembly GCA_032716605.1). NCBI lineage: Eukaryota > Metazoa > Arthropoda > Malacostraca > Decapoda > Lithodidae > Paralithodes > Paralithodes platypus. The sequence goes on along the minus strand of CM064542.1, from coordinate 18,666,877 downwards.
AATGGATGGTTCTTTACCATTAATATTATAGACCTAAATTTTCATTTGAGTTCTGAATATGAGTTCTAGGATAAGATCATGAATGCCTCCTAAATTGAAGTTGGTTAAACACTTTGTGAGATATCTTGTTTATAGAAAAACAGATAAACAACGAGACGAAAACATAAACTTCAGGTCAGGACGATACAAATGGCCAATTATTCTAACAATTGAAGCTTTCTTTCAGCTAGCAGTAAATAGGAGCAGTCAGCTACACATTCATGGACCCCCATAAAAGAGAGAGAGAGAGAGAGAGAATCACTTGGTCGAATTTTACCTTCGTTTGTATTTCTGCTTGTCTGTAAACAGTAAATTTCAACCGATGTTCACGAAAGTTGCTTGGCAGATAGGATTTGCACCAAGGAAGAAGTGATTCTATTTAGGAGTCGATCGGTAGAGCACATACCTTCGCCAGCGTTGGCGGAGATATGCGCTCTACCGAGTGCATTTCTATTTTTTTTTTCTCTTGCTATCTGTGGCGACAGGGGGAGGGGATGTACGCAGCCACATATCTTACCCTCTACGCATGCGCGAAAATGTAAGCCTCCCTTGGGCCCGCCGCCCGTTTCCCCCGATTAAATATACCCTTCAAACCGTCACTGCTAGTTCGCTCTGTAGCTCGGTCAGTAGAGCTCTCGTCTGGCACCTAGAAATCCAGTGTTCGATCCCACTCGAAATTTAGTGGATTTTTATATTTATATTTTGTTATTTGTGTTATGTTATATTATATTATATTAGGGTTAGGTTAGGTTAAGTTAGGTTAATATAATATTTGTACATTTTGGGCAGTGGGCGAGGCCGAGAGTAAGGTATGTGGCTGCGACCTCTCTCTCTCTCTCTCTCTCTCTGGAGCTGGTCGATAGTAATTCAATTGATACGCTTAAGAACAGACTGGACGATCACCTGATGAAGATTGGATTAATATGAATTAATCAGTAGTCATGTGTAATTTCCCTTTCAAATTAATTTATTTCTATACTCTATATAAACCTTCCTTGTGGGCATTCCCTGACCAATAAGGTTACACTTCATCCTATTTTCCGGTATGGCTTTTTAGTCAGAGGGAGCGGAGGGTGGGAATAATATACGAGAATAATATACGAGAGAATGGAAGTGAACTACAGAATATTTATAATATCCAGTAGAATTTTGTATAGCACATAAAACATAACCAAGACAAATAGAAAAAACACTAGCATATACTGTAGGAGTGTAGGTGCTATTAGATAACATATATATTTTGATAGAGATAGGGAGACGGGTATTATGTGCGTATTAAATTAATAAAACGAGAGAGATGAAATTTTAGTTTAGGGGTAGAAGTGGGAGTTAGGTAACTACCTCACTACCCTGCTTCTACACCCTCCTATTCGGCCCTCTTCATCCCCCCCCCCCCCCCCTTTACTCTGGCTGGCATCCAGTCTTGAGGGGTACCAAGCAAAAATAAAATACATTTTACTTGACGCATTCACGTGGGGGTCCATGAATGTTTATGAGTGACTGTACTAACTAACAGGGAAGGGTGGATAGCAATAAACCATTATGATTAAAAGCACCGTAACAACTCATCCTCACACCCTCCCATTGGATCCTATCCTGTAACCCCTTCCGTACCGATGACGTTCTTTTAACTTTATTTTGGCTACTATTAGACGATTTAGTATTTTAAAACAGGTCCTCCAGCAATAAATAGGCTTCACTATACCTCACCCAACCCTTTTTACTACCTCAGATCCTTCTTAGAATGCACAACATCGTCTACATATAGCAATAAATTAAAACACATCGCCGGTACAGAAGGGGTTATACCATGCCAACAAGCACACCCCTTTCCCTACAGTATTCCCTTCCTCTCCTTCCCATCAAGGTACGCCATCTATGGGTCATATTCTACAAGATTGTGGGGGTGAGCGAACAAAACATGCAGCGAAGTCACCATTAGGTGGCCCAGTCGGAAAGGTGACCGACTGTACCTGGGTCGACCAAGTCCCAGTGGATGTTTTCACGAGCCAGTGACGTCATCTGGGACTTGGTGTACAGTCTACGACATAACTGCTGTCTTGGCCTGAGGCAATGTATTAGTTCACTTATCTTTTAATAGATGGCCCTTTAATCGGTTCTAATAAAAGGGGGCGGGGTTAATATAGAGGTTGGAAGGAGGAGGAGTCAAACGTGTGTGTGTGTGTGTGTGTTTGTGTGTGTTCTAGAACAGCACGCAGAATAAGTTTATTTTAACATAACACACAGGCTATATTATGAGATTAGCTCATGCTGGATCACAAAAAAGTAACACACATCAGGTGTTGCGTTATTTATGGAATTTAATATACAGACAATCAAGTTTATATCCTTCGCACTTCCCATTCCCCCCTCCTCCCCCTCTCCCTTTCACCCCAACTCTCCTTCACCCGCTTTCTCTCCCCTCCCTCCCACCTCTCTCCTCTCTCTCTCTCTCTCTCTCTCTCAAGGACGTAAATGATACCCTCTAAAATACGCAGATTAATACTATGCGATTGTTTTGAATTTACATATACATAATAAATGTTAGGGATGACTAAATTAACAAACATATATTGATTAGGAATAGGATAACTAGCGAGGCAGCGAACAACACCTATTGTTCGCTGGCTCGCTAGTTATCCTATTCAAGCTACGATTCCCGAAGAACACGTCTATATTTGTTTGTATATATATTAAGTGTAACACTAACACTTAGGATTCAAGATATTTGTGTTGGCTTAAGGAATAAGTTGAATAATACATATACTTATGACCTCCACAATTTGTAATGTTTGGGGAGACGGCGCTTCAACCTCTCTCCTCTGTCCATCACATGCAAGCACCAACCCACCCACACCAACACTCACACACACTCACACCCGATAAAATAAGACGCACATCACACACATCGTAATGGGCACAAATCACTCACACATGATAACATAAAACACACACACACACACACACACACACACACACACACTCACTCACTCACTCACTCTCTCTCGGGTCCAGGCAAACTAGTAAAGGTATTAGCATTATTGAGGAAATGCTGTTGTCTTCAGTGCGTGCCATGACCATCCTGAGCCTTACGACGTATACAGACTAATAAGTAATAACACACATAACAGAGCCACTACAACAACTTCGTCTCTCTCCATCACCCCTTCTCCCCTCTCTACACTCTTCAGAAAATAGGAAAAGTAGAAAGTAGCTGCGAGGTGCCGTTATAAAGGCTTATCCTTCAATGCCTTCACCTGACCTGACCCCATCCGGAGTTTAGCTGGTCCACAAGGGTGTGTGACATGAACCCAATAGAGAATTTGTGGGCCATCATGTCATGGAGTGGAATGTGGTCCAGGTTAGGATTGGAAAGGGCGGGGGGAGTGGGATCGGAGGGGGGGGGGGGGGGGTGGGAGGGGCAGGGGACCCGTCGCCGCCCTAATATAAGTTGGACAATGTTTAAATCAACTCCAACGAGAATACAGGAGGTAGTTGATGCAGCTTGTGGGTGGAGATCATATTGATTGAATAAATATAAATTGTAAATGTTTACATTTAAGAACCCTTTATATATATTATATAATGTGTATGTGTTTCCAATGTTCACCGTAACATAATGATGGTGAAATAATACATATTAAATTAAATTCAAGGTAACATACACAGAGCTATAGTATACTTTTAATTATGTTTGGAGGATAATTTAAACAATTCGAAGTACAAATATAAAAGCCTAAACAATTTATATCAACTTTAAAACAACATAACCAGATTGCTTGGATTATCGTTAATTGTTCAATTCGATGACTTACTTTATAGTAAATCATTACAATGGGTAGCGCCGAACTGTTTACTGATAATGGGAAGCCACAGTAATTAAGCTAGTAATTACGAATCCACTGAGAAAAGTATAATGCAATAATCATAGCTTGTCATATTACATGTTAAGGTAGATTATGAATTGGTCAACCACAGTGCTGTGAATAGTGGTATGGAAGAAAACAAGATTTACTCTAATATCAAAATTTGTTTTTATTACAAAGAAACACGTGTCGGCTCATCTAAAGTGTTTTCTCTAACTGAGCCGATATTATCTTGTCTTTATGATATATATATTTGGTTATAATTTGGTCCAAGCTAGATTACAATGTGATCCAACTTGTCTTGATGTGTGGATTGTAACATCCCGTTTCAATTACTTATGGCCTATATTTATACGATTGTTCACACTAACCAGGACGTCAAGGTTAGCAACTTTGAGTGTTTTGCAACGGAGCATATCTATTTATTTTCTATAACACATTGTATAAGGTAAAGAATAGAATACGAGTTAATAATTGAGAATCAGTAAAGTGTTACGACTGGGGTTCAAATATATCAGGGCTCTTATTCATTGGACTAGTAATGGCATAAATGCTACAACGGAAAGCGCTAGATCCATCCTATGATGTATATTCCCAGTGAACAAAGAACACAAATACTCTACAGAGTTCTATATGCAATAATAGGCTATCAAACTCTCAATAAATGTGCGTCTACTCTAGGCTTAATGTTATGTGAAAACAGCCTATTACTACCTATAACCGAAGGTGCTTGGTTATGGTATGCAAAGTAAGGTGGTAAGAGAAGTTACAGCTTACGTTACTTTAATCAATAAATGTCAGGCACTCCTGCATGAAAGAAAGTGCACTAAAGTCCTTCAACACTAACAAGGAATCTTCTTTAAATGTTAGATGCTATAAAGATGCTCGTATCGGAAATGGAACCCAAAAAGGCAGGCAGCGGAACAATGCTCGTGCAGGCTATGCACACAAAAAGGCAGAATATATAATGCCGTCGGAGCCATGAATATCCTAAACACTACAACAATAATAATAATCGCCACGACAATGCAGTATTCCTATCAACAAAAAGAGCCTAAGTCGTTTGTGTCTCCATACATCAAACTAGGCTGCGAAATGCTTGTGTAATCATAAATGGGTATGCATAAAAAGAGTAATTAGGTTAATATACTTAATGTCTACTGTGACTGATAAAATCTAGCTAGAGTCAATGATACGAGATACTGGTGCGCATGGCATGCCGCATAGCCTAGTGCAAACCTCAAGTCTGTGCGTCAAATATTACGTTATAATGAAGGGTAGCTCTCTTGAGAAACCTTAATACCGAAGTATTAAGCGTTCTCCTGGCGTACCTCAAAGACAAACAACGAGCTTAGAACAGTGCAGAATGGTATAGGCAAAAAGCCCTCATTCGTGCATGCTCTACTCTCAATGGCACACAGACTAGAATTTACTCAATCAACTCCAGTTCTCAGGTATGTCGTGCCGCTTTTAACTAAAGCCAGCACTCATAGGAAACAATACCTTATAATATCAGACTCCTAGTCTAGCATTATCTAATCCAGCAGAACACTAATAATTAAAGGAAGCGGTACTATGAAAGCCAACCAATGCTTCGTGATCCACTTATCTTAACAACTAACATACATAGGTTATATCAGACCTTAACGCACAATACAACTGGCCAGCATGAAGCTGATTTTGCAGAGTTAACCAGAGGGGGTATAATATTAATAAAAGGTGGTGAAAGATATGGAAAATGAGAGAGATAGGCAGAGGAAAAGATTCTCAGGTGCAGAGCAGGGGACAGGTAGCAAGGGAAAAAGATGGGTGCGTTCTAGAAACCAGATCTGAGGGAGAGAGTGGCGAGGAACTGTATATATACTCGCACTAGCTCGAGCCGCGTGGGAAAAAAGCGGGTACAAGTCCTCTAGCCACTAGCAAGAGAGCTTGCAGCATGGTAAGGACCTCTCTCCACCAACCCCCGCGAGGCAGCCAGCCGTGACGTCATCGAGCGGGACAAAAACACTGGGCGCCCCTCTCACTCTGTTCTACTCTCTCTCTCTCTCCCAGATCCCATCATTACTAGTTAATGATAAAACATATACTTTACAATTAAATATATAAAGCCTTGACATGGGTGAAAACAAAGAGCCTTTCTGGACTGCCCATGACACAAGCTTTCATATGAAATAAAGCACACTCTAATACATAAACTGTAACCCCATCCACTGCCCTGGCGATCCTAGTGAGTTACTGTAGGACAAGCCATGCGGTTCTAACGGAGTGGTTAACGTCACCCCCCCCCCCAAGATTTTTCTCAGAGGCTCCAAGGCTCACAAAAATCTGATGGTTAGAACCCATGCTATATCTCCACTTCCCATCACCCAGCGGCAGTAAAATATCTGGCACAGTTCTTCAACAAAACATTTTTCAAAATTATAACCCTCCCCAACACCATAGGTTAAATTATATGTAGTTATGCTCCTCAAGAGCGAGCTTCTCTAGCCCAGCATTCTGAGAGGAGTGCAACTCAGAATTACTGCTATAACATACTAAAAAAAAATCAACTATCAAAGAAAGAGTTTTTATTTGTTTATTTCGGCTGCACTATAGGGGCAAGCCTAGTTTTTTCTTCTATACCAAACGCTCAACTCCTGCTTTACGACCCAATACGCTGGGCTACAACCGCGAGCCAACAAGCACCAAGCGCAAAATACTATTCAAACTAAAGCAGGAGGCTACCCGTGTGTCAATCTACCCAGGATCATATACCCTTGAACGACCATCTGCAACCACGTTGTCACAACCGGCAATATGGCGTATGTCCAGGTTATATACCAATAACCTTAGTGACCACCTGGTCAGCCTCATATTCCGATTGTGAAACTGGTCCAAGAACTTGAGAGGGTGATGATCTGGGTAAACTACAACGACCGGACCATAGGCTGGAACATAGACCTCGAAATGCCCCAGCGCAAGCACAACCGCCAGCAGCTCCTCCTCGACAACAGAGCAGCTCCCCTGGGCCGAATTGTACTTCTCCGAGCAGAAACTAACAGGATGCTCCAGCCCATCATCGTCCTTTTCCACAAGGACGGCACCAGCCCCCACACCACTAGCCTCCGTTGCTAGTTGGAAAGGTAGGCTAAAGTCAGGGGCCCTGAGGATCGGGTGAGTGCACAACAGGTGTTTTACTTCTCTAAACACCTTCTCACACTCAGGCGCCCATTTGAACTTCTTATCCTTCCAGTTATCCTCCACCTGAGCTTGACTGTCCCATTCTCCTTCTCCACCTTGACTGCTAAACGTCATCACAGGCACTGTGAGAGGCTCAGGGGGGTGCCTCCCATACTCCTTCATGGGATTAACATGACATAACTGATTGCGCTTCCGTCTGTCTGGAGTGGCTACCAAGTAAACCAGGTCCGATAGCTCCTCCACCACCCTATAAGGACCAGCGTACTTCGCGGATAAGGGGTGACCTACAAGGGGCAGTAGAATCAACACCTCCTGACCCCCGTGAAACTCCCTGAGTTCAACCTTGAGGTCGTACCTGTCCTTCCTGAGGGCCTGAGAGCTAGTCAAATTACGGCCAGCCAACTCCAGACTGCGCAACATCCGTTCTCGACTGTTGAGGACACACTTGAGCATAGAACAAGGTTTTTCTGCTCCCTCCCATACTTCTTCAACCATATGGAGAGGCCCTCTGACACGGTGTCCAAAGACGTGCTTATTAGGGCTGAATCCCAAACTCTCCCCAGGTACCTCCCACACATCAAACAAAACACATGGCAGGCCAAGATCCCAATCCCTCCCACTCTCAAAGCAACAACAACGAAGCACAGATTTCAAGGCTGAGTGCCATCGCTCTAACACACCCTGGCTCTCCGGATGATACGCAGATGACACAACCCCAACAATCCCATGCTGCGGCATTGCTTGAACAAAGAGGCTAGAAGTGAAGTTGGGTCCCCGGACTGACTGAATCCCCTGCGGGTAACCATACCGGGAAAAATACACTAGCAAGCTTCGGACCACCGTCTTCGCCGACCCATTTCTCATAGGGTACGCGTCAGGGTACCTTGTTGCTACATCTCCCGACTGTGCATCACTGTCCTCCTTCAACTCTTTCGTCTTTTTAAGCCCATCCTCTGCCCCTTCAGGAACAGTTACTGGGTCTTCTCCAGACTCGAAATGTGGTCCTAATACCGAGTCCCCGAGAAGGGCCGTTGATACTAAACTCTCAACCGCATCAACTTCCAACCCCTTCTCGGTACCCTTCCTCCGCTGATCTAAAGATTGTTGACCAGAATGTGACTCCCTGGATGCAGAATCTCCGGTGACAACACACGCCATAGGCTGCCCCGGACACTTCTCAACCCACTCCTGCTCCTCCCTACTCACGTCGGCCGGCTTCTCGGCAACGACCAAGGGTGGAGCCTCAGAAGTAGGTCCCGCAAAGTCGTTGCCGAGAAGGAGGTCGACGCCCCCAACAGGTAGTTCTCCACAATTCCTACATCCAGGTCACGAGTCACACCATCAACTTCCACCTTCATTCTTACAAGCGGGTATGACCTTGTCGCATTAACTCCCTGAACCACAACCACCCGCGCCGTATTGACAGGTTTACCAGTGAAATTCCTCACCAGTGTTTGCGATGCCCCAGTGTCACGCAAAATTCTCACCTCATGTCTTCTACCCCCCCACTCCACACAACCGAGTCCCCTGTGGTCACTAAAGGCATCACGGACAGGGAATAAGCCTTCCGGATCCTTCTGCACTGGCAGTGTATTTACCTCGGAAGAAATGCCTCTAACAAACTCCGATGTCCTCTTGAACACTCCAATGCCGTGAGCAAAAGACACGGCTGCCGGAGGAGGTCGACTAGGGCACTCATTTGCCTTATGACCCTCCTGGTGGCAACTAAAACATATAAATTTTGGTTTCGGCTTATACTGTGATGTAAAAGGCCCCTGACTTTTCACATATGGTGTGGTGTAAGGTTTGGATTCAGTTTTAGTTTCATGGCTCTTCTGTTTAAATGTGTCATTGTTACGGGGAGGGGGAGGATAACGGTCCTTAGCACTTCCATCGTACTTCTGTGAGGACCCGCAACCCCGAATCAACGACAGCCGTCGATCAGCCATTTCTGCTGCTTCGACTAGAGTTCTTGGGTTTTTCTCCTTCAAGTTCAAAGTTAGATCACCGCCCGTGCTCTTAAAGAACTGCTCCAACATCATTAACTGCTTAATTTCATCAAATGTTGTGACCTTCTCAGATCGGAGCCAGTTCCCCATAGCATCGGACAAGTCCCGGGCGTGTTCCAAAAAGGTGCTATCTCTTCCCTTAGTTACACCCCGGAACTTCAAACGGTACGTTTCTGGTTGCAGTTCGTAAGCCCTCAGGACAGCCTCCTTGAGATCCTCGTACACAATACATAACTCCAAAGGTAACGCATCGTAGGCTTTAAGACCCTTGCCTATTAATCTAGAGGATACAAGTGCTGCCCATTTATTCTCTGGCCACTGGTGTTCCTGGCACTTCTTCTCAAAGCGTGTGAAAAATTCTGTTACACCACTCTCATCAAACACCGGAACCAGTTTCAATAAGTGCGAGAGAGACTGCTCATGAACACGGTTACCAGCCCCAAGTCGCTGTCCCGTTGCCTCTACTCGCGACTTCTCTACGTCCATGTCGGCACAGTACCTAGTCGACTCTAAGTCAGCTTGGATTTTTGCTAGCTCTATGTGCTGCTGACTGATAGTTTTTCTCTCTTCTATCTTGGCTAATTCTATTTGCTGCTGGATCTTAGCTAATTCGAGCTGAAGCAATAATTCTGGAGTTAACCCTTGAGGAGGTGAAGGTGCTACAATGCTTGAAATTACCGGTGGTCCACCCAGGGGCAACCCACCCTGCCAGTCACCACCCAACTGCGGAAGCGTACCCGGGGTCGGCAAACTACTGGGATGGCTGGGAGTCGAGTGTAGGGGAAGCATGGCCGAAGAGCTCTGAGCACTCAACCCATCTCGCTCACCAGTCACCCTGCCCAGTACACACGTTATCAAGTTATCCTTGGTCATGCTGCTAGTAACCGCATGACCGATAGCTGTGGCCAGGCATTGAAGACCGTACCGATCCATACCCTCCAACCGCTCGGCAGTAACAGGCCATTGCAAAAATATCCTAGCATCCTCCTCACAGTTCACCCGATTAACCCTTTCATCATGCTGCAGTTCCTCAGTCTCGACATTACGTACTGTGTCTCCATTCTCCTCTGACCCGGTATAAGACATGATGCTCACAAAAATTTCTCACCACAATATTCAGAAAAGAAGTACCCCAAACTCTTATACCTCAATATACACACAACAATTCTCGGAAATACTCAAGGGCTATACTATGTTGCAAAACAAAATTATTCTTGCTGATCCCCGCAAAATATTCTCCAAAACAACAAATGTTCCCTGCTAATAAATGTAGGTTCACCAAATCCTAGGTAAGGTCGCCATTTGTTACGACTGGGGTTCAAATATATCAGGGCTCTTATTCATTGGACTAGTAATGGCATAAATGCTACAACGGAAAGTGCTAGATCCAACCTCTGATGTATATCCCCAGTGAACAAAGAACACAAATACTCTACAGAGTTCTATATGCAATAATAGGCTATCAAACTCTCAATAAATGTGCGTCTACTCTAGGCTTAATGTTATGTGAAAACAGCCTATTACTACCTATAACCGAAGGTGCTTGGTTATGGTATGCAAAGTAAGGTGGTAAGAGAAGTTACAGCTTACGTTACTTTAATCAATAAATGTCAGGCACTCCTGCATGAAAGAAAGTGCACTAAAGTCCTTCAACACTAACAAGGAATCTTCTTTAAATGTTAGATGCTATAAAGATGCTCGTATCGGAAATGGAACCCAAAAAGGCAGGCAGCGGAACAATGCTCGTGCAGGCTATGCACACAAAAAGGCAGAATATATAATGCCGTCGGAGCCAAGAATATCCTAAACACTACAACAATAATAATAATCGCCACGACAATGCAGTATTCCTATCAACAAAAAGAGCCTAAGTCGTTTGTGTCTCCATACATCAAACTAGGCTGCGAAATGTTTGTGTAATCATAAATGGGTATGCATAAAAAGAGTAATTAGGTTAATATACTTAATGTCTACTGTGACTGATAAAGTCTAGCTAGAGTCAATGATACGAGATACTGGTGCGCATGGCATGCCGCATAGCCTAGTGCAAATCTCAAGTCTGTGCGTCAAATATTACGTTATAATGAAGGGTAGCTCTCTTGAGAAACCTTAATACCGAAGTATTAAGCGTTCTCCTGGCGTACCTCAAAGACAAACAACGAGCTTAGAACAGTGCAGAATGGTATAGGCAAAAAGCCCTCATTCGTGCATGCTCTACTCTCAATGGCACACAGACTAGAATTTACTCAATCAACTCCAGTTCTCAGGTATGTCGTGCCGCTTTTAACTAAAGCCAGCACTCATAGGAAACAATACCTTATAATATCAGACTCCTAGTCTAGCATTATCTAATCCAGCAGAACACTAATAATTAAAGGAAGCGGTACTATGAAAGCCAACCAATGCTTCGTGATCCACTTATCTTAACAACTAACATACATAGGTTATATCAGACCTTAACGCACAATGCAACTGGCCAGCATGAAGCTGATTTTGCAGAGTTAACCAGAGGGGGTATAATATTAATAAAAGGTGGTGAAAGATATGGAAAATGAGAGAGATAGGCAGAGGAAAAGATTCTCAGGTGCAGAGCAGGGGACAGGTAGCAAGGGAAAAAGATGGGTGCCTTTCTAGAAACCAGATCTGAGGGAGAGAGTGGCGAGGAACTGTATATATACTCGCACTAGCTCGAGCCGCGTGGGAAAAAAGCGGGTACAAGTCCTCTAGCCACTAGCAAGAGAGCTTTCAGCATGGTAAGGACCTCTCTCCACCAACCCCCGCGAGGCAGCCAGCCGTGACGTCATCGAGCGGGACAAAAACACTGGGCGCCCCCCTCTCACTCTGTTCTACTCTCTCTCTCTCTCCCAGATCCCATCATTACTAGTTAATGATAAAACATATACTTTACAATTAAATATATAAAGCCTTGACATGGGTGAAAACAAAGAGCCTTTCTGGACTGCCCATGACACGAGCTTTCATATGAAATAAAACACACTCTAATACATAAACTGTAACCCCATCCACTGCCCTGGCAATCCTAGTGAGTCACTGTAGGACAAGCCATGCAGTTCTAACGGAGTGGTTAACGTCACAAAAGGTAAACGGAACAGTATTATTTAAACACCAAAGTAATTTTGATGGACAGCTTTGAACACGATGATGAGGAAAATGATATATTCGGTTAGGAGAGAGAAGGGGGAGAGAAACAGAGAGAAGGGGGGAGAAGGCAGCAGAGAGAAGGGGAGGAGGAGGGGGGAATGGGAAGTTCGAAGGATAGAAACTTGATTGTCTGTATATTAAATTTCATAAATAACGCAACACCTGATGTGTGTTACTTATTTGTGATCCGGCATTGGCTAATTTAATAATATAGCCTGTGTGTTATGTTAAAATAATCGTATTCTGCGTGCTATTCTAGAACACACACACACACACACACACGTTTGACTCCTCCTCCTTCCAACCTCTATATTAACCCCGCCCCCTTTTATTAGAAGCGATTAAAGGGCCATCTATTAAAAGATAAGTGAACTAACACATTGCCTCAGGCCATGACAACAAGTTCTGTCGTAGACTGTACCTGGGTAAAGTCAGCCCTGGGGACCGAGTTGGGCGGGGTTGAACTGGGTTGATCTGGGTGATGCTGACGTGATTAATGACACAAACAAGATGGCGGAAAATGTCCGGTTCGGTGAAGAATTCATCCTCAGTGATGCAAGTGCTTGGATTTTTTCACAAGATCTTGGAAGTTTTAGTAGGGATCTAGGATTTCTTTAGGGAAGTTAATATTGTTGATTTTGAGGAGATATACCTTGTCTAACACATTGATGTGTTGTGTTTTTTTATCTTATATTAGATATATTTAAATAATTTTTCGCATGCCATAATAATATTCAGAATACAGAAAAATAGGTAGAAAATCCTCTATCAGTGCCACTTTATTGGAACAGCCATATTGGAATCTCTCAGCCAATCATAGAGCCGTAATCCGGCCTGGGTAAAGTCAGGCTCAATTTTCCCGATCTTTAGGTCACACCAGTCTCAAAATCGCGAAAACAGAAACAGGCCTGGGTCGATCTGGGTACACCCAGGTCGACCCAGGCCCATAAAAAACTCATGAAAACGCGCCTTTTGTTTAATAAATAAAAGTTCTCTATGGAGTGCCATATAATTCGAACACATAATTATGAACAGCTCGGGTTACTAATCAGATTACGTTTATATTGAGTGGGAGTTGATGATGAAAACTTTGTGGTTAAAGTTTTCGTCATCAATTATATATATATATATATATATATATATATATATATATATATATATATATATATATACGGTTTGCATATATACTTATAACTCTTACGAGGCCCCCAGATTATCGATTGAAGCTTCGAAATGTTGGGTGCTTCATCTATGTCGCACTAGATGGTCACAGTAGAGCTTCTAGGGGTTGGTAGTTTCCTTTCTGCCACACTAGATGATAACACCTTATTTATACACTCACTTGATATGGAGAGAGCAGCTATATGGTCGTTCACAGCATCTTCGAATATGGTTGTGCATTTTCTTAGCTATGAATTGATGACGATATAGGGGGTCTTTTCTTGACATGTCGGTGTAGCCAGAATATTTGTAGAACAGCATGAACGATCATATCACCTCGGGAAAAACACTTGACGTGGACTCAAGCTGAGGCCATTTGGTATGCAGTTCAAGACGCTATCCACTGTGCTATCGCCTCCCCCTGGCCCTAGCACATACACACACACACACACACACATATATATATATATATATATGGGGCCAGTAAATACGTTATACTGTATATATTATTGATGCACATTTACTGATAATAAGTTGATTATTATACGCTTGTGTTGGAGTGAGATGGGGTAAATTATGTTCCAATTGTCATGTTCTTAGGGCATAACGCGTTTAAAAGCTTTGATCAGACAAACAACAATAGTGGGCTATGAAATACTAACAAATATTGGCAGCTTTATTAAAAAGTGTAAATACGTAACATGTCCCGATATTTATAGGTACAGCCCATGCTCAACCAAAACAAACAGTAACAGTTGATCGTCACTCCTCCCTAAAGACCCAAACCAATCCCGGTGATAAGAGGATGTATAATGAGAAGGAAAGGCCGTGTCCTAGCCATTATACCTGCCCGCAAACAATGAATCTCCTGCCATAAATCCCGGTGAAGATAGTGGTTGGGAATGGCTACATAAATTAAGGAGAAGAATTACTGGTTATTAGTGCTCTGAGAGAAGGCACAATTGTAGTCTATTGGTCTGAAGATTTGGTTTCAATGTCCTTTAGCCTGTCCATTTATGTCTTTGTTTATAGAGCTAGCATTTGGAGCTATACCACTCTATAATCAAAAATAATAATTGAATCGGTTTAAGCTTCTCGCATAAACAAACACAGAACAGTTTCGTCCGAGACTAATACAAATTACGACATAAACAGAAGTGTCCATGCCTGATGGGGATAGACAAGAATGTATTTTTCAATCAATTCAACTGTGTTTCAAAGTTGTCCATTATTCATGAGTTTTAAAATATGAAACTGCCACTGTCGTCTCAAAACCTGTCTCGCTTCTACTCTGAGAGTCGTAGGTGGACGAGGGCAAACTCTGTTCAACTTGAACGAGTAGCGTGTTTCTGTCTTGATTACACTAGTATTATTATATTATGATACTTAAAATATATCAACTATAATTAAGTAACATGTTAAATATATAGAATACATGCAGTATGTTCATAGTATGCTAATACGTGTCAGTAAATCAACTGCGTTTGGATACAGAGAGGGAGGGATTACAGATGGTGGATCAGTAGCAGCAGATTGGAATGTAGTTACAGTACAAGTATAACGAGAGCGTAATGCGCTACCTTTTTTTAAATGGCATTCACTACAGCAATACTATATATCTGATACTGACTAGATTGTAAAAATCAATATTTTATCACTATTATAAGTTATACTGAAATTAGAAAAACTAAATAATTATTAGTGTGCTTATAGTTTTCATCATATTATTTATAGCCTGAAAATGTCAATATATATTTATAGACAATGTATGCAGATATATGTATAGAGACAACAAGGCTTCCATAATAAAACAGACTTTCGATTTTCTATAGGGTAAAACGTGATAATAAAGGAGAACAAGTAAAGCAAAAGGATGGCAGTGAACTCGTTGGCATACCTTCCTGGCCTACGGTAACAACTCCCTCGGCTCTTTAGGGATGTAAATCAAGCCCACCACCGTATTCATTTATCACAAGAGGAAGAAAGAGTTGAAGGGGTTGTGTTGATATATGTAGTAATATTATTCCGGAATAATATATTACATGCCAGTAGCTACAGTGTGTTATGGTACTACTCCTGTCACCTTATTTTACGTGTGTAAGTTATTCACTTCCCTTACAGAATCCCTTCTTCAACTAAACCAAAACCCATGGAAAACCAAAACTTTTCCAACTTTTCATAACGGTTGAAGATTATATTATAAAACATATATTTAAACGTTGTTAAATATTTCCGACTTTGTTTTTATTTATTCATAAGTTACTATTTATACATTCTTATCAAGCTAAATATGTTCGTTTGTTAAATACTGATTATGTCACTTATTATCATATTGTTGTACCCAAGAAGTTAGACAACCAAAATATGTATAGTTATAATTGGAACAGACATAATATAACTTAAGATGTTGCTTCTCTCTCTCTCTCTCTATCTCTCTCATATAATATATAACTCCTCGTCCCGTGCCTACTAAATCCTGCTCGTCCTTCTTCTCAATGGCCTCATATTAATGGGTCTATTATTCAACCTAATATCTCCAGAGCCAATATTTTAGTAATTAACTGAAGTGTTTGTTCGGCCAGTGATATTGTTATTGAATTTAAAGTTTTGACTCGGTTTTCGAGTCTCATATTTGGCAGGCAAATACTATCAGTTCCACTGAACGTCTTCATCAAGAATTGTAATCACTGTTCTTTAATGAGATCCATCTAGCTTTTATACAGTATTAATTGATTCTCCGAAAACCGTTACTCGATTATTATGTTCCTATTACATATAATTCACGATGTCATTAATTCTACCTGATTCCTTATTTATATATTTAACAATTTATTAATGTACTGTTTTCGCCTAAATGCAATATATATATATATATCTGCTCAAAGGCCCATTGACTCCTTTCTTACTGTAGTACCCTTGTAAGAAAATGTAATTTATGATAAACCACGCCATGGAGAGTCATCGCTCCGGTACCTTAAGTTGTTGCGTATTGGAGCGTCCCTAAATGCAATTATTCTTTGAAATACAATGGACATAAATAATACTATTAATAGTATTTTTCTCAAGATTGGGAGATCTTAGCAGTGATATCGATGTGTTGGGGCTTTTCTAGTACATCTCGAAATCATCATAAGCATTTTTGCTACTATTGAGTTTCCTAGTTGTCATTCATCATTATCAATATTAAACACTGCTGTAGTAAGTGACAAGAAATCAAGTAAATTAGTCCAATGACTAAATTGATACAGTTGCTTGTTTGTGTGTGTTTGGGGGGGGGGGGGGGGGATTTTGTTAGATACGTTATGTTGTTTTTTATATATTATTAGGTACATATTGGTGATACAATAACACATGCTCAACTTCAAAGTTTTTTTAACCAATTGCAAATTGTGTATCCTAGTCAGTGTTCTTGGCCCTTTAACCCAATCAGTGTGGGGGATTTCCTGCTTTATCAGGCATTTATGATTGCTTAAACAAGTGCCTGAATGAAATTAAATTTTTGCAGCAAAAAACTAGAAGAAATAAGCTTGCAAATGACCCACTAAGAGTTTACTAGCTTCCGTAGTTCAACTGCGGCGTTGCTACAGACATCAGCAATATATGCTAATAATAAGTGATGTTCTGTTATATTTGCCTTTGGCAACACTGAATATGTCTCGCGAGACATGGCAGGAGAGCTTTAAGTTCCGCGGCGAACCTCCTGATAAGCGTAAAGGGCCTGACGCGCTCCTGATCACTAATGCTCATCTCAACAGGCTTGAATGGGCTAATAATTCCAGGATATTTCCTGGTCGTGTATGTACGTCAACCGCAGTGAAAGGGTTAAGTCAATGTACTTAAAGGGTGTCACACGAGCTCTTTATCTGACAATTTTATCTCACCAACGTTGTTTAGTAAAACATTGCCCTCTTTTACACTGATCCCGGGAACTTAATTGTACTTATATCAGGTGCATGAAGTACTATAATAACTAATTAACTGCCGGACCAGAACTCTGCAGGAAATTGCCGGTAAATGTGCTCGCATCATAAGTACTCTTGCCCTCAAACCAAGAGCCAGGCATGTATTATATGATAGCCCATTCACCTTAATTACTCTAGATCAAGGCGGGATCATATTGAAATGATCACAATTAATTTACCCGAAACATTTGATTAATATAATGTCCACGACGACCTGATTTACATACTGCCTTGATTATAATGCAGACATTCGGACTGATACTCACTGCAGATTGCGATGATATTTTGTATTATAAAAAAACAATGATCTTCAGCATTGCGAACAATTGCGATATACTGTTTGTACGGCTACTGACAAATGTTCGTAAATTTTGTTCTCACTTTTCTTTATGCAAATATATCCATTGAGATTGACGTTCAGATCATATCAGCTGTATATTAAAAAATACATAAGCAAATATTAATGTATATCTAATATGATCTGAACATTACTCTAAATAGATATATTTGCATAAATATAATCGCATGAGCTCACAAACATTTGTTAGTAGCTGTACATGTAAAGGTATGCTATCCTTTTTTAAGTGTTTCTATGTAATTCCCTAATTATATATATATATATATATATATATATATATATATATATATATATATATAGATATTCATACAGTAAGTATAATAAGTATATCTCACAAATACACGTGAACCACTAAATGTTAATATACTCTCAGCGGGGCTTGAACCACCGACATGCAGGAAGATTGTCCATGATATAACCAAGTCTACCACGGTGTGATAAAGGATACTTAAACTTATCCTATTTATATTATGAAGGGAAATCCTACCTGGAGAATATATTTCAATTCATACACAAGTCGTAGGATCCATATTCCAGGATATCATACAGGGATTTTTACAGGTAACCCCACGCAACTCTGGCAAAAATTGATTTAATTTCATTCTAATCCAACCAAGCACAAGAGTCATTAATATTTAGTATATCTCGCAAATATACGTGAGCGACTAAAGGTTTTTGTACTCTCATCGGAGCTTGTGTATGAATTGAAATACATTCTCCAAGATGGATTTCCTTTCTCCTTAAATTAAATAGGAAAATGTTAAGCATCACTTATCATGCCATGGTAGGGTTGGTTAAAGCATCGTCCCGACTGTTGGTGGTTCGAGCACTACTGAGAGTAAAATAGAATCAATACAAGTATATATTGATGATATTATACCATATACCTTGTCTTATTAATCATGTTATGCCGATATATTCAACACTATTTTAAATGAAGATATACCTTTACTATAACAGATATATTGTAAATGTATGAGTGATATCTATAATTATATCATAATGCAAACTCGTATATTATAATTTCAGATGCAATGGACAGTGTTAATAATATTAATAATTTGGTTATATGAAAATATCCCTGAAATATCTGGTGGAGATCATTCAGATATCACGGATTTGGCACCAGGGGCGCGTTCGGTAGATCTATCGTTTAGGGCCGATAGCTCTAGCGAACGCGATAGCCGCCGATTCGACGAATCGGCGATCGAAAACGATTGCTGTTTTAGCTATCAGAGCGATCGGTCCTCGGAGGTTGATCGATTGATCGCCGAGAATGTAAACAAACCATTTTTGGCGCAATTTTTGACAGTTGTGACCACCTCAGTGACATTTGAAGTGACAGGGACTTATAATGGATCCTCCAACTGCGTAAGTATTGGCATAAACTTTAGGAAATATAGAGGGTTGAGTTAGCCACATACCATGTTTAAAATAAGACTGAAATTTTAATAAGGTAGGCTACTAGGAGCGCTAACATGTTATGGTAAGCAATTAGGCCTACAAAATCTAAAAATAATATAAATAAATCCTAAAATAAGATTGATCCATTTAAAGCCTTGGTGTGTTGCTAATTGTTTAAACATGTTCGTTATTCTAAGGAGTAGCCTATTTATAAAACTAGCCTAGCCTAATCCCAGATGATAGCCTAGTAGTGAGAGAGCTTTGAGCCTTTGACCTATTTCATACTAGGCTAGCCTAATTGCTGGATTACCTTTAAGGCCTACCTTACCTAAATTAATTTGACTAGAAACTTAACCAACCTAAATTAACCTGAGTTAGGCCTACCAATCTAACCAAACGACCAAACTAACCTAACCTAACCCAACCCAACTTAACCAACCTAACTCATTTTAGCTTAATGTAACTAAGTTATCTGCTCAACAGGTGGCGTTGTGTGTGTGTAAGTGTGAGAGTCCGAGTGTAGGGGGTGAGACAGTGAAGCACGGGAACGAGATGGCTTCAGAGATGGGGTCGTTTCGGGCCATGAGTGAGCACCGTGCCTCATGTGAAGGCAAGATGGCAGGTGCTCGTTGTACTCTACGTGCTTCATATGTCTCACTCCCTAGACTGGAACAAGACCTCACAGGCTTCACTGTTCATTGTAAAGCGGTGAATGTTAAGGCTCTCAGCCTATGCCCGAGAGGAAGTAAGTTGGAATATAGAAAAAAAAAAAAAAAAAAAAAAAGCTAAGCAACCTAAATTAAACTCTTAACTTTAACAACTAAGATAGGTTATTTAAGTTAGGATAGTTAACCCTGGGACTTGCAGACCTTTAAATTAAAATTAGCATAGGCCTAGGCCTAGCCTATGTTTCCCCAATCCCAGCCATGGGCCATGCAGCCGCCAAACAGCGCAGTGCCACAATTAAGTCTAGCATTACCGTCCAGTAGCCAACAACTAAGCTCAGACCGCAGGAAAACTG
Source organism: Paralithodes platypus (assembly GCA_032716605.1). NCBI lineage: Eukaryota > Metazoa > Arthropoda > Malacostraca > Decapoda > Lithodidae > Paralithodes > Paralithodes platypus. The sequence goes on along the minus strand of CM064542.1, from coordinate 18,646,715 downwards.
ACACACCGTTCCAATGCCTCTCCCGCAGTAATTTCAAGATTTTGTGCGCAGTTTAAGGTGCATCAGCTGTGAAATGACAGTACACGGAGCCAAGTCGGGATTACTGTGAGTCTGAATATTTTGGGCAAGAATGTATGGAAAATATCAAGGAAACCGGCCACAAATTTTCCTGGAAATTTGGAAGTCACCCATCGAATGAATATAACCTATACATCATATTAATATATGTTTCAACTTTCGGAAAAACCGTTTTCCCCATTATCCAACAATCTTAAGATACGGCCCCCGATAGTGGGGACGGCTATGAAGTACAGGGAAATTGAGGGGTAAAAGACGAAAATAAGGGGTAATATTAGCCTAACCTAACAACCTTACCTAACCTAACCTAACCTAACCTAGTACCGGTATATTAGGTGGGGGCTGCCGCCCCTGCGGGCCCGCTGGTTTGGTATGTAATTAATAAAAGGTTGACGTCGCCAGAAAAACTTGAATGAAGTCTAGGTATCTGCAATCTTCAGCTTTGGCTGTGGATAACAGGAGGTAAATATTAACTTTTTCAAAGTAATTGAAAACGTGTTTTCCGAAAGGTGAAACATATATTAACCCGTACAGCCCTAGCGACGCGCCTGGCGCGTCGGCGATGTATGTAACGCACAGCCCCAGAGACGCACCTGGCGCGTCCCCTAATTGCGCCGACCGTAACCTCAGGTGTAGCCACTCAAGAGGGCTCAGATTTGTATGGGAACTGTGTACGTATCCCACGCAACCGTGCCGATGGTTGAAAACTCTCAAAGTCCATGTGCGTGCGTGTGAGCGTGCAAAAACCTGGTTTTTTGGGGTAATTGCCTTCAATTTTTTACTCTTATAAAATACGTTTTCGGGGGCTCTGTAGGACCATTCTTTAAGCTTTTTGAGCGGTTTTACGTGGTTTTTCCTTCATTCCTAACCCATTCGCTATTGTTTCTGGAATAAAACAATTTTTTGAAAACCTGCCGGGTTCTGGTGAACAAACATTACAAAACTAGCCGGGGCTGGACGGGTTAATATGATGTATAGGTTATGTTCATTCGATGGGTGGCTTCCAAATTTCCAGGAAAATTCGTGGCCGGTTTCCTTGATAAATACCGAATGTAGTTACCGGGTGTACCGCCCGTCTTGTTTACACTACGCGGACGCTCACCATCATGTTCCCGTCTATTTTGACTGTCTTTGGATACCAAAATACATTAACCTAACCAAACAACCTAACCTAACCTAACCTAACCTAGTATTAGGCCTATAGATTTATAAGGATTTATTTTACTATAAGTATTTATAGATGATTTATGTTGTTTGTCGGTAGTGGTACACCCGGTAACTACATCCTTCCCATATTTTGTGTGTCGACTGAGAGCCGACTCTGGGAGCCGCTCGGTTAAATTATTTGTATGCCTTTTTGCTAATTTTACGCTTCATTCTTCTTCCAAGTCAAGCTTTGCTTACTTCGGTAAGGGTTGTGTTAGTGGGCGTAGCCTACCGTCGCTTTGTTCACATAGACGCACGCGCGCAGATATGTTCGTGTCTCATTTGACTTACTTTTTACAAAATTATCCCACGGCCAGCTGTTACTTGCCCCTTGCTAGTAATAGAAATGATGATGACAATAAGTCATGGGGGATGAGAGGGGCAAAGCCCCCCTCAACCCATTATTAACCTACAGCTGGCCATGGGATACAATAATGGGTTGAGGGGGGGGCTTTGCCCCCCGCACTCCCTATGACTTAATGTCATCATCATATATATTACCAGCAAAGGGTAAATAACAGCTGGCCGTGAGATAATTTTGTACAATAAAACAGTCAAATTTGACTCGAACTTAACTGCAAGCGTGCGATTATGTAAACAAAGTGGACGGTTCGTCCGCTAACATAGCCCTCACTTTTACTTCATTGGGTATAGGTTTATAAAAATTGAAATGTAAGAAAACATGTGAAATATAAATAAATTTACATGAAAACTAGGACAAAATTAGGTAAGGATGTAGTATTCGGGCGTACCACCCGCCTTGTCTACACTACTCGCACAATGGCAATCATGGTTCTGTCTATTTTGACTGCCCGGTTACTACTGTAGGCTACATAGTACATCCTTCCCCAATATTCTTAAAGCTTTTTCTACACTTATAGTCCCCCTATTATTTCGCTAAAATTTTGCTCAAAATATGTCAATGTGCTTCTTATCAGAATTGTTCGACTTAGTACATCGTTATACTTTGATGAAACCCGGAAGTTGATAGAGAGTTAGAGAAGAAAGTAATATGTGTGGAAGGCAGTATGAGTTATAGCCTATACGAAACAAGGACAATCGCGTTCGGACCTTGTTTGCAGCCTTCATGCTGGCGCATAGAATTGATTGTGGCTTAGGCCTAAATTAAGCTTCAAACCATGAACTGTTTACAGGCATGTCCACCTGCTCCAAAGTCTCGTGAGGCTCTGAGACTATGAAGGAATGGGAGCAACTGCTCACCACTACCACATGTCACTTAGGGGAGAATATCATGTATATATTAACTTTGTGGGATATATTAAACGCTTTCAAAACTCTTAGGTACCCGGTACCGTACTGTTACCAGTACTGTACTTTGTTATATTATTGATATTATTAGTCCTACTGTACTCTCATTCCAGAGATATGTTTGAATGCTTCATCTGTCATGGTATTTACTGCACACTAGAGGCAGCCCAAAGATGTGCAGAATTATGTCATCATAGAACATCTAGTACAGGTAAGAACATTGCCTTCTGTATTATAAGTATGTCCATATCCAGTATAAGTATGTAATAGCCTATAATATAACTACAGTATATATATATTAATGCTCACTTTTATTGTATTTAAGTTGTACTGGATATATCTTGACTGGCGTTAATAGTTATTCTCATACTAAGGTACCGGTATGGTATATATATTGTAAATAGATATACGGATACCATATTAATCATATACCGGTATCAATTTTGTGTATATTGTATGCTAGTTTTATTAATATAATTATCCATATCTGATGCAGAAGCTGTATTGCCAAGACCACAACATCCACCACCACCGCCTCCTCGTCCTGGAAATACTACTGAGCTGGTTGCAGTGGTTGTTGTTCCAGAACCACCAGCATCCCACAGTTCTCTTCCAGACAGTCTTGCAACCCTGGAATCATCTCAAGGCACACCTCAAGGCACACCAAGTAAAACAGGTTGGTGTATGGTTACTGACCTTGAAGCAGTGTACAGTAAACCTCTTCTCTTTCAGACCTTGGATACCCAGTACTTTCAGAGAGTCTGAAATATATCTGAATACAGTAGGCCTACAGTAATTATATTCACATTTGAGGCTGTTTTAATTGCTTCATTGTAGTTACTTCAAATCTCACCTATAACACATAGTGTTTCCAGAGAGGATCTTCCAATTCAACCAGACATGGGACATATGTTAGTATAGAATTTGCTTAAAATCCACAAGAAAAATACAAAAAAATATTTAAAAAAAGCATGGATGTATGCATGCATTTAGTTGTGACCCATAGTTACTCAAAGGTGGCACTCATGGTAACAAAGACGGGAATCCCCAACTACAATACAGTACTGCTATTATGTGGGAGCCCTCAGTTCCAGTACCGTACCACCTCCCCACCTCTAGGATCCATGTCATTTATATACCTCGCAACTCCATCCTTCCAAATCCCTCTCAGTTTTTCTCTTCCTCTGCCCTTCCACTTCACTCTAATACACTCTTTTAGCCATTCTCTCATTTGCCATATGCTCCACATGACCGAACCACCTCAAGGTGTTTCTCATAACACTCCAGCATGTCCACATCTACACCACTATGCTCTTCACTTCCTTATTTGTCTATCTATTTCTTCATGTGTCTCCACATCCACTCTCAAGTAACTAATTTCCACTCCTTTTATGAAGCGACTTTCTTACTTTCAAAATCACCGCCTTGTTACTGTATTTCTCTCAGCAGTCCTACAACCCTCTTCCCCTGTTTTACCCTCTCTTGCACTTCATCCTCTATTATGTACTCCCATCTTACCTGATCACACTGTCCAAATACTTAATTGAGGTGACATTCTCCATTACCTGACCATACAACCTCATCTAACCCTCAGTGAATGCATTCCTCTCAAAGACTCATGCTCTTCACCACATTAACCTTCAGGTTCCGTTTCTCACACACAGTTTCAAACATATTCATAAAACCCTGCAAGTGTGACTCATTATCACTCATCACAACTGTATCATCAGCAAACAGTAGCACACACAACTTCCACTGGTGGTACTCCAACATCCACTGATCTTCCTTGTATTTCTTTCATGACTCCATCCATAGTTTTACTGAACAACAATGGGGACATGACACACCCAATTTTAGCACAACTTTAGATCAGTGAACTTGCTTTTTTCATCCTCTACTGTACATGCACTGCCGCCATTGTTGTTGTTGTTGTTCCCTAAGCTGCCTGGCTGAACAGCCTCAAGGCCCCGAGCAAAGCTAAGGCCATAACCGAGTGCCCCCACAGAACCTTCCCTGCTTACCACAATAAAGCCTGGGTGACCGAAGCCACTCCATGGCGGGGAGCTGAGGAGGGTGCGGAAACGCCCGGGAAACCAAAGCCCCACCCAGGGCCCTGTGCCCCTCAGCAATTATGAAGAGAAAGTTGAGAGGCAAAGGAAAAATGTGACGCTTTGGCTTCCAATCTTGGTAAATTGGGAGGTCAATCCACGGAAGAGACGCCGTCACTTGATATCTAGAAAATATATAAGTAAAAGGAACAGTCAGAGTAAGCTATGGGTATGGCAGAGATCGCTCAGTTCTCACTCTGATAGACCAGCCCATCACCACATGACTAGAACCCAATCCTCTCAGCATCAGCTAGGAAAGGCCCTAGAAAGCCACCTTTGGCGGGGGGATAGCTCCCCTATTTCAACCCCTTTCGGGGTTGGGCACCCGCCAACTGTCACCATTGTACCATCATAATATTATACCGGTATGCTCTTTACCACTTCCAACAACTTTTACCAACTACTTTGTATAATCTCAATACTTTCCACAAACCTTCTCTATCTCTAGGCTATCTACTTTCATAGGTTTTCTCCAAGTCCATGAAGGCAGCATACCCACCCTGCTCCTCACCTACCCATCACTCTCTTGATCACTATCCTACAGTACATCTTCCCTATTTTGTTAAGGAGACGTATCCTCCTGTTTTTTTTTTTTTTTTTTTTTTTTTAACTACACATTCCTCTCTCCTTTCCCTTTATACTAGGGAACTGTATTATGCCTGATTTCCAGTCTTCAGGCACCTTCCCCTTCTCCAATGCTAGTAATTTTCCATTCCCATTAAATTAAAACTTTACGCAAATGTTCCTTTATCTGCTTCTCTTACAGTTTATTCTATGTCATTTCAGCTACTGCCAATGGAGTATGGTCTCACCAAGCCATACTTCTACTAGTGGAGACCTTCAGGGAACTGCGCCACCTCCTTTCCTCTAGTACCATCAAGAAGATGGAAGTGTGGCGCAAGATAGCCAAGAAGCTGCAAGACTTTGGCCACCAATTCCCCGCTGAAGCTTGCGACAGGAAATTTAAAAACCTCAAGTACAGGTACTGTACTTACTTATACCATACAATATTTTTTTGTTACGGTTCTCATTGTTTGGATAAAAAGAGCTTTGAAAAGATAAATGTGCTAAGTTTGCATCTCTCTTTCTTCTACCGCTATTATTAATCATGTTCTTCCGAGCTTCCTCAATTTATATCTCCCTCCTTACAGAGAGTAGGTGGCACACACCCCTTTTCTGTCCAATTTTCTAACCCAAGAGTGAACTTATTTCCCAATCTGTCTTCCGTCCAACAAGTTAACACTGGAACTCTCTTCCTCATTCTTCAAATCTGCTTCAAGCTCCGCATGTCAAGACATTTTTACTCTTAATGTACCTTGAAATTGTCTGTCACTCTTTCAAATTAGGGGGACACTAATTACAGGCAACTTTGCCTTTTGTCTCCTTGTTACTCAAATACAACAACAAATAATTATAATAATAATAATGAGTAATCGTATGTGGCGTCAAGGACACCATTTGAATCCAAAGATATATACTGTATTAGTATATATAGCTGAAATGCTATCCTAATATACTTTTGTTCATTAAATACAGTACTGTACATACTGTACATAGACATTACAACATTTCTGACACAATGCTCGTCTTTGATTTTTGTCTATATAATATATCACTTTTATGAACAACTCACTATACATACTTTAGTACTGTATATAAATTCATAATTGTACTGGTACTTATTTAATTCAGTAAGGTTACAGGTGGCTGAAGCATCCCAATCAATGTTATAAACAATTTTTGTTTTTCATTTTGATAATTTATATTTATATATTGTATTCATGACCAGTTAAATGCAACATTATAATTTGTTTCAATATTTCACAGATATAAGAACATAAAAGACTCCAACAGACTGACAGGAAGAGGTGCTAATCACTGGCAGTACTTTGAGGTGATGGATGAGCTGATGGCTGGTGACCCAGCCATTGAGACTGAAGCTGTGGAGAGCAGTCTAGTTCTTGGTATGTATTGGTATTATACCTTACTGTACTTGTTCACTCCTTTGCAAATCTTATATGACGTTTGGCATCTTACCCCTAGGAGCTACTGTATTGCTTGTATATATATATAGTATACTGAACGTACTGTATGACACCTTGCCTCCAGTTACCCAGACATGCACCCACTGCCCACTCCTCAGTGCTACTTCCACTATGTGGATTAAGACCATTGTCACCATTGTGGAGTCAGCAATGTAAACTAGACTGCAGGTCCAGGACCGAGTCATCACTGAATAAGTGTTCATGGCCTCTAACCCCCCACTGCATTAGCAGATATCAGGGGTAAAGTAGACCTCTTATCACATTTACATTGTGAATCTTTGCACCTGGTCAGCATTAGCAGCTGATTACACTAGTTACAGAGAGCACAACAACAGCCACTCCAACAGTGTATGATTTTCACACGCTGGTTACCTCGTTTAGGCACTATATGTTTGTAACTTGTTTGCTAAATAAAATATTCAGTTTAAATCATTTCAATTTGTTACATTATATTCATTAACTTTGAATTACAATAACACCTTATTTTAGGTACTGGAGGTCTACCTGTAATGTGCCATCCTACTGCCGCATCACCTCATGAGGGTCAACCTTCATGCAGTTCTGCTCGGCTACCAACAACTGCAGCAAGAACGCAGGTTCCACTCGGAAGCCCATCACCTGCAGCTTCACAAGCCACCACCTCTACAGGCCTACCTCCTCCTTTGCCCAGCCATCAGCGTCCCAGTAAACGGAAACGATCAGAGCATGCATGAGGAGGCCGAATTAAGAACAACTCTCTCTGAAAGAACTGTCGCCATGGAGCGCGTAATTGCAGCCACAGAAACCCGCAATAATATATTGGACCGCTGCATGACTCAGATGCTTGAACAACATCAAGACTTTTTGCAGATGCAGCGTGAGCAAAACATCAGACAACAAGAAATGCAAGAGCGACATCATCAAGCACTTGAAGCCTTGCATGAACGTCAGCTGCAGCTGCAACAAGAGCATTTGAGAGAAACCCGATTGTTACAAGAACATGTCCAAAGGAGCCAGAGGGACCAACAAGACCAGCAGAGAGAATTGCAACGGCAAATGATACAGCTACTTCAACAGCTTGTTCACCCAAAAAATTAGCCCTCCTCTTAATAATCATGTTCTACTTTTGGACATCTGGGCTGTGATGGCATGTGAAGTGAATGGTGTGTATGGTTGCGTATGTCATCCAGGGCTGGCAGTGGGCGTGTATCTGATTATCGAGGCAGTTTTTCCGAGTTTTATTGTCTACATATTTTGGCTGAGTAGTGAGTATACACTATACTTAAATGACATGATCTCTTTTCTCTTTATATTCTAGTCTAGTTCAGTCAGTGACAGGAGAAGGTTGTGTTAATCTGAGCTCCTGCCCGGACCACTTACCAGTGACCTTTAGTGACCATTACACCTACCTGTGTTTGGGGGCAGTGCACTCGTGTTATATAAAAGTGTTATAGCTCAGTTTTTAGCTGTTAGTTTACTTGTTTTTGTTTTTCTGTACTTAGTTCCTTGCTCCTCGCTAAGCTTATTGGAATCATGGCAGGTATGGAGTGCGAGTCTCTAACTGATCTGCATCATCTTATTCTCCAGGTAAGAGAGGAGATGGTTGTGGTGAAGGAAGAGGTCTTGGCTCTAAGGGAGGTTAATGTTAAACTTCAGAGGGAAGTGGATTTGATTAAAGACGAAAATCTAGCTTTCAAGCTTAGCCAAGAGGAAATAAAGTCAAGTAAGGGGAAAAGGGAGGAAGTTGATGAAAATTTTTATTCATGGCAGGTTGTTAAAAATACGGGTGGGAAAGTCACACTCAAGAAGCAGGATAGTAGAATAGGTATGAGTGTGACAAATACATTCTCTCCTTTGCGAGACGAATGTGAGGGAAAAGATAGTCAGGATAAGGGAGGGATAACCGAAGTGCCTGCCGCCGACTCAGCTCCAACCTCTGACGCTGTGCTACCTACCACCACCACTACCCCCACCACCACCACCACCAAGGGAGCTTCTGCCACCACCGGGGGTTCTCCAACTGCAGCTGCTGGATCCTCCCGAGGGAAAGGTAAGTCTGTGTCCCGAGAAGGTAAGTCTGTGTCGATTGTGGGCGACTCCATGGTAAGACATTTAGTTAGGGCTATCCGCACTAAACTTAGGAAGGTTGTGTGTCTGCCTGGCCATGGAGTTGGGAGGTTTTTAGAGAAGATGGACCACATCTTGGAAGATAGTGGAGATAACCCCATTATCTGTCTCAGTGCCGGGAGTAACGATGTTGGTAAGGGTAGAAGTGAGGAACTGCTGCAGCAGTATCGGGATGTGTTAGATAAAGTTAGGATGAAGGGAGGGATCCCTGTAGTACATTGTATCCTACCCAGAAGAGGAGTTCCCAAGGAATGCACATCCAGGGCGATTGGTGTCAATTGCCGTTTGGAGAAATATTGCAAAGAAAAAGCAATACCATTCATTGATAACTGGGATAGTTTCTATGGGAGAGATGGGATGTACGCAAGGGATGGGGTTCATTTTTCACGGTTAGGGGTTTCTACATTAGCTAGTTCTTTAGATAGGGTGGTTGTGGGGTTTTGAACAGAAATATTGAGTGTAAATGAGAGGTTAAATGGAACAATTTTAGCGTCAGGCGAAAGCGATAAGGATATTCAGTCTCATGCTAAAAATGATGACTATAATGCAAATGATAGTAGTGATGGTGCAACGGAAGATGGAAATGTCGCTAAAAACAAAGATAAATTAGGTATAAAGAAAAGAAGTAAATTGAGAGTATATTACACAAACTGTAGGAGTCTATGTAACAAAATGAACGAACTTAGAGCCCTTGTTAGCAAAGAAAATATAGACATAATAGCGCTAACTGAAACGTGGATTTATACAGAAACCAGGCAATTTTTAGCAGAATTTGATATACCAGGATATAGTTTGTTTAAATATGACCGAACAAGTAAGAGGGGTGGCGGTATAGCAGTGTTTGTCAGGAGTACATTAAAAAGCTGTATTAAATCAGGTATTAGACTAAATAACGATAATGAAAGTGTTTGGGTAGTGGTTAACGAAGGTAGTGAGACCATAGTTATTGGAGTTATGTATAGACCGCCAAATATGAGTAGAAATGACGGAACGTCATTATGGGAGGAAATACAAATGGCATCAAGGTTTAGCAATGTGTGCATTATGGGGGATTTTAATTTTCCGAATATAGATTGGCAGCATCAAATAGGAGACTCTGATTCTGAGGAGTTTATAGAGGTAGTACAAGATAGTTTTTTTATTTCAATTCATAGATACGCCGACTAGAGGTAATAATATTCTCGATTTAGTTTTCAGTAACAATGAACATATGGTAAATAATGTAGAGATAGGGGACCACCTAGGAAATAGTGACCACAATTCTGTGTATTTTAATATACAATGGAAAGGTAATACCAGAGAGAATACAACATTAATACCTGACTTTAGAAAAGCCAATTATGGTGGGTTAAGAAGAGCCCTATTAGCGGACCCTATGGTCAAAAAATTAAGTCGATCCAGGTGTCCAAATGAGTGTACCCCGTCTCAGGCACCTGTCATCTTAAGTCAGGAAGAGACGTCAACCTTGGTAGATACATACGATAATTTTATCAAGTCAGTATTCAATGCACAAAATAAATACATCCCCAAAAGAAAATTTAGATCAACACAGAACCAACCCAAATGGATGAATAATAGACTATTAGATCTTCTAGGACAAAAGAGAGGAATATATAGAAAAATTAGAAAAGGCGAAATTCACCTACTTGCTTACTATCAGAATCTATCAAGACAGGTAAAAAAGGATATTAGGAAAGCAAAAAGAAATTATGAAATTAAGGTTGCCAATGACTCAAAAAATAATCCTAAAGCTTTTTACCAACTATATAAATCCAAGGTTAGATATGTAATTGGTCCCCTTAAAACTTCGATAGGAGAAATGACAGAAAATGATTTAGAAATGTGCAGTACATTAAATAGTCAATTTCTTTCCGTTTTCACAAATGAAAATTTGGCACAGTTTCCAGAAGTCCGTAAGGTATATAGCGATAGTATAGAAAATAGGTTAAGTACGGTTACTATAAGTAGAAATGATGTGCTTAAGGAAATTGACAGACTGAAACCTCATAAATCGCCTGGTCCTGATGAGGTATATGCTAGAGTATTAAAAGAATGTAGGGATGAGTTAAGTTACCCATTAACATTTTTATTTAACAAGTCATTGGAGACAGGTATAGTTCCAGAAGCTTGGAAGCTTGCAAACGTAGTTCCGATCTTAAAAAAAGGTGACAAATCAATAGCATCCAATTACCGTCCCATTAGTCTTACATCAATCATAGGAAAGCTACTAGAGTCAATTATTGCTAGTAAAATTAGAAACCACTTAGATACATTTAATTTAATAAATTCTTCTCAGCATGGATTCACTCCGGGACGTTCTTGCCTTACTAATTTGCTTAGTTTTTTCTCAGAGGTATATGAAGCAGTAGATAATGACAAGTCATATGATATAATATATTTAGATTTCAGTAAAGCTTTCGACAGAGTCCCCCATGAGAGATTGATGAGAAAGGTTGAGGCGCATGGAATAGGTGGGGCGTTGTTGGGATGGATTAGGTCATGGCTAATTGGTAGGAAGCAGAGAGTCAGCATAAATGGTACGAAGTCAGAATGGGGAGCAGTCAAAAGTGGTGTTCCCCAGGGATCTGTATTAGGTCCTCTGTTGTTTGTTATATACATAAATTACCTTGATTTAGGTATAACTAGTAGGATAAGTAAATTTGGAGACGATACCAAAATTGGGAGAACAATTGATTCAGATAGAGATATAGAGTGCCTCCAAAGGGATCTAGATACCTTACACGAATGGTCAGTAAATTGGCAGATGAAGTTTAACATTGACAAATGCAAGGTATTAAAGATAGGGAAGATGCATACAAATGTTAAATATAAACTAGCTAATGTGGAATTAGAAAACTCGAATTGTGAGAAAGATCTAGGTGTGTTTGTTAGCAATGATTTGAAGCCTAGACAACAGTGTATAAGCGTTCGAAACAAGGCAAACAGGATTCTCGGGTTCATCTCAAGGAGTGTGAGTAACAGAACTGCTGATGTTATCTTAAAACTTTACTTGTCATTAGTGAGACCCCATATGGATTATGCTGTTCAATTTTGGTGTCCTTATTACAGAATGCACATAGATTCATTGGAGAGAGTACAACGTAGAATGACAAAAATGATCCATAATATTAGAAATCTTCCGTATAAAGAAAGGTTGAAGAAATTAGGCTTACATTCGTTAGAGTGACGCAGAGTTAGAGGGGATATGATAGAGGTGTTCAAGTGGGTTAGTGGGATTAACAAAGGGGACATGACAAATGTACTAAAGCTCAGTGATAGCGAAAGAACTCGTACCAATGGTTTCAAATTAGATAAATTTCGTTTCCGAAAAGATATAGGCAAATATTGGTTTGGTAACAGAGTTGTAGATGGGTGGAATGGACTACCAAGTGCTATAGTGGGATTAAAAACGATAGGGAGCTTTAAGATAAAATTGGATAAGCATATGGACGAGAAGGGTTGGGTGTGAAGGGGGATCAGCAGGGTTGGGCCAATCAGCGCTCTGCAGACCCCCGTAATCCTGCGTTAATCTCTAACCGTTTTGGTAAGATGATCCTCAGGGTATTAGAGTGTTGAGCCTATAATTGGGCGTTGTAATTGGGGTTGTGTGGGACAGGGATCTGCCTTGCTTAGGCCAATCGGCTTTCTGCAGACTCCCATTTTCTTATGTTCTTATGTTCTTATGTTCTTATATTCAGTTAGGATGTTTATATTTAGTGTGATCTTACATGCATTTTTGTCTACTTCATCAAATATAGAATAGTATTATTTTGTATCTCTGATGAAATAGATATTGTATTGCTATGTGTACTATTTTGTCAGGATGTTTTGGTTATTATCAATTGCTCATCTACAGGTCTAATGCCTTTTGTAATATTTTATGGATATGCAATGGCATTGTCAAGTTATTAAGTTTTAGGCCAGGCAGGTACAGATACCGCAGTGGTCAAACACAGTAGCCTACAGTAGTATATATATGAACACAGTATAATTATCATCCTGGGTGAATTATGTGTTGCAGGTACAGTAGTTCTGTTATTTAATAATCGAGCCTGTATCTTCACTGGTCTGTGTATGCACATAGCTATACTGTACTGCAGTTACCCCAGGTCAAAGAATTCCTGGCATGACAGTACACCTTTATAAAAAGCACTGTTATAAAATCAACAGTCTCATAAATATTTATTTTTGCCTTTAACCCATTGAGCCTCATCCGCAAAGTAGCCTAATGTAGTACCCCGCACCAAATTGTAGTTTCTTTATTCATACAGAATTTAGTACAATTTACCAGAACGTCCCAAACTGACTAATTCATTGAACATGACGATAGTGCATCGTTTTATGTGTGATTAGTTTGATTGGGAACCATATTAACTTGCTCATGTAATGGATTCTATCTATTGCCGGCCGCCTTACTCCCCTTACGAGGGTGGCCATACACAGAATGCCCCCAAGCGGACCCATTCCCTCTGAGAGGGACAACCCGAGCCAGTTTAGTGAAGGAATTACAGGATTGACCACTCAATTTAGGATCCGTCCGACTCCGAGGCCCTCTGTGTATCTTGTTAGCACTATTTTTCTACAGTGGTGTTCGGCTAATCCATCCACAATCCTGCCTTACCCTTAGGTAAGCCGTACGGATTTGTATCAGGTTTACTCCCCTAGACAGGTTGCCAACCAAGGCTGACGAGTCCCATCCACCCGGATTTGTATAAGGTTGTCTCCCCTAGATGAGTTGCCTACCAAGGCTAACGAGTCCCATCCACCCGTTATGTAATGGATTGTGTTCTTTTATTTCAAATTGTATCAACAAATGTTATCAACTGTGCTGGTAGATAGATATATTATTAGGAAAATCAGAGTTTTAATAAGGAGTAAACAAGTGCATTGGGTATATTTTGGAAAAGTAAATAGTGAGGTGAAACTAATGCTATGGTTTATACAAGGTAGGCTAAGGCTTATAATATATTTATAAATGTGTTTCTATTTACATGTTAAGGAAAATTTATAGCCATATACATTATTTTTAATAGGTTTTTAATAAAGTATTTCTTATACAATATGGTGCTGCATTATTTCCCAATATATTTATGTATACATATACATTTGTGAATTAATAGTTGTATTCTACACCTATTTGAATCCATATCGAATACATGAGACTGTACCATGCCTTATGATAACCAAGATGCTTCAGAACTTGGCTTTAAAGTGAACACTTTCAATGAACAAAACCTTATTAATCGTAATCATTTCATAGCCCTAGGGTGAGGGCTGGTCCAATCCAGAGTGAGGTTTGGCATCCTCTACCCAACGTTAGCTGTATCTGCCCGTTACTTTCCTTGTACAGTACTAATTTTCTTATATTAGTCCCAAAGCTGACAGATATTTATGTGTTTTAGCACTAAAAGGTCTGATGGTTGATTTTTGTAGGAAAACGTAGTTTATGGAAATGAACGTTTGACAAAATTGTGTTGGGCCGTTTTCTCACAAAAAACTCCTAAAATGGAGTATCGCATGTAGTCACCGTCGATTTTTGCGAGACTTTCTTGAATAATAATCATACACAAACAGCCATAAAATCTCTCAATATTAAGTTACGAGCATAAATGAGGTGTTAAACTGACCTTAGGATCAACAACAAGAAACACATAGCCTTGAATAATGTATTTATGATTATTATGTTTACATTCAATAATTCAGAATAATGGTTCATATAGCAGCCTAGATTTAATAGTTTTGTAATGGTTCATGTTATGCCCTGTTTTTCTACAGGTTTAACTTGGGTAATGTGAGTTCTGAATGACTGGGTATAGAAGGCTGCATGCACAATACAAGGTATGAGGAATAGAGAACACAAAATAAACACACGGTAACACGACACAAGTTCACGTTTATTGAAATAAAGAAATAAAGAGCATAGAAAGATAGTTATATTCGCACAAAACAAATGATAGAAGGGAACGGCTAGCATTAGCGGATCTGGATGGAGCCTAGTCTCCCACTTCCAACGTTCAGGTATATTCTTCTGATCACGGGTTTAATTAGCAAGTTTATATTGTACAGGAAGACCTCAATATATTCGTATAATTCAATGTCACTGGTTTTACCTCTTGCTGGCTGGTCGCGTGCCCACGTAGCAACTCACAGTTAGGATTAGACACGCGTATATTATAGAACACGGAAATCTCTAGTAACCTCATGGGGGTACTGAACTAAGTTTGATATTCTTAAGGCAGAAATATGTAGAACACAAATCAGTGGGCGAACGTTAGATATCACTAGAGTTTTAATATCTGAATAAGGTAATTACGAGAGTCAAGGTCGCCTGTTAATTAAAAAACACTGATCGCTTAGTACGTCCCAAATGGAATGGTTAAATATGAATTACACTGGGCAAGGTCTTAGCCACTTTATAGAAAGTTAATAGGTGAGTATCAAGCTAGTACTATAACACTTAGTACTAGTAACATGAATCTTGAATAGTATGGGTAGATCTGGTCCTGGTTATCTTGCTTCCGGTGATGTTGGGGGCTAACGACTGGTTCCTCGGCCGTCCAGATGGTCCAAAATGTAGGAAGTTCTCAAGTCGGATCTCTTGATGATCGTTGCTGGCTACACACTTATATACCCACGAATTTGTGTGAAGGTTATAAGGTGCACGTTAGGACTTGTACATGGACAGATGCTTCTATCAGTCTTCTCTGCCACGGAGTCTGCCGGATCTGGAATCTCTCAACTCCGGAACAACACAAGGGCAGAGCTAGAGGTAAACTGCAGGGTAGTGACCACTGGTTGGTGTCTAGCTTTCAACTGATTTGACTGGGGGCGGGAGTTAGATTTATAGGCTCGGTTCTGGACCCTGTAGACAGTAGGGATCTCGAGTCTTATGGACTTAATTGAGCTCTCAATAGATATGGGGACTAGGTAAGATGGTATTTACTGTTGTGGCACAGGGCGATAGGAAGCCTTTATATTTTCATATAACTGAGCCTTAGTAAGAGGTACTATTTTGGCTATACTGGACGTATTTAGGGGAGAGAGACTGGATCTACTTTGCGAGGAGGATGGGGACAGCTGTGATAGGAGCGTCTCTCTAGATTGTTCAATCTTCATTCTATGGTATAGCTGAGGTGCTAATTTAGTGATCAGAGCATGCAAGAAAGGTAAATGGTTTATTGTGAGGTAATAGAGGTTAGTAAAGGTGTTAGTCATTCATGGTTAGTTCATGGATAGGAAGAATTCCTGTGCTACCTGGCAATGACTCGAAAGTCAAAACAGGGGCCAGGTATACCTCCGCGGGGGTGGGGGTCTCCCTCCTCGGGTGGGCAAAAAGGGGGAGCTGGGCGCCCTCTCTCTGATATAGTCGTCCGGCGGCTGTGGCTAGGGGCTTGCCATATCACCAGTGTTTGTAATAACCCTCTGTGTATGAGACAGATGTGAGTGTCTTTAATACCAAAACCGAAGGTGCCTTAACTAGCTGGTTTTACTCGGCTGGTTGTTAATTGTAGGGTTTGCTGGATATGGTGGAGACTGGGTTGCTAACTCTGCCACATTTATCTGGAAGTATGGCAATAGAAGTTAGTTACTGGCGGGGCGGCTAGCCTCGCACCGACGACCATTGGGTGCAGGGTTGTGAATGTGTTGTAAGAGAATAGATGGCATGCAAGGGGCTAGTAAAGTTCTAATGTTGTTCTGGCCTACTAAGTGAAGGTAGGCTGGATAGGAGTATATATATAAAAGGTTGGAGAGCGTTACTAACGGACAATTCAAGGATCTTCAAGAGGTATGAGAGAGAGGCTAGGTCGGACAAGAGTCGAGAAGCGCGGGTGTCTTAATGAGAGGGGGGGGGTGAGTTCAAGGGCTACAGGGAAATTTTGCCCCTAAGGTCCCTGGGCGTGGGGGTGGCATTAGGCTACAATTTATATGGAAGTTTGAAAAGGCAGTAGAATACGTTAGCCAAATGCTACCGGGGAATGCAACTATGGGGTGGTATAGGAGTCTGGAAAAGATAGAGTTATGTGATCAGTCCGAGGGTTATGGATACTATTAGTTGGCCCTGGGAACTGCGTTTTCTATTAAATATAATATCAACAACAGCGGCAGTTCGTAGGGGTACTTAGTTATTGTTTCGGGGTACTTATGACAGATACTGATAACCAGGTTATCTTATATAATCTCTGGTTGGGGTAAGAGGTGTAAGACACGAAGTAAATTGGCGTAGTGTGGACTGTGGATACGAAGGAGGCAAGGGGAAGACGTATGACAATTGTGGAAAGTAAATGGAAAAAGGTGAACACAATGGCGGAGAAAACACTTAACCTAAAGGATTGCATACATCGATGAACGATGACATTATAGTCGTCGTCCTAATAAGGTGATGAAACCTGGTTGATCTGTACTTGGCATAATACGACACAAGGACACTGCCGCTATGTCGCATCAATGCTGGTGGCAGTTAATATTATAGACTTAGTTACTAGAGGAACAATGCAAGGGGTGACTGAGCACGGGTTACACATATCTATACTCGTCATGGAAAATGATATAAGAGGTCTAGGGACAAGCGTGGGTGTTTGAACTTCTAAGATATATAACATCTACTTCTCGGATGCAAGAACATACATAGATATAATTATGGCTGTCTGATGTGTTGGCATTGGCTCAACGTCGGGACAGGCATGGGTGTTTTTAATATGAATGTATATTCCTGTTCATCATCTTTGTAGTTAATAAGTGTAGGACACGAGGGGGTTAGTGTACGTGAGGTGTGGAAAATGGTCGGTTTAGAAAAGGTAAATGGGTGTGTCCTGGAGCTGTTTAGCCCTGCGGGCTTGGGCCTGTCTGGAATGGCGGGCTCGGTCAGCTGGTCCTTTCGTTCTGTGGACCTTTCTTCCGGGTGTTTCTGTGTGGTGTTCGCTCGTGGCTTCTGTGGTGGGCTTCTTGTTCTGGGGCATTTTACTTCCCTCTCCTTCATTATAGGCTCGTCCTCGAGCCTCAAGGGTGAAGTTAAAAGAATCATAGTGATGGTGGGTCATTTTCAGGGTATTTAGAAAGTTCCACCAAACACGAGAGCGACGGTCTGGTTTCTTTTGCAGGTCAATGTATACCTGTAAGAATGTGTCCTCTGTGTTGTGGCGGGCGGCTGCCCGGGCTTGGTGTGGGTGTGGTACACGGGCCAAGTGTCCAGTGGGGGTCTTTACTTTAACCTTTCGTATGAATGGTTTGTAGCTTTCCCCCGTGGGGGTCGGAGTGAGGTGTGTGGGATTGACAGGAAGTCTGTTTAGTGTGGTGAATGGGTTACTAACCGAAAGGGGATTCGCGCGTGACAACAGGGCTGGGGATGAAGGGGGAATGTGAGTCTGGGTTGTATTTGGTTTTCTTAGGTGGTGTTGTAGGTTGGGAATATATAGTGAGGCAATGCGCAAAATCGGTGTAGGTAAGGTGGGTGAAGGAGGTGTGTGGGAAGGAGGGGGTGTGTGTGTTGTGTGGCTTGGGTCCTTAGTGTCAGAACGGGGTGTTATTTTTGTATCGCTGTCTTTAAATCTGATGGGTCTGTTGATTATTCTACCTCTGGCGGTCCTGGTGGGAAGGTAGATGTTTGTCGTGGGACTTGAGTCGCTCGACGATGTTTTATAGTGAGGGGAAGCATGTTTTTATAGGTAAATGACATGTGGGAGTTTTCTCGGG
This sequence comes from Paralithodes platypus, assembly GCA_032716605.1. Classification (NCBI taxonomy): domain Eukaryota; kingdom Metazoa; phylum Arthropoda; class Malacostraca; order Decapoda; family Lithodidae; genus Paralithodes; species Paralithodes platypus. The sequence continues at coordinate 18,628,213 of CM064542.1, read as the reverse complement.
GGTGACTTTGGGGGGGGGGTTTCTTAGGGGTTGGTTGGTTGGGGGTTCGGTGAGATGAGGAGGTTGGTCGGTGTGTGGGTGGGGTGGTGGGGATCGTGGAGGGGAAAGGGGCGGATGCGGGGGGGGCTAGACGGGTGGGTAAGGAGTGTAGATTTAAGTTGGAGGGTTGGGGGTAGGGGCGTGTGTTGTTTGATGAGGTTGGTGATTTGCTGGTGATTATTCGTCTTCTTTCCCTTTGTGGGGGAGAATTCGACGAAGAAGAAGAAGAGGAGGAGGAGGAGGAGGAGGGTAGTGGTCTGGCAGCCCTACGGAACTTGGTTAGTAGGGTGTGTTTTCTGGAGGTTTTAAACGATGTTTGTCGTGGGCGTAAGTTGTAGCGTGAGGTTACTGAGGTAGATTGTGTGGTGCGGTTGGGTGTGTACTTGGTTTGGGGTGGCGGTGGTGGTTTTCTCACTGTGGTGCCTGGTGGAGGTATGTCAGGGCTAGACGGGAGGGTTTCTGTTGTGGTCGGGGTTGTGGGTGGAGGTTTTTGTACTTGGATAAGTTGGGGAGGAACTTGACTATCAGAAGTGAAAGAAGGTGTCATGGTGGAAGAGGGTGTGATATTGGGGGCTTGGGGTTTGTGGAGGTTAGTTGGGGGGGTATGGTGAGAAAAGATTTGTCGGTTCGGTGCTGGAGGGCTTAGGTCCTTAGGGGTTTGTATGGGAATATTCGTAGCCTGAGTGAGGGGGTGAGTAGGGATATTTAATTTAGGGTCGGACGTGTGGGGTGGGGTAATGTCTTGTGGCTTTAGAGGTTTAAACGCTCGGACGAATCTAGTTCGGAGCGTGCGAGTTACGCCGTGATAGTCGATGGTGACTTGAAAGGCATTTGGGACTTGTATTACGGTGTAGGGTCCGACATAGCGAGGGCCTAACTTGTTGGTGATAGGGAGGTTGGCTACCATTACGGTGTCATGGATGGCGAAAGGGTTTTTTTTCATCGATGTTATCAGTTTTGGTGTCTTGACAGATCTGGGCGGTATGGAGGGTGTTTTGCAGATGTTGCAATGGGTCAATTGTGGAGGTGGTGGAGGGAAGGTGAGCGTGGTGGTGGAATGGCAGTAACAGGGGGGGTACACCGTAAACACGTTCATGAGGGGAAATACCGTCTTCCCGAGGACAGGTGTTCATACCCCACTGTATCATCTTTAGTTGTGATGGCCAGTCCGAGGTATTAAGAGCAATCATTCTTGTACGTAACTGGTTGTTGATGGTGCGATGGCTGCGTTCGCAGATAGCATTTCCTTGAGGTCAGTACGGGGATGAGTGTTTAATCTTGATACCGCATTGTTGGGTGAATTGTTGCCAAACGTGTCCACTAAACTCGGGGGCATTGTCCGATAGAAGAGCAAGGGGAAGGCCGAATATAGGGAACACTTCGGTGGCAAGCAGTGTGGCGACTGTGGTGGCTGTGTGGTCTTTAACTGGGCAGGCTATTAGAAATTTTGAATATACGTCTACAAATGTGACGATATAGCGGTTGCCAGCGTAAGAAGGGAACGGGCCCATGATGTCGAGGGATAGGACTTGGAACGGTTTGTTGGCAGAAATGGTACCAGCTGGGCCTGGGGTGCGTGATCTATCCTTTCCCAATAAACACGGTTTGCAGGATTCTGTCACTCGTTGTGCAATTTTGGAGGGGTTGGGGGTCCAGTATTGGTCTGTGAAGATCTTTAACATTTTCTTTTGTCCAAGGTGTATGCCGTTTCCCTCGTGGATGGCAATCATATAGTCGTGGGCTATGGTGGGGTCCAAGATTATGTGACCAGTGTCTGTGGCAAGTTGATCTCCCCAGCGAGTCAGTCTCCTGAAGACGTTTAACGGTATCCAGGGGGGTCTGATTCGTGCTTCCCAAGATTGAATTAGGGAGGGGGCTGGGGGGGCATTCTGTCGGGAGGTGGGGGTAGATACCAATTGAGTGTTTTGTAAGGCGGCTAGGTTGGTGGGGGGGTCTTTTGGTATTGGCAAACGTGACAGGGCGTCTGCATTAGTATGGAGTTTGCCGGGACGATATTGTATTGTAAAGTCGTAGTCCTCTAGTGTCTCTCTCCAACGTACCAAAATGGCTGAGTTGGTTTCGCACCTACGCAGCCATTGTAAAGATTGATGGTCGGTAATTATTTCGAGTTTTGCGCCTAACACAAATGACCGGAAGTGGCTGAGTGCCCAAATGATCCCTAAGCACTCTCTCTTGGTGGCTGCGTAATTCTGTTGGGGTGGGGTGAGTGTGTAGCTGGCATACGCTATCACATGTTCCTTTCCATCTCTGAATTGAGCTAATACTGCACCTATGGCGTACAGAGATACGTCGGTATAAAGACGGAAAGGTTTCTGGTAGTCAGGGAAAACGACAATAGGGGCTTGGATTAGCTTTTGCTTCAAAGTGTTAAACGCGAGGTCTCTTTCAGGTGTCCAGGCGAACGGGGTGTCTTTGTGGGTAAGTTGGTGGAGGGGTCTGGCTATGGTGGCAAAGTGGGGGACGAAACGTCTGTAGTACGTGGCTAAACCTAGAAACGAACGTATTCCTTTAACCGTGGTGGGTGGGGTTTGGTTTTGTATGGCTTGAAGTTTCTTTGGGTCTGGCGCAATACCATGTTCAGATATCACGTGTCCGAGAAAATCTACCTTATTCCGGGCAATCACGCACTTTGAGGGTTTTAATTTCAACCCGGCGGCTCGGATTCTTTGCAGGACTTGTCTCAACCTGAGGAGGTGTTCTTCCCAGGTTGGAGAGTACACAATAATATCGTCCAGATAGGCTAGGCAGGTTTCCCAGGTTAGGCCATGCAATACCGTTTCCATCAAACGGGAGAAAGTGGCGGGTCCGTTACAGAGGCCAAAAGGTAGGACGTTAAATTCATAGTGATGGCCACCACTAGTGGAAAATGCTGTTTTCTTTTGGTCCTCGGCCTTGATAGGCACTTGCCAATACCCTGCTTGCAAGTCGAGGGTAGTGAACCATTTGGATCCGTATAGGGAGTCAAGGGAATCGTCTATTCGGGGTAAGGGCGTAGCGTCTTTAATGGTTATGTCATTTAACCTCCTGTAATCGACGCAAAAACGGGTTGTCCCATCTTTCTTTTTGACTAAGACAACAGGGGAAGACCAGGGGCTAATGGACGGGGTGGCAATCCCGGCCTCTAACATTTCCTGGACTTGGCGTTCCTCTTCCTGACGTTGTATGGGGTTCTTTCTACGGGATGGTTGTCGTATGGGGGGGCCTGTGGTGTTAATGATGTGTTGTTCTACATCCGTCTGTCCGATTTCGGTGGGTTGTTGGGCAAAGACATCACTGAATTCCATCAGTAGGTCGTACATGCCGTTCTTTTGGTGGTCAGATAGTGTCTCAGGAAGAGGGGGCAATTGGAGGCTGGTAGGGGTGTCGTTACAATGTATGGGGAGGTCATCGAAAGTTTCGAGATCTCCTATAATGAGACCTTTCGGTAATGTCAGGGGTTCCTCTGAGATATTAGCCACGAGAATGTGGTTGATACGAGCGGGAATGATGGCGGGTTGTAAGAGGCAGCGATGGGGGTTGGAGGATGTGTTAGTGGGGGAAAATACCATGTGAGTTTGGGGTATGGGCCGCAGGTTCACCAATTTTTGATGGTGGGGGGGAATTTGGCATTTATCCTGAACTACCGCTGGGCTAATGATGGTGGGGGATTGACTGGCGAGCAGGTGCTTGGTACTTATAAGGGGGGCAAGGTCACTTTGGCTTTCAACTGATTTGACTGGGGGCGGGAGTTAGATTTATAGGCTCGGTTCTGGACCCTGTAGACAGTAGGGATCTCTAGTCTTATGGACTTAATTGAGCTCTCAATAGATATGGGGACTAGGTAAGATGGTATTTACTGTTGTGGCACAGGGCGATAGGAAGCCTTTATATTTTCATATAACTGAGCCTTAGTAAGAGGTACTATTTTGGCTATACTGGACGTATTTAGGGGAGAGAGACTGGATCTACTTTGCGAGGAGGATGGGGACAGCTGTGATAGGAGCGTCTCTCTAGATTGTTCAATCTTCATTCTATGGTATAGCTGAGGTGCTAATTTAGTGATCAGAGCATGCAAGAAAGGTAAATGGTTTATTGTGAGGTAATAGAGGTTAGTAAAGGTGTTAGTCATTCATGGTTAGTTCATGGATAGGAAGAATTCCTGTGCTACCTGGCAATGACTCGAAAGTCAAAACAGGGGCCAGGTATACCTCCGCGGGGGTGGGGGTCTCCCTCCTCGGGTGGGCAAAAAGGGGGAGCTGGGCGCCCTCTCTCTGATATAGTCGTCCGGCGGCTGTGGCTAGGGGCTTGCCATATCACCAGTGTTTGTAATAACCCTCTGTGTATGAGACAGATGTGAGTGTCTTTAATACCAAAACCGAAGGTGCCTTAACTAGCTGGTTTTACTCGGCTGGTTGTTAATTGTAGGGTTTGCTGGATATGGTGGAGACTGGGTTGCTAACTCTGCCACATTTATCTGGAAGTATGGCAATAGAAGTTAGTTACTGGCGGGGCGGCTAGCCTCGCACCGACGACCATTGGGTGCAGGGTTGTGAATGTGTTGTAAGAGAATAGATGGCATGCAAGGGGCTAGTAAAGTTCTAATGTTGTTCTGGCCTACTAAGTGAAGGTAGGCTGGATAGGAGTATATATATAAAAGGTTGGAGAGCGTTACTAACGGACAATTCAAGGATCTTCAAGAGGTATGAGAGAGAGGCTAGGTCGGACAAGAGTCGAGAAGCGCGGGTGTCTTAATGAGAGGGGGGGGGGAGAGTTCAAGGGCTACAGGGAAATTTTGCCCCTAAGGTCCCTGGGCGTGGGGGTGGCATTAGGCTACAATTTATATGGAAGTTTGAAAAGGCAGTAGAATACGTTAGCCAAATGCTACCGGGGAATGCAACTATGGGGTGGTATAGGAGTCTGGAAAAGATAGAGTTATGTGATCAGTCCGAGGGTTATGGATACTATTAGTTGGCCCTGGGAACTGCGTTTTCTATTAAATATAATATCAACAACAGCGGCAGTTCGTAGGGGTACTTAGTTATTGTTTCGGGGTACTTATGACAGATACTGATAACCAGGTTATCTTATATAATCTCTGGTTGGGGTAAGAGGTGTAAGACACGAAGTAAATTGGCGTAGTGTGGACTGTGGATACGAAGGAGGCAAGGGGAAGACGTATGACAATTGTGGAAAGTAAATGGAAAAAGGTGAACACAATGGCGGAGAAAACACTTAACCTAAAGGATTGCATACATCGATGAACGATGACATTATAGTCGTCGTCCTAATAAGGTGATGAAACCTGGTTGATCTGTACTTGGCATAATACGACACAAGGACACTGCCGCTATGTCGCATCAATGCTGGTGGCAGTTAATATTATAGACTTAGTTACTAGAGGAACAATGCAAGGGGTGACTGAGCACGGGTTACACATATCTATACTCGTCATGGAAAATGATATAAGAGGTCTAGGGACAAGCGTGGGTGTTTGAACTTCTAAGATATATAACATCTACTTCTCGGATGCAAGAACATACATAGATATAATTATGGCTGTCTGATGTGTTGGCATTGGCTCAACGTCGGGACAGGCATGGGTGTTTTTAATATGAATGTATATTCCTGTTCATCATCTTTGTAGTTAATAAGTGTAGGACACGAGGGGTTAGTGTACGTGAGGTGTGGAAAATGGTCGGTTTAGAAAAGGTAAATGGGTGTGTCCTGGAGCTGTTTAGCCCTGCGGGCTTGGGCCTGTCTGGAATGGCGGGCTCGGTCAGCTGGTCCTTTCGTTCTGTGGACCTTTCTTCCGGGTGTTTCTGTGTGGTGTTCGCTCGTGGCTTCTGTGGTGGGCTTCTTGTTCTGGGGCATTTTAGTTCAAATTACAGCTTAGCTATAGTAGTTTATTAGCAATGAAAGTTCATTTAAAAACATTTAAACTCCCTGAAAATAAGTAAAATACAGTACAGGTAATGAAATACAGGCTCTGTCTGGAGTCAGCCACTCCCAGCTGTGGGGTATGTGCCTGAGTACATACATACATATCAGTATGTCAATAAATTAAACAGCTCAGTAAATCACTACAAATGTACAGCTGGCTCAATATCCATAATTACATTAGAACAGTATTGTTCATTCATAGTGAAGTTATCAAAAGAAGCACATATGGACTTTTTTGGTTACATGTGAATGGTTAGATAGACATCCTAATGCCGGTATCACACGAGAGCTTTTATGGTCAACATTCGATGATCAAAATTTTTCTGGCAACATTTCTGGAATATTTTGCACTGGTATCGGAAACTAGACTGCTGGTAGATGAATTTAGGTAACAGATAAATATTTAATGTTTACCTTACTAGCTGCCAGACCAGTGTTAGGGATAAATGTTGAGTGAAAAAGTGCTTGTGTAATACTGGTTTTAGGGAAATAGAACCGAGTAGAGAGGGTGCGTAGGGATTGACTGTACATCACCGGTGGCGAGATATCAAGAAATAGTTTAGGCCGATTGTACATGTGACAAGGATAAGTGAGAAGGGTAAGTGGAAGTACACCGAAGAACACTGAGATGAGGCCTTGACAAAGGAGTGGCTAGTGACAATCGATAAGTCATATGATATTTAGGGCAGCTTGATGTGTCTCTTATTAGAAAAGCGTATTAACACGGCTGAATATGCACCCATTCTTTTTATCTAAAAACCATTGGAATCGGCATTCGAAGCAGAACAATCTGACAATTTACGAGAGTATTTGATGGGATAACTTTTGTATGACCATTAAATTTTGTTTAGTAGTGTTCATTAATTTGAAAAAAAAAAAAAAAAAAAAAAAAAAAACATACACCCTTTGTAGAAAAGGAGCAATCACTTAAGTCTAAAGAAAATGCTGATTACAATGGTTGAGAAACAGCAAAGCAGTAGTGATTTTTGTAAAATTCAGATAAAGAGTATCACATCAAATACTCTTTAAAATAGTCAGATTATTCTTGTTCAAATGTTGATTACAATGGTTTTTGGATGTTAAACATTAGTGCATATTCAATCAAGTTATAAGTTTTGTTTTATACAAGTGTTTTGTCAATGGCATTGCAAAAAAAGTGATTTGTCAGCGTCAATACAAAAAGAAGTGTTTTGACAGCGGCAATGCTCCCCTTAGTAGATACTGTACCCTACATTATCCTACTTATGCAAGTGAATGTGCTATCTGATCTCGCTTATGTTGGGCTGCTTGTGCAGGTTGCAAAGCCTCAGGATCTGGCATTGGGGGCATTTCTATATCCTGGTATTCAAAATCTTGCTCATCAAGCCGTTCTTTCAAAAGGATGTAATTGTGTATAATACAACTAGCGGTATTTTGTCTATTGAGGTCATGTTCAAATACTTTATTCTCTGAAATTTACCTTTGAGGAGACCAAAGGCTCTCTCAATGACAGCACGAGCAGATGAGTGACGAGCATTGAATGTTTTTTGCACATCAGTAAGATGACCATTGTCTCTATACGGAACTAACATGTATGTTTCCAGAGTGTACGCCGAGTCTCCTAAAAGATGGAAATTTTCGGGGAAGTATCCATTTTGTAGGGCAGTGTACAAAGGGGACTTCTTAAACACTCGCTGATCATGAAGAGAACCTGGCCTTCCAACATTGATATCGAGAAATCTAAGATTGCTGTCACAAACAGCCTGGAGCTGGATGCTTGGATAGCCTTTCCTACATACATATGACTCCCTAAAATCTTTTGGACCAGGAATTTCTATGAATGTGCCATCTACTGCTCCTATGATACCCATAATGCCAGATTTGTCGTGGAAGTCATCTGCTAAAGCCTGAAATTGGTTGGGTTGAGGAAAAGATAGTATGTTATCCTGAACTAATTTCAGACCGTTACACACTTCCATGACAACATCGTGAAGGGATGACTTGCTTAGTCCAAAGCGATCACTAACGCTGCTGAAGGTTTCTAGGTTTCCCAGCATCCACAGGGTTGCCAAAATCTTCTTCTCGATGGTTATCACTCTGTCAAGAAGATAGGGGCTCAGCAGGTGTGGAAGGTGTGGTGGAGTGGTCATGCCACTGGATTGGTAATCCAATGGACCCGGGTTCAAATCCCGATATATCAATGGGAAGATATTATTGGGATTGAATTTGTGGTGTACCTAGTATCAGTGCATTACCACAAAGCCCACCGAAATGCCAAAAAAATACCCTCATTGTTCCCTGATTAAATAACACTGTATGAATATTCCCATATTCAAAATATGTTACAGGGGGACAATGCCTAGTGAGTTCACTGCTCAATAGGTGGCGTTCTGAGAGTGAGGGTCTGAGTCTGGAGGGTGAGACGGTGAAGCACTTGAGCGAAGCAACCGGCTGCTTCAGAGATGGAGCTGCTTCGAGCCATGATGGATGCTTCACATGTCTCACTCCCCAGACTGGAACAAGACCTCACGGGCTTCACCGTGTTGAGCGGTGGAATGTACAGGCTCTCAGCCTATGCCCGAGAGGGAGTAGTTGGAATATAGAAAAAAAAAAAAAAAAAAAAAAAAGTGGCACAGATCCTGTAAGAAAAGATTTGACCTTAATGGAGGTGCTCTTTGATCTTCTGCAAATTTACTGAGTTGAGCAACTGAACACAGTAGTGCCCTTCAGAAAAGAAAGAAACTAAACAATAATAATAATAATATATGTAATAATAATAATAATAATAATGAATATATGACTTTGTTGGAGTGACATAAATAAGGGGTCAAAATTAGTAACATGGGGATGGTGGTATCTGACAATATTTAGATAGACACACATCTAGGCCAGTATGTGTGGCGAATGAGCAGAGCGAGTTGTTTGATGGGTTAAAGCAAGGGTGTGTGATGTCCCCATGGCTGTTCAATATATATCTATATGGATGGAGTCATGAAAGAAATACCCAGTACAAGGAAGAGCAGTGGATGTTGGTGTACCTCTGATAAAGGAAGAAAAAGAGTGGAGGTTGCCCGTACTGCTCTTTGCTAATGAGCGATAGTGAATGGGAGTTGTTGTTGTTGTTGTTCCCCAAGCTGCCTGGCTGAACAGCCCCAAGGCCCCGAGCAAGGTCAAGGCCATAACCGAGTGCCCCCACAGAACCCTCCCCGCCGACCACAATAAAGCCTGGGTGACCGTAGCCACTCATGGCGGGGAGCTGAGGAGGGTGCAGAAACGCCTGGGAAACCAAAGCCCCACACAGGGCCGTGCCCCTCAGCAATTATGAAGAGAAAGTTGAGGAGCAAAGGAAAAATGTGACGCTTTGGCTTCCAATCTTGGTAGATTGGGAGGTCAATCCACGGAAGAGATGCCGTCACTTGAGATCTAGAAAATATATAAGTAAAAGGAACAGTCAGAGTAAGCTATGGGTATGGCAGAGATCGCTCAGTTCTCACTCTAATAGGCCAGCCCATCACCACAGTGAATGGGAGTTGCAGGGGGCTGGTAAATATGTTTAGAACAGTGTGTGAAAACGGAATCTGAAGGTAAATGCGAGGAAGAGCAAGTGTGAGGTGAGGTTGAACGGTCAGGTTATCGAGAATGTCAGCTTATTAAAGTATTTGGGCAGTGTGTTGAGTAAAGATGGGAGTATGGATGAAGAAGTGCGGGAGAGGGTGCAATAGGGGAAGAGGGATGTAGGAACGCTGAAATCAGTAACAAGAAATAGGGTGGTCAGCATGGAAGTAAAGAAGTCCTTGTGTGGCAGTGTGGTAATCCCAACATTGATTTACGGGAGCGAAGCATGGATGTTGGTGAAGAGAATCAAACCAAGAGTGAGAGGGTTGGAAATGAGTTACTTGAGAAGTGCATACGGAGTTACATGGAGGGATATATAGATGAATGAGGAAGTACGAGAGAGGTGTGGTGTGGATATAGATGTGCTGGAAAGTGTGAAAAGGAATACGGTACCGTACCTTGAGAAGGTTCGGCCATGATGTGGAACGTATGAGAAGCGAGAGAATGACTAAGAGAGTGTACAAGAGTAAGGTGGAAGGACAGAGAGGGCGAGGTAGACCGAGTGAGAGGTGTAAGGATGAAGTATATGAGTGAAGGCGGTGCTGGATGGAAGGATGGGCGTCGACTGATTGGGGACAGAAGTGCATGGGGCAGTTTCGTTCGTGGCCACTCCTTCGGGGATCACGGCGTCCGGCAATAGATAGATAGACATCTAGGCCAAATTTTATTAATTGAACAATGCAAAGTGATTCGCAAATAATTAAATTAAAGCTAGGTTAGGCTACGGCAAGTGATTATTGAGATAAATTAAGGTCACACATCAAAAGAATCATAGGTTACTAAACATTCTTACAAAACTATTATAATTAAATTAAGAAACTTAATTTAAAGATCAAATAATTGTAGGGAAAAGGCTCGCACATTCGTGCTCACGACCATTACGCTTGCGTCTAATTTGCTCACATTTGGGTCCTCATCCCCCAAGGACTTATTGTCATCATCATATACATTCCCAACATGGAGTAAATAACAGCTGGCCATAGGATAATTCAGGAAAAAGCGGTCAAATTAGACGCTTGTAACGGTCGTGACCGCAAGTCGCTGCGGCGAGCGCCATCGCCTTATCCAAATAATAATCTTTGATAATTTCATTCTTTGGCACAGGCATAGGGCTAAGCTATAGGCTATGCATAATGTTGGTTGGTTGAATTTTCGAAGAGGACAATTATGAAATTATTTTTAATTGTTCTGTATGCTCTACAGTATTTTACATTCAGTACACGTAGGTCCTACGGTACTTTAACGTGCGATAGGTCTTTATATGCTTGCGGAAATTCTGAATAAATTAAATTCCCAATCCCCTCGCCCCCTCCTAACAAGAGTGCTACTAGGATAGGTTAGGTAAGGTTGTTAGGTTAGGCTAATGTCTTTTCAAAGTTTACTGTAGGCCTATGTCAAATAAAATGCCGTAAAACAATAACTAGGGCCTAGTAAAAAGCCTGTCCACGGTCTCTTAAATTTTTACCGAAAATGTCAATAAGTCCTGGTGGGGTGAGATGAATTCTGTATCCCAACGCTAACTGTTATTGTCATATATATTTTATTCTTGTAATTTTATTGTCTTTAACCCCACATTTTCCTTGATCTTCATAGCCCTCCCCAGTCCCCACAAGTGAGGGCTGTTTTTAAATAGGCCTAGTTGGAAAATGGGTAAATAGGCTACTAATTTCTGCTCCAAATCTTTATAATACAACACTAGGCTATATCTGAAGGACAAAAACACACACAACCAAAAATAGGGTACCGGTACTTACTAAAATCGCTGTTGGAGCTAAAAGTAAGGTTTAGGCTACTATATTTTCCACAATACATAGGCTTTACCGGTGTATAGGCCCTATATATATATATATATATAGCCTAGGCCTAGGCTATATATATATATACAGTATACAGGGTGTTTCATAAATACCTTTCATAAATTTCAGAATAAATAGACCTAGCAATAATAAATATACTGTACTATGTGACGGTTTTGGAAATTTCTCATATTTACCGGGATATTACACATTTTAGTTTAAATAGGAAAGTCTAGGGGATGAACACAATCAGTAGATTACCATCACCTCACAACAGCATCACAGCAGAAAATCCACATGCAACAACAACGAGGGGACATCAGGAACGCTTTTCGATTAATGTTTGGGCCAGTATTCTTGGTGACCATCTAATCGGACCTTTTATGTTACCACAACGACTTACAGGCAATGTGTAGGCCTACACCAGATTTCTTCAGGATGACTTACCCATACTACTTGAAGATGTGCCTCTCAGAACACGTAGACAAATGTGGTTCATGCAGGATGGGGGGCTCCAGCTCACTTTGCACGAGGTACGAGGGATTTCCTTCATGTTATGTACCCTGATAAGTGGATAGGCCGTGGTGGTCCCATCGCCTGGCCACCTAGATCACCGGACCTAACTCCACTTGACTTTTATCTTTGGGGACACTTGAAGAGCAGGGTGTATGCTACACAAATCAACACCCGTCAGCAACTGTGGCAACGAGTTCAAGAGGCACGTAGAGAAGTAAGAAACACACCAGGGATATTTGAAAGAGTGCGACAGTCTCTTATGCGCCGAGCCCAAGCCTGTATCAACGAGGTTGGGAGAAACTTCGAGCAACTATTGTAAATACTGTAAAATACATTGATGTTCAAACATTTATGACAAAATAAAGTAATTGAGGTGATGGTAATCTACTGATCATTTTCATCCCTAGACTTTCCTATTTAGCCTAAACTAAAATGTGTAATATCCCGGTAAATATGAGAAATTTCCAAAACCGTCACATAGTAAAGTATATTTATTATTGCTAGGTCTATTCATTCTGAAATTTATGAAAGGTATTTATGAAACACCCTGTATAGCCTAGGCCTATATATATATATATATATATATATATATATATATATATATATATATATATGTATATATATATATATATATATATATATATATCTTGTGAAGGCTGGGCTAGGCCTATTTTATATGTACATAATAAACTTGTCATTGACCAGTAATTTGTAAAACATTACAGTAGCCTACAGTACTTACTTAGGCCTAGCCTATAGAACATAATAGAAGTTAGGCCTGGCCTAGACTTCACAAATCTTTCAGTTTAGGCTATATTATCCTAGGCCTAGGCTATCTGTATTTTGTGTTGGGATTAGGATATTCCCCTGTTACGATTTAACATATTCCTATTCAGGCTATCCAATCATCATTGCATCCATTGAACTAGGCTAGGCTATGCAAAGTTGCTTTCAAATTAATTTGGGTTGTCCTAGACCTAACATACGTAGGTTAGGTAGGCCTAATGAATTATGACCATAATGTTGATAAGGTTGACCGTTGATAGAATAGATAGATTACAAAACAACATTAAAGTAGGCATAGGCTAGCCTAGCCTAGGCCTAAACATTTAAAATATCACATCTAATGCAGAAATGGAAAACACAACTAGGGTTTGATGTCAAAATCAGTAGCCTAGCCTAGTTTTGAAAAAAAATAAATGAGTATTAGTTTTGACACAGCAGTGGCGCACCACGACTGCGAGGCTGGGGCCTCTGGATATATCAAGTAACTAAAGTAAGTAGGCTAAACATAGGCCTAATTATAAATGACTAACCTCAACTGTGGTCCTTTGCATGCGGAAGTGAGACTTGAATACTAGACCCGAGTACGCTGGGACGATGAGTTCCACATAATTGGGAATGGTGACAGGTCGAAGTCGCTCTCTCACCGCTACAGCTTCCACGTACTCGTCAAGGGCCTCGTCTCTTGCAATGACTGCTTCGACGGCATCCAGTAGTCCTCTATCGTCAAGCTCTGCGACACAGACAATTCCTGCAGCCATGGGGAGGTCTGCCATATCCTCTTGTTTGTTGTAGGCTTGTTTGGATAGGCTGGATAGCGTCCGTGTAGATCTGTTGTACCTTGGTAGCGTAATATATTTGGCGCCTTTTGTCAATTTTCATGGACGGATGGTTCTTAGCTAGGCCTATCACATTTAAAGTTATTATATTACTAATACTATAGATTGCGTATTGTGTTTCCCCTTCTTGAATACAATTTATGTAAATATTAAACACACTACAAAAAATAGGCGAAAAATAAAGCAATTCTTGTTGCGATATCAGTTTGTTATTGTTTACAAAGCTCTGGCAGACCGATCGGCGATCTGTGTCGTTCGGTAGTGAAATCGAAACACCGTTCGGTCAAGCGCTATCAGACGAATCGGCGATAGGTCTACCGAACGCGCTTCAGGCATCTGAACATTAATCTCTTCTCAAATTTCTCAAGTATAATTAAGGAATTAGAGTATGGCTGGATCTTGGTTCCAATGATTAGACCAACAACTCTGGATTTGCATCCCCTTCTGACTACAGGATATATTTGTTGTTCCCTTAAATCATATCCTCAAAAATAAACGCATTAACAATTTGCGCTCTCAAGGATTTCATCTTGGGAGAAATAAGAATATGGAGTGAGCAAGTGAGCATTCACTATCACAAATAGGGTTGTTCATTGAGATGCTTGGTTTCTAGGAAGACAACGCATGCTGTGTCAAACATGAGCTTGTTGTAGCAGGTAATTAACCCAAAAACGGCGACGCTCCTTCCGGAAGGTTTTACTGGGCAAATGCGACGCTCCTTCCGGAAGGTTTTACTGGGCAAATGCGACGCTCCTTCTGGTACGTAACACATGGAAAACAAAAAAAACACCCCAGGGCCGGTGAAATGGAAGCAATTTGTGATTAGGTGGCATGTCTCCTTACCACCACCTCCTGTCCTCCCCTTACATTTGTCTTACCCTTCCCTCTTCTTCTCTTCTCCCCTTTTTCTTCCTCCACTTCCCCCCTCTTAATTTACCCAATATATTCCATCCCCCACTCTCGATAAATTGTCTCTCCCACCTCAAACATATTTTAGTCACCCTCCTGTACACTCCCCCTCCCCTCCTCCTCCCCATACAGGCACGAGACCAGCTTGGACCCACCAGTATCTTTCGAGAAGGCCGAAAGAGTACACCTATGCCGCGCTCCCTCATGCCTCCCGCACATATATACGGTTTCACACTGGATATTTCCTCTTTACACCTATTTTCTGGTTATTTAATGTTTACATGTTCAATATACAAGTAAAATATGTGCATATGAAGCAAAATATTGCTTTATATGGTAACAACATTTGTTTTTGTCCGAATTGACCTTTAGAGACGTCGCACCGGTGGTACTTTAAAAATTATGTCTGTCGCAGCTGCAGAGTTAATATTTTGAAGTCATACCAAAATATATGAGAAACTCGTATGCAAAGAGAAAATCGTGCTGGAGGATAGAATGACAGAAAACTTTAGTCTGTATAGAGTTCTGTCTCATAGAGTAAGAAACTTCTTACAGTGAGACATTAGGAAGTGTGTTGGAATAATTATCGAGACATTATTTTCTGTCCATGCATTTTGGCTTACTCCAGATGAAGCACCACTCTTAAGTCAACCAAAAGTTTGATAACAAATTACCATGAGTGTTAAGGCCTACGTTTAGCAGATATATCTGTATTTGGCTGATCACCAATGCAGAGTGTGTCAAAGAAGTAATCGTCATCTACCTGCAACTGATCCACCAATCTGCAATAAGCTAACCCCTCTTACTAAAATAGAGGAATCTGTTAGCTAGACTGAAGGGTGGCAGAGTATCTCTTAGTGCTTTTATCGTCTTTGGAGAAGTTAAGTAAGTTGAGGGTGCGACCAATATCCATAGGCTGCCCGTGTTTCTGACTCCCGACGAGCATACCGGTAATCACTAAAACAAATCATATTCATTGTGCCAGTACACTTCTATATAGTAAACTATTAGAATAATTGAAGGTTCAGTTAATTATAACTTAACTTCAAGGATCATAATGATATTGATATATCTGTTATGCCGCTATTATTATGTGTATGAATTCAGTTGTTGGGGTTTCAGCAGGAGTAACACCTATCTAAGAAAGGGCAATGCATTAACAAATAATTATATAATTTACTGGCTATATTTACATATACAAGATGGAGTGACTCAACTAATCCTCCTAATAGATACGTATTGACGATATACAGGTGGCAATAAATATATATATATATAATAACCAAAATTGGTATTGCCTCTTCTAAATCCTTACATATACAGTATATATATATATATACAGTATATATATATATATATATATATCGGAAAGACCAAGGCACAAAACTGAGTTGGTATAAACACGGTAACTCTAGTGCACGAAAGGACCCAAATGGACCCCCTAGACTAACGTGATATTAGCAGGTAATTCGAGTGGCGGACCTCACAGGTGCGTGCGAAACCACAGTAAGACAAAAGAGACAGTGTCGGGAAAGTGGAGACTTCTCAGGTTATACTCCGGATATTTGGGGGGAAGCTATTAGGTTAATGGACTTCCAATGTCCACAAGGAAGTGAGAAATCAATAAATAGCGTCGGCAGTCAAAGGCTTATCTGAGAGAGGCAAACAAATATGTGAAGGATTGTAAAGGAATATTTATATATGTATATCTACATGGATATGTGCCACAGGGACATAAAACTACTATATATCAACGGTCAAGATAGTTCCAATTGTCTACACAAAAAGGAATATCAGAAATGGGCATAATATGCAAAATACAAATAAATACAGACAAGTACACTCACACCATATAAACCTATATATACGCTCATGTACAATATTCGCGGTCATGACACTCATGCAATATATATATATAAATATATAATCAGTGGTGTATGCTACAATCACTCTTCACTAGCGGTACACTGGCCTTACATGATTGAAATAACCACATGAATTCAATCAAGTGTCCAGGGTCACGATTATCAAATAATTACACTGCATTCAAGGACTGGCTCTTCGATCCAGTATTCGACTAACTATAATTACCGTAGTAATTAATTTAAAATTACTATTCTACTAGCATAGGAATAATCCGACAGTTGTTTGAAAGTTCAAGTTTTATTCAACAAACTCCCCAAAAAATCATAATGCCCATAGCAACTGATTCCCTGTTCGGGTCAAAATGGGTTCAAACTGAAGGGTTGAATACCTACGACTATACAGCATACGTTGTACTGCGGAATTATTACATTCCCATTACTACCTATCTTTACAATCGCTATTCAGAGTTTTGACTTACTTCGACTCCGAGCCAAAGGCAAATCACTATATTCACAATGGTTGACAATACAATACATTATTTTTACCTCGATAATTATGTCCTTGGATCACCTTAACAATAGTAGGACCTATTATTCGATCGATATGTTCTCGAATCACCTTGACACTATCAGACACTATTATTTCATCATCTGTTCTTAAATCGCCTTAACAATATCAGAAACGATTACTAAATCATATATCGTCTTAAATAATTTTAAAAATATAAATCATTATTCGTTATACGTTCATATAATTATCCCCTTAACACTATCATAAATCATCATTCAATTACACGTACTTCAATCACCTTAGCAATATTAGTTACAATTATAAAATCAGTATGTACTTACATCACCTTGACAATATCAGAACTATTACTCAATCAACGTGTTTTTAAATCACCTTAATAGGGTTATAAACTATTTATAAATCAAACATCTCCTTAGATCATCTTAACAATATCACAAGTCATTATTCAATTACACGTTCTTAAATCACCCTAACAATATTAGTAACGATGACTAAATCAGTATGAACTTACGTCATCTTAACAATATCACAACTATTACTAAATCAACTTGTCCTTAAATCACCTTAATTAACAATATTATAAACCATTGCCCCATCACTATATCCTTAAAACTACTTTATTATAATATATTATATTATATTTTATTATATTATATTATATTATGCGCGATCGAAAGCATGCTGACGACGAGGTGAATATCTAATTAATAAAGAATGTTTTCTGGTAACAAAAAAAAAATGTTTCCAAAACGTCAGGAAATAGCTCCCCTTTCCTAACTATTTCTCCAGCTAGGTGTCTCCTAAAGCAAATACTACCTTTCTATTTCACATGGCTAGTGAATTTCATTACTTTATTTACCTTTTTAACCTTAGTCCTAGACTCCCGGAGAACTGGGTATTGTGCCCCTTTTGTCTCAACTAATATCTCTCTACTATTGTTCGCGAAATCTCCCTGGTTTTCAATCTCCACATTGAACTATATATAACTATATATATATATATATATATATATATATATATATCCTAGAAGATCCTGTGATATTACTAGCTAACTGGAAAGTGCCTTACTGACAATGAAAACTTATCTCTCAACACATTATTTTTGTATTGTTTCAATTATCAAATAATTTTTCTCTTTGGTTGTCCTATAAGAACACATATATTTTATTGGTGGGAGAAAAGGCCTCTGTCTAGCAAATTCTCTTTCTCTCTTTAGTGTGTTCGGGCCCTTAAGAGTCCTTTAATAAAGTATGAGGGGGGAGGGGGGGGGGGGTTCTTGCTCCTTGTCTACCACTTCAAGGGTGGCAAATACATCTGGTCCTTTCGTTCACTTCTGTCGACCACATGGTTGCAGTCCCGTATCCGCTTGACTAATTGTATGTACGCAGGCGGTGTGTCGGCATGCGTCAGGATACTGTTGGTGTTTCTGAGCTGAGGGTGGGCTGGGTAGCTGCTCTCGCCTCTTCTTGTATTCAGGATGGCTCGGGTGTTGGAGGTCAGGAACAATCTTGTTCTTTATCTCCCTGTTAATGCCAAGGAGGGTAAGTAGTGAGTTTCGGCTTAGAGTGGGCCAACATGCTCCAGGCAGGTGACTCTGTCTGTCTGCCTGCTGTGACTCCGCCCACATCTCTTTATACCCGCCCCCGGCGCAACGCGGGCCTGTTATTGGCTGAGACGCGCGCTCGGGCAGGTTTGTGTCAGCCCGGTCGCTTTGAACTGCAAGAGCCCCCATTTGCCGTCTCTCATAGTAATATCTTTCCGGAAGCTTATTTGTGACGTTCTTTAGTGGCTGACGGGAGTAAGAGGGTGGCAGCATTGTATTTGAATGTTTTCTACAGGAATAGAATATACGGATGTGAACTGAGGGTAAGTTATGAGCCGGGCGTTTGTAAGGTGAGGTGACACTCTTGGTGCGTCCTAGGTGGCCTGTGATTGGCTAAGAGCGTGGAGGTGCCAAGGCGTTCCCACGAAGAAGAAATAGAAGGCAAATCTTGCAGGCACACCTGAGTTAATCCTGCCTTCTGATTGGCTGACAGAATTACTCTTTCAATTACAATTACCGAGTTACCAAGGGAGATCATCAATTACGAACTTCATTATAAGATACAAGGTGAACACAGACTTCAGATAAATTATACTTTACACAAGTAATATCTCCCTGTTTACACTGATCATAGCGACTGTTCAGAGGGCATTTCTATTCTAGCTTTATGGTTTGTACAGAGTATAATATATGCTTGGGGAAATACTTAATAAGCAAGAGATTCTCACACGTAGAGTCCCAAGTAATCTGGTTAATTCTTGACTCTCTTCATGTGGAGTGGCAAAAACTTGGAACTGCAGTTAACGGTACTTTATTCCTGCATGACTGGGCGTTTTTCCCTCTGTGAGTAACAGAACAATTAATGAGGTCAAGGTTGGCGTATACACTGCGACCCAATTTGACTTTCTACAGGTGCACATGCACTATACAACTGAGCTAAATATTTCACAGTCACAATCTATTATCACGATTATATTATATACACTATGATGATACCATTTCATTCAACACTCTTACAACTATGTTGCTCGACCAATACCCAGTCCAAAATATCATGATATTTGTTTTGTCTAAAATGCTTCTTTCAACATAGGAGAATAGCATATGAAAATCGCGATGTACACGACGTAAATGTTATGACCTCGATATCTCACGATGTATTGAAATTTTAAGAAAAGCGAAATTACACGCTCTTCGTATGGTATTACAGTATTTACATGTAACAGCAGGTGTCTCTAGGACAAATAATAAGACCGCAGGAAGTTGTGACATCATCATATCATGACGTCCTGATGTCATGACGTATCACATTCTCATGCTCCCACAAAGTCGGCATTGATCATTTGATTATACCCTAAAAGTATCGAGATGAAAGATATAATATTTGTTTTTTTATTAATGTTTTTGTGTCGGAGGGTGTGTAGTCCCCTTAATATACTTCAACAATCAAACTAATATACGCAGTGGCCACGTGGATATACATGGCTATTATGTTGGCACAATTGGATGAGGATTGAATCGTAATTTCTGTATCTCTCTCTCTCTCTCCTTTGATACAGCCAATTTAGGAACATACACATATCTTAAGAGGTGACTAAAAGCATTGGGAAACAGGGGTCTTCACCTCTTGAACTTTACCTCAAAATTACTCACATAATATTATGTAAGTTACTCTAAAAGTATATTAAATCGGAATTAGGATTACTTCCACATTTCAGATAAAAGGATATACTTATAGCGTTGTACTGAATGTAGGAAAGGGATATTAGGCTGATGTATGTTGAACTAAGGGAAAGTTATAATTTAATTTGGTTATCACATGGTCAATATGTAGGATTCCTACAGAAATAAAAAGGTGTTTTACTAGATTCTTATATTTTACCAATTATAATGCATCAAGAAAGAGCGTAACAACACTAATATATTAACCCCTTGACATAAAGCTCAAAACTCAAATTGTTTCAACTCCAGCATCCACCACCGCCCCAACGTCATCTGCCAACAATCCAACACCTGCAGTAGACACTGCAGCAGATGCTTCTGATGAACCTGAGCCGACATCAAACCAGGACAGCCGCCCTGTTCACCTTAGTCTCTCCCCCACTCCTCGTGCAAGAAGCCTGCTAGCACGAACAGTACCAACCCCTCGCCCCCGTTCTAACCACTCCTCTCCCCGACCTATACGTAGAGTCCCGCCACCACAGGTTTCCGGATTTACACCAGTGAGGAACGGTGCACGGCCAACGCAGAAAAGGTCTCATCTACCAGTCACAATGTCCAACAGATTTGAGATATTGGTAGAGATGGAAGACGAACCAGAAGAGACCAGGCTCGTTGGGGATTCCATCCTACGAGGACAGGTCGAAGAGTTCTGCGACCGAGTCCCAAATCAACGAAAAAGATTTTGCATCCCAGGAGCTGGACTGGACGACATTGTGGAAGCCTTCGAAGATACCACAAAGGATGCAAATGAAAATACCCTTTTTGTCATCCATGCTGGTTCAAATGACGTCATGCGCACCAGATCCGAAGAGTTGATGGAGAAATATCGCAAGATGATCCAGCACTACAAAAACAAGTCAAGGAATATCATCATCTCAGGCATTCTCCCCAAGATCGACGCACCTGACAAATTCTACGACAAGGCTTTCAGCACAAATAGCCGACTAAAACATTTGTGTCTGAGGGAAGAAGTTGAATTCATCAACCTCTGGGACAACTTCTACAACCAGCCTACTCTGTTCCGCAAGGATGGCACTCATCTAAACCCTGTGGGTTCAGCACGCATGGGTCGTCTCCTACACGAAGCAGTCCGCAGCCAGGGATAAAAAAACGCCATCCGAGAAGAAGCAGCAGTGACATAAATCATCCAACGCCAAGAAAAAAACAGAGGCAACCGAGGACCACCAGCGATAAGGACCGAAGACAGCGAGGACCGAGGACAGCCATGAACATAAATGTAGATCCGACAAGAACCAAAAATATTATTAAAGAGCGTTCCGTGAGTTCTAAAATAACAAATTTAAAGGTTTTCTATGCAAACGCTCGTAGCATACGCAATAAATTTTCAGATTTAGAGGAGCTAGTGTTTACAGAAAATTATGATGTGATTGGCATAACAGAATCTTGGCTCAATACAGAAGATAGAGACTTTTTAGCAGAGTATTCACTTCCCGGTTATGTAATGTTTGAGAAAAGCTGAATAAATCGAAATGGAGGTTGGCGTTTTACTTTATATCAAAGAAAGTCTTAACCCTACCCTCTTGTCAAAACCTCAAATTGTGAACGTCGACGCATCTTTTGTGCTAATAAAGAATAATAAAGGTACAAAAATAATACTTGCATTAATATACAGACCTCCAGCTCAATCAGTGCAAACTGACCGAGAAATTTACGAACAAATTGCAGATGTAAGTAACTCACAAGATACCGTAATTTTTGGTGACTTTAATTTACCTGTGACCAAGTGGGGCGATACTCTTACTTCACACTCCGGACATGACTTGTATACGAACTTGCAAGAGAGTTCGCTTTATCAATTTGTTGGAACGCCGACCCGTGGTAATAACGTTCTTGACATTGTACTTGCAACAAAAGAAGAATTAATAGAGAATTTGAATGTTGGTGATGAATTCAGTAACAGCGACCATCGTACGATAACTTTCACTTTAAAGTTTACTAGTAACGAACCAAATAGTAGCATCGAAAAAGTCCCTAATTTCAAGAAAGCAAACTTCCATAAACTTAGAGCTATGTTTAAAGAAACTGACTGGAGCTTTTTAATTCACAATAACGACATAAATACATCTTGGAAGTTATTCGAAGCCACTTACCTAAAAGCAGTGCAAGACTGCATACCATCAAAACTCGGCGTCCAGGCCATAATAATAAGCCCAAATGGTGGAATAAAGATATTTCAAACTGCCTGCTTGCTAAAAAATTTGCTAATGATAGATTAAAATCCTCACAAAATGACGAAGAACGGCTGAAATTTGTAGAGCTACGACGCAAAGCCAAAAAGTTAATTAAGCAAAGTAAAAAGACCTTAGAGTTACATATTGCGAATCAAAGTAAAACAAACCCGAAAGAATTCTATAGTTATATCAGAAAGAAAAAAGTCGTTACTTCAACTGTTGGACCGTTAGTCGATGAAAATGGAGAATACACCAAAGACGAAGAACAAATGAGTAATGCCCTCAATACCTTCTTTGCATCAGTTTTTACAACAGAAGACCTCAGTGATATCCCTACACCATCGCCGATTCAGATTGATAATTCAGATGTTCTAAGCAATATCACCGTTACAGAGAGAGAAGTATTGAATTGTTTAGATAAACTCAAGGTAAATAAAACGCCTGGACCTGATACAATCTCGCCTAGAGTTCTAAAGGAAGCTAAGGATGAGCTCTCTAAACCACTGACATTACTATTCAATAAATCCTTGCAGTCTGGAACTATGCCCGATCAGTGGAAGCTAGCCAACGTAACACCGATATTAAAAAAAGGCAGCAAATCCCTACCCAGTAACTATCGTCCAATTAGCTTAACCTCAGTTGTATGTAAAATGCTAGAAACGGTCATACGAGACAGACTCGTAAATCACTTAGAGGAAAATAACATACTTAAAGATACTCAACACGGCTTTCGTAAAAAACGTTCCTGTTTAACAAACCTCTTAGACTTCTTCCACGATATCCTCAACCTCTACGATGAGAGTAAAGCTGTAGATATTATATACCTTGATTTTCAAAAGGCCTTTGACAAAGTTCCCCACAAACGTTTACTGCTAAAACTAAAAGCGCATGGAATACAAGACGGTGTGTTGAAATTGATAGAAAATTGGCTCAGCGACAGAAAGCAAAGAGTAGTCATAAACGGTAAGGCATCAAAATGGACCAATGTAAGTAGCGGGGTACCCCAGGGATCGGTACTAGGACCAATTCTCTTTCTAATTTACATCAACGACATAGATGAGGGTCTCACCTGTACAATCTCAAAATTTGCTGACGATACAAAAATTGCAAATAGCGTACTCTCAAAAGAACAAGTTGACGATATGCAACACAATCTAGATAAATTGTCATGTTGGGCCAAAATTTGGCAAATGAGTTTCAATGCGGATAAATGTAAAGTACTACATATCGGATACCTAAATGAGAAAGCAAACTATTCGATGAATGGCACTCAGCTTAAGAATGTAAACAGAGAAACCGATCTGGGAGTAACAATATCGAGTAACCTAAAACCGAGTCAACAATGTTCAGAAGTTGTTAAGAAGGCAAACAAAATAATTGGCTTTATAGGCAGGTCATTTGAGCATAAATCCAAAGAAGTTATCCTAACCCTTTACAATTCATTAGTCCGCCCTCTTCTGGAATACTGCGTTTAATCCTGGTGCCCTTATTACCAAAAAGATATAAACAAGCTAGAACGAGTTCAACGTAGAGTTACCAAAATGATACCTAGCCTAAAGAACAAACCATACGAAGAGCGTCTTAGAGAATTAAATCTATTTCCTTTAACCCAGCGCAGATTAAGAGGTGACTTAATTCAAGTGTTCAAAATCATCAAAGGCATCGACAATATGAACTGTAGTAAGTACTTCACTATCGACCAATCTAATTACACGCGGGGAAACGGTTGCAAAATTATTGGTAAATCTTTTAACTCACACGAATCTAAGAATTTCTTCTTCAATCGAGTTGTCAACTTGTGGAATGGGCTTCCCCGAAACGTTATAGACTGCATCACCGTTGATTCATTTAAACTCCGCCTAGACAAATATCTCGCATCAAACCCGCGACTGACTGCGTTTGTAAATGAATAACTTTATTTTATCCCCCCCTCAGTTACTAACCCATCTGTCCCCTACTAACTTCCTAATCCTGCCACGGACATTAGTTCCAGGGCAGTATTTCCCTTTCCAATGTTCCCTTACCCACTCTAAACCACTGTTTGGACACTTGATCCTCAGTGTTTTGGAGGACAAGCAACCTAGAAGGGTTACTAGATCTGTTGTTGCTTGATTTCCTTTGTACTCCTTTGTACATTCCGAACCGCAAATTGAGTGGTTTGGAGGTTTTTCCTAAAGTGTAGAACCACTCAAATTGCATTTCTAATCCATGGCAAGTCTTCAGAAATTCGGTGACAAAAAGCATACAACTCAATCCATGTAAGATTTCCGCTACAAATAGCGAGCGATGTAAAACAAAATTGACAAGCTGTTGGCAACACTGTGTGACGTTGGTAACAGCACCGATAAAATCAATACCAGCTGCCTGTGTCAGTCTCGAAGCATAAGTGAAGCTGAGATGTCGCTGTTCTGGTATTTATAGATGGCTGCATGCGGTCCCTGGACGACTCGCTCTAACTCGTAAGTGTATGTAAAATACATTATGCTATTCTCGTATATTTTCTCGTATATTGTATAAGAGATTACTTTCCGTAATTATTAAATAATATATCATATTATTAGTGGTCTGGATATAGCAATGTTAATGTCTAACAGTATCGAGTGTTTAGACTCATGCCTGAGGAATGTGTATATATAAATATTTATAGAAACATAAAATAATCTATTTGGCATAGGAAGTTCGATGTTTGTTTTATCTTTATCATTCCCTGCGCTATATGTATAACTATAAATACATAGATATAAACCGCATAACAAAGTATTAAAACAACTATAATGTACACTGCTTTCTGCCCAGTTGTACCTTATTTTATTTTATTCATATACAACAGAGTTGATAATATACAAATGTTGATGACACTTTTGGAAAGAGCATGATACATACTTCTTATATCATAAATAAATACCTAGTATAGTCACTCAATTTCTTTAGTAAAAGCAATAGTAATTCGGATGTAGTTGGAAATGACAAAACATTTCAGGAATCGATTTTATCCACGATTATTCAAGGTTTTGCGTTTTTTGCTAAGGTGATATTCTAGATTAGCTTTTCTATCTTTTGAGTTATATATTGCAGTAGATGCAATGATTGTGAATGAAAGTCGTTCTTGAGTGAGCTTTTTGGGTTCGGTGTCCTTACAAAAAAAAAAAAAAAAAAAAAAAAATATATATATATATATATATATATATATATATATATATATATAAGAAATTATTGATGTTTAACAAATGCTGATGACTCCATGGGAAAGCCAGTAAAACATTCTTCTTATTTCATAAACAAAATATTGTCCAGCATGAAGCGCAATCATTATTGTCACAAGTTGACTGCCCTAAGAAAGATTATTTGATTCATTATCGAACACATTTCCCTTGATCTGATTGTACTTCCTTAGGCAATCCAAATCTGGTGAATAACCCAAGCATTTCTTTCACTACATTCTTCGCCAAAATATTTCTGAGAGGAATTGCCTCAGGATAACGAGTAGCCATATCAATAAGGGTCAGCAAATAGGAAAACCCTGAAGAAGTCTTGGGAAGAGGTCCTACAATATCAACCAACACCCGAGTGAACGGCGTCTCAAAGGGGGGAATGGGAAAGAGTGGTGCAACTTTCTTTTTTTGATTACACTTCCCCACTACTTTACAGGTGTGACAAGATTTGCAATACCAGGAAGCATCCTTGAAAATACCTGGCCAGTAAAAATGCTTCAGAATACGGGCTGCTGTCTTCCTCACTCCCATGTGTCCTGCCAAACTGGAGTCATGAGCCACCCTAATGATATCCTGCCTACAAACTTGAGGGATGACAATTTGATGCACAACATCCCATTCAGTCTGCTGATGACATTGGGGGTCTCCACTTTCTCATTAATACTCCTGACTTAAAATAGTAACAAGTAGAAGCACTAGCTGACTCTTCCTCACTACAAGCAGTACTAGCTAAACCTTCCAACTCTGGGTTAGCCTGCTGCAACTCTACCAACTCACGAGGTGACAAATTATCCACGCTGCGGGGAACTGCTTCATACTCTGAATGGTTTAAATTAGCAAGAAAAGTATCAGCCAAGAAAACATCATCATCTTCATCACCCTCTAAATCACTAGTAAATTTAGCTTTTGCCCTAGTGACAGCACATGCAGGAAACACATCAGAGGAGCCATCCTCGACTCCAGCCACCGGCTCACTAGACAACCAAGGAGCTGGACAAACCCGACCCCCAGCAATGTCGTTGCCAAGGAGAAAAGTCACACCAGACATAGGAAGTGTCTCAACCAATCTTACCATAACTGGACCTTGAACAAAATCAGACTCAAGATTCACTCTGCACAAAGGGACAGAACAATAATTACTCCCTAAACCCTGCAACATTACAGTTTCACCAGAGGAATTATTAGAGCCTAAAACACTAGTCACTAGTAGGGATTGGCAAGCACCTGTGTCTCGTAAAATTTTAACAGATTTGCTGTCACTGCCATTAATTGAACTGACAAAACCATCAGACAGGACATTTGCATAGGAACTCTTGAGAGTGTCACCCACATCACTGCTCAAAAGAGGAACTTTATCAGTAGAGCTTACGTTACCCTTCAAAGCACTCAGAGCAGGTACAACAGAATTACTGCTCTAAAGAGGAGCTTTATCAATAGAGCTTACGTTACTCTCCAAAGCACTC
Source organism: Paralithodes platypus (assembly GCA_032716605.1). Classification (NCBI taxonomy): domain Eukaryota; kingdom Metazoa; phylum Arthropoda; class Malacostraca; order Decapoda; family Lithodidae; genus Paralithodes; species Paralithodes platypus. The sequence continues at coordinate 18,601,268 of CM064542.1, read as the reverse complement.
AAAGCAGGTGAAACAGAGTCATATATAAGACATTGGGAACTCTCAAGAGTGGACACCAGACCAACTGTCTGAACATGTGCAGGTTTATTATTAGCATCACGCTGTTTCTTAAAACATTTCTCAGCAATATGACCTAGACTACCACAATAATTAAATTTCTTCTTAGAAAAGTTAGAAGTGGAACTAGAATTACCTTCCTGAGAAACATTATCTTTACTCTCCTTCTTTACACCTGTACTCTGAGAAGAGGCTACATATTTACTCTCATATCTCTTTGTTTGATTACCTGTATAATGTTTGTGGGTGAGAACATACTCATCAGCTAAAATCGCAGCATCAGAAACAGTATCTACCTTTTTCTCATCAATATATAAACTGACATCCTTCCTAACACATCTTTTGAAGTCCTCCAATAAGATAATCTGCTTAAATTTATCAAAGTCAGCATTTACATTCTTAGAGTTTAACAATTGATCTAACAAATCTTCTTTAATTTTGGAATACTCAACATGAGATTGCTTATCCTGCATGTAAGTGGTCCTAAATTTAGCTCTGTAGGCTTCAGGAACAAGCTAATAGGCTTTAAGAATCAGGCTCTTAACTACATCATAATTATCAGACTGATCGTGAGACAAAGATGCATAAGTAACTTGAGCTTTACCAGTGAGTACACTCTGAAGGAGTATTGGCCAATATTGTTTGGGCCATTTGAAACCGTTAGCTGCCTTTTCAAACAATTGAAAGTATTTAGTTACATCAGATTCATTAAAGACAGGGACAAGTCTAACATTTTTGGCCACATCAAAATTATCGGGATTAGATGACCTATTTACCCCGTGTTTCATACGGTACTCAGGTCTAACTTAACAATTTCAATTTGTACCCGTGCTTGTGCCTGTGCCCGTGCTTGTGCCTGTGCCTGTGCCTGTTGAGCCTGTGTTTGTGCCTGTTGAGCACAGGCCTGTGCTTGAATCTTTGCAAGTTCAATTTGTTTTTCCATGTCAACTGGAGGAGTTAGATTAAATAGTTTTACATTAATCATGTCAACAATTTGATCTTTATGAGCGCTTGAAGGCGGAGCAAGCTGCAGGTATTGTGAAAGGACTTTGAGTTCATTTTTATTCCTACTTTCTACCTCGACAACTGTCTTAACACTCTCTACAAAATCTTTAGCTTCCTCAAAGGTAGAAATAGTTGAAGACATCATGAAAATTTCAATAGTAGCAAATAATTTAATATATTCTTAAACAAGTCCCTAAGATTCTGGCTCAAGGTCGCCAATGTTATGTTTATGGGCGAGGTGAAATGACACAAACAATAGGCTAAATATGAGACTCAAAACTGATGTCAAAACCCTCCCCAAAATATCCAGGTTCAAGGGAAAACTATATTAAAAATTCTTAGTTTAATAAAATTAAGTATAATTTTATAATGTAACAAACAAAATCAGTCTCTTCAGGACGAGAAATAAGAATATATAATGCACTAAGAGTATCAGAAAAATATGCAAGGACAAAATAAATAACTATATACCTTTACTGAAGCAATGCAATGTAAAAATAACTATAACACATAAGAATTAATATTTTTTCAAGATCACTGGAGATGGTTAATATATGTTTAATAACTTAAGGAAATGCACAATATGTTACTAAAAGCAATACAAGTAATTAATACAACTATTTAAAAGTGAAATAAGCACTTGAGGAAATATTTCTTCTAAAAAGTACAATAAGGGGTAACTAAATTAATCTGAGCAAATTCACAAACTTGGAAAACTAATCACAAGTTAATTAATGCTTAACACTTATAACATTAACAACTGCAATCAAAAGGAAATAACAAAATAATATGAATTTACAGAAACTCGATGATAATAAATGTTTAATTGATCACTAAAGTGCATTCATTCGACATATATCGACAGGCCCCGCCCACTTCCCCAACCGTTATCATACGGCTGGCATAACTGTGCGAGGTGCGAGGTGTCCAACAGGGTTACCAAATCAGCAAAAAAATATTATTTAATCTGTTTGCAGAAGTAACTAGAAGAATACAAACTAGTAAATGCCTACCTAATATTGCTAGAATATTACTCCAATATTGATAACATGTGCTAAAAGATTCGGAGTATAGCCAGCATTCTAATTGCTAGGTGTAAAATATTGCCGCTAGATCAAGTCAATATTTATTTATCAATTTAAATTATTAAAAATGGCCTACAAAGCCATCTACCTTTCTACATCAACGAGTGAGAAAGAAATGTTAAGACTGGAGCCTGTCTTTAAAAGCTCCATTCCCTTGTTCAAGTAAATACTTTTAGATCTAGCGGTAAGGTAGCTACATTGGCAACGCTGGTGTCTTCTGTCAATGCGCTGTCATTCAAACGTCAGTTCAGTTCCCTCCCGTCTTCTGAAGGGGGAAGATGGCGTCTCCTGCCCATACCCCTGGCAGACTTGCTGGTTCTCCCCGACTTGTCAGTCAAGCCAGGAATATTATATTAAATGTATTAAAGTATTTTGATAAGGAGAAAACTGAGCCAGTTGATGTGGTGGTGAAGAAAACCTCTGAGGCAACACAAGTTTCACAGCCATTGATTAACAAGATCAGAACTCAAGGCAGGAAGATTGAAGGAGTCTTTCATTCACCCATACTTGGATCAATTGACAACTTGATCACTTCACACAATGAGAGAGAGAGGGAGGGAGGGAGACTGAGGTACACAGACAAGGGAGGGGGAGGCATTACAGTACCGTACCGTATACACCCAAACGCAGTCGCTCGCTAAGCCTAGCTTAAAAATGTCTACCTCTGCTCTGCCCAAGTAGACGAGGTAACAATGGTAATGGAGTTTACTTTTCTGTACAATGGTATATGGTAATATTGTATAATAGAGAATAACTGCAAATATGCATATATTAAAGTGCTCTTACATCCTATAATTAATTTTACTTGGAGCTCTTATCAGCTCCGTGGTAAGGTGACAAGTGACTTGTCCGAGATTGCTGTATGATAAGCTCTACTTCGTCTATGGCACTGGTGGAAGCGGGCGGGGCCTGTCGATATATGTCGAATGAATGCACTGTAGATAGCCTAATCTTATAATAATGCACAATATCAATAATAGGCTATAATATGAGACACACTTATATACTCAACACTCAAATCACAGGAATCAGCTTGTAGGTTGCTTAAAATCATATGAAAGTAGCCTGGAGAGATATAGCACTTCACAAGTTATAATAATCACTATGTACAGAGAGAGAGAAAACAGGTGTGGTCGTCAGCTGGTCTAAGAGTCAAGACTGCAAGTATGCAGGGGGTATATATATATATATATCCCACCAGAAAAACTAGAATTTTCTACTGCTCTCGTGAATGCAATGACGCACGGCTGGGGGAGACAGGCAAGAGCCTGACAGGTCTGGAACTTGCGAGAAGCAAGTACATAAGGGGGAAACTAAAATATACTTATCTGGTTTATATAATCAATATTAATAAAGTAGAAGTGCCGTTTTGCCCAAAATCAAAATGGCATACCCAACTCTGCGATGGGTTACCATCATCACTACTAATATCATCATCAATCACAATCACCATCATCACTACTACTGCCATCATCACTACAACTGCCACAATCATCACAACTACTTTTATCATCACCAATACTATGATCATCATCACTACTACAATTACAATCATCGCTACTACCTACTACTCTCACCATCATCACTACTACTGTCACCATGGTCATTACCATCTTAATCACTACTATCATCATTGATACAACTATCAACCATCATTACAAATATCATCACCACCATCTTACAATCAACATTACTAATGTTAACATCATCACTACTACTATAACCATCATCATTACTACAGTCACAAATATTACCATCATTTATCCTACTGTCACCATCATCACTACTACTGCCATCATCACCATTACTATGATCTTCATCACCACACCTATTGTCATTATCACTACAACTTTCACCAATCCTCACTACTACTCACCATCATCACTAATGCTCACACCATCGGCACTACCAGCATCAATACTTTCATTATTATCACTACAACTATCATCATTACTTGTCACCATCATCACTACTATCATGACCATCATTACTACTACTAGTACTGTCACCATCATCACTAACAATACCATCATCAATCACGAACACCATCATCACTACTACTGCCATAATCACAACTGCCACAATCATCACGACTACTGTAATCATCACCATTACTATGATGATCATCACTACTACAATTACAATCATCACTACTACACTCACCATTGTCACTACCATCTTAATCACAACTATCATCATTGATACTACACCTATCAACCATCATTACTACTATCAACACCACCATCTTACAATCATCATTACTACAGTTAACATCATTACTACTACTATAACCATCATCATTACTACTGTCACAAGTATTACCATCATGTATCCTACTATCACCATCATCACTACTACTGCCATCATCACAACTATTGTCATCATCACTACAACTTTCACCATCATCACTACTACTCACCATCATCAATAATACTCACACCATCGTCACTACCATCATCACTACTGTAATTATTATAACTACAACTATCATCATTACTTGTCACCATCATCACTACTATTATGACCATCATCACTACTAGTAGTATTGTCACCATCATATCTACTAATGTCACCATCTTATCTACTACTATCATCATCATCAATACAAATACAACCATCACAACTACTATTATCACCATCATCACTACTATCACCATAAATCCCACTATTACTACCATCACTTCTAATGCCAACTAAACTAACTTAACCTAGCAAAATTAATGCGGAGCAAGATGTTTTCGCCCCCAGAACGAATGCGTTCTTGGGGCTCACACACAAATAACGCCATCATTGCTGGGGTTGGGGGGGGGGGTAAAACCATATTTTGGACCTAAAATCATAACTATTGCATAAATTCAAAAACGCTTTTTTGACTGACGTTCGGATTCACGCAACAAATGTTCGTGTGAAATTTGGTGAAAATCCGTCCAACGGTCTAGGAGGAGTTCCGAGACAGACGGACAACGACGACGACAGACATTTTTTTCGTGTGGTACCCACTATACGGGGGGCGATACCAAACTCTGCTTACGCAGAGTTGATAATGGAATACATAACAACTGACACATCTGAACTGGTTATAACCCATATTTATGTGGACACGCTGAAAATATAATCATGATTATATGCAGGAAGTTAACACATTTATTCCATTATTATATTTGTGAATAGTAGGTAGCATGTGATAGGACATGAGAAGACCCAATAGGCAGGATTTTGTTGACTATCAAGATCTTGTTGACAATGTCCGGTGTTAATTATTGATACCGCACTATAATTAGACTATTTTGTTTTACATAAAGTTTAATTTTCAGTTAACTGTTATTTATCAATACCACACTACATCACTGTGACTGTGTCTAGCCTGTTCTGCTGAGTTCCATATCCCATATCAACAACAACAGTCCTTTACCATCACCAAAAGTAGTTTAGGTGCACTGGAAGTGCTCCTGTGGCGGCCATTTTGGATTTATGCAAATTAGACCATGTTCCCATACTTTGATGCCAGTAAACTTTTGATATGTTATTTCAACCCTAATTTTGAGTTGATTAAACCTGGAATGATTACTATTGCATTTTGTTGAGGGTATTTTCCTATTTTTCCCGGACGTGCGGCTGCGGAAAATAAAGCTAACAAAGCCTTGGGATTCATCAGCAGATATTTTACCTATATACAAAAACATATTTTGAAGTTATTCAAAAGTATTGTTAGACCCCATCTTGAATATGGCGTTCAGTTCTGGACCCCATATCTCAAGAAAGACATTAACAAACTCGAATCTGTGCAGCGTAGAGCAACTAAACTAATTCCCTCTCTGAGAAAACAAACCATATTATGAAAGATTAAAGACATTGAATTTGTTCTCGCTAAAGAAAAGGAGGTTGCGAGGACAACTTATAGTGTTTTAAAAGGCATAGCGCATTAGGTCAGCTATCCTTTTTCTCATAAATTTTAGTGTACAGTATACCACTTATGTGCAATAATAGTAGTCAGAGTTTCATATAAATGTAAATAAAATAATTTAGTATTTTGGACGTTGGTGGCAAAAGCATTTTCGAGCTTTTGTGACGTTTACAAGGGCATTGGGGTACCCATAGAATAACAGTCAGTCAAAGAGTTTCAGGAGTCATGTCAATGGCTACCATGTTGATTCTCAGTATCTATGTTAACCCTCTCGCATTCGGTAACTTAAATATGTAACTTATGGTAAGGCCTTCTCTAATTTGCCATGAAATATCAGGCTGGGTGAGTTTTCGAAGCCTTGTGTTTTTCTGTATTTTCATCCACCAGAATGCTGTTTATTGTGAAGTATCATATGTCAATGGAAAGAGGAATATTTATATTACATGATAATTTTTTTGTTTTTTTTTAAATAAATCGAAATATGAAAGTGTAAATGAGTCCGGAATACAATTATTTCCCATGCAATTGTCTTCACACCGTCCTAGCTCTAAATTGTGAGTGATGACCATATATTTTTGTTTGCTCAAATAATAGTATATTTTCTCCTCTTTCCAAATCTGAAAACAGAAATTGTTTATCTTCAATAGTTCTCAAGCAGTGACCGAACAAAAAACGATGATTTTGATTTATATGGTTTATAACATTTTCGATTTATTTCGTTGCTACGAAGTGTATGGTTTTAAATTTAGGCTGTATGAATACGGAAAATAATGCTGATGAGTATAAAACAAACTAGAAGTTCCTAGGACAAATCATTTTTGCGCTATGAATATTTGAAATGAAGAGCCAAAATGCTAATATTTACGCTTCACCCATCTCTGTTTTGGCGATGCTAGCCGGGTTCCGAGCTATTCCCCACCTCGTGGTTGCGTTATTTGCTCGGATACGTATACAACTGTTTATATCACCGTCATCGGAAAATTATGCTCTTTCTAATGGTGAAAACTAAAATAATATAGCGTAATTGGTTCGCGAGCTATACGCAATTGTTTCCATGCAGTGACCGAAAAAAAAATATATGATTTTGATTGATATGGTTTATAACATTTTCGATTTATTTCATTGCTACGAAGTGTATGGTTTTAAATTTAGGCTGTATGAATACGGCAAATAATGCTGATGAGTATAAAACAAACTAGAAGTTCCTACGACAAATACTTTTTGCGCTATGAATATTTGAAATGAAGAGCCAAAATGCGAATATTTACGCTTCACCCTTCTCTGTTCCGCCGATGCTAGCCGGGTTCCGAGCTGTTCCCCACCTCGGCGTTGGTTTATTTGCTCGGATACGTATATAGCTGTTTATATCACCGTCATCGGAAAATTATGCTCTTTCTAATGGTGAAAACAAAAATAATATAGCGTAATTGGTTCGCGAGCTATGCGCAATTGTTTCCATGCATTGTTATTGTTATGTAAATATATGAAAATGTTTATTCAGTTATATATCTTTGCCACAATGTACAACATAACACATACATAATTAATGTTCTGTTTATTTAGTTTAGTTTATGGATATATGATGTATGAACTCCTCAGCTGAACACTAGCACAATTCCAAAAGTTACACCGATCTGTGGATAACAAAAATAAAGTATTAGGTAAACATGGATATTGTTACAGTAATACAGAGCAGGGAGATATAAGAAAACTTACCAATCGAGATATACGCCACCCTGGTTATTTCACGATTAACCTAATGTTTACATTGCCTGCCTTCAGCAAAGTCTACCTTTCACTTGCTATAGGGAAACTATATAATTTTGGGGTCTTTTCTTTCCTCCTATATACATCTAAGAAAGGGCCTTGCTTTTCGGTGAGACATAAGGACCAGCATTAATCCCTCTTTCAGGAGAGATAAAGAAAATATTAACATATCATCAACATCAGCCCTACCTCCGTGAGTCCGAGTGGCGTCTGCACGGTCTGCAGCTGTAATTAATGGTTCTTATTTGTCAACATTATTTTATTCGTCTCCCAACACAATTTATCAATATTATTACGATAGTTATCTTAATTGGGAATCCAAACTTATGTGTGTGCATTTCAAGCTCAAACGTTATGCATTGCTGAATTATATAGCTAAGCTGATGACATGCAGACGATGCAGATCGGCACTAACGCCATCAAGCGTATGGACAACGACAAAAGTACGAAAGTTGCCAAGCCTCAGGTATCACTCATTTTCCTAGGTTACCTCTCATGGTGTTCAATCTCGTTGGTAGTAGGTAAAAGTATGGGGTGGAGGGAGGGGGGAGGAGGGTACAGGAGTGGGAGGGGTAACAAGCGGCGAGGTGGGGCGACTTGGAGGGAAGTGGGTGACCAAATACTTTACTGTGAACAAATAATGAATTTTGTGTTTTGATCATTATGTGGGATTATGATTGCAAAATATTGGAGTAGTGAGGTGTGTGTAGCATAATAAACGTGCTGCAGGCTGCCAACTTGCTCTCTCTCGCTCTCTCTCTCTTCATATACAATATAAATGTGACAGATAGGCATTCAAATATATCTATCTATCTATTGCCTGACGCCGTGATCCCCGAAGGGGTGGCCACGAACGAACCGCCCCCATGCACCTCTGTCCCCAGTCAGTCGACGCCCCTCCCCCCAACCAGCACCGCCTTCGTTCATGTAGTTCCTCACTCCATCCTTCCACCTCATATTCGGTCTACCTCTCCCCCTCTGTCCCTCCACCTCGCTCTCGTACACCCTCTTAGTCATTCTCTCGCTTTCCATACGTTCCATATGGCCGAACTATCTCAAGTTGTTCCTTTTCACACTTTCCAGCACATCTACCTCCACACCACAACTCCTTCTTACTTCCTCATTAGTCTGTCTATCCCTCCATGTAACTCCGCACGCACTCCTTAAGTAATTCATTTCCACTGCTCTCACTCTTGGTCTGAGTCTCTCAACCAACGTCCATGCTTCGCTTCCGTAAGTCAGTGTCGGGATTACCACACTGTCATGCAAGGACTTCTTCACTTCCATACTGACCACCCTATTTTTTGTTACTGCTTTTAGCATTCCTACAACCCTCTTCCCCTGTTGTACCCTCTCCCGCACCTCTTCATCCATAGTCCCATCTTTACTCAACACACTGCCCAGATACTTAAAAGAGTTGACGATCTCCATAGCCTGACCGTTCAGCTTCACCTCACACTCTGTGACTTCACCCCTTTCGAAGACCATAACCTTGCTCTTCCCCGTATTTACCTTCAAATTCCGTTTTTCGCACACAGTTCCAAACTCATTTACCAGACCCTGCAACTCCCATTCATTATCACTTATCAGAACTGTATCATCCGCAAACAGCAGTATAGGTAGCTTCCACTCAATTCCCTCCCTTTTCAGCGATACACCAACATCCACTGCTCTTGATAGTATTTCTTTCATAACTCCATCCACATATACAGTAAACAACCACAAGGACATCACACACCCCTGTTTCAAACCAACATTCAGGTCAAAGAACTCGCTCTGCTCACTCTCCACACGTACTGCCGCCTTTGCACCCTCATACATGCTCTTCACTGCTTTCAGCAACTTGCCCTCTACTCCGTATATTCTAAGTACTTTCCACAAACCTTCTCTATCCACTCTGTCATAGGCCTTCTCCAAGTCCATAAAGGCAACATACACCTTTTGTTTCTTCTCCAGATACTTCTCCACAACACAATTCAGGGTAAAAATCTGATCTACACATCCTCTTCCCTTCCTAAAACCTCCCTGCTCGTCGCCTATCCATTTCTCCGTTCTCACTCTCTCAATCACTACCCTACTGTATACCTTCCCTACTACGCTTAGAAGACATATTCCTCGGTGGTTACCACACACTCCTCTTTCCCCTTTGCCCTTATATAGGGGGACTATTATGCCAGTCTTCCAGGCATCGGGTGCACTCCCCTTCTCCCATGCTAGTTTGCACATTTTCCATACCCATTCTATCACTATCTCACCACCATACCTCAACATTTCCCCACACACTCCATCTGTTCCTGGTGCTTTCCCCAACTTCACTCTTTTCATGGCTTCCGACACTTCTGACCTCCTGATATATGATATCTTCAAATATCTTCAAAATATCTTCAAATATATGATATCTTAAATCTCTAATGTAGTACTACTTCATATTTTATCTCTGCTTAGAGCGCCTACTGAGTTGTGATATCGGGAATGTGGTATTGTTCAAACATGGGAGCATCAGATACAGCTAAACTATCTGTTGGTTACCTAACAAGAGGAAATATAGTAATAGTTATTATTTGTCAGTTGCCGAGTCAGTCAAACTTCAAATATTATGTTAGTGTTGCAGCATAATACTGAGTGTATAGGTCATAGTTGTAACGAAAATATGCAATGCATATATGGTTTATATAATACGGTATGAATGACACGCCAATTAAAGTGTTTTCCAAGTTTACCGGAGGTGTTATCAGTGTCACGGGTATATAATGACTGTTCATTATATACGTCCATAAGAATTTAAACAATATAATATTATAAATTAATAAAATATTATTCAATGTATACAAATAATCTATTTTTATTAATTTCACTCTAAAGCAGAAACCAAGAAACAAAGGATGACTAACATGTACTTACATTGCAATACACATGTTCAAGAAAAGCAACCAGTTATATATAATGTGTCAATACAATCCTCAAAGTTTCGGTATAGAGGCGCAAAAGACCATGTCATAAAATAATATCCCCACATTGAAAACTAAGTTATATATATTGGCCAAACCTCTTGGTAGATATGCTCAACAATAATGACGCAAGGGTGGTGTAAGCTTAATATCAAATGAAAACACGATTATGCATAACCTTTCTGGTATACCAGGTATTTGTTGATACGTTTTGACGGTGTCAGTAGAAGTGTAAGCGTTAAATGAGATAGCGTTAGGGCCATTCTTTGCTACGGGTTCTAAGCTGTATAGAATTGGTTAGTGCCTCAAAGATATGAGGATACGCTTATTCACTTATTGTGGTATATATTAAATTAGTTCATTAATTTTTGGCGGGACGTGATGTAGTTGGAGGTGTAGTAGAGATAGCCATTACCGTGTTTATAGATAAATAGCATTCCAAAACTGAGAAACATCCAATAATGATCATGAAATTAATGTGAAAAAGCTTACACGTATTAAGAAAGGGTTGGGAATACATTACAATGAAAATACTGAGTAGGATTGGAATACTTATGGTGAGCAAAGATGCATGGTATATAAAACTAGTAAAACGAAAATAATGCATTGTGATGCTTTATGATATATTATAAACGTGTTTGAGATAATTAGAGAAATTCATAATATCATGACATTGACAAAAGTAGACATCGAAGGTTTAAGATATAACTACTAACAATCTAGAGAAAGATGAACCAGGAGAGATAGATAAAGCTTGATGAATTAACTTTAACAGATTATAGAAAACAGAGAGAGATTAAAGGCGCAAAAGAGAAACGGGAGCAACAAATGATCAGTCCTCATTAATAATTTAAATCCGTTCTCAAAAAACAGGGTGAATGTTCATTTATGTGAATATATGACCTGTGAGTCCGTATCATACATAACAGTACATTGTGAATAACAAAGCTTAACAGCAAGGTCAGTATCTAAAAGATGATTGAAAAGGAAGAGTTGCAGCATTTCCGTTTTAATTGTAGTCAGAATTTGTGTACGAAAAAACACACTTGGTATGGAATATATCTTAATTAAATATTTCATAAGGTTACTAATAATACAATCTTGACCAATATTGCCAATCACTAATATAAGGTCCATTGGTTTCTTAATATATTTAGTTACAAACCGACTTTACAATAGCATTATTGGTAACTCTATATTTTATACATCCTTATTAACCAATAAAGAGGGTAATCTTAATCTTACTAAATAATTGACTCACACAAAACCTGTAGAGCAAGACTGAAAAGCATGGTCATTTTATAGTTAATAGATAATTTGTCTATGCGAGTTAGTGAGACTAAAGGCAGACCTGCCTGTGACGAGTGCCTCCCCCATAGTTAAAAGAGTGACAGGGACAAACTCAAGGAATGTTCGAGCCAAAATGCCTGGACACACAGAGTTTGAAGTAATTTAAGTTATAGGAAGACTCCAGTAGTGATTATGGTAATAGTAGTTGTGATGATGGTGATAGTAGAAGTGATGATAGTGACAGTAGTAATGACGATGGTGATAGTAGTAGTGACAATTTAATATTTTTATAACAGTTAAGCTAATATTCCAGCTTAGCTGTAACTAAAGTATATTGATGCTCAGCCCAAAATCAAAACGGCATACCCAACTCTGCAATGGGTTATCATTAATACTGTCACCATCATTAATACTACTATCACCATCATCACTACCATCAGTAGCCTACTACTGTCACAATCATCGTTACTACTGTCACCATCATCACTGATGGGAGGAGGCTGTAGGCACCAACCAAACAGTGGCCCGGGGAGTGCTACAGGTGGTGGCAAAGGACAACTGAAATTCTTGTTTCACTAGCTGGCCTCCTTTGCTGATCCTTCCTGTGCCTCACTAAAATAGAGGACAACCCCAGTTTGCCCTCCTAAACACCTTCTTTCTCTTTCAACACCCAATACTACAAACACGTTAGTAATTAATATTGACTGATCAACGACCCACCTCGAAGTCCCCAGGGCCCCCCCCTGAATGCCCCGAAATGCCCCCAGTGGTTTGACCCCTGTTGCCGACCCGTCAAAATGCTCTGGACCACTATCAAAAATATTGAAAGAAGCTGAAGGGCTGATTTGTGTATTGTTGAAGAATAAGGAAAGTCGTGTGGAAGATGGTGATGGTTAGATAGGAGAAATTGGGGTTTGGAAGCATTGAAAGTAACAAGATTATATCTGCCCCAATCGGAGATAATTGATAGCTCAGAAGAATCAATTATAGGCGTGCTATGGCCTCATCACATGAGGTTTGGAGTGATTACATGCGGGGTTGTTGTGTAAAACTAGTTAAATAGTCTAAAGTAGAGTCATCAGTATATAAGTGGATAGCACTAGAGGAACAGTTGAGAAGATCATTAATAAATATTAGAAAGAGAACTGGAGACTGAACAAAGCCATGAGGAACACCTGAGTTGATAGGTTGAGGAAGTGAGAGAAGGTCATCCGCAACCGCAGCTATGGAACAGCCAGAAAGGAAATTAGGGATAAAGGAACAGATGGAGGTATAGAAACCGAAGGAGAGTAGTCTAGAAATTAGAGATTTGTGCCAAACTATATCAAACGCTTTCGATATTTCAAGCGGTATAGAGAAGGTCTCACCCGAGTCCTGTTGTGCATTGATATCGACAACTTACACTGAATACATATTATCATAGGACAAATATTTATCAAAAACATATATTTCAGAAGCTGCCAGATTAGGGGTTTTCCCGGGGATTTTATATTGCCAATTTAATGTTGACTAACATTTTGTAGTTATGTTTTGGAGTGTATTCAGTAAGTAACCTGATTGTGGATAATTATACAGTACTTACCTGAAATACTATGAAACTAGTCTCCAAAAGGTTCTACAGTACATAAACAAATGCAAGAAAAACTGTATAGAGGACCAGCTTCTATATTTGTGTATGTATTTGAGTTACTCTTCTTTCATGTATTGACTAACTGTTAACCCCTACTGTACCATAGGGTACAGTAATAAAAGTCCAGTCCCAAGCAATGTGGCCAAAATGGCAAGGTATAAAAACCTCCCACCTCAAAAGATGGAGGAATACTGGCTCTCCCAGCCAGCAGAGGCTTGGATATAAGCTGAGAATTGTTGCCAACTCTAGAGCAGTGCTCAAACGGTCGTGGTACCAGGCACTGCCTAATACTGGCAGTTACAAGGAAAGTATAATACCGACGGCTCTCTGCCGTCGCTGGGGAGTGATTTATCTACCGACGGCTCCCTGCCATCGCTGGTACTGAACGGGTTAATGATCATCTATATTCTTGTTTTGTTTCCATGTTTCTATTTTACACGTTTCTTTTTATAATTTACATCATTATATTTGTTAGGACTATTTAATTTAGCTAACAATTACTCTTTTGTTGTGTTATTATTTTCATCCTGTGTTGGATCCATATCAAATAAATATCCATATCCTTTCATTCCAATCTTTCTTACACGTTACCTTCCACAATGTTATTTTTGTATTTGAGTTTCATACTTTTATTTACATCCTGTCACTGAGTTCTACTGCCTCCTCTACTCTCACCCCCTCTAACTGTACACATGTTAGACTTCCACTCTCCCATTCCATTCCAGTGTCCTCCGATGGTAAGTACGTACAGTATACAGGGTTCCATTTGTTTATATACTGTATATTCCAGCTCAGCCTCACAGTTTATATATTAAAACATATTTTTTGTATTTGACCTCTCTTTATTGCTAATTTTTTCAATATCTTAGTTTACTTTGTGTTTTATCCATTCATATCTACCTACCCATATTACTTTTTCCCTTATCTGAACCCCATATATAGTATTCTAGTTGATTGTTTAATTTGTAGTCTCCTCTTCTGCCCATAATATTGTGCCTAATTTCATGATTAACCTGAATCCTAAATAACTTCCGATTAACCAAATAGTTTAATATTCTTACCACTCGCAGTATTAAGGCCCTGCCAATTAAAACGCTTCACAGTATGTTTTTTTGTTTTTTTGTAACTCTCTGGAACTAAATTCCTTAAGAGTACATATCTACCAACTTGCAATCCACAAAAGTGTAAATAAAAGGGTTATATATTGAATGTAGAACACCATTATGTAAATGGGTTATGTTTTCATGGACTTTGTTGTTCTTACTCCGTTCTTTTATGAACAAAATATATTTATCCCACTCATATTTGACAATTATATGTATTATTTTCTTTTCCCCGGAATTTACATTTCAGCTTAGGTTGCTGTGGATCAATCGGTGTATGCTTTTCTTCCTATTACTCAGAGTACTGCTTCATTTGTTGTTCTAAACTTGTTTCCCATCCATATTCTACCTATTATATCCCGTCCTTCTCTTTTGTAATGTTAGCCATAATCCATCCCATACATTATTGCATGTATTTAAAGTCTGCCTACCCTCTTCATGCTAATGCTTACTTATTCAATCGTTTTGCTACATTCAACAATTTCAAAACTGTATTCTTTAAATTCCAATATTTCAAACAGTGTTATCATTTATCTTTCTCTTACACACACTCACAAATGTATTAATTCGGCCTCTCTTTGCATTTCCTCATCTCCTAGCCTGGTCTCAATTTCAGTGTTGGCATTATTTATATATGATTGCATTACCTTTCCATATGCAAATGGCAATTCCTAGTACATGTTCAAATAAATATTTCGCATCCAATAACTCCTGCAAATAATTTAGATTTTCTTGTATTACCAAAATACCATCAGCATTGATAGTACTAGATTGTGTTCGGCAACAACTCAATACCCCATTTGCATTATGCTATGTATTAGCCTCTACATATATATTAGCTACAACTACAGAAATCGAGCACACATACATTCATATTCATATACCGAAAGAAAAATAGACAATGGTGTACTGTTAAAATTAAATAAATGACAAGGAAACGTCAGAAAGTTGGTCCGGCAAGTAGACAACTATACATGCACACAACTATAAATGCAATATATACTGTGGTGACGAGACTTTCACCACATTATTGCATTTAACCTGAGTTGCAAAACAAGAAAGGCTAGATACGTCCACCATAAATTTTCCGCTCCCTTTCATGTCAGAAAAGTGATGAGGTTGAATAAAGGAACATACAATGCATAATCGTTACATAGCGTCGTTGTTTTCCATCTCATTCCGTAAATGCTCAATTGTAATCTGTTTGGTATGTTACAGTTAAAGATAAAACAGCAGAAGGAATTAATCTTAATCATAAATTTAAAGATACAGAATATCGAGTAGTGTGCTTACAGCAATGACAAAAAAGTGTGCTTAACTCTAATACGTTAATAGTGAAGAGGTTATTCTGTATTCGGCGAAACAATTTTTTTTTTTTTTTTTTTTTTTAAGAGACAATGAACGGAGGAAGGAAAAACACAGATAAAACAAAAAGGTCCATGTGCCTAAAGGCATCCTCCATTCATAAAATGTTTGTAACAACTGGATTTAAACATTTGTTGATTGTAAGTTTGTGGAAAGCAATTCGAGGGAAGTGAATTCCAAAGAGTAGTAGCTCTGGGGATAAATGAATTCTGATAAGCAGAAGTTCTGCATTGTGGAGGAGAAAGTGTAAATTCATGGGCGCTCTCAGCTGCCCTAGTTCTACGGGGAAAGATGTGGAGAGGCGGCACAATTGAAGCAAGTTCCTCGGAACAATTGCTGTGAAAATATCTGTAGAATAATGCAAGGGATGCAACGTTTCTTCGTATGGCTAATGTAGGAAGGTCCTGTATGATTGCAGGGTTATTGATTAATCTAATAGCTTTATTTTGAATTTTGTCCAACTGCCTCAATGCAACCACTCCACTTCCACCCCACAGAGGTGAACAGTAATCCATCTGAGAGCGCACATGACTTTTATATATTACGGCCAACTGCTCGTCAGTGAAGAATTCTCGAACTCTGTACAGGAGTCCCAGTTTTTTAGAGGCATTCTTAGCAATGCTTCTAACATAATGTGTCCAGCTCAAGTTAGTAGTTAATGTTACACCGAGAATGTCAATACTAGGGGAAGTGGGAATATTTACATCATTAAAAAATATATGGGAGTCAGTGAGATTCTGTCGGTTAGAAAATTGAATGTACTTGGTTTTCTGTGCATTAAAGGAAACTAGATTCTCTTGTCCCCATTCATTAATTCTAGAAAGGTCCTGGTTCAGAGAAATTGCAGTGTTTATTTTTGAATTTATAAGATCGGGTTGGGTGAAAGAATTGGTAAATGTGAAGGAACTGTGGAGTGTTGAGTCATCTGCGTAGGAATGTATTGGATTATGAGTGGTAGATATGAGATCATTGATATGAATGAGGAACAGAGTTGGGGCCAAAACTGATCCCTGGGGAACACCAGCATTTATTGAGTGAAATTGAGAATAAAGGCCATCTACCATTACACGTATTTTTCTGTTATGAAGATAAGAAGAAATTAGTGGAACTAATGATGCAAGGCCGTAGTGTGACATCTTCGACAATAAGGATTGATGCCAGACTCTATCAAATGCCTTTGATATATCCAGTGCTATTGTATGTGTTTCACCATGTTGGTCTGTAGCTTGGTTGATTTGATGCGTAAGAAGGCAAAGAATGTCTGCAGTTGATCGACATCGTCTAAAACCATATTGCCTATCACTGATTAATTTATTATTCTCCAGATGCTTAATTATGTGATTATTTAATATAATTTCAAAAACTTTGCCAAGAGTGGAAGTTATAGCTATTGGTCTGTAGTTTGATGGATCTGAAGAGGCACCTTTTTTAGGAACTGGATGGATGTTTGCTTCTTTCCAGGGTACTGGGAAGCATGAGGTATGAGTACACAGACGGAAAAATTTTGCCAATACAGGAGCGAGCACCAAGGAGCAATTCTTAAGTACTATTGGAGGAATTTCATCTGGACCAGGAGCCTTATCTACTGAGAGATTCTGCAAAATAGTTTTGACATGTCTGGTGTGGATCTTAAGTGAGGGAATTTCAGGTGAATTAAAATTAAGTACAGGGACATCTTGATTTATTTCATCTAAGGTTGAGTTGGTGGAGAAAATATCTGCAAGAAGGTTAGCTTTACCTCGTGGGTCACTTACAAGATTGCCAGTCGGAGATTTTAATGGTGGAATGGATGAAGCAGTAGTGAAGTTGGATTTGAATGAGTTAAGAGTAGACCAAAATATTTTGTTATCATTTGGATTATTTAGAAGTTTATTTGCCTGCTTATGGAGAAAGTTTGATTTAGTTAGGTTTAATACAGTTTTGGCATGATTTCTGATGTTTCTAAAGTAATTAAAGGCTTCATGTGTTTTTGATCTTGTGTATGCATTGTAGGCTATTGCTTTTTGTTCAGTTACTCTAGCACAATTATGGTCAAACCATTTAGGTGAATTAGATCTTTTACTGTACTTTTGATGAGGAATAAGGTGGAGTGTGCATCATTAGAAAAGAAAGAGGTCCAGGGAATATCAATAAAGAAACCTTGAAGACCCTCCCAGTCTGCCCTATCGTAATGCCATTTAGTCACCAAAACAGGTTCAGAGTGGTAAGGTGTGGTAGGTGATACACAGGTGGCCTGTATCAGACAGTGATCAGAAGATCCAAGTGGGGACCTCACTGTAACATCATAATTTTCTGAATTGGTTGTTAAAAATAAGTCCAGTAGGTGGGAATTATGATTAGGATTATCTGGTACACGGGTGGGTTGGTTGACTAGTTGAATGAGATTAAATGAGTCTGCAAATAGCTCACATTCAAGACCAGCATCATCAGTCCTGGCTGAATGAGTGAGCCATTCAACATTATGGACATTAAAATCACCCAACACAGTGATTTCAGAAGAAGCATTTAAGTTGAGGACACTGAGTTGTGAGGACAGAGAATCAAAAAGACTTTGCTCTGGAGGAGTATTTGGGGAACGGTAGATGCAACATATGTATTTAAATTTACCAGCAGAAATTAATTTGTATATAGAATAATCAAAATAGGGACAATTGATAGTAACCTCCTCCAGGGCAATTTCAGATTTTGCGAAGCAACATACACCACCTTTAGGTCTGAAATTTTGGAGCAGTTGAGAACCTGGAAAATTAAATCTAGATGTGTCAGATGTGGATGTTACTTGAGTCTCTGTCAAAAAAAGGAGAGTAGGGGATTCTGCTTGAAGAAATTGGTGTACAGAATTGATGTTAGAGTGAAGTCCCCTCTTGACACAGTCGCATGATGACGACCGGGAGGGCCCTGTGTCAATAACCCAACCCTGCCGGGGGTGGATATCCGAGGGACCACCAGACACGCCACCTGCACACCACCTGCACGCCACACAGTGCAGTGCAATCATAATCTGATATAGATCCATATAATTTCTTTTAAATCATGTTTTCGTAGATCGCCCCGTTTTTGTTTTAATGTAGATTTTATGCTAAATAATAGACGCTACCTTTAACAAAAATATTCATTAATAAGGAGCTGACAAACGTGCATCAGAACAACTACACGATTTGTTAACATACACTGTATTTTTTTCAGATGTATTTTGATACACTGCTGCCAAAACTAGCCCAGACACACATTAGTAGTTATTTGCATATGAGGTAATGTAGGTGCAGAAGTGGTAGGTATATCAGCAGGTGTGGATGATGTTGGCAAGGGTGTGGGTAAGGTTGTTGGGTAGATGGTTAATGTAGGTGCAGGAGTGGTAGGTATATCAGCAGGTGTGGATGATGTTGTCAAGGGTGTGGGTAACGTTGTTGGGTAGATGGTTATTGATTCGTAAGTTAATAGGAGGCGATGTGATAAATGAAGAAAATATGTATAGGGTCTGGTAGATCATCTTAGAAATGACGTTCTGTATGCACGCGTTTGGTTTGAGGATATAGGTTGTAGGGTGAGGTAGGTAGGGTAGGAGGGGGTGTGGGGGGATCAGTGAGTGTGTTTGGGGGCTCGGCTTGAGGAATTAAATTCATTCATTCATGGCGGGTTGACTGGCGTGACTGTGACTCGCATATTTTGTGTGTGTGCTCTGGTCGGGTTTAATTTATGCCCCAAACGGTTTTGAATCTTCTAACATGACAATTTCTATAACTCACCTTTCTCCATAGTAGTCAATGATGATTTGGTATGCTTTCGGGAAGCGGTAGATAGGGAAAAGTCTCGAATAACAGGGTTTTCTAGGAGTGCGGTGTGAGAGGATCCTCCCCACACATGTGAACAATACTCAATACAAAGATGCACTGTGCCTCTGTACAGAGCAAGAAGCTGCGCAGGGGTAAAACAAGCCTTAAGGCGGTTGAGCACACCCAGCTCCTGGGAGGCTGCCTTAGCAAGACTGGTAATATGGTCCTTCCAAGTGAGAGCAGAAGAAAAAGAGACACCGAGAATATTGAGAGAAGATGAAGGATACGTATACATAACATCCGCCTTTGGCTTTGAAATTAGGATAGAGAAAGAAGGAGGATACAGAGAAGGGGCTGCTGGCAGTTGCTTCAGACACCTGTGTTTCAGTGAGGAGGAGAGATGGTGTTCAACAGAGGGAAAATTAGAGGAAAGGCCGCGAATGTTGCAAACGTTTATAGTAAGAGCAACAAGCCGAGGTCTAGAACATTCTGAGGGGTTGTCAGGGGAAGGTCGGGTGGGTGTGGGGGCATTTATATATATATATATATATATATATATATATATATATATATATATATATATATATATAGAAGCAATTTAATCTCCGGCAGGGAATCGTAGGCGTACAATGAAGAGCAATACCAAAGCGTAAAGGAACAACTTTATTTTTCTAGAACATGTGCGACGTTTCGACACCAACATATTCTCCTTTGCCCGCTATCACAACTGTCAGTAAAGCCCCCCTATATTTTACCTGTCCTTATCTTGGAAAACAAAGCCTAACGTTGAAACACAAACTTCGCAAATTAATTTCAGAATTCTATCCACAGGTTTCGTTAAAAATAATTTTCAAACCACAAATGACAATATCCCAAATGTTCAAGGTAAAAGATCATATCCCTTGCGTTTTGCAATCCTCAGTTGTTCACTTGTTCAAGTGCAGTAGCTGTAGTGCTACCTATATTGGTCAAACGAAGCTCCAATTAGCAACGAGGATTGCCGAACACAGGGGTCGATCATACCGCACAAATGTTCCCATATCAAAACCTTCATTTTCGGCTATCAGAAATCATAGTGAATCTTCAGGCCATGCTATAAATAGTCAAAACTTTTCCATATTATTCACTACAACAGACGACATGTCCAGGGTAACAGCTGAGTCTCTCCTCATCCACCATCACCAACCATCCCTAGGCACCCACGAGTCCTCCTCTCCTTTACTTTGTCTTTAGTAATTGGTATGTTATTCACTAAAATGTAGCTTATCTATATTTTTTGTATTCTCTTTTGTTTTGGCTTTGTCCATATGTTATTCATTTATTATTCTCAGAATTTAAATTTCAGTATTTTATCCCTGTTTTCTACCTTTCCTTCACCCAGTTTCTTGGTACTTTATAGTAATTTAACCTACTTTTACAAATAGTATATTTGATTGCAAACTTTTTAATTTAGTTTCTTTTTTTCCTTTTTAGGCTTGAAAATTACACCTGTTGGTGTCGAAACGTCGCACATGCTCTAGGAAAATAAAGATGTTCCTTTACGCTTTGGTATTGCTCTTCATTATATATATAAATACCAAAACAAGTCAGTTATACAATATATAGCGTTTTGAACAAACTCTGAATAACTTTCACTCTCACGGGAAAAATAAATGATAAAAGAAGATATATGTTGGGGGAAAAATGTACTTGCTGTTACGCACCAGAAAATTTCAATTTTTTTCGTTGATTGAAATATGATTTTTTGAAATTGTGTTTACGATTGTATATTCAGCCAGAAAAATACCATTATCGCAAAATTCCTAGAGAAACACTTACTTCATCATGTAATAAAAAATAATTGAATGTTCACAAGTTATTATGATCTATATCGTTATTAAACTACAGAACAGTGGTATAAACACTAAGATGCCACCCCTGGATATCGCTGTAAGGGGTGAGCATATCTTAATTGAACTGGTTTAAAAGGTCCTTTTATTGACTGGGAGATAAGATAAACAGATTACACAGGCTATTTTGTTTATACAGATAGTGAATATAATAACATACACATCACTGATGGCAGTAAGAGGCACTCTAGGGTACCTAATAGACTTAGAATGATACAATCAAATAATTAATAATCAGCAATAATACACAATGGATAACATGGATAATGATTGAAAACAGAATATAGTACTTACAGCGTTCTACCCCTAGAATATAAATGACAAAGGTTGATTTAATTTGTCAACTAAATTAATTAATTTGTTGAAGCTAAAACAATAATTAAGAATGTGTCAAACGGGTGTTGTGGAGGCAATGCTTAAGGTAATGCAACTTGAACGCTTTAATACAAAAAAGTGGTCATGCATGTATCAAAAAATAAGTTGATGGCGAGGTTTAGCGATAGTTGTGTTGTGTTAATTAATCTTCTCAGGGTCTATCAAGGGACTCTGAAGGACAAACTCAGTGTAGGTAATGCGTCCATTTAGAGGGAATCGGGCCAGCGTCGTGGATAGGGCGATCGTCTGGTCTGCATCGCAATTTTTCAGTGTCGTTTTATCTCTGGGCTGCTTTGATGACTGCTAGTGGTGAGGTGGTCAATAGGAGTATTCAATCTGTGGGCACCCTTTCCAGATGTCACCAGATTCTTCAATTCATCACGAATAAAATAATAAAATGTGAACATTGCTAATACTTACTATATCTCTTTAGTTGTGATTTCAAAACATCAAGTATAATTTTTGATTAATTTTTCCTACATTATGGTGTTTAACAGATACATCTAATGGATATATATTTTATAAAGTACATTTCTACTTTTCATTGTAGAGTATAATATTGTATACAGAAGATGCTGATTTGTTGTTGATTGATTTGAGTTGATAAAGTTGAGATAGCTTCATTATTTCATATAATTATTATTGAAACTAAAATTTTATGCAATTTTAATGATAATGTGATAATCTAAAGTGATATACCAACCCTGAGAGCTAAAATATATCACATATAACACATTAATAACAGATATTATAAAGTGAACACAAGCGAAATACAAATTGCTACAGCCAACAAGTAAGCTAGATTTGTAGACTGATTTTTGTTTTCTGATTGAGGGAGGCAAAAGGCAGAACTGTCTATAGCGAGTGCCTCCCCCTTAGTTGAAAAAGTGACAGGGCAAAGGAAAGTTTGAGAGTAACGTTTCACTCTTGGGTTGGAGAGTTGCACAGAGTAGGGGTGGGATTGAGTTGCAAGACGGGTACCACGTGCCCTACGTAAAGGAGGTGGTATACACTGGGAAAGCTCTGAGGAACACTGATTATTATAGTAGCGATAGAATAGCGAGAGAGATGCAACATTGCGGCGGAATTGAATCTAATTTATTGATAGAAATCGTGGCATGCAACATCAAGGTCATAATAAATGCACTGAACTATCCAACTCTCTTCCCAAGCTTTCTGGCATCTAGCCAAAAACCTCTCCAACAATTTATCTTCCTCGTCTTTCCCTCCCCTTTCCCACTCTGATGGCACAACCATCACTTCTTCCTCTGACAAAGCTAAACTCTTTGCTCAAACCTTTGCTAGAAACTCCACCTTGGATGATTCCGGTGCTATTCCTCCCTCTCCGCCCTCCTCTCTCTTACTTATGCCTAATATCCTAATCTCTTCTAAAGATGTACTTTCTACCCTCTCTGGGCTTAACAGTAATAAGGCGTACGGTTCGGACGGTGTTCCTCCTGTTGTTCTCAAAAACTGTGCTTCCGTGCTGACTCCCTGCCTAGGCAAACTCTTTCGTCTCTGTCTATCCTCTAACGTCTTCCTTTCATGCTGGAAGTTTGCTCACATTCAACCTGTCCCAAAGAAGGGTGACCGCTCTCAACCCTCCAACTATCGCCCAATTGCTCTCATCTCTTGTCTTTCTAAAGTTTTTGAAACTATTCTTGCTTCCAAATTTCTTAAGCATTTCTTTTCTCATAATCTGCTCTCAGATCGCAAGTATGGCTTCCTTAAGGGTCGCTTTACTGGTGATCTTCTTTCATATCTTACTAACTCTTGGTCATCCTCCTTTCGGGACTTCGGTGAGACTTTTTCTATTGCACTAGACATATTGAAAGCCTTCGATAGAGTCTGGCATATATATTTAATTTCTAAACTACCCTCCTTCGGTTTCTATCCCTCCATCTGTGCCTTTGTCTCCAATTTCCTTTCCGGCCGTTCCATAGCCGCGGTTGTGGACGGCCATTGTTCACTTCCTCACCCTATAATCTCCGGTGTTCCTCAGGGCTCTGTCCTATCTCCTATTCTCTTTCTAATTTTTATAAATGATCTCCTTAACTGTACCTTAATTCCCATCCATTCATACGCAGACGACTCAACTTTACACTACTCCAATTAGTTTTTCAGAACGCCCCAGCCAGCAATCCCTCAACGACAAACGTAATGATGCCATAGAACTCTTAACCCGTACAACCCCAGTGACGCGTCTGACGCGTCGGCGATGTATGTAACGCACAGCCCCAGAGACGCGCCTGATGCGTCACCCTAATTGCGCCGACCGTAACCTCAGGTGTAGCCACTCAAGAGGGCTCAGATTTGTATGGGAACTGTGTACGTATCCCACGCAACCGTTCCGATGGTTGAAAACTCTCAAAGTCCACGTGCATGCGCGTGAGCGCGCAATAACCTGTTTTTTTGGGGTAATTGCCTTCAATTTTTTACTATTGTAAAATACGTTTTCGGGGGCTTTGTAGGACCATTTTTTAAGCTTTTTGAGCGGTTTTTCGTGGTTTTTTCTTCATTCCTAACCCATTCGCTATTGTTTCTGGAATAAAACCATTTTTTGAAAACCGGCCGGGTTCTGGTGAACAAACATTACAAAACTAGCCGGGGCTCCACGGGTTAAATTCTGATCTAAATACTATTTCCAATTGGGGCAGAGAAAACCTTGTTAACTTTAATGCTTCCAAAACCCAATTTCTCCATCTATCTACCCGTCAGGATCTCCCAGCGGACTATCCCTTATTCTTCAACAATACAAAAATCAACCCTTCATCTTCTCTCAATATTCTTGGTGTCTCTTTTTCTTCTGCTCTCATTTGGAAGGACCATAATACCAGTCTTGCTAAGGCAGCCTCCCAGAAGCTGGGTGTGCTCAACCGCCTTAGGGGGTTCTTTTCCCCTGCACAGCTTCTTGCTCTGTACAGGGGCATAGTGCACCCTTGTATTGAGTATTGTTCACATGTGTGGGGAGGTTCCTCTCACACCGCTCTCCTAGACAAAGTTGAAAGGAAGGCCTTTCGTATCATTAACTCCCGTCCACTCACCAACTCTCTGCAATCTCTCTCTCTCCGCCGCAATGTTGCATTTCTCTCTCTATTCTATCACTACTATAATAATCAGTGTTCCTCAGAGCTATCCCAGTGCATACCACCTCCTTTACGTAGGGCACGTGGTACCCGTCTTGCAACTCAATCCCACCCCTACTCTGTGCAACTCTCCAACCCAAGAGTGAAACGTTACTCTTAAACTTTCTTCTACTCAACAGCTGAGCTCTGGAACTCTCTCCCAGAATCAGTCTTTCCCTCTTCCTATGACTTAAATTGCTTCAAACTCCGTGTGTCCCGGCATTTTGGCCCTGTCACTCTTTCAACTATGGGGGAGGCACTCGCTACAGGCAGTTATGCCTTTTGCCTCCCTCAATCACATAGAAAAAAGAAAAAAAATATGGCGCCGAACAAGCTAACATATTAGCTGAAAATTAAAATCGTGAAAACAACATGTGTAAAATTAGATATCAAAGTAAAATCAATGCAATCATAAAAACTGAAAGAGGCCAGCCCTTTTCAAAAATAAAAACACATCGTCTCCAGGGGAACCGGCCTCCCCTCCAAGCACCGAAGAGAGACAGTAAGTACCATCTGCCTTCCGGTGCCGAAGAAGCAACCTCCGACGTAATTCAACCAAACTGGGACACTCAACCAGCAAGTGCATGACAGTAAGGGGAACTAGACAGTCATCGCAGAATGGCGGTACACCTCCACACATAAGGAACCCGTGTGTGAGCCTGGTATGTCCAATGCGGAGGCGAGCCGAAGCAACTTCCAATTTGCGAGGAATGGTAGGGCACGCTCTTGGCGAGACTAATTTGTTAACTTCCCTGAGCTTATTAACAGTAACACAATCCCACCGTGCCTGCCAACAAGCACGAACAGCAAACATGAGAGGAGTACGCAGATCTGAAGCAGGCAGAGGTTAATTTACATTTGAAGGCCTCGAAGCTGCAGCTTTCGCCAAAGCATCCACCCTTTCATTACCTTTGACACCAACATGCGCAGGGACCCAACAAAAATCCACTCGTTTCCCTCGACGATGAATGAGAAACAGTCACTCTAAAATCACTAAAACTATAGGATGGGAAGAATTAAAAGATTCAAGAGCCATGAGAGCCCCCTGAGCTTCACTAAAAATGGTAAAATTATTGTTTCGGTGAGCAAACACCAATTTCAGAGCTAAAATTATAGCAGACAATTCTGCAGTAAAACCCGAGGCAGCTAAAGGAAGACTACCCCCACGGCTGAAGTCAGGAAACACAACACCAAAACCAACACCGGAGGCAGATTTAGAGCCATCAGTATACACAGGCACATAACTATTATGACTAGAAGAATGTTCCAAAAACAAATTAAGAAGAGACTGAGGAGTGACCGAATCCTTTGAGCCTGTAAAAAACCTGCAGAATGATGGTTCAGGCAGGACCCAGGGGGCAATCCTTGAAATTTGCACGGGACTCACAGGAACCGTCGACAGATTAAGCTCCTTCATAACTTCACAAACTCTATAGCCAAAAGGATGAGGCATTCGAGGATGTTGACCATCATATGAAAAAAAAAATTGACCAGAGACACGGGTACAAACAAGAGAGTCTGGAAGGTGCCGAATCCGAAACCAACAACGTACAACCACAGATTGATGCAGTAAATCTAAAGGAGGTACACCAACCTCCACCAGCAAGCTGGGAATCGGAGACGACCGAAAAGCTCCAGTTGCAAGATTGAGTCCAGCATGATGAACAGCATCTAGAGTCTTAAGTCTGGAGTCCGTGGCAGAGGAGTAGACCTCACAGCCATACGACAGCTTGGATGTGACAAATGCCTGAAACAACTGCAGGAGTGTTCTGCGATCAGCACTCCAAGAGGTGTGTGACAGAACCCTTAACAGATTCAAAGCCTTCATACACGATGCCTTCAGAATTGTCAAGTGCGGAACCCAAGTCAAACGGCAATCAAACGTGAGACCCAAGTACTTCGTCTCTGCCACACAACCACGTCTCCTGCCACTGAGCATTAGATCAGGGTCTGGGTGAACCCCTCAAATCCTGCAAAAGTGCATAGCCACAGTCCCAAATACTGTATATTATCACAGTGCAACTGCCAAGATCATTATTGATAATGTACTTGTACATGCCATGCAGGAAACTATGACCCATAGTATTACAGAAATGACAGTAACTGTTTTCCCCTATATGTATGAAGGAGACAAAAGGCAAAGTTACCTGTAACAAGTGTCTCCCCAAAAGTTGAAAGTAATAGAGAGCCAAATTCAAGGTACAGTTCGCCAACTTAGTCCTGCCAAAAATGTTGTGGTGTGTGGAGGTGTGTGGCATTGCATCCGTAGTAAACAACGTAGTTTTATGAATGAATCCCTCAAATCACATAGCGTGTGAAAGACGGGACGTGATTGGGTGAGATGAGAAATATCGGGAAACTATTTTCTTCATTATTTGCATTACTGGACGGTAAGTAGACGTTCCAGAATGATGTTAGATAATACATGGATATTGAATGAAGAAGCTTACAGTTAGTATTAATACATTAATACATTGGCAGTTAATGAGAGACTAGAGATGGTATTGAAAAGGGTAGATGAACTGGGAGCAGAGAATATGGCATTGAAGGAGCAGCTGAAGGAATACGAAGGACGTTTCACGGAAGTAAAGGAGTCGACTGCATGGACGGTGGTAGGTAAACAAAAAGTCAAGGATTTAAAGGATATTATGAAAGAGCAAAAGGAAGAAATGAATATGACCAAAAAAAGTGTTGAGAGTGCAGTTGTAGGGGTCATGAAGAACAAGGAGAGTGTGGTGAGAGAGGCCATGGACAGGGATAGGGGTGTAATCTTGTATAGAGATATAGAGACTCATATGAATGATAATGGAGTGAGAAAAGTGAGGGATATGGAGACAGTGAAGGAGGTCTTGAAAGGTGTGGATGAGGACGAATATGGATGGGAGGGGCAGGTGGAGGAGGTCAGTAGGATAGGTAGATATAACAGGGGAGAGATGAGACCTATAAGGGTACAGTTTAAAACTAGGGTAGTGGCGGAGACTGTGACAAATTTTAGTTGGAGGCTAAATACAAATGATAAACTGAAACACATAAGACTAAAGAAGGATTTGAGTATAGAACAAAGGAAAAAAATTAAGGAATTACAAGAAAAGGCTGATGAAAATAATGGAAAGTTGGATGAGGAGGATAAGAGAAATTTTTACTGGAGAGTGAGGGACGGAAAAGTGAGGAAGTGGTTTATAAGGGTAGAAGGGAGGGGGAGATCAGGGAGGGGAGAGAATGTGATGGGAGTTGTGACGGAGGAGGAGAACGGGGTGGAGGTGTCACAGGGAGAGACAGGAGACAAAGAGACAGACCCAGTAGTGCTAACGGGGGAGTAGGGTACGGACTGGAGGAGCGGGATGATGTAATTGCTGAAGGAATGGTAGATGGATTAAGGATTATGTTTAGTAATGTGGATGTGTTTACCCAGGACAAGAAAAGAGAACTGATATGTAAGTTGCAGGATGAAGAGGAAAAACCTGATGTCATAGCCCTACAGGAAGTAAGACCAAAAAATGCTAGAATTGAAAGGGAACTGGTGGAATATAGTTTGGAGGGTTTTGAGTTATATGAGAGAAATGCTATTAGAGCAGAGGTTGGAAGAGGACTGTTTATTTATGTAAGAAAAGAGCTCAAGGGTAATGAGGTGGATATGAGACAGCATTATTGTGAGTATTTGTGTATTGAAGTAAAATGTGTAAGAGGATCAATTATAATTACCTCTATATATAGAAGCCCAAATAATAGCAGGAGAGAGGATGATAACCTACTGAAAGCAATGGAGGAGATAGATAATAGAGAGAACAAATATAAAATTTTGATTGGAGATTTCAATTTGCCAAGGATCAACTGGGCAAATTGTACTACTCCAGCGGGACAGGGTAGCCTGGAAAATAAGATTATAGAGAAAGTGAGAGATTGTTTTTTAACGCAACATATTGTAGAGATGACAAGATATAGAGATGGGATGCAGGGGAGTGTACTTGATTTGATTTTTAGCAATGAAGAGGATATAGTGGAACATGTTAATGTGGATAGCCCTATAGGTCGTAGTGACCATGCCTGTATAAGCTTTAGTTGTAACATTAAATCAGAGAGGGATAATAGAAGCAATAGAAAAATATACATGTATGATAGAGCAGATTATGAGCTGCTGAGACGGTGTTTGGACATTGACTGGGGGGAATACTTGAACGGTGAAGATGCTGAAGGAATGTGGAGGAAAATTAGAGTCAAACTGGAGAATGCTGTATCCAAAAGTGTACCAGTAAGGGAATATAAGGATAAAACAAAATTGAGGAAAAGAACTAACCCAGAATTGTCAATGAAAAGAAAGCTTTGGATATTGATTAGAAGAAAGGAACGATTGTGGGAAAGATTAAAATTGTTAAAAAAGAACAGGAGGTCTAGTATAGAGGCTAAAGAAGTGGATCTGGAACGCAGAAAAATAAACAATAAAATAAGGTGGGGGGTGAAGGAGAGGGAGAGAGAGATAGCTAGAAATGTGAAGGATAATCCAAAAATATTCTGGAAGTACATTCAGGAAAAGTTAACAAGAAGAGTAGGGATCCCAGAGCTGGTAGGGGGGTTGAATGATGGGAGACTGATAAGGAGAAAGCAGAGGTGCTGGGGAAATACTTTGGGGGGGTACTAACAGTGGAGTCGGAGGATGCAGTGCCTACTATTCCCATCAAACAGGCACCGGCACTAGAACTAATAGAGTTTTCCCATGCTAGAATAAGAAGGGCTATAGAAAAAATGAACAGAAGTAAGTCACCGGGACCGGATGGGATACACCCAAGAATCATAAAGGAAGGAGGGGAGATGTTAGTAGAGCCATTGAAACTGTTATTTGAGGTATCGTTTAATACAGGACAAATCCCGATGGACTGGAGAGAGGCGAACATAACAGCTATATTTAAGAAGGGAAAGAGAAATGACCCAGGGAATTATAGACCAGTCAGTTTGACAAGTGTTGTGTGTAAACTAATGGAAACGGTAATTAGAGAAGGAATAATGGATCATATGAAGTCAAACCAACTTTTCAGTGGGAGACAGTTCGGATTCTTGCCGGGGAGGTCGACGGTACTACAGCTAATTTAGGTGGTAGATGATTGGATGCAAATTCTAGAAGATGGTGATGCAATAGACGTGGTATATTGCGATTTTATGAAGGCCTTCGATAAGGTCCCACATAAAAGGTTAATAGAGAAAGTTAGAAGCTATAATATAGGGGAGAAATGTGTGAAATGGATATAAGCCTTCCTGAAAGATCGGAGACAGAGGGTACTGGTGAATGGAATGGGCTCGGGGTGGAGGGAAATTACAAGTGGGGTACCTCAGGGATCTGTGTTGGGACCACTGCTGTTCGTTATATTTATCAACGACTTGCCTGAAGTTATAACTAATGGAAGTGAGGTATACCTGTATGCGGATGACACTAAGCTGTATAGAAGAGTGAGGAGTAAGGAAGACATGGGTTTGCTTCAAGGAGTTGTGGAGGACATGAAGGGATGGTCTGAGCACTGGTTAATGCCTTTTCATCCAAAAAAATGCAAGTACATGCGGATTGGGACCAGCAAGATAAACAAGGTAGGATACAGTATGTATGAAGCGATGGAGGAAGTGAATGCAGAAAAGGATATAGGAGTAGTGATAGACAATAAGTTAAATTTCTCAGAACATTTAGCGGAAAAGATAAACAAAGCCAATAGAATTGTAGGGCTGATAAGGAGGACATTTGTGTCACTTGACGAAGAAATCTTCAGGAATCTCTATACAGCGCTGGTTAGGCCGCACCTGGAATATGCGAACCAGGTGTGGGCTCCATATATGGTAAAGGATATAGAAGCAGTGGAGAAATTGCAGAGGAGAGCTAGCAAGCTGGTACCAACGTTGAAGAACGTGGGCTATGAGCAGAGGTTGAGGACACTGGGGCTACCGACACTGGCATATAGGAGAAAGAGAGGGGATATGATAGAGACTTTTAAGATATTGTCAGGAAAGTACGATGAGGATGTGTGTGTAGGTATCTTCTTGATGCGGTAGGGAACAAGAACGAGAGGACACTCTTTACAAAGAAAGAAATAGGCTTGAGAAGGCAAAGAACTAATTTTGTGATAGAGTGGTAAATGAGTGGAACGCACTGCCCCAGTATGTAGTAGATTCCGAATCAATAAGGGAGTTTGAAAGTAATCTTGATAAAGCATGGGGAAGACAAGATTTGAAGTTTGATTATAAAACAAAAATACAGAATAGTAAACAAATTGCGTCTACTACCGCCGCCGCCAACACCGTGAACGCCCGCAGCAGTGCAAGTACTGGTACTGAGCTGGATACACAGGCATAGTTTGCCTTTTTCCAGAGGATCTACTGTAAGAAACTGTATAAATAACCTATTCTTACTCCATTTTTTAGGCATGACAGAAAAGGTGAGAGTGTCGGTGGCAGGTGGCTTGATCTTCGTTTCAGTTTAATCGAGACGGCACGGCTGGTATTAATGACTCACAGGTGAATGGTATTTAGGATTCCTGCATATTGATTGTTTGGCATATAACTTATGGACAGTAACATTTATAATTTGTTATAGTATGAAGTTTGTAGTGTAAATGTCTTAACTTGCTTTTGTATGAAAATTATACTTTAAGAGTTATGTGGTGGCTATATATTATCGAGTTATTCTCTTGGAACCCAAGACTCAAAAAGCGCCCTGGTTATGAATGGCTTTCTCCTCAGAATGTGAGAGATCCTTCTTAATCTTTTCAAATAGAGTATGAAAATATGTGTGTATATCCTAGCAATCTTCACACAATTGTATTCAACCAGTCAGTTAAATGATTAACTGAAATTATAATTAACCCTTTGATCCTTAGAGGTCCTTTCTAATGTTAGCAAGAACACTTAGCAGTAACATTAATAACAAAACAAGAATGTCGTTGTCTTATTGAAGGGTTAAAGGTGGTCAAATATATTGGTTGTAGCTGGAATTACAAAGTAATCATCGGATTCAATAGGGTTGACTTATTGTGTTTAACCTTCTTACTATGATACACGTTTCCAAATCTGAATAAAGTCGCCTAATGTTTGTCATACTAAAATCGTTATATTAGTATACAGTGCGTCAATATAATAATTATGAACAAATTAATGCATAACAATGATTTGACAAATGATTAGAATAGTGACGGTTAAAGGCCAGAAATGGTTGTGTTTTTTAGTTTATGTGCATTTTGCAGACTACTATCACCTCTAGTTGCTATAGAAACATGTTTGCATAGTAGTTATAGTAAATATATCATGAAAATAATATATTTAATTGTTATGCTTCCTAACTCGAAATACCCTTTCTCTTTATTGCTTACATCACTTCAGACATTTCAGTCTTTTGCAAAGGTAATTAACTCGACTTCACCAAGCCCAAAAAGAACCCTGCCCGTCCTTCCACACAGCCATATGGTTGTGGTGGTGGTGGAGGTGTGGAGAGGGCAAACTAGCAAATATTCCAGTAAAGGTTTGCCACATTTAAATAACTGGAGCCATTTCATTACACAATATGTTTATAGGATTGTGCAATATAGCATAGCAGGGCTTGATTATCAATACATTATTTAGTGCATACACATTTGCTGAAAGAGAACACCAGAGGTTTCTATCAGTCATATGAACAACATTAGTTCGGGCATTGGCGAACATTTCTCTGGTAACGTGATGTGCATGGCTTTTGTGGAAAGGATGAGGATAGGATTGTTGTATTATATTGTAGCACAACAACTTCAGATGACGCCCCCCAAAACACACACACACACACACACTAGGTAACTTCGATGTCATCACATTCATTAGAATACTTAGCATACTCTACAGTCACTACTTTAGTTTTATATATAATATATCCTACAATGCCACCGTATTGTTTTTCCTTGGAACCAGTAGAAATTTACTGTTAGTAAAAACATTGAATTAGATATATTGTTATCAGGTAAATTGGGAACTTTATTATATTCCTTTAATCTCTGAATAATAGACGCCTAAACCGAATGCAATACTATAGAACTGCAACTATAAATACCGGTAAGTGGTAATCATAGTGAAGAGGTTTATTGAATGTCTTTATTATTTCTCCTTTTACTATAGGTGTTTCTAAAACTTAAAGTAATATGTTGGCGGTAACTGAGAAAAAAGAAACAAAAACACACACACACACACACATATATATATATACAGTATATATATACAGTATAGACATAGGCTGTAAGAGATTGATTAGGTATTTATAAATTTTTATTGATAGGCCTAATTGGGAAGTATGATTTAGTCGAGGGGTTATTCTGTTAAGTTTTTCTTTATATTCCTATAAGGTGATATTGAACATAAGATAACTTATGATACCGGTACCCACTTGTTTTATGTTATCCATGTTGCGTCTCTCTCTCTCTTATCAAGGATAGGTTTCCCCCTTCCATTCTCTGAAATCCTGGGGGTGTAAAGGTGGAGCATGGATGAGCTAGGGTTGGAAGAAGGTATTCTAAGTTTGGCGAACGCTATTGTACAGTATGTTTGGGGAGCTAGTATTGTTAATAATTTACAGTAAGCATGCAAATTGAATAGTTGCTACCTATTTTACCAAACAGTTTCTTATTGAATGATAATACGTGCTGTTATGGTTTAAAAACGCTAATGTAGCAGGTAGAGGTAATGATATACAGAACTCTTAATACGGTGATCTAAGTCATGTTATTGGTTGGAGTGAAGCTGACCTGTTGATATTAGTCTGTTGAGCGCCCTACCATCAGCGACAAGGAGTTTTCCATACCATGAGAGAGAGAGAGAGAGAGATAATTAACACGGGGAATCTTAAAACGTGTACCGATATAATCACTTGATATGTGTGCACAAAGTTACGCAATGCATAATGGGATAACCTTCCAGTAATATGCATATCCTAATTATCGGTAACTGTTTATTAAAGATCTTAAGCTCTAGCAAACTTTATCTACATTTATGTGTTCCCAGTTATCGGCAGCATATGACATTTAGTCTCAAAAGGATATCTCTTAACAAGAGTATTATAATACTCAATAACCCTCTTCAAGTCTATGATCACTTAGTTATTGTTCCAGTTGCTTTATTGTATTGCATTAGGCGTAGGAAGGGCCTCTAATAGTCATAAGTTAACGGATATTTTTAAGGATTCTTATTTTTGTATTATCAATATAAAGATAAACAAAGTATGAATCGAATGTCTATTTTTACCGTGTGTTAGGAAATTCTATGTAGTAAAAATATTCTATTGACCTCGAAGTGGCAGAGTGTATTTTGTTCCTTCTTATCTGAAGTTACGCTGTTCCATATTATGTTATGATCCTATCCTTATCTGTTCACTATAAGCCGATCACATTATTGTCTGGTAGTCCAATTCAATTAATGCTGTTGTTTATGGGTTTGATTGATACCTGTCTTGTTATCACCAAACTCCCTGGTTGGTAAAAATAAATATCTATCTATCTATCTATTGCCTGACGCCGTGATCCCCGAAGGGGTGGCCACGAACGAACCGCCCCCATGCACCTCTGTCCCCAGTCAGTCGACGCCCCTCCCCCCAACCAGCACCGCCTTCGTTCATGTAGTTCCTCACTCCATCCTTCCACCTCATATTCGGTCTACCTCTCCCCCTCTGTCCCTCCACCTCGCTCTCGTACACCCTCTTAGTCATTCTCTCGCTTTCCATACGTTCCATATGGCCGAACCATCTCAAGTTGTTCCTTTTCACACTTTCCAGCACATCTACCTCCACACCACACCTCCTTCTTACTTCCTCATTAGTCTGTCTATCCCTCCATGTAACTCCGCACGCACTCCTTAAGTAATTCATTTCCACTGCTCTCACTCTTGGTCTGAGTCTCTCAACCAACGTCCATGCTTCGCTTCCGTAAGTCAGTGTCGGGATTACCACACTGTCATGCAAGGACTTCTTCACTTCCATACTGACCACCCTATTTCTTGTTACTGCTTTTAGCGTTCCTACAACCCTCTTCCCCTGTTGTACCCTCTCCCGCACCTCTTCATCCATAGTCCCATCTTTACTCAACACACTGCCCAGATACTTAAAAGAGTTGACGATCTCCATAGCCTGACCGTTCAGCTTCACCTCACACTCTGTGACTTCACCCCTTTCGAAGACCATAACCTTGCTCTTCCCCGTATTTACCTTCAAATTCCGTTTTTCGCACACTGTTCCAAACTCATTTACCAGACCCTGCAACTCCCATTCATTATCACTCATCAGAACTGTATCATCCGCAAACAGCAGTATAGGTAGCTTCCACTCAATTCCCTCCCTTTTCAGCGATACACCAACATTCACTGCTCTTGATAGTATTTCTTTCATGACTCCATCCATATATACAGTAAACAACCACGGGGACATCACACACCCCTGTTTCAAACCAACATTCAGGTCAAAGAACTCGCTCTGCTCACTCTCCACACGTACTGCCGCCTTTGCACCCTCATACATGCTCTTCACTGCTTTCAGCAACTTGCCCTCTACTCCGTATATTCTAAGTACTTTCCACAAACCTTCTCTATCCACTCTGTCATAGGCCTTCTCCAAGTCCATAAAGGCAACATACACCTTTTGTTTCTTCTCCAGATACTTCTCCACAACACAATTCAGGGTAAAAATCTGATCTACACATCCTCTTCCCTTCCTAAAACCTCCCTGCTCGTCGCCTATCCATTTCTCCGTTCTCACTCTCACTCTCTCAATCACTACCCTACTGTATACCTTCCCTACTACGCTTAGAAGACATATTCCTCGGTGGTTACCACACACTCCTCTTTCCCCTTTGCCCTTATATAGGGGGACTATTATGCCAGTCTTCCAGTCATCGGGTGCACTCCCCTTCTCCCATGCTAGTTTGCACATTTTCCATACCCATTCTATCACTATCTCACCACCATACCTCAACATTTCCCCACACACTCCATCTGTTCCTGGTGCTTTCCCCAACTTCACTCTTTTCATGGCTTCCCACACTTCTGACCTCCTGATCCCCACCTCCTCCTCCACTACTTCTCTTCTTCTCCCTCCCATACCATATCCAGCTATGTTTGCTGGCTCTTCATTCCTTTCATTTAGCAACTCACTGAAGTACTCCCTCCATCTTTCGACTCTCTCTTGCTTCTCGGCTAGCATTCTCCCATTCTTATCTTTCACACCCTTACTGTTTCCCTTGCTACCTTCCCTAACTTTCTTGACTTCTTTCCAGAACAGTTTCTTACTCTCCCTCCATTTTACACTCAGATTCCTTCCAAATCCTCATCTACTCTTCTCTTACTTTCCTTCACTACTCTCTTCACCACCCTCTTACTCTCCACGTACCTCGCTCGTTTCTGTCTCTCGGAATCTTCATTCCCTCTACTACCCAACCACACTCTATATGCTTTCTTCTTTTCTTCCACAGCTATTCTTACCTCTTCTGTCCACCATGCTGTACCTTTCACTCCCCTCCCTCTTCTCCTCACTCCACACACCTCCTCACATGCTGCACAGATCTCATCCTTAAACACCTTGCTCATCTCCTCCACTTCCTCCATAACTTCCAGGTCGAACCCACCTAGTCGTCTTTCCACTGCTCTCCTGTACTCCTCCCTGACTTCCTCCTCCTGCAACCTCTCCACCCTCCTCACCATTCCACCCTCCTCTCGCCTCCCTCCAGCTCTCCTCACCCACTTCTTTTGTATCCTAACCTTAGCTACCACTACATAATGATCAGACAGACCCCCTCCAATACCCCTATACACCCTAGCATCCATCACAGATTTCTTCATTCGTTCATCCACACATACATAATCAATCAATGACTTTCGTTCCACCACTGTCTTATCTTTCATCGTCAACATCCGTTTCCACGTGTACCTGTGGATCATTCTGTGTCGGAAGAAGGTGTTGGCTATCCACAGCCTCCTCCCCACACATACGTCCACAAGTGCACTACCATTCCCATTCACCTCTGATGGTACCCCCCACCCTCCCACCACTCCCTCAACTTTCCTATCACCCACCTTACCATTCATATCCCCAATCAGAAATATTCTTTCGTTCTTGTCAAACTTCTCCAGGCACGCCTCCACATTCATCCAGAACTCCTCTTTCTTTCTTTCAAGTATATCCTCTGTCGGGGCATACACGCATACAATCACCCACGTTTGTATTCCTACTTTCATTCTCACCCACACAATCCTTGAACCCACAGACCCATACTCTCTTACACATTCCTTCCATTTGCTACTTACAAACAAACATGCACCTTCTCTCGCTGTTCCTTCACTCACTCCAGCACACACACCCATTCCACATTCCCATTCTCTCACATCTGAACCTTTCCATTTGGTCTCTGTCATTCCACATACATCCAGCCTGGCATTCACTAACACTTCCAGAACCTCTCTCTCTTTTGTTCCATCATTCATGCCACTAACCACTAACCACATGCCACTAAATAAATATATAAACTGTAAATCCCTGCAATTCTATATAGTATATTAATGTTATTACATTATGCAATGCAATTGTGACAATTACCTAAAAGTAGCAACTAGTCACTCAACAATGTGGTAGTTTACCCCCCGCACTCGCCCGCACCATCATCACCACCACCACACCTCCACATCCATGGGTGTGTGGAAGGACGAAAGGGGCTCATTTTGGGTTTGGTAATTGTGCAATTTATGGGCCTTTAAACAAAAAAGACCGTAACAAGTACGGTATAGCGAATTAGATAACGTGGCAATCCATTAGATATTTCTTACAATCTTCTGGTAATTGCTAGGATTGCTCAATTGCTATTGGCGTCATCCTATTGCATAGGTTAAGAAGGACCTCTCTTACACAGAGGAAAAATCCATACTTTACGAGGGAGCTTTTGATATAGGTTATTTGCAATTGTTATACAAATAAAGCTTGAGACGGTAATTAAGATGTTTCAGAAACTATAAATTCATACAGGCATGAGTTCAGATATCAATACTATTGGTAATAAGTCCGTACACAAAAATATTACCAAGCATTTTACTTTCTACAAACTGTTCAAGCTAAATTATTGTAATCAGTATACAGGCATCCTGAAAACAACCACTCACTTGTTAGTTATGTAGTCCCGCCACACCGTCTCGATTGAACTGATTCGAATTATCTCCCTCCTGCCGCCACCACACTAACCTTCCTGCTATGTGTATTTATATAATTATGTATGTATAGTAATGTATTGATGTTAATTAGAAACATCTATATTTAATTTTCCTTAATACTCAACAACTTTCGGTTTGAGGGATTCATTCATAAAACTACGTTTTTTACTACGGATGAAATGCCACACACCTCCACACACCACAACATTTTAGCGCAGGACTAAGTTGGCCTACTGTACATTACAGTCAAAATGTCTGGATACACGGAGCTTGAAGCAGTTTAAATCATAGGATGAAGGAAAGACTGAATGAAGTAGAGAAGTCCAGAGTTTACTTGTCAAGTAGAAAAAGACTGGGAAAATCGGTTCACTCTTGGGGTTAGAGAGTTGGACAGAATAGGGGTTGGAATGTGTTGAAGGGTGGGTAGGAGGAGGTATACAATGTGAAATCTCTAAAGAACACTGATTATTGTAATAGCAGTATAAAAGTGAGAGAGAGATGCAACATTCTGGCGTGTAGAGATAGACTGTAGGGAATTACTACGATGAAGTGAGAATGAAAGATATTCCACTGTACGTTTTATATACTGTATGTAACTTTTTCTGTCATTATGTTATACAGTAGCCATAAACTAAGGATAATATACAATATTGCTAAATTTTTCGAAATTAGATGAAGACAAGATTTGTTTACACAATAATTCAATATTTAACAAATATTTCAGAACAGCCATGTATTAGCATTGCAATGCTGGAAAATGTACTAATGAAAAGGTGCTATAGGAGCTAAGGCGGTAGTTTTTTACTAGCAGTTTTATCCTTTAAAACCGAGGTACTGCACCTGTGCCTTGACGAATTCACAATTGTCCAAATTCACCACTAGACCCGCCTCACAGAGTCGTCATAATAGAGTAGTGACATTATTCAGGTGGGCTTCCCATGATGTGTCATATACTACCACATCGTCTCTACAGACTGTTCAATTTGGCACACCATCCACAACCTGATCCATCAGACGCTAAAAAGTGGCTGGGGCGTTTTTCAGTCCAAATGACATTACTTTACACTGGTACACACCACCTGCCACATCAAAACTGGAAATTTGCTGTGTGCCAGGTGTAAAGGGGACCTGCCAATAGCCCTTCTCAAAGTCCACCTTAGTGATGTACCGGGCAGGCAGAGTCAACGGAATCATCTACCCGAGGGAGAGGGTATGAATCAGTGCGGGAGAGGTCGTTCACACGCCTGAAGTCAATACATAAACGCACTTTGCCACCCGGTTTAGGCTGCAGGGTGACAGGAGATGCCCACACACTCTACACATGCTCTGTCAAACCCTTCTCCAACATATAATCTAGTTCGGCCTGAAGGGTTCGAGCTCGGGCAGGATTCAGACGATAGGGAGCCATCTTTATCGGTTTATTATCTTCCACATCAATGTCATGGACCGCCCAAGTGATCAGCCCAGGCGCCTCCCGAAACACCAAAGGATACTGTGACAACCGACTAAACAAAGCCTGGCTACGGGACTTGTCGAGATGCACCAGCTTAGCCCACAAAGACTCTGAATTGTTCTTGCACTAGGCCCCAGCTGACACCGCATCGGGAAAATTCCCCTGATATAGATCTCCCTCCTCCTCCTCCTTCGTGTCTAATACAGCCAGGACCTGCACACCACCACCCTGAGACTTGCTGACTGCAACTCCAACATTCCCTTTCCCCATCCACTGCTTCTTTGAATGTGCCTGTCCAGCCCAAGAATCGACAGGAGACTCGCGCCCACCTACATTAGCTATGCTCGACGCGCACACTGCTTGCGTGGAGCCAGTGTCATCTACATCCCCAAAAACACTGTTTAATGCCAACAAGCATGCATCAGAAATAGGGGAAAACACAGACAGGGGATGATAATATGGTTTTAACATGGTGACAGGACATAACTGGTGTGCTTTCGTGCGGTCAGGGGTAGCTACAAGGTAATCCAGATCTCCCACCTGTTTTATATATTTTGTAGGGCCCATTAAACTTCGCTCTCAACGGCTGACCAACCAAGGGGACGAGTATAAGCACATCCTCACACGGCGCAAACTCCCCCCAACTTATCTTTCTGGTGCTTTCATCTTACGCTGCTCCCCAACAAGATTAACCTGTTTAAACTGGAGAGCCGTGACCAACCGTTCCCGGGTCTCCATAACTAAGTCCAACAGATCAACCTCTGGGACTTGCACATCTCCTTCCTAGGCCTCCCTCACCACCACCAGAGGACCTTGAACCCTGTGCCCAAACACCAACTCAATGGGTGAAAACCCGAGAGCTTCCGAGGAGACCTCCCCGATGGTAAAAAGGACTAAGGGAATTGCTTGGTCCCAATCACGGTCATGGTCGAAGCAGAACTTGCGCAGTGCCGATTTGATAGTTTGATGTGCTCTCTCAAGTAATCCCAGAGTCTGCGGATGATAGGCAGACGATAGGATCTGCTCGACTCCAAGTTCCTGCAACAATTGTTCGAACATGTTAAGAGGTGAAATTTGACCGACGGTCAGACTGGATCTCTTTGGAGAGTCCAAAACGGGTGAAAAAATCCAGCAATTAACGACTGATTACTTTAGTACGTAAGCTAAGCACTGGAATAGCCTCTGGATACATAGTTGCAACATCCAGAATGGTCACCAAGTACTGGTTTCTGGCTGAGGTGCGGGGCAAGGGTCCCACCATCTCAATAATGATACGGTGAAAAGGGATACCTACAGTGGGTATAGGCTATAAAGGGGCAACAGGAATAATCTGGTTAGGTTTCCCCACCAGCTGACATACATGACACGACTGTAGGAAGTCTGCTACCGCTGCAGTCATTCGGGGCCACAAAAAATAGTGAGACAGCCTGTCAAGCTTTTTTCCCGACTCCAAGGTGGCCTGCCAGAGGAGCTGCGTGGGCCAGGTGTATCAGCTCTTGTCAAAACACCTGGTCAAACAACTCCTCTCCACCTCTACATCCAGAACCCCCACGTCTGAACAACCCCTCACATACAAAAATTTCCCCTGCACCATCAAAACAGTTACACTCCTTGCCCACCTGGCCAAAGAGAGGTACCAACATCTCATCTGCCTGCTGGCACTGCATTAATTCAGCTGCCGCCACCGCCGCCAATCCATCATGCGACATATAATGGGACAAGGTTGGTGGCGAAGCAATAACTGTGCCACCTGTAGGGCCCCCATTATCGCCTTCCTCACACCCCCTATGGCACCAGAGTCTACTGAAGGACCCGAGTCAACATGCATCCCAGTATCACACAAAATCAGTCTGGGCACCAACACAGTTCGTGGGAGATATTGGTAGTGTGCACTCTTGGCTGTCCACTCCCTCTGAACTATCTATCACGTCATCCACTCTGTCTTCTTCCTCAACAAATTCATCCTGACTCGCAACCTTGGCCATTGGCCGCGTTACAGCACACACAGGATAAATCTCAAGAGTCGTGGTCCTCGGGAACATCAGGCAGAATAACACTGGAGACACACACTGGCGGTGGGAAAATTTGTCACCCGCCATATCAGCACCAAGCAAAAAGTGCACTCCTTCCATGGGCAAAGTCTCCATGACTGCCACAGGTGCAGTCACTACAGGGCACCTCAATAACATCTGAACCAGGGGGCGACATGCTTCAGAATTAACCCCACGCACCAGCACAAAGTCGTCTCCTTTTGTGTCCATCCCAGGCAGCTGGGACGCCCACCATCAATGATACGGGTTTGCTCACCGACTGCTGCCATCTTGGGCAATTAGACTTTATGTGCCCCTTCTGCCAACAAAAGTAGCATACCACTTGACGTGAATCATAAGTACTACACCTTTTCGCTCTCAAATAAAAACAACTGAACTTCAAATTAAAACAACTGAATTAAAATTAAAATTAATGAATTTCAAATTTCAAAAAATGCATTCAAATTAAAACAAGTGAAATACAAATATATGAAAGTCAAGTTAAAACAGATTGTGTAAAATCTGAATGTGCATCGAAAGCTTTTATTTTATAGTAGGTGAAATATTTGACATCTGGAACACGTTGGCAACATTCACAAGCCGCTAGTAACCGTTGCTATCCATGGCTCGACTCTCTCGGTTACCAAGGACGTCATGTCTGACCCGGCCAGCTCTCACTCACTCTCACAGCTGTGTGATTCAAGGCTATTAAAAGAACTGAGTTATGCTTTACTTTTAGGATTTGGATTATTTTTACAATATGTATTTCTACATATATAGTACCTGTGCGCTCATAAATGCATTACATTTTAGTACAAGATTAGATTAATGTCCAGTATTCGATACATGGATATTAATCATTGTCATGTGCTATATTTTAACTGACTTGATGGTGTAATGGTAAGAGTGTTTACAAATATGTATGTGGTAACCCGGGTTCGAATTCCGGTGGATCACATAGTTGCTTTCATTAATTTCTTTGGAAGGTGTTTGAGTGTAATAAATAAAAATAGATTAGGGATATTTCGTAGCGAGGTCGGTCTATGATCTGTGCCCCATGAGAAACCCTCCCTCTCACTAAACCATAGGCTATTGATAAGTGCAGTTGGATTTAATACATGATTAGATTAATGTTCAGTATTCGATAAATGGATATTAATCATAGTCATGTGCTATACTTATAACTGCCTTGGTGGTGTAATGGTTAGAGTGGAAAAAATATGCATGTGGTAACCCAAGGTTCGAATCCCGGTGGATGACATACTTGCTTTCATTAATTTCTTTGGGAGGTGTTTGGTGTTGGAGTGAAATTAATATAAATAGTTTAATATATGTAGTTTTTAATTGTGTCTTATATACATTAGTATGGATTCAGGTGCAAACAAATATAGCTCA
Source organism: Paralithodes platypus (assembly GCA_032716605.1). Lineage (NCBI taxonomy): Eukaryota > Metazoa > Arthropoda > Malacostraca > Decapoda > Lithodidae > Paralithodes > Paralithodes platypus. The sequence goes on along the minus strand of CM064542.1, from coordinate 18,557,901 downwards.
GACGAAGATGATATTCGTACCAATGTTCAAGAACCCATCTTGAAGAGAAGAGGAGTGAAGATTGGTACGAAGTGAAGCGGGGCAAGTACTTCAAAACCTACACAACTGGTGAAGCTAAAAAAAAGAATCATAGCAGCAGCTGAGAATGATGCTGACTGGAAAGCTGTTGCAGAAGCCAAAGGTATCCCTATTTCTACTGCATATGGGTGGATACGTCGAACAGACGAACCTGCAAAGAAGCGCGGTGGTTTTCGTCAGGCAGAGGTTCGCCAAGAGCACGTTGACATGATGATATATTATGTGCAGGAAAACCCACTTATCACACTGAAGGAGATTGCTGCCAGGTTTGCTAAAGAAACTGGAATCACTGTGAGCACGAACACGGTACACAAGTATATCAACGGTCAGTTGTACACAATGAAAAAAGGCAATCCCAGAACCTGTCTTGGTGAACTCTAAGGCAAATAAACATAAACGGAAGGAATATGTAGAGCAACTAATGAAAAGGATTGGACGTGTGAAAACTATAGTTTATAATGATGAAACGAATGCGAATCTTTTCCTATGACGATCTCAGGGGCGTGCATGTAAGGGAGTTCGCTGCATGGTGAAAAGTCCTCCATCAAAAGGAAAACAAACATTCATATACTTGGTGGAATTTCAGAGCATGACACCGACTATTGGGAACGGAGAAGGGGCAGCTATAAGAAGGAAGACTGTCACGAATGGCTGCGACGAATGCTTTGCACAATTACTGAGCCTCTCGACAGCATTGTTGTTGTCTGTGATAATGCACCTGTTCATACTGGTCTTGAAAGCGTTGTTGAGGAGGAAGAATTCTACGGTGTCGAGATATTTCGTGCAAGCCCATACAGTGCTTCATTAAACCCCATAAAAGAGTGTTGGAGCGTTATGAAAGCCGCTATGAAGCGCGATCTGGCAGCTAATTTTGCTACTATGATTAACACTTCACCACTTGATAACACAGACTATCAAATGCAGTACCTAAAACGCTGCATTGATAATGCCATTTCAACCATCACACCATTGCTCTGTCTGAAAACTTGCAACCAATTCCAAAAAAAATGTGCTGGTGTGATGCAGCTACAGGATTTACAATTAGGTGATAACTGAATGTTTTTGTTTTATGTAATTTTGTGTACAAACAAAAGAAATTACCATTACGTAATACATCATACTTTGATTTATCTTTTTTTCATATTAACATAGAGGAAATACCCATTCATTATCATGTAGCTTTGGTTTTCTCTTGTATAACTACAGTATGTGTACACTGAATATCTGTATGTTACTTTATCCTGTGTTGCAATTATACAACTATACAATTATATGGACCAAGATATTAAATTACGTTCAATAATGTATTTTCTATTGTATGACATTTTGATTGACCATGGAAATAGCATTACTTTGAACAAAATATGTTTTAAATAAAATGTATTTTTTGTTACTTAAACCATTCAACTACGACAAGTAGGACCACATAGGATTAAACAACTAAATACAACATGCTTAAACAACGCATAATATAAGATGCGTACTGTATCAGTATACCGGAAAAGCCCAATAATAATAAATGAGTTACATAATTTCGCCACTGTTTGAAGAATGGGAACAATCAAAGAGACCACGTCATTGAACGAAATAATATGAATTTGAAACAGACGATAATATACGGATAAATATTGATCACTGCTCCATGCTGTATGGTAGATCACTGCTTCACGCAGTATTGAAATTACCGCAGGACGGTATGCTATATTCACCATGTGAATATATGACCAATGCAACATAGTAATTTATGGACATAAATTAACTAAATTAAACTTACGATGGTGGACTATCGTAACAATATATATATATATATATATATATATATATATATATATATATATATATATATATTGTTACGTATCTTGATCCTCAAGTGGTTAACTTGATGAATCTAGATAGCACAGAGATATATATTAAGGTATCAGTCAGCTGAAGGCAAAACAAAAGTAAAATCTAATGAAATTATTTCCTGTTGTTGATTCCTTTCCTTTTGGATCTTAGGACTTGGTATCCTTTATTGACTGATACTCTTTAATTATGAAAAATACTGAAACTAATTAAAGTCATGTAGTATTTATAAAGAATTATTATTTAACCGAAGCTTAGTAGGCTATGGTTATGAACCGAAGAAGTTATATCTAAAGAAGGACTATTAATTCTATAAAAAGTCTTGAAAGATAAATATTAAAGTAAGAATAATTCTGTCTCTTACCCTTTTTTAAATGAATAGATAGTTTTCTTATGTCCTTTTATTTATATTTAATGTAGTTATTATTCTTGGTTCTTGTCTTACGTTAATAGTATTATATTATTATTATCATCAGGATTAATATCAAAGTCACATAAAAAGTTAGATATATATTTAACCCTTCCTACCCGGGCTGCCTTAGGTAAGGACAGCGCGGCTGATGGGCCGGAACCCGGTATGCCTTATGTAAGGCATTTGCTTTAACCCTTAATTAGCGGCTCACCACATAAGTCGAGTTAAATAAAGCTGGACTATGTGGCGGCGCTCGACATAACTCGAGTGGCAATTTCAGCACGTAATGTTGCTGAGAGAGAGAGACAAGTGGTGGCAGGAGAGTAGCGAGCGTATGACTGCTCCAGACCACCGCGGCGAACATACTGACACAAATCCCAGCTCCCTCCTCCCTCTCTCACTCGCTATATAAGGAATTGTATCGGGAAAGTGGCTAATTACATGCTTTTTGCACTCGCGTTGCACGGTTATTGCAAGAAAACTAGCCATCATAAAAGGATCGTTATGGTGTCATTCGAAAGCTCTGTTTATGCCCTTTCAGGGATAGGTACTTGTTTTACGTTCTGGGTCTTATTTAGGCATGAAAATGATCACGTAAACAGCCCTATTTTGGCTAAAAACACCCCGCTGGGCGGTACATATAAATAAACCGCATAGGCCGCTCGTAAGGTGTTAAAGCGTGCTTCAAATTTCGCGCGGGCAAATTTTACTTTGCGGGGGCGATCGTAGCACCACCAAGCCTCAACTACCACGCTTATCAGTTCCTATGTTGCCGCCATTGAGAGCTACAGCAAAAAAATGAATTCCGACGCGTCCGATACTGTGCAATCTCCCGCGCGTCCCAGTGCTACCCCGCTTGCAACATCTACGCCTCTGCCAACCGAGAAGAAAAAGAAAGTAAGGAAAGTGAAACGTTTGCTAAGTGATAGTGCAATACAACGTGAACTTTTCAACCCGGATTTGAGCAGTGGTGAAAGCTCTGTGGACAAAAACCTCTATATTCAGAGTAGAAGTGGGAGCGAAATTGACGATTTTGTGGGATTTGGTGCTGATGACAATGTTGATTTATTTGAGGGGGTGATAGTAGTGATGATCCGGATGTGGAAGTGGTGGAGGAAGGTGCTATTGAAGTACCAAGTGTGCTAGAGCCATCCCCTTCGCCTAGTTTCGTAGCTCAAGGTAGGCCTAGGCCTAGCCCTAGCCCTACGCCTGGACCTTCCCCTTTGCCTGCCCGCACGCCCTTGAAAGTGGGTAAATACTTCTATAAACAGTCATTAGTGAAAAGTGCAGCCAAGAAAGCACGCAGGGAGGCAGAAAAAGTGAGGGAAGGCGTAGATAGTGAGAGTGACGCCGACCCAGGCCTAGCAACCACCCGCATTCCTTTGTCCCGATGCCTTGACCCGGGACGCCGGGAGGGCCACCCACAGCCCTCAGCTTCATCTGTCCCTCAGGATGACCAAAGGGCCTCTACAAGTGCGCCATTGGCCTCCCACAGTGTGTCACCACAGGCCCCGCATCGTAGGTCCTTATTTCCTGCGGAAAAGTCCACGGCTAGCCGCAAAAGGAGCCCAACTCCTGAGGCCGAGGCTCCCATTGCTCAACCTCCCGCAGCCCTACGCCGCCGACGCCCGGTCTATTCTTCACCAGAGCTGTCTCCTGAAGAGGATGCTGACGACCCCAACATTGCCCCAGATGACATGACGTCGCCTGAGGAAGAGGAAAACGAAGAGGAAGAGGAAGAGGAAGACGAAGAGGGAGTCCCGACAAGAAGTGTCAAAGGGCGAGGTCGTGGACGTGGTCAGCCTGCCGACGCCGCAGGGCCTGGGCCTGGGCGTGGGCATGCAGGGCGTCCGGCTGGGCATCCGCGTGGCCAAGGGCGTGTGCCAGGACGTCCAGGGCGTGTGCCTGCTGCAACTCCACGTCCTCGTCCTCGAGCTGCTGAAATGTTTGTGTGGTCAGATGGGGCGGATTTTGTGCCAGATTTTCCTGCCTTTGACGAGGTACAATAGGGTTCTGGGGTGTCAGCAGCATATCCCTGTGGCCCAAATGCCACCCCCAGTGAACTTTTCTGTGGTTTCTACGACAATGAAGTCATGGAATACCTTGTCAAAGAGACAAATAACCACCAGGCTATCTGTTCAAACTTTCTTGGCAGGAAGACCAGTGCCAAGATGGTGGCATGGAGAGCTCTCACTGTGGCAGAATTATATGTGTTCTTGGCACTCACAATGCTGATGACACACATAAAGAAGCACGTTCTGGCCGACTACTGGATAACTGGGGACCTCACAACGACTCCAGCATTTGGCAAATTCATGTCAAGGGATAGGTACTTCGACATCCTCTCATATTTCCACCTGACAAATAACATGCATGTCCACGAACCCGACACACTCTGGAAGATCAGGCAACTGTATGACATGATACGTCATCGGTTTTCCACCTACCTGATTCCATTTTAAAAGCTGTGCATCGACGAGTCTCTGGTCCTGTTCCGTGGTAGGCTGCACTTCCGACAGTATATCCCGTCAAAGAGACACCGCTTCGGCATCAAGCTCTTCGTCCTCTGCGACTGCAAGACGGGATATGTGCTTGACTTTATAGTCTACAGCGGCAAGGGTGGTGAAGTCCAGATTGACCCCCTCATTGGTTTTGGTGGCGCTGTGGTAAAGATGATGATGGAGAGGTACTTCCATGACAACCACGTCCTCTATACCGACAATTATTACACGTCGCCTATCCTCGCCAAGTACCTCCATGACCGCAAGACCGGAATTGTCGGCACAGTGAAGGGGAAGAGGAAGGGTATGCCAGCCTACCCAACCAAAACTAAGAAGACGGACATCTTCCATAAGAAGAGTGGCCCCATCCTCTCCATCCACTGGCATGACCAGCGCAAGGTCAACCTCCTCACCACATGCCACAAAGCAGAGATGGTCCCCACAGGGAAGGTGGACCGAAAAACGAAGAACCCTGTCACAAAACCAGCTGCTGTTCTGGACTATAACCTGAACATGCGCCTCGTCGACAAGTCCGACATGCAGATGGGCTTCATAGACTGCCTGCGAACATCTTGCAGGTGATACAAAAAGTTTGTCCTGCATACAGTAGATATGTCTGTCCTCAACGCGTACAACATCTACCGTTTGAGGAGTCCAGTCATCAAGTACAAGAGCCTGCGGACCTTCCAAAAACAGCTGATAAATGAGCTCCTGGTAAAACATGCGTTTACACCAGGGAGGCCACTACAAGGACCAGGCATGATGGACAGAATAGGGTGTGCCGACTTCTTGAGAAAGCACCAGCTCGTCGCCCTTCCTTTCCAGGGTCCTAACTGCAGAATAAGAATGCAGAAGAGGTGCTATGTGTGCACCCGCACAACTCGACGACCAAGAAAACCCACAAAAAACACTTGGCAATGCCTCGAGTGTGAGGTGGGACTGTGTGCTGGCACCTGCTTCAATGATTTCCACACTATGGCAAACTATTGAAGTGTAACTGACAGTGATAGTGACACTCAATAATAATAATAATATAACTAAGTATAAGTGAAAGAGACACATAAGTAATAATAAGTGCCTTCAGAACAATATGAACAAGTGAAAGTGACACTAAAATATATATTCCTAACAATAAAGAAGTGAAAATGACACTATCAATTACCATAGTCCAGTATAAATAATGATAACTACTATAATAAAGACTATAAAACTAAGTCTAAGTGAAAGAGACACACATAAATAATAATAATTGCCTTCAGAACAATATGAACAAGTGAAAGTGACACTAAAATATATATTCCAAACAATAATGAAGTGAAAAAGACACTATCAATTACCGTAGTCCAGTATAAATAATCATAACTACTCTAATAATAACAATAAAACTAAGTATAAGTGACAGAGACACAAATTACTTCAGAAAAATAACTTTATTGAGTGAAAATATCATAATAACAATAATATATGGCATAATAAATAAAAAAACACTAAAAAATCGCTTCCCGCCATAATTCAAGGTAGAGCGACGAGTCAAAACGTTCGTCGTAGCCTGGGCCGCGGTTGAGTGTTCGGACGCGGCGAGGTAAATACGCGGCAAAAGTTACCTCCACTTCCATCACCATAACTCCGGAACTACTTGAGCTAGAAAGCTCTACTCAATGCCATTCTACGCGGCAAGGTAAGGCGCCCATTTTGACATATGTTCGATTAATGTAGGTAGTATATTAAGCGAGATTAGCCTTAGTTTACTTTTCTTGTGTTTTCAGCCAGATCGCCCGGATACAGCCTCCGTCATTAAGAAAGGCTGCCCGGGTAGGAAGGGTTAATAATTTGTTAAATGTATTTCTTAACCACCTAACATTGAGGTTTGATTTTGAGTAAATTAAGTTACAGGATCGCTTCATAGATTCGATTCAGGTCTCTCTCAAATAATATGAAAAGCAAAATAATATTTTGAAGCTAAAAGACTTTTCTTCAGCTTAGGAAATCACTAGAAGCAACATTAAAACAGCCATGTTAGTCTAAGGCGATATTACTAATATGAGACAATAGTATCACCGTACTAAGCACCGTTTAGTAATGTAAGCTTAATTAAAAGAAAATGAAAGAACTCTTAAGTATTAATATAAAACAATAGTATTACTTTCATCATAACCCAACTACTTAAAGAGTTGCTTTAGTCCACAAATTAGTCAACTAAAATAGTCAAGTACATAGTAGTAGCGTTAACGTTAATTCCCAATTAAATAGTTAAGTACATAATAGTAGCGTTAACGTTAATTCCCAATCACATATCTCACTAACCAACATAACGTAAGTGTTTACACCGAACACACTTAACACACACTTATATAATCTGACTGACAGTCACAAACCCATTATAATACTTCACCCCGTCTTCCTCCAGCTGCAAGTTCACCTTCCCAACTCCAAATGAGACCGATTTGAATGCCCACTACTCGGGTCTTATATACTAAACAATGATGGTGTAGGAACGAATCAGGAGGCGGCGGGTAGTGCGCGCCCCAATCACAGCTCCTCTAGTTGTGTAAGAGGTGAGTGGTCCAATGGAGTCTCCTGGCGTCGATCATACGTCATAGCGTCGGGTCATCGAAGTAGTTTGCAGGGTACCCTATGACGCACGCAGGTGTGAAGGCTTGTTTGCTGGTATGCGGACGAGCTGGTTTCCCACTCGCTGGTTCGCTCGCTGGTTTGCTTCGCCGCCTGTGTAGTTTGGCACTCCTTCAACTCTTAATTCTAACTCTTAAATAAACATACAGGGCTCCGTATGTAAGAATATATATATATATATATATATATATATATATATATATATATATATATATATATAGTTGTGTGTGTGTTTTTTTGGTTTTATCTCACCTCAGGTTCTACCATATTTGTACTTATAAATAAGTTAACCTTGATGTTGTTGCCATTTGACTATTGTATATCGTCTTTTTATGTAACCACCTATATAACCTGAAATGCATTAAATCACTATCAGCTGTTTGCAGACTGAGATTGTCTCTTGGTAAATATAAACTGTGTATACCTATTTTGTGTATTCTGTTCTAGTCTTAGTCTCACAATCAATTTAAGGACCATTGGTTCACACAGGATGAATTCCCTTAATCTCACTTTTGTTGGTACTGGCATTATTTGCAAATTATCGATTCGATAAATTCATTACTGTATACAAATGAAAAATTCGGTCTTACTAATATTAATTACATACGGTACACTCAGGTGAGATAAATTATTTGTTTAGGTAACTGTACAATGTAATCTCACAAGCCCCATTTTCCCTTATATATTACAAAGTATCAGTCTGCATAGGTCCACTTGAACACAATTTACTTTTGAATATTAGTGTTATACCATGGTTTTTACCAGGTTTGTATATTGGCTATAGTGAGTTCTACCTGACTGGGGAATTCAGAGGTCACACAATACATGCATAGAAACCAAATAGAGGATACATATAACACCGAGTATAATTAAAAAGAACAGTTTTATTTAGCTTAACTCTTACTTATACGTTTATAGATAGTTACACATGAATTAAATGATAAGGTTATACAACAGGAATTATTGTCCTAGCACGATCGAGGATCTAGAGGGAGCTCAGGTATATGAAACAGGTTTAGCTTGCCTTTTATACAATATGAAACAATCACATATTCTTAACACTGATGAGTCTGATAATACTGTGTGTTGATTAAATATTTATAAATAACAATTTAAACACAATGGACGAGGGTTTACCTCGAGTCAAATAATTATAGTGGGCTCTAACTTCATAAGGCACCGAGTGCACTGGTGGTAATTTAGGCAGTCAGTGTGTTGAAACTCTAACTTTATAGTAGGTAACATATGTATGATATGTACTGATGATATTAAGATAGAGTCAATACCGTGGGACTCTAACTTTGTAACACACCTTACGCACTGGTGAGAATTAGGCAGAGTCGATATCTTGGGACTCCCTTTAGATACCTTGTCACTGGTATCGACTTGATTCAGGTTTCAATTATAACTCCAGAATTAACACTTGGAGTAAAGAGTTGAGGTACCAGCTTGTAATCGTCCGAGTATCCTTTGGGCCGTCCAGGTTGGCATGTCGTGTGGATCAGTTGTTTAAGTTACAGATGGGCTGATGGGTATGGGGTCTTGAATGAGGCTCCTTAACCCATTCTGTACCGTAGGATACAGTAATAAAAGTCCCCAGCAGTCCCAGGCAATGTGGCCAAAATGACAGGTGCAAGTACATTACTGTCGGATATATACGTCGCTGGGACTGGGGAGTGACTTTTTTAATGACGTGTATATATACGGCGGTGGGACTGTATGGGTTAAGTATCATGACACTGGGCCTCATAGGACGAACGCGAGTATATTTTTTAGCAGGGGAGCTAGGAATACTCGACTATCATGACCGTTATATTAACCGGTGATGAAGTTCTGTTCAGGTACTCTTGGTTTAGGGTCTTTAACCCTTTCGCTGCGGGTGATGTTCCGGAACGTCCTGGCAAGTTACAGCAATTTCCAGGTTTTAAAAACCTGTAAAAAACGTAAAAATCGAGTGTCAGTGGGCGGGAGCGTAAGGAGCCCACCTCCGACCCTCAGAGCACCGAGCGGCTCACTGATGTTGAGTGTGTCTCGCACGGGCCTCTCTCTGTCTCTCTCAACAGTGTAGCCATGCGAGCGAATGTTACATAATAGCGGGTTTCCCGCGTTTCACTGGCACCACTGCGGGTGAACCAGACCACGTACGGGGCCCGTTCTGGTGTCATTTTGAAGCTATGCTCGCCTAGTTTTCGGCAGAATACACTTCATTTAATGCAGATGCTTGATTTATCATTCAGGAGTGCCTGAATATGCCCTAAATAGCCCAAAATAGGCCGCAGCCAAAGGGTTAATATAATGCCTGTGTCATGACACAGTGACAAGATATCGGGTTAACGCGAGTAGATAATATGATCCTCGACTTCCACTAACATTTATAAGATGTTCAAAGAACTCGGGGCGGTGTTTAGACCTTTTAAATACAATTGCCTACTAACATGTCAGTAGACAGATGTACTAAGGACTTCTATGTGCAGAATGCCGATTAAGGTGTCTCGCAAAGCCCTGTAACTAGTCGAGTGACATTGGTATGCCAAGTATCCTTCGGTAGTAAAAGTTGCGGATTTAATAAAAGAAGTCAGGTAGGGACATGTAAGCAAGTTTAGATTTCTAATATTAAAAGTACACCCTATTAGTGACTTCAACGTTATTACTGTATCATGACACGTAAATAACAAAGATTCCTTAATAGGGAAAATAACTCCTCAGACCTATTGAGATATTAGGCATGCCTTCAATCTACTGAATGGAAGGGTAATCCTAGAGCTATCACCACTATAATGTTAGTGTTGCAAAAGCCCTAGAATTGCTTGCCCTGTTCAGCTTTCGTCGGGATAGTGACGGCTTTAGCTGAGATGTCCCGGGGTAGGTGTTCTGGGGTCAAAAGGTCACAAGTCAGTCGGGGTGGGTCTAAGGGGATTAGGAGTGTCCCCTTATAAGCTGGTGGCCAGGTGATTTGGCCTTTGGGTGGAAGCAGGGTGAAAGTGCTGGCTTCTGTGATGGTGATGGTGATCCTTCTTTCCCTGGCTGATTATTATTTTTCTTTTAACCCGTACTGTACTGTAGGATACAGTAATAAAAATCCCCAGCAGTCCCAAGCAATGTGGCAAAAATGGCAAGAGAGACCACCTATCCACCTCCAAAGATGAGGCAACACTGGCTCTGTCACCCTTCAGTGGGTCTCATATAAGCTGAGAAGTGTTGCCAACACGGGAGCAGTGGTCAGAAGATCGTGGTAACTGGTACAGGGTTGTACACTGTACAGGCAGTTACAAGGAAAGTACATTACTAACGGATATATACGTCGCTGGGACTTGGGAGTTACTTATCTACTGACGTATATATACGGCGCTGGGATTAGACGGGTTATGAGTTTCTTGTGGTGTTGATGGTATGTTAATATTTTTTCCAGGTGTTGAGGGAAGTTCTGTTCTGATGGCGGCAATCCGGGCATCACGTTTTTGTTCGTAGTGGACGTGGAAGTATTAATATCCTGGAAGTAGTGTTGTATATTCTTCGTGGAATTCCGGGAATTGTTACGCACACGTGGTATCACTCCGCGGGCTCATTCAGGAGTGCCTGAATATGCCCGCAGCGTAAGTGTTAAAATTGTAGAAAATGGGGTTGAATTTTATTACCGACGACAGTGTGTGGGGCATTCGCCGCGTGACATATGGTAGATCTATGTCGGACGTAGGTCTAGCAGAGATTATGCGGCACAAAAGAAATTATCTTTATCCAGCGCCGTCTGGCGGCGTCGTGCCTATGTCAATTGGTAACGTTGCGCCTGCGGTGACAAATGTAGGTACGTTGTTGTTGCCAAGGGTTCCACAGGGGTTCCTTGCAACTTGCAGACGGAAATATATGGAGGAGACCCTATAGCATGCATCATCACACTTTTTCAGTGCCTTTTACAACGTACGTACCTACCTGAAACCCAAGATGGATCTACCAAGTGTACCCCAAATCCCATTAGTACTACACAACCTAAAACCACTTTTGGATTTCAAGTGTACATAAACATAAAGAAATACACCCACAAAAACAAGTTAACAGAGGCTTCCAGCGCTATGGTGAGCAAATTACACTGCATTAATAAGAGGTGAACTGCGATGACAAACATAACTACAATATATGCAATATATATAATATACACATTCAGCAAAATGTAATTTAAAATATCCAGTGATTATTCATTATATATATATATATATATATATATATATATACTGTATATTTATAGGGTGTAATGCGTGGTATGACAACAATTTACACCAGTGATCTATCGTGTAATTTAGAGTATAATTTGTTCTATAACCATATGTTCTCCGGCGACCCTAGTACATAGCCTAGCATTCGAGCAACTAAGGTTTAACACCTTATTGGCGGGCTAGGCGGTAAATAATATGTAGCCACCAGCGGGGTGTTTTTAGCCAAAATAGGGCTGTTTACGTGATAATTTTCATGCCTAAATAAGACCCAGAGCGTAAAACAAGTATCTATCCCTGAAAGGGCATAAACAGAGCTTTCCAATGACACCAAAAACGATCCTTTTATGACCGCTAGTTTTCTTGCAACAACCGCGCAACACGAGTGCAAAAAGCATGTAATTCGGTACTTTCCCCATACAATTCAGTATGTAGCGAGTGAGAGAGGGAGGGAGGAGGTGGGATTCGTGTCAGTAGGTTCGCCGCGGTGGTCTGGAGCAGTCATACGCTCGCTACTCTCCTGCCACCACTTGTCTCTCTCTCTCTCTCAGCAACATTACGTGCTGAAAATGCCACACGACTTATGTCGCGCGCCGCCAGATAGTCCAAATTTATTATACTCGACTTATGTTGTGGGCCGCTAGTTAAGGGTTAAAATCTGTTTCGGGGAGGGTAACATGGTGTACGAGCTTCGCAGGGCAACGGGAGACGAGTTGGTTGCCAGTTATGTAATGTTTTTATATGTAGGATATTACTACCAGCAATATCATAACACCCACAGCACATTCAATGAAGGAATATTATTGTAAAGCGTGATTGGCATAGCTTTAACCCCTGTCAAACCGGGATGTTTGTAACTTCTACTACCTGACAGGCGGGCATATTTACCCTAAACGAGCTTCATTCCATGCACTTTTTCATGCATAAACAAGAGCTAGAGCGTAATATAATTATGTATCCGTGAAAGAGCGATAATAGAGCTTTCCAATGACACCTGAATCATCCTAGTACGACCACGGGTTCTCTTGCAACAATCGCGCAACACGAAGGCAAAAACCCTAAAATACGGTAAATTCCAGAGTTTTTTCTTGGTCTTGCGAGTTCGGAGATGTGGAATGGTGCAGAGGTTATGCAGTCGCGGCACTCAGTCCGTGCCGAGCGGTCAGAGCCTGCCTCTCGCCCTCCCAACTCGTGGACTCTCTCGCAGAGCCGATAATGTGCTCAACATCCCTTCCGACATATGCCGGGCCCCGCAGGGGTGGCCATGGTTCTCTCGCCCGACATATGACGGGCCCCGCGGCCTGAGTGTTAAGTCAGGAGTACTACTAATATTTATTACAGTTCTTCTCCTGCATTTAAACATGGCACAATTGCATTCAACTGGTGGACGGGACTGCCGCAGGGTTGCTAATTAAGCGAGTTTGTTGCTAGATATTTGTTTGCTTCGGAGATGACGGGGCTCGAACATAATGAGCCAAAACGTCACCAGAACCTACTCCCGTACTTGGAAAAGCCACAACCATCACAATGCCGCATTGCTTCTATCCAATGCAGAGACAGACCAATGCATACGTTCCCCCACCACCAGCATCAAGGTAAACAAAGCCCCACTACATGTGTGGGCCAACACAGGCCGCTCCCTCACCTTAATCACTTCCAACCACGGTATCAAAAATGGCCACTCCCTGTCCGAGGTGCGAATTCCCTGCTTTTAGCCAGACCTGGAATACTATAAAGAGATGTTTATGCGACTACGGCACCAACCTCCTCAATTCCCGCATATTCAACCAGATAATAATACCTACAATTACAACCACTATGGGAATAAACAAATACAATCCTCATACTCCCCCTCATAATAAATCCATTCCATATAATGTGCCAAATACCTGTAGACATCCATAACTGTAATTCAATTATCACCCATACATCAAAGCTTCTTCATCCATCCATCTAATTTTAATAAATAAAAATGTGTTCACCTTTGTAACAATATATGTATCATAATTTTAAGAACCTTGATAACCTCAGCAATAATAAAAAACTATAATTCTCATGCCTCTTATATTCCGAAACGCCCCAACCAGACACCTGAATTATAACAGAACATTACCTGCCTGAGCCAAGAATTTGGTAGGCAAAGACGAATCCACTTTCGGGTACCTCTCCTCTCAGGGCGAACGTGCTTAACCCCTAACTGTCGGCGAGCAACATAAGTCGAGTTAAATAAAGCTGGACTATGTGGCGGCGCTCGACATAGGTCGAGTGGCAATTTCAGCACTTAATGTTGCTGAGAGAGAGAGACAAGTGGTGGCAGGAGAGTAGCGAGCGTATGACTGCTCCAGACCACCGCGGCGAACCTACTGACACGAATCTCACCTCCATCCTCCCTCTCTCACTCGCTATATACGGAATTGTATGGGGAAAGTGCCTAATTGCATGCTTTTTGCACTCGCGTTGCACGGTTATTGCAAGAAAACTAGCCATCATAAAAGGATCGTTATGGTGTCATTCGAAAGCTCTGTTTATGCCCTTTCAGGGATAGATACTTGTTTTACGTTCTGGGTCTTATTTAGGCATGAAAATGATCACGTAAACAGCCCTATTTTGGCTAAAAACACCCCGCTGGGCGGTACATATAAATAAACCGCATAGGCCGCTCTTAAGGTGTTAATAGCTGGATCATTCGACTAGGAACATACTTCCGTAGGGGTTAGCCAGAATCCCCTTAAAAGTATCTACAAGTGGCTGTGTGAAGTGACCCCGAAGAAGTTGTGTAGGCGAGCTAGAAGTTAATATTCTAGTGTGTGAAGAGGACGTCCCCCTGGTGTCAACATGAGCGGACAACGGACTCAGTCGCCGCGTGTGACCAGATCTCTCATGGGCTCCTACTTCTCTACTTCAATCAAATTAAGTGCCTCTCGTTCGATAAAGTGTTTTGATGATTATTTGCGAAGGATTATAATTATAAGATATGTTAGTGTTTAATTTAACGTCATCTTAGAGATTATCAATTCTCTCCTTCTAGCCATTGCCACTCATTTTGAGAGAACAGAACAAATTCTATACGTGGAATTGATATATATATATATATATATATATATATATATATATATATATATATATATATATATATATATATATATATATATATATATAATTCTAGGGATATAGTTTCCTATATTCCGTATAAGAGCTATACATATATTCGTTCGGGGTATATACATGCACAATATACATAAATTCGAGTGAACATTCAATCAGATCATATTCTATGTGTTGTTATTAGCTGGGTACGCGATTGCATGTAAAGTGTTCACAGAGAGTGTTTATTTGTCAGCCTCTTAGTTAGACTATATTAAAGATTATGCTTCCTGACTTCAAACTCAGTTTAAGCCTTGTTTGAGTTAAATATAAACTCCTGTCATTGTCACGTCGTGTTAGATCTTCAGCCCTGCATACAGGCTATTTTAATTATTTACTATCTCATTGAATTTATATTCATAATTGTGACTGAGTTAATTAAGATTGATATCTTCTATTCGCTGAATTAATGTAAAAGTAATTCGCTTATCATTTGGTATCTTATTATTCATAAACCTCAGTTCTGTTCGTATTCTTCGCAGTAACTAATATCTACCTTTTATCGGCTAATCCCCTCGTGGTTGCCAGTTTACCATCAGGATACCAATTATTGTTTAGACTAATCTATCTGTGTTTATTTATATTGTGATTTACATAGTAATCTTGTGTATCTCTACTTGTACTATTTCATTTTTTCATGTTATCTATTCCTGTCAGTATATTAATCAGGAATATTCATATTTATTTCATTACTATCATATGATGACATTGAGCTCATTTCTATATAGATGAGACTCAATCCAATTGTTCTATACTTATACCCTAGCTAATAAAGAAATAAAACGTGTGTACCGAAACTGTGTGTTCTGTGACATTGGTGGTGATTGATATAAGATTTATGTTATTAAAGTCAGTTGTGTACCAGTTGAATATTTACAGTTCTGAGCTTTCCTATGGTGGAAATAACGAACTATTATAAAGCGTGCTAAATTATAGCATCGCATAACAGCTTCTATCTAGTGGCACTAATTTAACACCTAACGAGCGGCCTAGGCGGTAATTTATATGTACCGCCCAGCGGGGTGTTTTTACCCTAAATAGGGTTGTTTACGTGATCATTTTCATGCCTAAATAAGACCCAGAGCGTAAAACAAGTATCTATCCCTGAAAGGCAATAAACAGAACTTTCCAATGTCACCCCAACCATCCTTGTACGACCACTGGTTTTCTTGCAACGATCGCGCAACACGAGCGCAAAAACCATGTAATTAGGTACTTTCCTTACATAATTCCCTGTGTAGTGAGTGTGAGGGGGGAAGGAAGGGTGGTTTTCACTTCAGTTGGCCCACCGCGGTGGTGTGCGACGGTCATAGCCTTACTACGCTCCTCACACTGCTCAGCTCTCTCTCTCTGCAACATTACGTGCTGAAAATGGCATACGACATAAGTTGTGAACCGCCACTTAGTCCAAATTTCTTTTACACGACATAAGTTGCAAGCCGCCAATAAAGGGTTAACATCTGGTAACATGATATCTACCTACATTCTAGATATTTTAGTCATGTATATGTGATATTCTAGATATATAATCGTATTTTGTATCGATATTTTGTAGTGCTTACTATCTAGCACCATTCTAGCGGGCTTTGAGGACTAAACTAGCGAGACTTGGCAACTCTGCGTTCATCTTGTCATTTAATTTGAGCGGGAAAATTAGTAGTATAGTAGGCGAGTTCACAGATACAAGGCTGTTGTCTGCGTTCAGTTGTTTACTATATACAGCTTGTTCATGACACAGCATGCCACCTACTTACAGCAATGAAGAATATGCATATATCGTTTACATTTACGGATTCTGTGATGGTAATGCAAGTGCTGTAACCAGGGAACACAGTAGGGGATAGGCTATCCAAACAGAAGATGCCCAGGTTCTCGAATTTGTAATAGTGTTTATCAGCAGCTGCGCAACACAGGTAGTGTCCCTGGCATTAATTTGAGGGCAGAACGCATACAACCACAAGACAATGACAGACAAATAATGCATGCAGTGTTAAACAGCCCTGACATAAGTTTATGCAATGCAGAATGTATAAATACTGTAAATAATCAACTAGACTAAACTACTATATTCCCTACCACTGTGAGAGAGAGAGAGAGAGAGAGAGAGAGAGAGAGAGAGAGAGAGAGAGAGATTTACTGTATACTGTTTACTTTACCATTGTAAATTTTCAACTATTGAAGTAAAAGTATAAACAGTAAAAAACACTTTCACTACCCAAACATCGGGACAGTTTCGTAGGTTGTATGGCATTTTTGTTCTTTTATCTTATGAGAGAAAGTATTACTAAATAACAGGAACAAATAATAATGGAAGAAGGTAAACTTTGATTACGGTAATAATAAAAAAAAAAACTGGCCAATGAGGGAAAATAAAACGTCGTCTGCTGCTCTTTCTCTTACACCCAATAGTAATCAGTTTCCATCCAGTGAATCGAAATATATAGATTGAAGTCATCAAAATATCACTCATTTCTATATTCATTAATGTTACAGACATATTACTCTCAAATTCTATTCAGTGCATTGCCCAATATATAAAGTATATATGATGAATAAAACAGAATATATTAGGCCTACAGAGACATTTGGCAAGGATTCCTTAAGTTTCGAATCCTTGCCAAATGTCTCTGTAGGCCTAATATATTTATCTATTAAGAGAGTAAGATTGGACAAGGCAAATTAACTACTTATCGTATTCCCATGGTAACTCTTTTACAAGTGATGAATCATGACAGGCAGGAGGTGGTGATGGTCTCAGAACTGAATTTACCAATTAGAACTTACTAAATTATCAAAGAGTATGATAACATAATCATAAAATGAATCCATGTCAAAATAATATTACCCAACTGAATTAATATCAAGAAATATAATTATGATCCTACATCTTGCATGAACGTGAACATAGAGGGAGTGGGGGGGGGGGAATTGAGAGTGGGGGGGATCTTGAGAGAGAGAGTGAAGGAGTACAAAGGAGTACAAAGGAAATCAAGCAACAACAGATCTAGTGACCCTTCTAGGCTGCTTGTCCTCCAAAACACTGAGGATCAAGTGTCCAAACAGTGGTTTAGAGTGGGTAAGGGAACATTGGAAAGGGAACTACTGCCCTGCCACTAACGTGGCAGGACTAGGAAGTTAGTAGGGGACATTTGGGTTAGTAACTGAGGGGAGGATAAAGTTATTCATTTACAAACGCAGTCAGTCGCGGGTTTGATGCGAGATATTTGTCTAGGCGGAATTTAAATTAATCAACGGTGCTGCAGTCTATAACGTCTCGGGGAAGCCCATTCCACAAGTTGACAACTCGATTGAAGAAGAAATTCTTAGATTCGTGCGAGTTAAAAGATTTACCAATAATTTTGCAACCGTTTCCCTGCGTGTAATTAGATTGGTCGATAGTGAAGTACTTACTACAGTTCATATTGTCGATGCCTTTGATGATTTTGAACACTTGAATTAAGTCGCCTCTTTATCTGCGCTGGGTTGAAGGAAATAGATTTAATTCTCTAAGACGCTCTTCGTATGGTTTGTTCTTTAGGCTAGGTATAATTTTGGTAACTCTACGTTGAACTCATTCTAGCTTGTTTATATCTTTTTGGTAATAAGGGCACCAGGATTGAACGCAGTATTCCAGAAGAGGGCGGACTAAGGAATTGTAAAGGGTTAGGATAACTTCTTTGGATTTATGCTCAAATGACCTGCCTATAAAGCCAATTATTTTGTTTGCCTTCTTAACAACTTCTGAACATTGTTGACTCGGTTTTAGGTTACTCGATATTGTTACTCCCAGATCAGTTTCTCTGTTTACATTCTTAAGCTGAGTGCCATTCATCGAATAGTTTGCTTTCTCATTTAGGTATCCGACATGTAGTACTTTACATTTATCCGCATTGAAACTCATTTGCCAAATTTGGGCCCAACATGACAATTTATCTAGATTGTGTTGCATATCGTCAACTTGTTCTTTTGAGAGTACGCTATTTGCAATTTTTGTATCGTCAGCAAATTTTGAGATTGTGCAGGTGAGACCCTCATCTATGTCGTTGATGTAAATTAGAAAGAGAATTGGTCCTAGTACCGATCCCTGGGGTACCCCGCTACTTACATTGGTCCATTTAGATGCCTTACCGTTTATGACTACCCTTTGCTTTCTGTTGCTGAGCCAATTTTCTATCCATTTCAACACACCGTCTTGTATTCCATGCGCTTTTAGTTTTGGCAGTAAACGTTTGTGGGGAACTTTGTCAAAGGCCTTTTGAAAATCAAGGTATATAATATCTACAGCTTTACTCTCATCGTAGAGGTTGAGGATATCGTGGAAGAAGTCTAAGAGGTTTGTTAACCCTTAATTAGCGGCGAGCAACATAAGTCGAGTTAAAAAAAGCTGGACTATGTGGCGGCGCTCGACATAGGTCGAGTGGCAATTTCAGCACGTAATGTGGCTGAGAGAGAGAGACAAGTGGTGGCAGGAGACTAGCGAGCGTATGACTGCTCCAGACCACCGCGGCGAACCTACTGACACAAATCTCAGCTCCCTCCTCCCTCTCTCACTCGCTACATACTCAATTATGTACCGAAAGTACCGAATTACCTGCTTTTTGCACTCGCGTTGCACGGTTATTGCAAGAAAACTTTCCATCATACAAGGATCGTTATGGTGTCATTCGAAAGCTCTGTTTATGCCCTTTCAGGGATAGATACTTGTTTTACGTTCTGGGTCTTATTTAGGCATGAAAATGATCACGTAAACAGCCCTATTTTGGCTAAAAACACCCCGCTGTGCGGTACATATAAATAAACCGCATAGGCCGCTCGTAAGGTGTTAATATGTTTAAGTATGTTATTTTCCTCTAAGTGATTTACGAGTCTGTCTCGTATGACCGTTTCTAGCATTTTACATACATCTGAGGTTAAGCTAATTGGACGATAGTTACTGGGTATGGATTTGCTGCCTTTTTTTAATATCGGTGTTACGTTGGCTAGCTTCCACTGATCAGGCATAGTTCCAGACTGCAAGGATTTATTGAATAGTAATGTCAGTGGTTTGGAGAGCTCATTCTTAGCTTCATTTAGAACTCTAGGCGAGATTGTATCAGGTCCTGGCGTTTTATTTACCTTGAGTTTATCTAAACAATTCAATACTTCTCTCTCTGTAACAGTGATATTGCTTAGAACATCTGAATTATCAATCTGAATCGGCGATGGTGTAGGTATATCACTGAGGTCTTCTGTTGTAAAAACTGATGCAAAGAAGGTATTGAGGGCATTACTCATTTGTACTTCGTCTTTGGTGTATTCTCCTTTTTCATCGACTAACGGTCCAACAGTTGAAGTAACTACTTTTTTCTTTCTGATATAACTATAGAATTCTTTCGGGTTTGTTTTACTTTGATTCGCAATATGTAACTCTAAGGTCTTTTTACTTTGCTTAATTAACTTTTTGGCTTTGCGTCGTAGCTCTACAAATTTCACCCGTTCTTCGTCATTTTGTGAGGATTTTAATCTATCATTAGCACATTTTTTAGCAAGCAGGCAGTTTGAAATATCTTTATTCCACCATTTGGGCTTATTATTATGGCCTGGACGCCGTATTTTCGATGGTATGCAGTCTTGCACTGCTTTTAGGTAAGTGGTTTCGAATAACTTCCAAGATGTATTTATGTCGTTATTGTTAATTAAAAAGCTCCAGTCAGTTTCTTTAAACATAGCTCTAAGTTTATGGAAGTTTTCTTTCTTGAAATTAGGGACTTTTTCGATGCTACTATTTGGTTCGTTACTAGTAAACTTTAAAGTGAAAGTTATCGTACGATGGTCGCTGTTACTGAATTCATCACCAACATTCAAATTCTCTATCAATTCTTCTTTTGTTGCAAGTAGAAGGGAGAGAGAAGGGGGAGTGGGGAAGAAGAAGAAGGGAGAGAGAGAACAGGTTTGGTGAATTTCTAGATCGTTCTACACATAAACCAGGTGAAGGTACACTCCAAGCCTGAAATATTGTACCCACCTTATTAAGTAAGTTAGATAACCTTAACACCTCCCTCACAAAGAGATTTATAAGGGAAGCGAAATAAATCAAAATACAATTAAATTTCCCAACACCAAACTATAACCACACTACCTAATTTACATAACTACTGCTAACGGCAGAAAACGTATTAACAGGGCACCACAAATGAAAGGTTGATTGATCTAGTTCCGGGACAACATATCTTCTATTACATTGTTCATCCCCTTTATGTGGTGAATGTCCAGTTTATATGGTTGTAAAGCCAAGCACCATCTCATTAACTGTTGATTAGAGTTTTTCATTGTACACAAGAATTTCAAGGGGTTGTGATCAGTATACACTTGTATGGGGGAATGTGAGTCACTGATATACACATTAAACTTGTCTACTGCAAAAATCAAGGCAAAACACACTTTCTCTAAGGTTCTATAATGTCTCTGATAAGGTTTGAATTTACCGGATGCATAGCAAGCAGGATGCAACACTTCATCATCATCCAACTGCATCAAAACTGCCCCTACACGAACATCGCTTGCATCTACTTGAACTTATGAAAGGCTTGTCAAACTGAGGAGATTTTAGAATGGGTGCATTAATTAGCAGAGAACGGATCCTACTAAAGGATTCCTGGCACTTTTCAGTCCACACAAATTTTTTCTTGGGACTAATTAAGTCGGTTAGGGGGCTGGAAATGTCAGCAAAGTTAGGCACAAATCGACGATAGTAACCGGCCATACCCAAAAAGCGCATCACCGCCTTGCGGTCATGGGGGGCAGGCAGTGTAGAGATGGCCTCAACCTTAGCGGTTACTGGGCTGACTTCTCCCTCTCCAACCACGTGACCCAGAAATATCAGCTTGGCATGACCGAACTCACTCTTGGCCAAGTTGACAGTGAGCCCTGCCATTGATAAGTTGGAGAAGAAGGCTTGTAGTTGTTGTAGATGTTCTTGCCAAGACTCGCTGTAGACCACAATATCATCGAGGTAAGACTGCACTCCCTGTAGGCCATCCGTCACCCGGTGGATCAATCGCTGAAAGGTGGCGGCACCATACCAAACGGCATAACGGTATAATGAAATAAACCGTCTGGGGTGACAAAGGCAGAGATTCGCTTAGCCCTCTCAGACAACTTGATCTGGTAGTATCCTTTTAGCAAGTCTATCTTCGGGATGTAGTGCATTCCTCCCAGCCGGTCCAGCAGATCATCAATCCTTGGCAGAGGGTAGCAATCCTGACGGGTGAGCTGGTTAATACGGCGGTAGTCAGTACACATTCTGTATGTGCCATCCGGTTTGTCCACCAGTAGGCAGGGAGATGCCCACTCACTGTCGCTTCTCTCCACCAAACCATGTGCCATCAGGAAGTCCACCTCATGTTGCAAGGCCTCACGCTTCCCCGGATTGGCACGGTAGGGGTGCTGCTTAACAGGAATGGCCCCATCGGTCAGCACCACATCGTGCTCCACCAGGGGACACTGCTGGGGAACATTACCAAACATCTGTGGAAACTGGACAAGCAGGCGCTGCAGGTCACCACTCTGGTCAGGTGACAAGTGCTAAAACTTCAAATGGGGATGAGCTAGGAAGGCAGAGTTTTGCATTGTACTATCCTGAGGCAAAGGGAGGTCATTATGCTCCATTACCTTGACTTCCTCTAGTTCACCTTCACTAAAGTTTTCCACAGCTTTCAGGTTAAGGACCTTATTATTAACATTTTCCCTAACATGATAGGCCTTCAGCAAGTTGACATGCACAAGTCTTTCCGACTTTCTACGATCAGGAGTTTTCAGGACATAGTTGACATTACTGATCTTTTTATGCACAACATATGGCCCATGATATTTACTCTGTAAAGGCTTCTTAGGTATAGGCAATAAGGCTAGCACAAGATCACCTGGCTGAAAATCCCTGACAACTGTATTCTTGTCATAATGAAATTTCATTTTATCCTGAGACTGCTCTAGATTCTTCATTGCAAGAGTTACTGCAGATTTCAGTCTAGACTTAAATTGGTGAACATATGTGAGAAGGGGTTTTCCAGGATTAGCATCTAACCAAGTGTCCCTTAGGACTTTCAAAGGACCTCTAACTTCATGTCCAAACACAAGCTGAAATGGTGAAAATCCTAAAGAATCCTGTACACTACTCCTCACAGCAAACAAAACAAAATGAATGCCCTCATCCCAGTCAGCACTGTCCTCTTCACAGTACTTAGTAAGCATAGATTTGAGGGTCTCATGGAACCTCTCTAATGCACCCTGGGATTGAGGGTGACTGGCTGTGGAATGGTACTGGTGTACTCCCGACGCTTCCATAGTTGCTTGAAGAGCTGAGAGGTAAAGTTACTACCCAAATCTGACTGTACCGCACGTGAAATTCCATACTGTGTGAAAAATTTACTGAGAGCCTTTACTATGTTTTGGGAAGTTATACGTCTGAAGGGGAAAACCTCAGGGTACCTACTGGTGGAACACATGACGGTTAACAAGTACTCATTACCACCTCGTGTTTTTGGCAAAGGTCCTACACAGTCAATTATGACCCTACTAAAGGGTTCATCAGTTACCGGAATGGGGTTTAAGGGTGCAGGCTTTACAGTCTGGTTAGGTTTTCCAGCAATTTGACACTCGTGACAAGATTTACAAAAAGATCTGACTGATTGTTTCATTCTTGGCCAAAAGAAGTCTCTGAGTATCTTGTTATAGGTCTGGTTTACACCCAAATGTCCTCCACTAAGGTCATGAGCAATGCAAATGACGTCTGACCTATATATGGAGGGGACAACTATCTGATGCATTTCTTGCCAGGTTTCATCAGCTTGCACTTTAGGGGGTCTATTCTTATGCATTAAAATACTATTGGAGATGTAAAAGCACCGAGGATTATTCCCTATTTCTGACTCTTCCACAGCTTTGTCAAAATATAATGACAGTTCAGAGTCCTGCTTCTGAGCCTCCTTCAGTTTTTCAGAGTCAATGGGAATCTTGCTCATTTCCTCTAGATCGGCATTATCCGCAAATAGTGAAGAAGTGTCTAAGTCAATATCATGATTATTCTTTGGTTTGTTACTTAGGTAACCTGCCTTACTCCTAGTGACTACACACGAGGGAAACAAATTAGGGTACTGATCCTCAAGTTGTTCAGTATTATTGCAAGAGGAGGGAAGGGAGGTAACAATGGGGTCTGGTATCACTTTTCCCCCAGCAATATAATTTCCCATAAAAAAGTTAACCCCTTCTACAGGAAGTTAATATTGAATCCCAACAACATAATACCCACTAGCAAACTCAGATGTCAGATATACCCTTGCCAGAGGAACAGCAAGACTCCCACCAACTCCCTGAATTAGTACACTCTGGCCCAAGAAACAGTCCTCCAAACCGGGCATCACACCCTTTAACATGAGGCTGTGAGATGCGCCAGTATCCCTTAGAATATGAATAGGACAGTTAGTGGAAGAATCAGAAGAAGAAACTGATCCTGTGGAAAGAAAGGGTTTAAACTGAGTAGAACTGCTAGGTGAAATATCAGAGAAAGCCTGGCTTTGAGAACTAACAATGTCAGAACTGGCAGTCAACACTGGTAGATTAGAATGGGATACTGGTACACTATTAGCATTAGTCAGGGGGGAAGTATCTAAAACTGCACCTCTTTCCTGTTGTCGGGTTTTAGCTTTCAATTTAGGACAATCTCTGAGGTGATGTCCCGGTTGTTTACAGTAGGCACAAATCAAAGGTCCAGTAGGTTTGATGGAGGGGTTAGGGGATTTACCTGGTGCAGGCTTACCATTTTATTGCTCCCAGAGACCACCCTTGAGACTGGCTGGGAGACACCAGGACCATACCTACCACCAGGAGAGTGAAATCCACCACCACCACCCCGAGGGCTAGCACCAGAGTCAGTGTAGGTGCCAGGCCCTCTCTGTCCCGTCCTGAAAGAAGAGTCACCATGGGTTAATCTATAATTCTCAGCCAAAGTATCTGCCTTGTCCACTGTCTGCACTTCTCTTTCCTGCAGGTACATTTTTAATGATAGAGGGACTTTGCGGAGGAATTCTTCAAGCATAATTAACTGGTTCAACTGTGCAAATGTAGTAATTTTACTAGCTCTTAACCAACTCAGAAACTTTCTCTCCTTTTCTTTTACAAACTCTAAATAGGATTGTTTTTCACCCTTCTTAAGACTTCCGAAGTCTTGACGGTGGGTTTCAGGAACCTGATCATAAACAGCTAATACTGAAGTTTTTAATGTCTCATAGGTCAAGTCTAGGCTAGGGAGATTTGTATACACCTTTTTTGCATGTCCTACAAAAGCAGTTTGGGCCAGAAATGCCCACTGATCACTAGGCCATTTGAGTTGATTGGCTGCCTTCTCAAAAAGAATGAAGAATTGCTCCGGGTCAGTCTCATCGAAACTAGGTACAAATTTCAAGCTATGCCCCTTACCAGAAAATGGTTTGTTGGCAAAAGACTCACTTTCTTTTTGTTTACCATCTTGTTTCAAATTTAGCATTCGCTCTTCATGTGCTCTCTCACGTACTTTCTCCTCAAGATCCCTTTGTTTTTGCTCCAACTGAATTTCTGTCTCACGTTCTCTTTGCTCAATCTCTCGTTGTCTTTGTTCCCTGTCGGCTTTTGCATTTTCTAGCTCCAATAATTTCAATCTCATCCATGCATCACTACCCCCTTCCTCTACACATAACTGATAGGCTGCCTCAGACAAAACACCATCCTTCACTAGTTTATTGATGACACTCTTTCTAATCTCACCTTTGTTATCACTAGTTTTATATGGTGCTGCATACTTTGTAGCTAAAGCACTCCAGTCGACTTTCCTAATTTTGGAAGTAGATAAGGTGCCCGTGGAGGGGTCAGCAACAAAATCACTGAGGTTAAAATCCATGATTAAATGAAAGAATGAACAAGACTATATGTGAAATTAGAATGAGCGAGAAACACTTATGATGGGTATTTAAATTGGTGGAGGCCGAATGACACACCACAACTCATAAACAAAACATAATAATGAGATGTGGTGTCCAAGCCGCATAGCGAGAGTCTTAATGATTCATTAAAGTCTACAATTACCACCAAACGACGAGGGTAAGAAAGGAATATCCTGGTCACGGCACCATGTAACGTTACAGGCGGGGTTCAAACCCATAACATTAACAAACATCCCACAAAAGAAACCACAAAACAGAGATCTATTATTCAGACTCAATAAAAAAAGTGGTGTGAACGACTTATCTTAAAGTCAAAAGTGGTATGTTAAACTTCCACAAACTAGTAACTCATATGAGTTACCGAACCCTTTGTAAGGTAAAAGTGGAGAGTTAAGAAAATATCAAATGATATCAATTACCCATTGGCATTAAGAAACCCCAAAGATATTCCTTCCTTAATCCTCATCAATCATTATTTATGAAAGACCATAGAGTATTGCACTATGAATACAAATACTATCAATATATAAGTGAAAGAATAATATTAGGTGTAGGTGGTAATTGTCAAACATTAAATAAAATTATATAATTTATTTACATGAACTTATCTATATAATTAATTGAATACAATCTATCAAAACATAGAACATAACAACACATGTTTAGCTGAATATATAAATTTATCTATTAAGAGAGTAAGATTGGACAAGGCAAATGAACTACTTATCGTATTCCCATGGTAACTCCTTTACAAGTGATGAACCAGGACAGGCAGGAGGTGGTGATGGTCTCAGAACTGAATTTACAAACTCCGTCTGCTCTATTGATACCCTTGGAAATGGAAAACATATCATACTGGCCTTATTCTGAAATATCCTATTTTACTCTCATAATCTTTGCCCTTACTAAATCATCAAAGAGTATGATAACAATCATAAAATTAATCCATATACAAATAATATTACCCAACTGAATTAATATCAAGAAATATAATTATGATCATACATCTGGCATGAACGTGAACATAGAGGGAGTGGGGGGGGGGAATTGAAAGTGGGGGGGATCTTGAGAGAGAGAATGAAAGAGAGAGAAGGGGGAGGGGGGAAGAAGAAGGGAGAGAGAGAACAGGTTTGGAGAATTTCTAGATCGTTCTACACATCACCAGCCTGAAATATTGTACCCACCTTATTAAGTAAGTTAGATAATTTTAACAGTAACCCATCGCAGAGTTGGGTATGCCGTTTTGATTTTGGGCAAAACGGCACATCTACTTTATTCAGAGGTTTATGATGTTAATAATTCATCCAATGTAAGTTTCTTAGAAGTGTTTGACATATATAGCGTTTAAACCTCACGTAGAGTAGAATATTATAATAGTCCATATAATAAGATAGGCTTTACCAATGAATGAATGAATGAATGGTCTCGTGCTTATCTATTTTACTGCCGCTATGGTACGAAAACCTCTATACGTAAACAGATCTTCTCGCCGTTCCGGGATTTCGCCATTCCTTTTATCGTATAAATACGATAGAATATGACTCTTTTGTGATCTCATATGTCTCTGTGACGTTACGATCTCTCCTACAGCACGACGTAGGACGAGTAGATCGTATATTATAAGATTGTAAATAAGTTAAGTTATAAAAGGCCTAATATGCTATTAAGCAATATTGCCATAGTCTTATGTAGTATATATGAATTTATCGTATATATTAATATAATTTATCGTATAGAGCAACCTAAATGCGGTACGATAATTTGGGCTCCTGGCGGTTTGCCAAGGCAGCAAGGTGTGCTTTTGAGGTACGCCAGAGCCTTCACGAACACCAACCAGTTAACATCTAAATTTTCCGCCCTCAGTTGATCGAGCTTTTGTGCCTCTATCAGAATACACATACAGCAATACACTCAGCTACACCATCACGACGCTCTCATCGACATCATGACTGACTGATAGATAAGCATAAATTATAATAATCATGTCCATTCCCATGTAATCATTTATTCTTTCTTTAACTTGACTCGAGTCTTGGGACCGAAGTCTCGTTCCCCATTGTCCACCGCCATATTGGGTAAAACGTTCTCCCTTGCCTCATTGCCACGTGGAACTATTGGTGAGTTAATTCCTGGCTAATATTAACCCTTATAACCTTACCCTATATATACATTTATTATGTGAGACCTTTGGATATAAATTAGCTTGTTTCAGATTGAATTCAATTTAGATATAGAGTAGTTTTCATTTAGATTGATTTTATTTGATTCATTATAGCTTAGTAATATTTAACTCCACAATGTGGTAAACTATCAATGGAAGTTAAATATTACTAAGCTATAATGAATCAAATAAAATCAATCTAAATGAAAACTACTCTATATCTAAATTGAATTCAATCTGAAACAAGCTAATTTATACCCAAAGGTCTCACATAATAAATGTATATATAGGGTAAGGTTATAAGGGTTAATATTAGCCAGGAATTAACTCACCAATAGTTCCACGTGGCAATGAGGCAAGGGAGAACGTTTTACCCAATATGGCGGTGGACAATGGGGAACGAGACTTCGGTCCCAAGACTCGAGTCAAGTTAAAGAAAGAATAAATGATTACATGGGAATGGACATGATTATTATAATTTATGCTTATCTATCAGTCAGTCATGATGTCGATGAGAGCGTCGTGATGGTGTAGCTGAGTGTATTGCTGTATGTGTATTGTGATTAGAGGCACAAAAGGTCGATCAACTGAGGGCGGAAATTTAGATGTTAACTGGTTGGTGTTCGTGAAGGCTCTGGCACAAAGCACACCTTGCTGCCTTGGCAAACCGCCAGGAGCCCAAATTATCGTACCGCATTTAGGTTGCTCTATACGATAAATTATATTAATATATACGATAAATTCATATATACTACATAAGACCATGGCAATATTGCTTAATAGCATATTAGGCCTTTTATAACTTAACTTATTTACAATCTTATAATATACGATCTACTCGTCCTACGTCGTGCTGTAGGAGAGATCGTGACGTCACAGAGACATACGAGATCACAAAAGAGTCATATTCTATCGTATTTATACGATAAACTCCCCCCACAAAAAAGACCCGAACCCCACCTTAAATCTAAAGTTGCCCAGAGGCTATCTTCTGACGCCACAAGTCGACGGCGCCAGCAGCAGCGCGTCTGGGACGCGTCCCGGTCCGAGAATGATCACCATCAGTAAGAGGTGAGTCGTTCCTTTGAGAATCCTCGGACCCAGCAATAACAGGTGGAGCCTCAGATTGCAATGCGGAATCGAGCTCCAAAGCGTACAAACGTGCGATAGGACGAACAGTAGTTCCAGTGGCTGTCTTCAATAGCGCCACCCGCTCTACAGAGTCTGCCCCCATGTTTACCTCCAATACGCGGCCTAATTTCCAGTATAAACGAGGACTATCATCTTTAATTAAAACAACTTCGCCAACCATAGGTGCCGTTGGTCTACCATAGGGAGTAACACTCCTTTCCCTCAATGCTAGCAGATATTCACTAATCCACCGTTTCCTAAAACCCTCGATTATCCTGGATATATACTGGTATCTCTTAGACACCGCTACCTCAGAGTACAACGAGGGATCCTCTAACTCTACTATGGACTGAAAATCAGATGGAAACGCAGTCAATGGTTTTTCATATAGCAAGTGAGCTGGCGTTAATGGTAGTGGTTCTTGCAGGTCGGTGTACACATATGTAAGCGGGCGATCATTCACGACTGCCTCTATCTCTGTGAGGACTGTCGTCAACTCACTCTTCTTTAATAGAGCACGTCCTACAACCGCTCTGAGTCCTGACTTTACTATGCCGACACATCGTTCCCACATTCCACCAAACCAAGGTGCCTTAACTGGAATGAACCTCCATTCGCACTTCTTCTCTCCCAAAAAAGTGATGATAGTAGGATCACTACTCATATCCTTTAGATAGTTTGATGCTTGGACATAAGTGGGAGCATTGTCGCTAAGAATGAGTTGAGGGAATGAACGACGGGCACAAAACCGTCTGAACGCCAGCATAAATTCTTCGCTAGACATATTATCACATAGTTCTAGGTGTACCGCTCGAGACGTCGCACAGGTAAACAATAATATATAAACCTTCTCATGCTCCCTCGTCTTCAATGCCCCTGTGTAATCTAATCCTACCGCTTGGAAAGGTTCTACGTGCTTTACACGACATTCAGGTAGAGGTGGAGCTGGTCCAGTTGCATATGGTTTACCCTTTAGTCTCTGGCATATTACACACTTTCATACTACACGTCGAGCTACTTGTCGAACCCTGGGTATCCACCATGTGAGACGTAAATTGGATATAATATGACATACCCCGTAGTGTTTTACTTCCCTATGTGCACGTATGATCAATAGATCAGTAACGTGATGTCTTGTTGGCATAAGTATAGGTCGGTTTGTGCCGTCTGGTACACCCGACCACTTCAGGCGACCCTCACACCTGATGAGGCCATTGTCTAGGTGCAACCTTAGTTGACGCACTATATTTGGCATTAATGTCTTATTCGAGCCTTTCAAGGATTCTAATTCATTGGAAAAGGTTTCTATTTGAACCCATTTGATCAAAGTTACTTCAGCTGCTTAAAATTCACGAGCATCAATGTTGTGACCCCTGTTGCAGAGTTGGCCCGTTACTTTAAGCTTGAGATTGGATACATATCGCAACACCCAAGCTACAACTCTGACTAGTTTATTATAGTCACCGAAACTTGCCCACTTCATGATAGGACCCGGTGGCTCATTTGGTTGGGCTGTAACTGCCACAGTTTCCAGTGGCGGAAGTCCCTCACCAACAGCATGCCATATCGTCCCTTCACTTTCATGGAGAAGCCACTTTGGACCATGTTACCACAATTCGGACTTCATTAACTGGCTAGCCGTTATACCCCTAGTTATGAGATCACTAGGGTTGTCTTTTGTATTTACATAATGATAAGCAACGTCTGGCAAAAGGGCTCTAATCTCATCTACCCTATTCTGCACATAAACTTGCAGAAACTTCTTGCTATGTATCCAGTTGAGTGCGACCTGACTATCGCACCATACATGAACGATTTCAATATTTAATTCGCTCTCGTATGCTGCGCGTACATGTTGCACCAGACGTGCTAATAGCAGCATGGCAGTCAATTCCATTTTAGGGATAGTTACCTTTTTAACCGGGGCTACCTTGGCCCGGGCTGTAACTAAATGTGCCCCAAATGAAGTAACAACATATATGGCTACCCCGTATGCTGTGGCGCTAGCATCGCAAAACGTGTGTAACGTAACGTCACCGAACGCCGCCACTTCACGAGGTATAGGTTTAGTACATAGGATGGCATATTCATTCAACAACAATGTCCCTTGGTCATTCAGGTCCTCGGGCAAACTGTCATGCAATCCTATCTTACGTCTCCAAACTTCCTGCATTAGAATCCTAGCTCTTATGGTAACAGGTAATGCTAGACCCAAAGGATCAAAAAATTGCGCAACTTTGCTCAACAGACTTCTTTTGGTGTGCGCTCCTGTCTGCTGAGCAAAAGACCTTGTTTGAAAAATTAGTATGTCATGTTTAGGTTGCCAGATCATCCCCAAATTTCTGGACTTTTCCAGGTTAAGAGATGCCGTACCATCCATTTGTATTAAACTCTGGAGATCTTCACTATTAGTAACCCACTTGCGGAGAAATAGATGTGCATCCGCAAACAATCTGCGTGCTTGCCAGTATGCATATAACAAATCATCTTGACTATCGCTAGTACCCTGCAATTGTCAATGTATAATCCGCGAGATAGTTTACATGTGTCCTCATGAGTGTCAGCTAGATGTTTTCTGATTGTGGCATTTAACAAAAACTGCGTGCAAGTGGCCCCAAAGAGTACAACCCGAAAACGGTATATTATGATGGGACTTTCAGAGTCGCTAATGTCGCCGAACCAAAGAAAGCGGGTAACATCTCTATCTTCCTCCTTTAGCTTGACCATCAAGAATGCTTTCTCGATGTCACTGGTATAGGCGTACTTTCCCAGCCTAAACCGCAATAGATGTTGGGACAGGTCCGACACCATGGACGGACCTGTCAACAGGCAGTCATTCAGACTGGGTTGTTGACCTTGGTGGGCAGAACAGTCATACACCACCCGTATTGGTGTGGTGACGCTGTCTTTCTTTACCCCATGATGGGCCAGATAGTGAACTCTACCCTTCTTACACGGTTCCTTGACATCGACTCTCTCTATAAAGCCCCTATCCTCATAACTCCGAAATACATCATCATACGCCTGGCGCGTGCTCGGTTCGTTAGACAATTTCCGCTGCAATGCGCGCAAGCGACCTAATGCCAAACCATAGTTGGTAGGCAGGCTTATCTCACTGTTCTTCCAAGGTAAACTAACTTTATATTGCTTGTCTGAGGCACAGTAGCACACAGACTCGTCAAACCTTTGTAGCGCAACTTCCGAGTCATAATCAGTCTCCATAGGATTAATGCCTATGTGATCCAATCTCCACAGTCGTTCCAGGTCGAACTCGGCAGCCATCTTAGGGTCACTAGGTTGGGAATCCTCCCTTCCCAACTCCTCTGCCGCGGTTACATTGACTCTATATATCGAGACCGTGTCGACCAGGACCTTTGACTGTGTAGTATGCACCTTTCCGCTCATGCAGTATCCAAATTTTGTGGGGATTAAAATTACACCACACATCTTTTTAAATCCAGGGTATACTACTTCATAATAATGATCCACACCAAGTAGAACATGCACCTCACTCTGCTTTCCCATGGGATCTGACAAGTTAATCCCCTTGCTACGTAATGCGTGTTCCACCTTCTTCACACCCACAGATACATATTCTGGTAGGGTGATTACTACGATACAAGTCATAAAGTACCGGTTTTTACGATAGAAATATGAAATCTCCGCTATCTCGTAGTCTTGTTTATCAGTAACCCCTGTGAAGCCCTGTAATCGAAGAGTCTCAGCCCCTACGATTCGGTGCTTCAGTCCCACTAGTACGGACCTCTTTATAAAGGAACGTTGAGACCCTTGATCTAGAAGTACCCGACAAACTTTGTTACTGTCATTACCTTCCATGGGAATCTGTATTGTGGGCAATATAGTGGTGTCTTGCGTGCTACCTAGTGCCACAGTTGTAGTACCCTCATTTTTTACGTCCTTGACTTTATCTGCTGTAGGACACAACTTATCAAAATGATGTCCTTTGCAGTGGCGACAGGGCCTTAAGTATGTAGCAGTACATTGTCCCTGCTTACCATGTTCCCCACTTAGACAACCAACACATAGCTTCAATCTTTTCGCCTGTGCTACCTTTGTCTCATTTGTTGGGTATTTTACGCAGAAACTCCATTTATGTTTGTTGTTACATAGCTTACATAGAATCTGAGCAGGTTTCTTATACACATCCTCTTTCTTTACTTTAGTCCCCACTGTCATGCTTATTGTTCCCCTCTTCTCCACATTCTCACTCCCTCCCGACACATACATTCTCCCTTTGTTCAACTGTAGATTATTGATCTCCTTGCTGAACTGAGTTTTGAACTCCCCCAGCTCAAATGATCTTACCTTATCAAGTATTGCCATAGGAAGCTTCTGACGCAAGATAATGACTATCATTTCCTGCGTGGTAAGCCCTAGGGTGTCTAGCGATTGAGTATGGCACTCCATATTTGCCCTGAAGTTTGTCAACTCATCAACCTTATACTGTGGTTCTGCGAGCCCCAACAAGGCAACAACATGGGCCATCTTCAACTGCTCTCTATCCCCGTATGTGGACTCTAATAGGTGTACCGCTTCAAGTTAACTACCACCCACTACTGCAAAACCCTCTATTAAATGTAAGGCCTCTCCTTCCATTTGTCCCTTCAGATAGTGAAACTTGCGGACATTATCCAAAGAGGATTCATGAACCGTAGATCGAAACACGTCCCAGAAAGCTAACCACTCGGTTACCTTGCCCCCAAATGTAGGAAGATTGAGCTTTGGGAGGTGTACAGTATGTTTTGGGTCAGCCCTTCTATGGGCCTCATTATCGCCTCCCTTCTTACTTGCGACAGCACGCTGTAATAGGCGCTTCGCTCTAAAGACAGGTTCGTCATAGAGGGCGCGATTATCACACTCTGTAACTATCTCTTCCTCCTCTATCATGTCAGCCACAATCACCTCACTCAGAGCCGTAATACGACCGTGGGTAGTCTGGACGTTATCTAATCTAGCCTCCAATTCCTCTAGTTCAGCAGTAGTGATGAAAGTGTTTAAGTCCACAATTAGCCTATTTAACACTCCCCGAAGACCCGCCCGTTGATTTTTAGGGGCTTTGCTTAGCACCCCACTAGACGGTGTCTCTTTATGGTCTTTATCCATTTTGCATGTGAGCCTATAGGCTATGTATCTAAATGATACGTTACAAAGACAACGGCCAAATAATAGTCTAATTAATAGACGCCAACCGGCGGACTTCTATGTTATGGAGAAAAAATAGTACACTAAATAGCAATACCTACTAATGGATCATATT
Source organism: Paralithodes platypus (assembly GCA_032716605.1). Lineage (NCBI taxonomy): Eukaryota > Metazoa > Arthropoda > Malacostraca > Decapoda > Lithodidae > Paralithodes > Paralithodes platypus. Next base: position 18,523,563 of record CM064542.1, on the reverse strand, counting down.
GAACAAGAAAAAATGTTAGGTCAGGTCATATGTCACAGGAAGTCTGAAACGGAGAAGACAATTATTGGGGAAAGATGATGGGTGGGAAGCAGGACTTAGGCAGGCGCAACGATATAACCCCGGCGTCCCTCTCTAGCCAACGCTTCGTTAGCCCTACAATCTTGTCATACAGGACTTGATTGGTGTCTAAGTCGAGGTGGACACCATCCTGGTCGAGGTATGGGATGCTGAGTGTGAGAGAAACAAAGCGGTGCTTCGTTTCTATTAACCGACACCTCAGGGCGCGGTTAACAGAATTTTTTATAGCTTGATAATCCGCCGCTGAGAACCCTCGGACTCTCGTCCGGCTCTCAATTGCCACGATCTTGCAGCTCCCTCCGGACTCACGCTCCAGATCCAGCGCCACCTCTTTGATTGCGTCAGCTAACTCGCGGGGTACTGTACCGGGGCGTATATCATTGCCGCCTATAAACAAAAAGATCATATGCGGCCTAAACCGAACCACTTGCCCCCACTGGGGGGAGGCTTTCAGGGTGTCAACGGTTGCTCCCGGTACCCCGAAGTAGGTCAGCCTGAAAGTTCTTTCCCCCTCCGATGCCCGATACGACTCAGTACCTCCGTCAGCTGCCCTTAACCTAGTTGCATATGAATGCCCTACTATGGCTATTCGCTGAGGTACCGGCGCCTGAGGTACAGGGAGATAGCCAAGCCCCACCCCTCCGGGGTCCTTGCTCCTGCATCCCTGGGCTAATCCCTTGCTCATTGCCTAAGAAAAATCTCCTACTGGTAGCTAAATCCCTTGTCTGGGCACCAATGTGGTAAACTATCAATGGAAGTAAAATATTACTAAGCTATAATGAATCAAATAAAATCAATCTAAATGAAAACTACTCTATATCTAAATTGAATTCAATCTGAAACAAGCTAATTTATATCCAAAGGTCTCACATAATAAATGTATATATAGGGTAAGGTTAAAAGGGTTAATATTAGCCAGGAATTAACTCACCAATAGTTCCACGTGGCAATGAGGCAAGGGAGAACATTTTACCCAATATGGCGGTGGACAATGGGGAACGAGACTTCGGTCCCAAGACTCGAGTCAAGTTAAAGAAAGAATAAATGATTACATGGGAATGGACATGATTATTATAATTTATGCTTATCTATCAGTCAGTCATGATGTCGATGAGAGCGTCGTGATGGTGTAGCTGAGTGTATTGCTGTATGTGTATTGTGATTAGAGGCACAAAAGCTCGATCAACTGAGGGCGGAAATTTAGATGTTAACTGATTGGTGTTCGTGAAGGCTCTGGCGTACCTCAAAAGCACACCTTGCTGCCTTGGCAAACAACAGGAGCCCAAATTATCGTACCGCATTTAGGTTGCTCTATACGATAAATTATATTAATATATACGATAAATTCATATCTACTACATAAGATCATGGCAATATTGCTTAATAGCATATTAGGCCTTTTATAACTTAACTTATTTACAATCTTATATTGTAAATATATCTATATATAAATATATCTACGTGGTGCGATGCATAAGGTGTTGATTTTCGGTGTGAGCATCCTGGATTCGAATCCACGGACTGCCACATGTGTTTGTAAATTTCATTAATCGATTTTAGGAGTATAGTTGGTTGTTGGAAGGAACATAATAATATACGATCTACTCGTCCTACGTCGGGCTGTAGGAGAGATCGTGACGTCACAGAGACATACGAGATCACAAAAGAGTCATATTCTATCGCATTTATACGATACCTTTACTCTTTATTACTATATCACAAGAAGCATGATTATATTTTCGTATAAGTATGCTCTATTAATTGATGCTGTATTATCATAATAAGATAAGTTTTTACAAGAAATCAACAGAAGTTCTGGAAAATTTAGTAAGCTGTCAATATAGTTTTTGGAAACAAAAATGACAGTGGGTTGCTCGCGGGTGTGAGTTTGTTTGTAGGGAGAAGGGTGATGGAGAGGTATATCGTACATCTGGCAGTGATGAGTTGTGAGGTCCTGCCATAATATGCTCATCATTTTGCACGTCTATACTTTCAGTGAGTTTTAACAATAGTTAAACTTACTGACAGTAGCTTATTCCACTGTAAATAATTCTACTATAACATGTGTTTATTATATATACTATTTCTATAAGGATTTGGTGCTTAGCAAGTTAACATTCAAACATTGCAAGCAATTTGTGGATTCTCATACATTTATTTATGTCGCAATGTGTAATGATTAGGCCTATAGGGTTATAGTTGATACATATATTAATTGTGTGTGCACAAATAAATATGTTACTACCAAAAAAATACCATTTATGAATGGAGTGTCTTTTAAACGAAGCTGATTATATTGTTGAGTTGCCAAGTAAATTACCACTTGTCCTAGGGTCCTGCGACAACGCGACAATTTTCCGACTGGTGGTGACCACAAGAAGCTTGTGCGTAGCGCTTTTAATTCCCACATTTGTTTATTGAATGAGTGGCAAACCGTCACTCATGTCGTGTGCGCCCCAGCTGATTGCCATGTGCCACGTTAAAATGCAGGAGAAGAACTGTAATAAATATTAGTAGTACTCCTGACTTAAAGTTATGCCAATCACGCTTTATAATAATACTCCTTCATTGAATGTGCTGTGGGTGTTATGATATTGCTGGTAGTAATATCCTACAAATTAAAACATTACATAACTGGCAACCAACTCGTCTCCCGTTGCCCTGCGAAGCTCGTACACCATGTTACCCTCCCGCAACAGATTTTATACCTTAGTTGCTCGAATGCTAGGCTATGTACTGGGGTCGCAGAGAACATAATTTATGGTTATAGTCTATATTTTATTAATTTCACCACAACACCAAACACCCCCAATGAAATGAATTAAAGTATATATGATCCACCAGGATTCGAACCCAGGTTATCATACACAGATTTTTGCCACCTTAACCATTACACCACCCGGACAAATTATACTCGAAATTACACGATAGATCACTGGTGTAAGTTATTTTCATACGTCGTGTTACACCCTGTATATATATATATATATAGATAGATAGATAGATAGATGTATATATTGAGATATTTCCTGTAAGATGATATTGTTTATTTTAGTCGGCAATCTATGTGTGATTTATTATATGATAAGAATTGAGGCAGCATTTATATTCTTGTTGTATGAGTGTTATTATAGTGAGGTGTTGTGTCGCATGATCATTTGGCTCAAGGAAGGTGAACTATACAATATATACCTTGATTTGACTGTCCTGTATTGGTGGCAGTGAAGGAATCTTGACATAAGGATCAGATTATCATAAATAATTATTTATGTTGAATAGTATATTTGTTTTACCAGAAACACATTGCCTTGCATTGTCTTAATATTGCTGAGTTGAGTTTGCTCTGGTTTGCCTTGTACGCTCTGATGATAGATGTTGTTTATTTGTACTCCTGGCAAATGTGCCATACAATGGAATAAAAAGGACGACAAGCAATATCAGATATAATGGGCATTGCTAGGTTACCTGGTTTAAAAAAATAATAACAATAATAATTATAATAATATATATATATATATATATATATATATATATATATATATATATATATATATATATATAATGATAATAATATATATATATATATATATTATATTATATATACAAAAACTGTCTTGATAGCGTAATGGATAAGTGCGCGGAATTTCGATGTGGTTGGTGGAAAAAGCATAATATATACAGTATATATATAATAATAATAATAATAATAATGATAATAATAATAATGGTAATAAACAAATAAAATATAATAAACTGAAGGGCTACAGTTTAAGAAATACTGTGGATTAAAATATTTTGAAATATATTGATAAGGTCACATTACTCAGGCACAAACGCAGTTAGTCAGGCATTAATGGCAAGATATTTATCTTGTCAATATTTAAATATTTAATAGGGCCCCTTCATCATTGACGACTTCGCCTATTAATAATAATAGTCTCCATTCAACATCCTGCGCCAGCATTTTTAATAGCCCGCGCGGAAGTATCATGGAGTACTCGTCATAAGTGCACGCTTAATTCCCTTATGGGATCGTCATTTAGATCGGATACCCTACAGAAAAAAGCTCTGTAAAAAATAAAAAATCAAAAATAACTTAATATCTGTTATCATATGACTTGCCATATGCGTGGATTTATCATGTTTCGCTTCCCCGACACCAGGCCCTCTAGCGGCCATCTTCGTCCTTCCTACTTCCGCGGCCTTACGATCAACAGGACTCGCGCCGTGTCCGCTTCACTCGACGTTCGCAGAGCTTCTAGTGAGTCCTTACTCATTTGTATACATCTGTGTTGTAGTAACAAGGTTTAGATTAGCTAGCACGCTGCCAGATTGGTATGTCCGCAGGAAGTGTGTGTTAAAATAGGGTACCATTGTCACAGGCGTCTACGAGTCCCGGATCGTCGTACTGCATGTGTTATTGTTGTGATACGCTTTTAGCTGTTGTGTTTACTTAGCTAGGTGGCGACCACTCTACAAGGCATGATACAGACTGTCAATATTGAGGAAAGTACATGCCATATTCTTCAGTGCTCCACCTTCCAGGGTTCGTGTTTTGCTTGGGCCCCTTGGGTGGGCCTCCCTCATCGGTGTGCTGCTGCCGGGTGTCGGAGTGTCGTCTGCCGGGATGTTCTTCGTACCACGTGGTCAGCCTAGTTAGGGGTCTCCGGCGCAGGCTTCAGGAGGTGGATTCACTAACGGTCATACGATCCGAAAACACCTTACCGTTCCCTTACGACTCAACGCTGGTATTCACGAAGCGTCGTAGCGGCCATCTTTGATTGTAGGAAGCGCCTTTCGCAAAGGGTGATCCGGACCACCCTTACATGAATTTGACCCGGATATAGGTACACAAATATCGATAACACAACCCGCGACCATAACAAATTCGTCTGCAGTATAGCTCTTTATGACACACTAAGTCATTATTGAGGCACTAATAGCGCAATATGATTGTTAACTTGTCTTTACAACACCATTAAGGCATTTAATACAAAGTATGAATATATTTGTATCCTTAATGTCTTATGACAGGCCGAATTAAGCTATGAATAGCCTACATATGCCAGCCTAGACCTAGTCAAGGTTAATTGATGCACAAATTCATGTGCTGCGACAACACGTAGCCTACCATTAGTAGATTTTAACCCTCATTTATTGCGGAAATGTTTTATTCCATCTCCCCACCACCTCTGAGTTAGATTAGGGTAGCCTATTCCTCAACAAATTTGAAAGTATCACAGGAACAAAATTATGAAAAGAATTACCGTAGGCCTAGCCTAAAACATAAATAAATAATAAATGGTGTTGTGAATAATTTTGTTTAGCCTGGCCTAGGCTATAACCTAGGTTTATTTTGAAAAAGTTAGGGCTATTTAGGCTAGAAAAGTTAGGCCTATGTATGGTATTTAGGTTAGGCTAGCAATACCTAGCTGGGTTAGATTAGGGTAGCCTATTTCCTCAACAAATTTGAAAGTATCACAAGAAAAAAAAAATGAAAAGAATTACCCTAGGCCTAGCCTAAAAAACAAAATAATAGGCTAGCCTATATGGTGTTGTGAATATTTTTGTTTAGCCTAGCCTAGGCTATAACCTAGGTTTATTTTGAAAAAGTTAGGGCTATTTAGGCTAGAAAAGTTAGGCCTACGTATGGTATTTTGGTTAGGCTAGCAATGCCTAGCTTGGTGTAGCCTAAGCATGGTAAAGTAGAAGCCTAGAAGGTAAAGATGGTGTTTGCAGGCGTACCGTCCTCATTGTTAACTAGCTGTTATTAGTCCCATGCTGGTAATATATTTGATGATGGCAATAAGTCATGGGAGGTGAGGGGGACACAGCCCCCCTCAACCTATCATTATATCCCATGACCAACTGTTGGGTATTAGGTTGAGGGGGGCTTTACCCCCCTCATCCCCCATGACTTATTGTCATCACCTATCCTATAGTGAGAAGAGACTGGCCAATTATTAATATCTAAAGGGTCACTAGCTAGAACTGCCTGTGTAGGCATATGCCTAGACATAGTAAAGTCTGGCATGATTTGGCTAGCCCTGTCTAGGTGTAGACATGGTACAGTAGAACAATATACTGTGGTTAAGGTATAAATAATACACTAATTTCCAAACTAGCCTAACAGATGATTATCAATGATCAATCCGTCAGAAATCCTTTAACTTGGGCCACTAACAGACTTCCCTGTAGCCTAGCTAGGCTAATTTCTTATCATCAATTCACAAGACACTATTCCTCTTACTGTTGGCTGTGGTGGATCGAATTAGCCATGCTAAATAATAAAAGGCTCATAAATTAAATTATATTGGGTTCTTCTTGGCGCTTCGGTCATGTGGGTGAGTATTGTTTATTTACAAAGTGACTTAAGCTCAATGAGTGGCCAAGCGCCTGATTGGTCAAGAGGCGCCTTAGCGTAAGGGAGCCGAAAGGGAGCCCAACGATGCGTTCGTGAATACACCTTCCGTGGTGATCGTACGTTTCTGTACGACATCATACGCTACGATCGTTAGTGAATCCCGCCCCAGGTAATTTAGGTTTCTACATTTTCTGTCATGATGTTATGCCTATGTCTGCCCTATTATACTTTCATGCATGCGGGCATGTTCTTTTAGGGTAAGGGAGACGTCCCTATATGTCATTATTATACCGTGTATGTGTGGGACTTCGGTTAATGGGGCTGTGCCACCCCCATTTCCCGGTAGTTTTTGTCTGTTCCGGCGGCCCCGTGCGGTGGGTCCAGGTTATCCGTCTCTAATGGGTAGGAACATTCAAAGGATCCCGGTGTGGTTTAGCTGAACCACACTCTCCCGGCGGAATTGCATTCCTAGAAGGGCTACAAACTCGGCCCGCCGGGTTAACTCACCCTGACTGACCCAGTGACACGTTGAGACCTTATCGCCTTCGGCACCACGAGTCGAGTGTACGAGAAGTGATAAGATTAGTTTTGCAAACTTTTTCATTAATTATCAGACACTAAAAGGTCAAGGGACCTGTGGCTCTCGTCACAGATAAGTAGTTGAAAGTCAGCTAGATGGATCCGGCGGAAGGTTAGAGTAATGGTACACTATAGCTAATTTTCCGACGGATTCGGGTTAGGATGTTTAATACCTCGCAGGTTATCCTTATAAGCATTGATTCCTGGAAATGTTTCCAGGCCCCAGAGACTGCTTCTCCGGCGGAATTGGACAACTGATCCCGGCGGTGGGGGGGAACCTCTCATTAATGCCCCTTTCCCACTGGTGAGACAAGTCACGATTTTCGTCGCCGACACCAATAAATTGGCACATTCGTGACATGTTTCAACACCTCTCATGAACAATCGTTTGACTCTCAAGGCCTCTCAAGGCCTCGCAAGGGCCTTTGCAAATGTTCGTACAGTTCAAAATTTTGGACGAGGACTCACGAGGATTGGTTACCCTCGCATGCATCGTCGAGCATCGCAGAAGGGATCTGCGAGGGTATCTGCGATCATCTGCGACATCGGCGAGACATCGCGGAGGGTTTCGCATAAAAAAAACTTTGCAACGCTGCATGGACGCTCATCGATGCTCTGCTCGCCAATGCTCTCAGATGTTCTGAGAACATCGACGATGCCAAAGAGCACCTTCGGCGAGGTGGGAGAGAAAGAAAAAATAAACGTGGAGGGAGAGAAAGAGAAAACAGGGAGATGGGCTCAATGTTTACGTTATGGCTTAGCCTAATTGAGCCCACCTCGCTGTTTTCTCTTTCTCTCTCTCCTCATTTTTGTTTTCTTTCTCTCCCTCTCTCTTTGCCTATAATCCGTTCGGCCCCGTTCGGCCTACTGTTCAAAGATGTTTACCCCCATCCAGGTTTCAATATTTTCCTGGTGAGCGGTAGCGAGCCAACATATATATATTTTTGTTTTTGGGTCGTTTTTCTGGTCATCTTGCTTCCTCATGGTTAACCCCATTAGTTTTCATATTTAGGGGATGGTGGGGGGAAGGTAGAAGGGTAATTGACTCGTGTTACACATATGAAGCCGATTGGTGAGGTAGTTTTGCCACCACGGATTTTCCTTTTTTTCCTTTTCTTCGTATGGATACGCTGGAAGTGGGTGGTGGGAGGGAGGTGGGGGTGTGGTGGGGGGACGACAGAAGGGTAGGGGACTTGTCACACAAATATGGAACCAATTGGTTCAGTCGTTTCGCCGCCACATATTTTCCTTTGATTTCTTTGTGAGGCGACCGATAGTCAGCGAGTGGGTGGGGGAGGGGGTTTTGTTGGTGTTGGCAAGAAGCCAGAAGGGTAAGGTACATGTGGTAGAAATATAAAAGCCATAGGTACAGTCGTTTTGCTGCTACGATTTGTTTTCGGCGAGTCCGTATATATACGGACCTGGCACTGGGCGTGACAAGACCCTAGTCCGTATATATACGGACCTGGCACTCTGGGGGTTTTAAGACGTTTACCCCCATCCAGGTTTCAATACACCGAACCATGGCTTGAATCGCCGAAGACGTCGCAGAACATATGGCGAGTTTTCTTTCATACTCGCATGATTTCGCAAGATATTTTTGAAAATGTGACATGCCTCGCAGAGGTCATCGGCGAAACATCGCTCACTTCGCCGATAACGTCGCCGACAACGGCGACATCTTCACTGAGTATAATTTGGCATCTGTTTGTAACGGTCAAAATCGTGAACGTCGCACGTATTATTGCGAATTTGACAAAACTAAGTCATCGGCGACGAAAATCGTGACTTGTCTCACCAGTGGGAAAGGGGCATAAGGCACCATGCTTAGATTTGAACTATGAGTTACTCCTACCTGCTCCCTTTTGCCTAGTTTTGCTCACAAACTGTGCATCAAATGTGTCAAATGTTTAGATCGTTCTAGAGGCTTGTGTTATCTAAACGATGTTCCATTTGTTCTGAGTTGAAAACCACCTTAGTGGCCAAGAAAGACTTATCATGCTTAGCAGCATTACACGAGATTAAAGCCACATTTAATTCTTATGCAAAGGACACAGCCCATAAGGCACTTCACTGCGATGACGAAGTTACATGGGAGAATCTCATTATTAAGTCACCACTGGTTAAACCCGGTTCCTCTAAATCTGTAAGACCTAAAGTCAAATCGAAAGCCCTCAGCAAAGAGGTAGTGAGTAGTAGCAGTGAGAGCGAAGTCACCGAGGTTCCCCCCTCTGACCGTCCCAAGAGGAGGCGCTCGCCCTCCCCACGGCGGAAGTCGAGGTCAAGGTCGAAGTCCCCCCGCAAACACTCTCGCCACTCCACCTCTGAGTCTTCCCGGTCTCACAAATGCCGGAGAAGGACTATTAGGACACGACGAGCAGCCGGCAGGACACTCCTCAGCCACCCCCTCCGACACGCCTCTACGTGATTCGGGGGAGTCAGAAATAGGATCGGAAATATTGGAACCCACACCTAGTCATATACAATCTTTGAGTGTGCCTCCTAATGTTACTTTTGCCATACCAAAATTGAATTTTGTTCCCCGTAGTGTTAGGTCGACAGGCCCGAGTAGGGCTCTAGCCGACCAGTTCAGGGGTTATCCGGCGGGGTCCCAGTTCAACTCTCAAGTGACTCAAGACTCCCAGCCCGTGGCGGCAGGGGGTTATTGGCGTCAATCTGAACCCTCTCTTTTTAACGTCATTCCTGAACAAACTGAGGACGGTAACATAGACATGTTACCATCATCAGTGCCAGATTTGCCATGGCCCCCGGCGGATAATGAAATAGAGATACAAGAGAATTCGGAGCAGAGTGAGGAACCGGCGGATGGTGTGTTCTCCCCGGCTCCTCAGTCTCTCCCAGGTAATAATTCTGAGGCTAGTTCCCACTCATCTAAAGACTCCCACAGTAAATGGATGACTTCTGGTCAGATAAGTGAGTTATTGCATAAAGTTATGCAACATTATCAAATCCCTGCCTCTTCGGATCCCCCGGTCAATATCTCAGCTGCGCCCCCTAGCACTTCTGTTGTCAGGCCCCTTGATCCTCCAGAATTCATTCCTTCTTGTCCAACCCCGGTGGTAGCCGCGTCTCCAAGCACTACAGTGCCGGCAACGCTAGGTATGTCCACCTTAAGGGTTGTTGCTGACGTCCCCCCACCCCCTTTAGATAAGGCACCTCTGAGGAAGGGCCCCATGCCCCTCCTCTATGGTACTGACTGCTCTTAGGTACCTGTGTTACCAGAGAACCCCCTTTTAGCTCAACCTTCGGTGTCAGGGGACCCCCCAGTTCCCGGCGGATGGTCTATTGAGATCAATAAGAGCCGTAAATTTAGGGCTAAAGACGAGGCAGGGAGGGTGTTAGATGTGCTAATTTAGGGTGTACCAAGTTCGTACAACCCAAATTATTTTATTTATTCAGCCGCGCCGGCCATTCCTCCCGCCGCATCTGCAAGACTATTTGTTGATTGGTCTAAGGCTGATGGCATCAACGATGTCAAAGCCCTGAATGCTCTTACGCCGGAGTTGGCTACAACTCCGGTCCTTGACCAAACACATACTCCGGTCCTGTAGATGGGGCAGGTAGGAGTAGGCCCTTGGGTAGATTGGGAGATAGAAGCTCAGGTTTTTGGTGCTACTATTACCTCAAAATCTTCACATCAGATTCCCCAAGAAAATCATACTTACTTTTCTTTGCCGGTAGCCAAAGCTGAAGGAGTGTCATCAGACTTACTTACATTTCTGGTGGCACCTAAAGGGTCCTTGCATTTGCTTGATGAACCTTTCCCCCCCACCCACCCCTCCCCGCCTGCTCACCTGGAGAGGGATTTTAAGTTACGGAATAAGGCCTACCGGATGTTCTCTCAGTACTTGGTGAGTCACCAAGTAGCCGCCTCTCTTTCACGTACTATCTCGGCCATAGCTGACCCCCAAATTAGAAGAGCTACTGAGCTGTCTCGAAGACTCTTGCTTCAAAACTCCATTCAGTCACTAGGGGACATTAGAATTGCAATATTAGAAGCGGTTCGAGCCCGCCAAGATCTGAGAGTCCATCTGGTGAGAAAGTTGCCGGCGGACATAGGTCGCCGGGTAACTCTCTCCCCGGTACTTACTGCCACCCTCCTTAACTCTGATACTTGGAGTCTAGTTTTTAATATGGTGAGTAGGTGGAAGCAGGTTACCTCCCAAGCTAGGAAGGACACGGCTAAGAAGCCCTTTCATAAGTCTAAGGGCGGTAACAAACCGCACCAGCCCCAAGCTAAGCAATCACCAAGAGACCCCAGACCACCCCCTCAGCAGGGAGGTAATCTGCACAAACCCAAACAAGGTAAGCAGTCTGGGTATAAGGGTAAGGCCCCCTACAAAGGTAATCAGGGATCATCATCAACCAAAAACTAGTCAAGCGTCCGATGCCAACCAACCTCCCCCTCCAAAAAACTAGCCACTCATACTCTCCACATCCCAGTGCCGAGCTCAAAGACACATGATTGGAGAGTTGCCTTGAAGGACGAGCCCCTGTTGCACCTGGGTTCGTTCCGTTCATTCCGCTCGGCCTGGCCCAAGCATACCTGGGCCGGGAAGGTGGTGAGCAAAGGAATCACCTGGTGGTGGCACCGGCGGCCTCGACTGCGTCAGCCGCGGGAATATACCAAGGTGTCTCAGGAGGAGGAGGCCAACTTCAGGAAATGATTGCCAAACAGGTCCTTATTCCGGTCAATGCCATTCAGCCAGTTTTCACGTCTAGACTCTTCTTAGTGCCAAAAAGGGACAGTTTGCAGATGCGACCAGTTCTAGATCTCTCGCACCTGAACACCTTTATAGAGAATTCACCCTTCAGGATGTCGACTGTTCAGCAACTCAGGCTCGCACTTCCGCCGCAAGGTTTGATGCGCTCGATCGATCTCAAAGATGCCTATTGGCATATACCTATAAACAAGCGGTTCCGAAAATTCCTCGCTCTGAGGGTCCGGCACAAGACTTATGTCTTTCAAAGGATGCCGTTCGGGTTGAACCTAGCACCGAGAGTATTTACCAAACTCGTCCGGCAAGCTCTTTTACCCCTGTTAGTTCGAGGCATACAGGTGTTTTGGTATATGAACGACTGGCTAGTAGTGGCAAACTCTTAGGAATTATTTCAGGACCATGTAAACCAAGTGTTAACTCATGTACAAAACCTAGGGTTCAAAGTGAACTTGGCAAAGTCTCACCTTGTCCCCGCACGGACTATTCAGTGGATAGGGCTGGTCTGGGACACCGCCGCTCTGACTCTTACTCAGAGTGCGGACAACCGCGGCAGATTTCGCAAGAAACTGTTCCGGTTCCTCCACAGTCTGGATACCACCAGGAAAACGTGGGATTCCCTGATCGGTTCTCTCAACTGGGTTCAATTAACTGTCAAGTTGGGCGGATTGAAAGCCAAGCGATTAATCCTGGAAGGCAACCAAGTGTTCCCTCTCTTGCCAGAGAAGAAATTATGGCCAATTCCTCCATTAATCCACAACTTACTCTCGGTCTGGACCAAGCGGGAAGTCCTCTACTCTGTCGTGACATGGGTTTCTCCCCCTCCTACGGTGTGGGTAGACACAGACACAGACTATCAATTCGAGCAGAAATGTTTTTCAGTTGTAACATTAAAAAATAATTTGTCTGCCATTAGAACCCCCTTCTGTGATCTGACTGGCCTTTCCATACCGCAGGCAGAGAAGAGAGGTTTTATGAGGGCGTGTTTTAAGCTACGTCCACCGGGGCGGTCAGCTCATGCCCACCTGGTCACTTGATAAAGCTTTAGAAGTACTTCAATCGCGCATATATATTAATGCGCCGGATTTTGACTCACTGTTAAAAAAGGCAGTCTTCCTCATGACGCTTGCCACCGGAAACCGGGTGTCTGAGCTGGCGGCGATGAGCAACGAACCAAACTGCCTCAGGTTTGGGAGACTGCACGACCATGTTCAAATCGCGCCGTCTCCCACTTTTATTACTAAGAACGAACATTCGGACCATGTTTTTTCTTAATTTTTCGTCCCGGCCTTGAAGAGAGGCCTCACTCATCACCTTTTATGTCCTGTCCAAGCACTCACAAAGTTTATGAGGGCTGCCCAACCTCGCCAACCAGGTGCTTTATGGGTAAACCAAGCAGGCAAGCGTGTAACCAAACGAAAGTTAGCTTCCTTGCTTGTCGACGTTATCAGGGAAAGCAATCCCGGCGTGATAGGCAGGGCTCACGATATCAGGAAATGGGCAGTATCCCTGAGATTTCTGCAAAAGTTTTCATTTGATGATATTGCTAAGACTCAACTTTGGACTTCCAATCATACGTTCCTTACTCGCTACCTGTCTGTTGCTCTAGATAAACCAAAGCGTACCTGTGTAGCTTTACGGCAACGGATACAATAGGTAATGTTCTATTATAAGTGGTTTTGTTTTAAAAGGGGGTGGGGGGGGGGGGGGGGGCGGAATAGCCCATATCCCCTCTGTACCTTTGGAGATTGTGATTTATCACAAGCTGTGATAGGACGGGTTCTACAGTCCAGTATTAATTTTATTGTTTGAATTCTAAGAAGATATATCGCATACTTACAACAATGTATGTTTTTACCCAAGTGTACAAATATATTTACTGTACAAATAGTTTAAGGAGGTAATGAATAACTACTGCAGAGTTATAGTTCTAGGGGACACAAGCGTGTCCACGTATTTCATGCATACGATCGATTGCAACGATCTGACCATGAGCAAGCAGTTTCTTAATGCCACGCACTGCTTGCAAATCTTTTATACCTTTTTTATGTTGTATTGCATACAATAAAACTTAAGAAAATGTTATCCGGATTCTTCTTCCCTAAGGTTTGGATATTTTACGAATGTTCCGCCTCCAGTCTTGATATTCAGGCGAAGTCGTCAATGATGAAGGGGCCCTACTAAATTTTATGTTTGATTCCCGAAGGGAAGTAGAGAAAACCTAATATTTAGTAGGGCTCCGTAATCATTGACGACTCGGGCCCTCTCACCATCCCACTTCCCATTCGTTGATTTCCATAGTTTATTCTTGGTATATCAGTGAAGGACGAAGATGGCCACTAGGGGGCCTGGTGTCGGGGAAGCGAAATATGAGAAATCCACACATATGGCAAGTCATATGATAACGGATATTAATTATTTTTTATTTTTTATTTTTTACAGAGTTTTTCTCTGTAGGGTACCCGATCAAAATGACGATCCCATAAGGGAATTAAGCGTGCACTTATGACGAGTACTCCATGATACTTCCGCGCGGGCTATTCAAAATGCTGGCGCAGGATATTGAATGGAGACTATTATTATTAATAGGCGAAGTCGTCAATGATTACGGGGCCCTACTAAATATAGGTTTTCTCTACTTCCCTTCGGGAATCAAACCTATATTCTGGACTGTATGACACTTTACAACAGTTCTAGAAAATGCATTCTATAAGTTGACCACCCTGTTGAAAAAGATATGCTTCGTTCATGTAAATGAAACGCCTTTCTAACAATTGTGTAACCATTACTTCCTCCGGCCTTTGAGTTATCTAGTGAGTAGTATTTGTATCTTGTAGTTATGGCCTTTACTAATTATATACACTTGGAGTATGTCTCCTCATATTCTGCGGTCTGTCAAATCGTTCCTCATACGGTTTATTTTTTGTATTTGGAGAATCATAGCAGTTACTCTTCGGTTTACTCTCTTGATTTGCAATGTTATTTTTATGGTATGGCAACCAAAACTGGACACAATATTCCAAATGAGCCAATAATCTTATTTCCTTTTTGTTTTACAATGTCAACGCATTGTTGGGCAGGTTTGTGATCGGTTGTTATAGTCAAAATATGACTTATTAAAATAAGTAATATATAGTGTATATATATATATATATATATATATATATATATATCTATAGTATATATATATATATATATATATATATATATATATATATATATATATATATATATATATATATATATATATATATATATATATATATATATATATATATATATACACACTAGCTTAGGTACCCGGCACTACCCGGGGGAAAATCGAAGTATGAGTTGTCTATCTCCCCAACTCCACTCCCTTTCTCTCCCCCCACTTAACCCTCTCCGACATATGACGCGATTTTGAGCCTATTAGGGATACTTTAAAGCCTTTGTTACCATCAGGGGTATTTAGAAACCTTTAGTTTAGTTACTGCAACCTCTGCAGTTGTCTTTGAGTTAGCTGTGGGCAGAAAACTAATTTTGGAGAGGTAATTATATGAGTGAGATAATTCTATTTCTTATTGCTAATCTGGCAACCTCTGCATCATATGAGCGTGAACGGGTTAAACACTATTCTGGCACCCCCTTTGTATGCATGCCAAGTATGGGCACTCCATCTTGAAAACTGAGGGAGTTTTGGTCTGGTAGCATGCTTCATGGGTGAGTTATTTTGCTGATAAACAATATCTGATTTTTTCCTACCATCAATTTCGTTTATTTTTATAATATAAATGTTGGCTTTGGACTGGTATGCAAGATTATAATAAATTATTATATATTTTTGTGAACATTTCCCAAATGTTCTCTTCATCTGCTAAGTGGTTGATGAAATTCCAATTAGTAACATTGAAGATGTATTCCAACTTGTGAAAGACGGCCTTTCTGAAATATAGTACTTTCTTCTTGCATTTCGTTAGGTTTGACATTATCGATTTTGATGTTAAAAATTCTTGAGCGGTGATCGTTTGAACTAAATTCATTGCCTACCACAACTTGGGTAGGCTCGCATGTCCTGTATGGCGACCTACCCTGATTGTTCTCTGATGTGTAGACGCATCTCATTCCATCGTGCTATTACCTTTTATTCTCTTGATTTACCCTCTCTTGAGTTCTTGTTGGTATACTTAGTTGTTCCAGGTATTATATAATGCATCGAGCTACCACTTTACTGCCCCATTGCGGAGTTTTGAGTTGGGTTTTGTCGACTTTGGTGTGGGAATCACAAGGTTTGGTTGGATGAGTAATCAGAGTGAGTATCCAAGTATAAATGTTATATTCCAGTTACACTTTTGTTACCATTTATATACTGATGGATGTGTTTTATTATTATTTTCTTTGGATATAGACTGGATAGATACTTTGAGAGTAGGGGCTGCACATTTGTGAGCTGACGGAGGCTTGGACTGTTCGTAATATTTGTCCTTACTCCCCCTTTCCCTGTATCCAAGTTTGCCTTGAGCGGTCTGAGGATGTTAGTGGTTTTTAACCCTGGTGTGTACTATGTTTAGAGGGTTAGGATTAAGTACTTAGTGTTGCTCACCGCAGGGGGGGAGGGGGGGGGGGGTATTTTGTGTTGTATATATATTGAATAGAAGTACCAACACAGGAGTGAGTATAACCATCTTGTACGGCGGTGCGATAATCGCTGCTCTCATCTTCAGATCCATTATTAGAAAATAGACAAAATTAACGATGAAGAGGAATATTGTGACTATCATTATATATGGCTGACATAAATACACACAGGTGATATGGAAGGAACATACATGGGTGAACATAATTTAAATACTAGGGTAAAATTAGTAAAACATAATATCAAATGCTAAGCTTTAACAATAAAATACAAAAGAAACAAGAAAACCGTGAACACAAATGCAGGCACTTATAACTTACTAAAAAGAGAATATATTGCAAAAGGGAATCGTGTATCGATGTTGTGTTTGACTAAGTGAACGAGTAGAGCTTCAGATATTCATAGGTCTAAGTCAGAGCTATTGCTGGACAAGGTTTTAAACCGAGTGTAGTGTACAGGGTGGTCCTGAGAATGTGCATGCTCACGGAGTGTAGAGAATGAAGGTTTAACAAAAAAATCAGTTCTAAATGAAAGTCCCTGGTGTTTGCGGAGCTGAGGCGTGTGTTGCCTACTTGTCTGACCAATGTACTGAGACTTACATTTCATACATGTGTACTGATTAATGACTAACAGGTGTAGGAAATCAGGAGTCTTTTACTTGAGTCTGAACCAGTTCTTAATAGTGTTTGTTTTTCTAATTACTATTCTAGCTGACAATCGGGGATAGAATTATGTAAAAAGTGTATTCAGTGTATTACAAAGTACAATCTATTGTATATTACCTAGATATATCGGTGGAACGTGGAGGGGAGGTTTCTTTACTGTAAGAGAGTATTTAATTTGTGAGGACAATAATCGAGGTAACTGTTTACCTATATATCTATCAGTGAAATTGAGGGGGAAACCATTTAAGAAGAGAGATTGTTTAATGAACAGAAGTTCTCTATGGAGGAACATTATAATCCGAATTCAAATGAAAAGCTCTGGTTACTAGAGTACCAATCAAATTGTGTTTATACTGAGAAGGGATTGCTGACAATAAATTTGGGGGTTAATCTGGTGAGAGTTGTTTTTCTATAGATTGAAGTGGGAAAAACATATACATTTACTTCTTGTATTGTTATATCTAGGGAATTAAATTACTTTGTTCCTCTAATTTATAAGTTTATTTATTTTAGGGTACTGGCTGTTCAGCTAATTCAAGAAGACAGGGACATGGTGTGGTGAACTAAACAAAGGGAAGGTGCCATCGGGGTAACAACGATACAGGAGAAGTTTGACATTATGCGGGGCAATGATTAATCCAATTAATTTTATGATAAGAAAAACATATGTTTGCGAAAGAGGGACCGATATTGTTTCCCATAGTTATACCATCAATCTGAGTGCAGTATGAACCATTAAACGTAAATAAATTATATTTAACTGCTAGGGTAAGTGATTGGTGCACACATTTTGTTCAACCTTTTATATTTTATTAGTTTTCAAATAATTAATCAGAACAAATATTTGCGGTTTCAACTAGAGGTATTTTTGTGAAAAGTCATTTGACATGGAATGAAGCCATGGTGCAGATGATATATCTTAATTTTGACAGTTCTTTAGCAAGAATATACAAATCTTTAACAGTGTACAAACTTGAAGTGATGGTTGACAGGAGTGGGACAAAATATTTTGACATATTGTAATTGGAACTACTTAACCCATAAATGGCAACTGTCCTCAATAGAGGTTTTTATGGTGCACAGCTGTGACCGTCCTCAATAGATCCAGAACAATCCAGAGCATAAAAAACCTTAGAAAATACCCCAGTGGCACTCAAAACAAAGAAATTTGTGATTAGGTGAGATCATTCCCTGTCATGTCATTACTTTCTACCACTCCTACATATGTGTCCCAACACCCCCCTTCCCCTCCCTCCTCAATTATCAACTATTTTTCTTCTTATTCCCCTTTTTATCGGGTAATTTTCAGCGTGAATTTCCCCCTTCTGGTCTCTTTAATTAACATGGTTGAGTCATCTAGAGATCCTTACAATACAGAAGCATCTAGTGTAAGGCCTCAGTGTCGCTTGGGAGAGGGTGGATATACGCTCCCCCTGCTCTTCCCTCATGAATGGACCGGTCGGCAATGATACGTCTTTTTCACCCCCCAAATGCTATTCCCTCTTCTTTTATTGCTCTTAAATGTTCATATGTTCATATTAAAAGCAAAATAGGCACATATGGATAAGTAATAATTATATATAAGTTACATATGACAATTTTTGTCAGAATAGAACCAAATATCTTCGCTTGGCGGGAGGGTTTCAACTACCATGGCTACGCAGTTTATGAGTTAATGCCCATATTGTGTGTCTAGTGACAAATTTTGTATTGTGTACTTTTGGTAAATCATATAGTGTCCCAGGTTTTGATTAGGAAACGAACAATTGTGCTTATAAGTCTTCGCTGATTGATTGAGAGGATTTCATTTTTCTTAGGAACCTATTGATGTTATCTTCATATCTCAGTATGTGGGCAACGGGGTCAATTTGTAGTTTCTTAAATGTAGTAGTGCCATTTCAAATAGTTTTTTTTATTTTCTGTAGATAATAACTATCCTCTTTCCGTTATTAGGTCGAAATATAGTAATATTTTTGTCCTTTGACATTTTTTGAATCCTGAGGACTGTGGCAAGCCACGCTCGAGGCTTTGCGGAAGACTGCGACAAGCCACACTTCACGCATAATATTAACCCTGTCACACCTGCTAAAAACTTAAGTGCAAATTACATACCCCTACTGATAACTTTTTAAGCGCTATTTGTTCTAACGTGAGATGATACATGTATGTTATCGCTGTTTTAACCAATAATATTCGCCTCTACATGTAAAAAGCCATAGCACAGTGGATACGTGGTGGACTGCAGACCAAGAGGACCTCAGATCGAGTCCACACCAAACTTAATTTTTTTTTTCCAAGGAGATCTGACCGTTTCTGCTGTACTACAAATATCCTGGCTACACCGACACATCAAGAATAAAAACCCTTTATCATCACCACTTTATAGCATATAAGATGCCAGACCATATTTGAAGATGCGGTGAACAGCAGTATAGCTGCTCTCTCCAAATCAAGTGACGTGTATAAATATGGTGTCGTCATCTAGCGTGGCAGAAAAGAAGTAACCAACACTTGAAGCTCCACTGTGAACATCTACTGTGACACATATGAAGCACCCAACATCTCGAAGCTTCAATCGATAATCTCGGGGCCTCGTAAGAGTTACAGGATACTGAATATCCTACAGTCCCGAGATTGAGATATATATATATATATATATATATATATATAAAAAAAGCATTGAAAGACAGAATGATATCCATATTATTATAAAACCAGAAAAACGCCCATTAGATAAAATTATCACATTGATAGTGGCCATGTAATTAACCTCCTGCCGGCAGTTTGTTTAGCCCTAAGTCACTTTCAATCCCTGCAAATTGTCGTGCATAAACAAGAGCTAAAACATAATACAATGATATATCCGCGAAAGTACAGTAATATAGCTTTCCAATGACACCTGAATCATCTTTGTACAACTTTTGTTTTGTCTTGCAACAATTTTGTAAAGATCCGCCAAAGTCACTAACGATGAGCATTTTTTGAGCTATTTACGCTACTTGTAAGTCTGCAATGGTACCATTAACATTTCGTTATACGGTGAGTAGTAATGTTTTATATATGAAATTAGAAAACAAAATCACGCTCATTCCAAATGTGTCATCAGAATATATTTATCATTAATAGTTATTTTTATGAATAAAATATAATTTGGTACTTGGCGAGTAAAATTATTCATGTGTAACCAACATTCTCATTCTACATCAATTTTGTCCAACAAGAACTGTGTTTATTACAATCTATTATGTTTCAATAGAGATGAAAGGTCAGTCTACAATATTACAGTAGCTAAACCTACAAAAAAGTATATAATAATCGATAATTCCGATGCAGACTAAAAAAATATATGTTTTTCTAACAATATTCAACTTCTCATCATCCCATCATAGACGACAATAGGATATTACATTATATAATTATGAAATGACAAGTATTTTTCACACTTTCCAAAAATCCAATCAGAATTTGTCTATTGCCAATATATGTATTTAACAAATTAATATTATACCATCCATACATAAATCGAAATACCGAGTGCTCCACACAAAGTGCGGTTTTGATCCCACATCTTTCTTGGTCTGCCCCTTGGTGCACCTTCCCTCACGTTCACAGACTCAAATAATTTCACCCAACTTATTTCAGCCATCCTCTCCACATGCACAAACCATCCATTTACATTACATTCTATTTTGTTGATATCATCCACTTTGACAGGCCACATTTCTGAAACATGTCATTGCGTTTGTAACAAATGAAGCATACACCTTTCCCTTCAAGGGGAGACAGAGTCTTCTCATAGTAAGTAGCGGCAATGAGCTTTCCCGAGCCACATCTAATTCTGGCAATAAAACCAACAGAGATGGTAAGAGCCTTGCAGTTTTAGTACTCGGACGATGTATACCATACTTGCTTCATTTTGTTCTAAGCTGTTTTAAAGCTATACATTATAGTGATACATACAGTGTAGCTCACTGTACGAGGAAGAGAAGAAAACAAACCCTACTCCTAATATTTGATTAGATACAATTATTTATATATACTCATTCGCCGGACATGAATTGTAGCACACATAACAGTACACTGATATTAGCTTACACATTATAGTTATGCCATTTATATGATAAAAATACTAATCTAAAATAGAAATCCCTGTCATAAAGTATTTTAGATAAAATTATAAGTCGTCCAGGCGAAATATCTGACATGTATAAAGGGACAGGCGACGGCGCCTCAGTATATGACTGCCATGGAGAAGCTGAACCCTGAGACTCTGTTTACCTCCCGCAATAGGCTAGATTAACTTAGAGCAGTGTTGCCAATGGTGATATTCAGCTTGCCACTACCAAAACTTATTGTGACCCAATTTATACGCAATTCAAATATTCAGTTTTCATTCAATTGATTTATAATGTATCAAATATGCTAATCACATATCTGTGCATTTAGGGAAGCCCTTCCTGAATACGCGATTTGTGTATCCGTGCGTAAGAGAGTTTAACACACAGTTCGGACACTTTCTTCCCAAATAGAGGGCCTTCAACGCTCACTCATCTCTGTGACCAATAATCGTCCCATCCCCCCTCCTTTACCCCCCCCCCCTTTCTGAAGCACAAAGGGCCAATACTTTCTTACTCAGTTGCTTGAGTAGCCTACCCCCTCATAATGAGAACTGCCCCAGGTATTAGGGGAAGCAGAAATAGGTCTAGCTACCCTACATCTTAAACATACACACTGGATACCATTGCCTGCCAAACTCACAATATTATCAATGAACTCTGCAGGAAGTCCTAAGCACATGGCTACCGGGTGAAACCAGCCTTCATATCTATCACACCCAATGGCCTCGTCTCCGACAGAAGTAGGGTGAGGTGGGGGTGTAATGAACTATTAGTGGATAAAATATTCACCAAAAATCAGGTAACAAACTTTATGGAAAAATAGTTATATCACAATAAACTATGGGTCAAGGCCTATCATGGTGATTTTTACTAATCGTGTAAGTAGTAGTTAAGGTCAACTTATTGAATTTTTTAATAAAGGGTACCCCTTGTTCAGACCATACCCACCATATGGGGTGGTCCGAACAATGCATGGGAGTGATCGAAACACCACCCTTTTCACTATTAAAATGCATCGTGAGATTGTAAAAACTGGTGATCTCAAATAAAATATATGTTGAAAGTGTCTTTCTTGCCAATTTTAGAGCACATTCTCAAGAAAGAAATATTATATTCCATACTGTCACAACTTATGATTTTACCAACATAAAACACCTTACATCCGACATTCTTCCCTTCTAACTCCAGCTCAACACAACCAAGTACTTTTTGTATTATTTGGATTTTTTTTTTTTTTCTTTAAACGCCATTTAAATTTGTGGTGTACCGAACAGTTCGGTACGCACCCCATCGCTACACCCCCTTCGTGTCATCAATGTTTACACATGCATGATGCTGAATGAAATGTCTGATTTTTTTGATTTTTTTTTTTTCTATATTCCAACTTACTTCCTCTCGGGCATAGGCTGAGAGCCTTAACATTCACCACTTTACAATGAACAGTGAAGCCCGTGAAGTCTTGTTCCAGTCTAGGGAGTGAGACATGTCAAGCACGTAGAGTACAACGAGCACCTGCCATCTTGCCTTCACATGAGGCACGGTGCTCACTCATGGCCCGAAACGACTCCATCTCTGAAGCCACCTCATTCCTGTGCTTCACTGTCTCACCCCCTACACTCGGACTCTCACACTTACACACACAACGCCAACCTGTTGAGCAGATAACTCACCAGGCACCCTATAGCATATTTGAATATGGGAATTCATACAGTGCTATTTAATCAGGGAACAATGAGGGTATTTTTGACGTTTCAGTGGGCTTGTGGTAATGCACTGATACCAGGTACAGCACAAATTCAATCCCATAATTTTCCCATTGATACATCGGATTTGAACCCGGGACCTTTGGATTACCAGGCCAGTGGCAAGACCACTCCACCACACCTCCCCTGAGGCTGAGCTTAAGTTTGAGTCTGACGTATTGGTGCCGATGTTGACCTAGAGAAACTGTGTATAGCTGACGAGGAGCCGGGTCGTCCAGGGGGGTCGAGCCCTGATCAGTCCCTGCTCGCATCTACTTAAGTTGGTTCCAGTGGTTTGATGCGTTAGGATTACAGCATGTTGTCTCCCGGTTTCGAGAATAGTGCCAGGAGCACCAATGGCCCGAGGAGAAGTGGGCAGCCCTTGAGTCTTCACGATTTGACGGAGAAAACCACTCAAGGCGTACGATGCTTTTCCCCTAGATTCCCTGTGTGGATTACGAGTTGTTGAAAGAGGCTGTCCTGAGGGCGTATGAGCTACAGCCAGAGACTTAGAGGCTGAAGTTTAGGGCGGAGCCAAAAAGAAAGGAGAGTACGTTCCAGGAACACGCGAGAGAGCTGTCAGATGCATTTGAAAATTGGTTAAGGTCGGAGAAGGCAACTACTTTTGATTCAGTAAAACAACTAGTGTTGCCTCGAACAATTTTTTAAATGTACTTGCAGTGACTTGACTCTTAACCTTAAAGAAAGTCAACCGAAAACTCTGCAGAAGGCGGCTGAGCTGGCTGACCTAAGGGTGTCATGTGGGGGGATTCGTGGGTGCGGGTCTGCACAGAGAGCTGCGGCAGGATCAGCAGGGGCGTACCACTCCACCCCCCCGAATTAAGGACACAAACAATTATCCATTCAAGAGTACTGATGGCCAATTAGGAACCCAAGGCGAAACCCTTCCCGTTTAAGAAAGGCCAGGGCCCTTCCTCACCTCAGAGGAAGTCCAAGATTGAGGTGGAGTTTTTCCAGTGTCATGAAGAAGGGGCATATTGCGCGCTCATGTCCAAGCGCAACCACCTACAGCATTGGTGTCACTAAAGTGAGTCAACATCGGCGTTTTCTTTGAGGTCTTCCGCAGCTGCCCCGGGCTAAACGTTCGGTTGCGAAGTCATCGCCGTTGCAGAAGCATCAGGAGGGCTCGTCAACAGTCCCCGTGATGTATTTTGTGGTCATAGGTGGCACGGCAACTGTGATGTGGGCTGGTGTGAAGCATAGGCTTTGAGTTGCTGCTGGATACTGGCGCTTTCCCAGACAGTGTCAATCTTTCACTGGCAAGCCTATTAACCTGGCTCGTTTGTGGTGGTTCAAGGTATCAATGCTACACGGTCTTACCGTTGCTGGTTAGAATGGAGCTTGAGGTGGAGACGTTGTGACACGGGATTTGGATGTGGGTGTGGTTGAGAAATTGCCAGTTGAGGGGGTCGACCTCCATCTCGGCCATTGACTTTTGCGGTGCCCACCTTCCGAATGTTCCCACCTTAGTAGTTTGCCGGCTAGGGCGGCCGACACGAGTAGGGCGGGGCAAGAGGGGCTCGAGAAGATTTCTCAGTCCGCTCATATTGTCCACAGCCTAGTCACCAAGGCCTAGGCCAGCTAGGAAGGGTCGGAAGGAGAACTTCAAGGCTGGTCGGGTTGAGAGTTTGGATCCAGCGACACTCCTTGGTGACTCGTTACTTGACCCAATTATGAGCTCCAGAGTGGCCCCAAAACCTGTCGCCCCCAGTCACATGGTAGGGCCGGTGATAGCTCCTCCTCGACAGAAACGTCCCAGGGCCAAGCAGGTAAGGCTTGAGCAGCCTAGTATTGGGGGTTGCCACAATTTGCTTCGGGAGCACTCAGATAGGTTTGGCACCCTCCGATATATGTCGGTTGCAAGCATACGGTCCTTTCTTGAGAGTTTGTGGGAACAGGGCTATTGAACTCGAGGATTTGGAAGCATGTCAGGTGAACCTGTTTATATGAGTTTGTGAGGCAACCACCTGAGCATCCTACTGTCCCTGCTTGGTCTGCAGCGGGCCGAGGTGGAGAAGGATAGGGGGGCAGTGGGGCACAGTTGGAGGAGAGTTTGGGATTGTCCATTTCTCGGTGGAGCATTGGTGCGGGGGACACGAGTCCCAGGTGGCTGTGGAAGTGCTATAACACCTGCCTGAGCAGCAGTGTGCAGCGCTCCAGCACCTGCTCGGTTCATACCCCACTGTTTGGGCCGAGCCGCCCAGTCCTCACAACTCCTTCGTGGCACGAGGTTCCGCTGGCATGTCACTTGAGTGTTAGTCAACCGTTGGCCTGGTTGTTTCACGGTTCAAGGTTGGTGACGAGGCTTTGGCATGGTTTGTCAGGTCAGGGTCGCCCCATGGCTGATAAGGGTGGTGGTCAAGAATCAGGACATTGAGCATATTGGCGAGGTTGGCTGTGGAGTGGATGCCCCCGGCCTTCGCATAGCCTCCCAATGCTGCCCTAGTTAAAATGCAACAGCCCTACCATAGACCGACTGTATCTGACCCGTCGCTGAAGGCGGTGATGCTGCGTAGGCATATTTAGTCGCAAGGAATGCGGCTGGGCGCCAGTAGGGGGGGTAGGAGGGGGAAAGGGGGGGGGGGCGTATCGGCGGGGAAGCCTTAGCAATTATGAACTATGGGAGTGACGAGCACAGGTGGATTACAGATTGTCCCTCCTCCATGACCTGGCTGTTCTAGGGACAAAGTTGGAGAAGGAGGGAGACTATATTGTAGAAACTACGGTCTCGGCTGGGTTGTTGGGAGGGCACTAGGCATGTTGTTCTTCGAGATAAGTTGCAACCTCTTGTTCCTGAGCGACAAGAGGAGTTGTTTACTAGGCTGTGTTGCAGTACGTTTTCGCATGTTTTGTTGCTTCTCCATCTGTTGTATGTGGTAGAATCCGACATGGAGGCTGGATACCGTGCAAAGGCTCAAGTTAACTCCCTACCAAGTATCAATCCTGCTCAACAGCCTGTCGTGAAAGCAGAGCTCGACGACAATGTGGAAAAAGGGTCTGATGGATAAAGGGATATCCGTGATTGTCCGTTGCCAGTAACCTTGCAACCTTAGTTAAGTGGCAAGATCCGTTTGTATGTTGATTGCAAGAGTGTGGAAGCATTATCCCTGACAGCCGCCCTATCCATTCCCTAGGAGGTTGACGGACCCCATAGACCGCATCGAGGCTGCTTCGTTTATCACTAAGGTGGAAATAGTTGAAGGGTTATTGGCAGGGCCCCATTGCCGGAAATGAGCGACTGAGAAGTGCCAGTCTTTGTGATGAACTGGGCATTTTATCAGCTGCCAGGTGTTGTTTTGCGGCCGCAACACAAGTTGGATGTGTGGCATGTTAAGGGCACTGATCATGTTCTGGCTGCTTGGTTTGTCACGGGAGTATGTGTTCTTGTGGGAGCATCCTCGCCGTTCAGTCAGTGGTGTTTGAGACGTAGAGAAAAATTAGGGCTTGCCCCTGTAGTGCAATGCCGCCAAAAACACTATTTAAATTATAAAAACCTCACATAAAAACTCTTTCTTTTTGATAGTATATAAGTGCACTAAAAAAAAAAAAAAAAATAAACAAAAAAAAAAAAAAAAAAAACACAAGCAAGCATCTAAGACACTCTGAGCCGTTGTCTTAGTATGCGAGGCTTGGTGAAGCTTGCTCGTTGAGCGTGATATAATTTATTATGATGCTATTATTTTGTGGGGAAGTGTTGTGCAGATTTGGTTTTCTATAATGCAGTGTTTTTATGTTTTTGATCGTGCCTTGTTTGCACAACTTGGGAGAGTAAGCTAGGTGATGCGGGGTTTGTGAGCAATTTTGTCCTGGTCATATGTGGAGTTCACCTGAGGCTGACACGTCCCACATCTTGGGCGGGGTGTTACGCTGGCCAGCTTGCCAGAAGGCACTCGTACCTCGCTAGCGCTCGCCAGGGCAGTGAAATTACTAACAATAAAAAAATCCCCCACCCCCCCCGTAGAAACGATGTTCTTTCTATTATAGAGTACATTGTGTCAACAGACAGATCAGTGGTGGTCTTTATTCTTGTCTGTGACACTTGGAAGTATTTAATATCACAGCATAGAATATAAGATTCATTGTGTGAAGTTACAGGAGAAAGAGCAAAGTATGCCAGTGGGGTGGTTAGGATGTGCGTGTGTATGTGGTGTGCTGCCTCCCTCGCCTCGGAGGATTTTCCCACGCTCCTGATTGGCCTGGCTAGTCACGTGACTTCTGCTCCTTATGACGTAGGTCGTCTGTGGTTGGAGGCCGCTGTCTTAGCTCGGTGCTGGGGGTCTCCTTCCCTCGTATCTCCTGCAGAGCTTGGCACTAGCGTGCTTGGTCCTACATGTCCCTTTGCAATCTGTCCCCCCGATAACCCTCTATACTACTATCTCTCTCTCTGACCTTCTTCTTTTTCACCACCATACTTCCATCTTTATTCAATTGTTTATCCCTTCTGGTTCTTTCTGCATACGACTTCCATAGTCGGCCAGTCGTATTACCAGCACCAGCTCTCAACATTTATGGTTTGCACTAGCGTTACGGATTAGTAGAGTCCCATAGTCATATGGTCGTTGGGGTGCTTCTAATTATTGAAGCTGTTCTCTCTTATTCTTTAATGCTAGACAGTGGAAGGTATCTTTGGTCGTTGTCTATGTATGTGGCACGTCAGAGCCTGTACAACATCGACGAAGCTAGCTAGCCTGTAACCCTTGTGCATATTTTCCGCTTGCGATTGGTAGCAGTATACAAGTGAAGGGCTTTTGCCTAACTCTCACCGGCATACGTGCTACCATCATATTTTTTGACCTTTGTGGAGCGCCCAGGGTAAGACCAGATACTTGAGATCTGGACTTACCAAGAGAGCCTCCAAGTCACGTCACGTAACATAAGGGAAATCTGTTCAAGGGGAGACAGGCAGGCTACGAGCATGCTTGCGCTCTGCCTAGTTTCCTAGTACCTTTTATTTTTTGGCCACTGCTAGACTTTATTGAGTGAGAAAGGACAGCATTGTGTTTATTAACTTTCATTGTGTAATGCTTTAGGAATTATTCACGCTTTATTTTAGCCAAGGTTGATGCATAGTGCACACCCCAGTTGGCTGTTACGTTTGGCTTCAGGAAGTACTGCTTCTGAGTGGTTAGTATTAGTGCTGTCACAGAGTTTTTGCACATCCCTTGTTATATATACTATTGTATCCCTACTTTAATTGGTGTATTTAAGATACACGCTTTGGTGCTCCCTGCGGCCCTGCATTTATTTCTGTTCTGTATTAAAACGAGCATCTTAGAGCATCAGAACCGTTTTCAGAAGATTCTATACCTGATTGCTGTAGGAATCAGGACTTTCCAGTGCTTTTCATAGAGCATTGTAGAGGTTAGTGTTGAGTACAGACTCACACTAAAGTTTACAAGTAAGCATATACTCCTTTATTAAATCTTATTATAGTTTATTCAAGCATTGTTATTACTTAAGAGCATTTTATTAACGTAAAGTCACTCCTTTTGTGAGTCGTAAGTGCACTAAAACCCAGTTAATTGATACACGTTATCCCAGGAGATTAACTCTGGAGGGTTTTATTTAAGTGTTTTTTTGTTCAAACGGCGTAATAGTTCGGAGGGTTTGGCAATTAGAGTACCGTTGCTTGCAGATATAGCCGAGTCATCTAGTTCCATTCTTAATGGGGCCCTTGGTTTATTTCGTAGTGCCGGTCGGAACAGTTTCCATAGAAGACATGTCACAGTCATGGAAGGTTGCCAATTGTTACTTACCTGGTAGGGCCACAACCTGTTCCAACGGAGAAGGATAAAGTGGCTCCTGGGTTGACACTGAAAAAACAAAACAAGAACAGCCAGGTTATCTTCAGGTAATAAATTCAGAAATAAATTCTATTGTACACATAATAAATAAAGTAATGCATATATATATATATATATATATATATATATATATATATATATACAAGGTTGTCAAACCAAATATAAAGAATGGTAAATGAGTAATGGGTAAATGTATGTGTGTGGATATCTTTATAATATCTAACTTATATATATACTGTATACAAGGTGTTGTCAACAACAAAATTAAAAAAAAAATGGGTAACATAAAAACAATGTGTGAATTGTGTGTATTTTATATATAGCTTACATATATATACCCAAAAAATATACATCTATATACAAGGTGTCAAACCAGAGAAATATGTGCAAATTTCCAAGCCACCCAAAGACGGTACCTGTAACTTGACTCGTTTTATTTTTTTTGACAGTGGTTTCCCAAGGAGGCCTATATCCACTGTAGTGCAAGAAATTTACTTGTGTGGGTTTTTTTTTTTTTTTTTATAATTATATTTTATTATTATATTTTTTGTGTTATTATGATGATGGGTGAATGAGGGGTGGGTGAATGAATGTGGGCCCCGAACCTCTGAAGTGATGAATGAATGAATGAATGAATGAAATGTTGCACATGAAAATAATGCAATGATGATTATTGAATGAATGAATGAAAGGGTGATGAAGGTGAAATGGAAGAATGCATAACACTGAATGAATGAATGGGTTGATAGTGATTGGAAAGGAATAATGAAGGTGAATAGGAGAATGCATAATGGAATGAATGAATCCGTTGCAAAAGATTCCTTGGCTATAGGACATCTGCATCGAGTCGATGGAACTGATTCGAATGCAATTCAGTAGTGTGACATCGATGCAGAGGCAAAACGAGACAAGACTTGCAGTCGAAAGCCTTTTCGTGTCAACCTTCCGCGACTTTTGGTCCTCATGTAACAGCAGATGGCACCGCACTGTCGCCTTGCCGTCAGGGATCTTCTCGAGAACGTGTTCCAAGGTCCTGTTGTAGCAAGGTCATGGTCCAGTACAACAGGACGTGGCTTGGACGCCTTTCCTCGAAAGAGGACTCTCTCTCCGCTACGTCCTCTTGGTGCCTGAGCCCTTAGCTTGAGACATCCATTACTATTGGACCTCCGGTTGGCATCCATGACGGGTGCTTTCCCCGAGCGCCACAATCAAGCAGCAGAAACTGGCACCCGGTACTACTGGGGCGCGGGGTCAGTGGTAGGACATCCACTTGCTTCATCAGCATCAGCAGCATCGTCCGATACTGGTGCCACCATGGGGGTGGGCATTCTCAGCGAGTGCTCCCCCGACGGCAACAGCAGCAGCAGCAGCATCTGGACCTGGTGAGGGGGGGGGGGTCATGAAGGAGTGCTCCTCCAATGCCTCCACCAGCAGCAGGAGCACCAGGAGGAGTGCCAGGATCATCAGCGGGAGCGGCTGGGGAGTCTGGATTGTCGTCCGGTGGGGGCGACCCAGCTGAGCTTCCGGAAGATTGCCGACGCCGCCTGCCTCGCCTGAGACGGGCGCATGGCTCATACCGACCTTCCGGCAAATCCTCTGCACGCCGGATGCGCCTCCCCGACAAAGGCCACTCTGCAGGGTCGAAGAACAACAAGGAACGGACTACGCTTTCCTGGAACGCCAGCATAGTCATCTTCCTGCGGGAGTTGCACTTCTTGAAGAGTACGAAGGCATTGAAGAGGGCCATTTGGATGAAGTAGAATACGATCTTCTTCGTCCATTTGACCGTCCTTCGCTGGATGGGGTAGTACTGGATCATCTGATTGAAATGATCCACCCCACCCATGTGGCGGTTGTAGTCGTCAATACAAACGGGTTTCATGATATTCTTCCGAGTCCGCTGCCACCTGCCTTGTACCTTCTTGTTGACAAAGGACTGCTTTGGTATGGTGCTCTGGTCGTGGAAGGTGGACACCATGTTGACAATGCGTTTGTCTTTCCAAAGCAGGACTAGGGTTGTGCCGTTGTTCATTGCCTCTATTGCATCGTCTTCCAGTGTCGCAGCATGGGCAATGTCGCGAAACCGCTTCGGAGCCCCTCGTGCAAGCCTCATGGTGCCACACACATAGATCTGGTGGTGTGTGAGCATGTGCTGGCACAGGTCAACTGAGTTGTAAAAGTTGTCCATGAACAACATGTAACCCAGGCCTTGCAGGGACTCCGTTAAACCCTCAACCATTATCTGGAGAGTTTGACCAATACCAGTGTAGACCTTGAAAGTCATACACGAAACCAGTCGTGGACTCTGCCAGGATGTACAGCTTGATGGCATACTTCTTAGGCTTCATCGGGTTGTAGCACCTGAATGAAAGGCGACCCTTCCACCCAAGGCAGCCTTCGTCGATGGACACCTTCGTCTCCCGGACGTAGGCAAGCTTGAAGCCAGCAAGCAGGTAGCGCATCATCGTGCGGATCTTCACTAGCCTGTCTTTGGTCTGCTTGATGACTGCCTTGCTGTTGAATGTGTGGAAATTGCTCAGCAAGGCTTGGAACTTGGAGACCTGCATGGTCTTGCGAAACGTTGGATAATCATGGACTCCGTCATTAGCCCAGTAGTGACGCACAGTGGGGAGTTTATTCACACCCATGAGGAAGTACAGGCCAAGGAATTTGGCCATGTCCTCCTCACTGAATGTTGACCAGAGAGAACCAACGAAAAAGGCATATGCGTTGGTCTCACTCACCAGGAACCTGAGCAGTTCTCTTGTAAAGAAGAGCTGGAAGTACGGCAGTGGTGTCACTGGTGCTGGAACCCGCAAGCCAGGATTCCAGTGAAAGGATCAATGTTTGGGTGTGAACGGGTCTGAAGTCCACTCGTGATCCTCAGCATACACGGTGGGGGGGGCGTTGAGGTGCACGTGCTGGGAGAGCACCACGTCGTCCGCCTGGACGACGTATGTGACCTCTGCTGCCCCTGGGCCTACCACCTCGGCCCTTCATGAGCCTAGATATTCGGCGGGGAGAGGGGTGGGGGGTAATGGGGTATGGTGGATGTGATAAGGGTGATGGAGAAGGTGCTGTGGTGGAGTCAGGCTGTGGGGGTGATGGTGGATGTGATGAGGGTGATGGAGAAGATGCTGTGGGTGGATGAAGTGGGGCAGGAGGAAGCCTTTGTGGAAGATCCTCATCGATTGGTGCAGAAATCTCGTTGTGCATGATTTGGCGATGTTCAGGCGGAACAAAGGCCATGTAGCGCGCCTCGCTGCCCCCGCTGCAACCCAAGGCGGTCAGCGAGGGGGAGGCTACGTGAGCAGACAGGACTTGTGATGGCGGGGTGTTTAGACTACTCACCGGCAGGAGTGAAGCCAGGATGCGGGGGCTGTCTAAGATGTTGCTGGCCGGTGATTCTACCTGAGGTAACAAGGGACCGCCATGCAGGGTGCGTGAAGCAGGAGAAAAATAGAATGATTTGTTGAGGTCCGGGAATGGTAGTGGTGTGAAGCATTGAGTGGATGTTGATGGTTGTGGTGTGAAGAGACGAGTGGATGTTGATGGTTGAATTAGTGCTGGAAGTATGGGTGCTGGTAGGAGGGGTGTAGGTAGGACGGGTGAGGATGGATGAGGTGGGGTGATGCGTAGTGATGTGCGGGGTAGGGGGACGGGTGGGGTTGTACGGGGTAGGACGACGGGGGGGGGGTTGTATGGGGTAGGACGACGGGTGTTGATGAGCGAGGTAGGTAGGGCGACGGGTGTTGATGAGCGAGGTAGGGCGACGGGTGTTGATGAGCGAGGTAGGGGGACGGGTGTTGATGAGCGAGGTAGAGGGACGGGTGGAGTTTGTGGAGATGGAGGTGCTGAAGGGTAGACGTCGATGACACTCCTCCTCCTCTTCCCCCTGGGGGGTGGAGAAGGGCTAAAATCATCATCCATCCACTCCTCTTCATCACTCTCCCCCCATGTCGTCCTCGCTTTCACTCTCGCTACTCGTCATGTCCAGGATTGTGGCGAGGACGGAGGCCAGCTGGTCCTCCGGGATGGGTCGATTCTTACTCATGGCTGCTCTAGACTACTCAGATGTGTAACTGATCTGTAATGGGAGGGGGGGGGGGGGGGGGGGGTATAAAAAAAATACAAAACAGAAATAAAAAATCATTAAATAATCTATTCTGTATATATATATAGAGATATATATATATATATATATATATATATATATATATATATATTATTACCAGTATCCATTATTATTATTATTGTTGTACCCCCCTCCCCTTCCCCCCCATATATATATATATATATATATATATATATATATATATATATATATATATATATATCAAACTACAATTAAAAAAAAAAACAAAAAAAAAAAATATGTATATATATGGGGGAGGGGGGGAGGAGGGGAGGGGAGGGGAGGAGGAGGGGGGAGTGGGAGGGAGAGGGAGGAGGAGGGATATATAACAATAATAATATATAATAATAATAATGGATACTGGTAATTATATATATATATATATTTATATATGTGGGGGGCATGGGGAAGAGGGGGAGGGATGTATAATGGGGGAGGGGGAGGGGGCATAATATACATAAATACATAAATACGAATTATATTATATATATATACAGTATATATATATATATATATATATATATATATATATATATATATATATATATAAGGGGGGAGGGAGGGGGGGAGGGGGAGGGGGAGTATTATAATAATAATATATAATAAATATATACTAGCCTAGTAATAATAATACTATATATATGGGGGGCAGGGGGAACAGGGGGAGGGGGAGGGGGAGGAGGGAGGGGAGGGGGAGGAGGGAGAGTATAATAATAATATATAATAAATAGATACTAGCCTAGTAATAATAATATATACTGTATATGGGGGGCAGGGGGAAGAGGGGGAGGGGGGTATAATGGGGGAGGGGGCATAATAATAAAAATACAAAACATATATACAAGAGATCAAGTGACTGTCTGGGGAAGGGTCACTCAGGTCCAGGTATCCTATTGGGAGGTGTGAAGCCAAGGGAGTGGTATTCGAAGGTGTGAAAACCACCACAACTACCATCACCACCACCACCACCACAACTAACACCACCACCACAACTAACACCACCACCACAACTAACACCACCACCACAACTACCACCACCGTGTTGACAGAAATTTGGAGGCATATAATATATATATATATAATATATATGTATAAATATATGCATGTAAACATATATATATATATAAGAATAGGGGGAAGGCGGGGGGAGGTGGGGTATAGGCCCAAAAAATAATAATAATAATAATAATATATATATACTGTACAGTATATATATAATAAAAAAAAATATATAATTATATATACCAGGTAATTATATATATACCAGTATATATATATATATATATATATTAGAGTTTGGGGTGGGGGACATTATAATAATAATGTTGGGTATAATAATAAATAATAATAATAATAATAATAATAATATAATAATATAATAAAACAAAAATATAAATGAAATGAAAATATAAATACTCTATTATGGGCCTTGCCCTTGCTCTGGACCTAGGGGGTGATCCCATACACACCCTGGGGAACATAACAGGTATAATAATAAATATTAATAATAATAATAAAAATAATAAAATAAACACAAAAATAATAAAAATAATAAAATGGTGGTGGAGGAGTGGTGGAGATTGTGGTGGTGGAGCAATGGTGGAGATTGTGGTGGAGGAGATGGTGGTGGTGTTGGACCAGGTGCGATTGACACATACCGAAAGGGTTCATTTTCTGACCTGACCCAGGGTCAGAAAAGGGACCCGACCCCTATCGGTGTGTCCAATACCAACTGGTCCAACACCACCACAATCTGCACCATTGCTCCACCACCACAATCTCCCCCACTACTCCACCACCACAATCTCCACCACTGCTCTACCACAACTACCACCACCACCTCCCCACCACTGCTGCTCCACCACCACCACGACCATCACCACCACCACCGCTCCACCACCCCACCACTGCTGCTCCACCACTACCACCCCCACCATCACTCCACCACCACCACGACCATCACCACCACCACTACCTCCACCTCCACCTACTCGTGGCGACAGAAATTTTGACTGTACTTACTCGGACACTGCTGACACTGCTGAGATTCCCTCGTGGCCAACGAGCCATATATGTAGAGTGCTTTTGCCAATAAAAAACTTACCTCCCAAGCACTTTCCACCAGTAAAAAATGCACAGGGGGGAGGGAGCATGGCGACATATGGTCCACTAGTTATGAATTTTTTTTCACTAACAAACACTAATACAAGTAAGATACACTACTTGAACTGATAAATAGCAATATAATTCACTCAATATTATATGAAAGTGATACACAAACAAGCGAAACGTATAGGCAAAAACCATGGCCCCTCGTGGAGCCCACCTTGGTCACGTACACCAGAGAATGCTCCACCAGTTATGAACATTTTTTCACTAACAAACACTAATACAAGTAAGATACACTACTTGAACTGATAAATGGCAATATAATTCACTCAATATTATATGAAAGTGATCCACACAAGCGAAACGTATAGGCAAAAACCATGGCCCCTCGTGGAGCCCACCACCTTGCTCACGTACACCAGAGACTAGCATAACACATCACTAACATGGTTATTATACCCTAAACAAGACTAAAACAATAATCCATCGATAACCCAACGATATAGCACTTCGTTTGGTTTATATAGGGCGGTAATACCAGCCAGGCTGGGCAAAATGGAGGCCCCTTGGTTTAAAGGGTCGTGCACACCCACCTAGTAGGCTGGCTGCTGGGAAGAGATTGACCGTTTCTACCCCCGCGGGGCCTTCACAGGGACGCCAGGGGGTTGCTAGATATTTCAACATGTAGATCTAACTTATGGGACTTACCAGCCAAAAGACCGGCTCAATAGCGTCATAAACTTATTTTCTGGCAATATAATAAGTCCATATGACACGGTAGTGTCATATGAGTTTTTGGTTTACTCTGC
Organism: Paralithodes platypus; assembly: GCA_032716605.1. NCBI lineage: Eukaryota > Metazoa > Arthropoda > Malacostraca > Decapoda > Lithodidae > Paralithodes > Paralithodes platypus. The sequence continues at coordinate 18,487,785 of CM064542.1, read as the reverse complement.
CATATGACGCGGTAGCGTCATATGAGTCTGAAGGAGTTAATAGGTGAGGTTATCCCCATTGCACTTGGGTGTATTGAGCTAACCCCTGATGATGTAAGAGATAAGTTATTACATTTATCCCTTACAACACCACCGCCGTGCTGTGCTGAAGAGAACCATTCAGTGTATTATTAGGACACAGGATAGGGATAATAGGCTTGGCACAGAGGTTATTGCATTGGACTTTCACATGGTTTTGCTTTCTATTGTTCTCAATTCCTAAGCACTTGGGCATGATATGGATTGTTTTTGGAGTCTTGCAGTATTATGTGTTGGCATTTTTGTGCAGTTTTGAATAAACATGAGAAGTACTCCAAGATACTAATAGCACTATCAACCCCGAGTCGGACAGGCCCTGACTCTGAGATAGTAGATATTTTGTACTGCTTTAACCCGGCAAGTACGGATCCACTAATATAAGGTGTAACGGTGCACTGCGGAACCCCTTATATAATCCAAGGACTAAAAAGAAAACATTTAAACCAGCCCAGTATCAAATGATTTTTTTTTTTTTTTTTTTGTCTTTATTATTGCCCCATGGCCATGCCAAATATCACTCCTCCACATCCCCTCCTTTCCCCCCCCCCCCCCCTTCAATTATCACCTATTTTCTCCGTTATTCCCTTATTTCGGCGGTAGGCCATATTTTCGTGTTATCAATAGCGAGTCATAAGCAGGCTATGCTTGTATGTGTTACCAAGCGAATGAAAGAGAGAGAGAGAGACAACTACACGACAGTGCCTCTCCAGACGTCGTGAGGGGTGGATGTTGACAGACTGGCTCGCACTCGATGACTATAACTCTCGCTCTCATTTCCCGATTTTGACCAGCCAAACGCTGTTTCCACTTGTTTTATTGTTGTAATAGGTTAATATCTTCATAATCAACGTAAAATAGGCGCATATGGATAAGTATTTATGATATTTATGGTACGACGACGATTTGAGTGAAGGAAACAGTCTAAATACCTCCACACAGTGAGGGGTGGCCACTACCCCACCTGCGCAGCTACGAGGTTAATAGAGCAAAGAGGAAAATAAACCTTTTCCTAGAGAACCTGCATGTCTTGGTGTTTGAGTCAGATATTAAGAGCGTGTCTGTTGCAGGGTTAGTTTAGTACGGTGGGTACATGACTACAGCATTGGTGTCTTTTTGCTACAGCGTTTCTCTTTTTGACCGTGCTGTGGGCTATTTGAGCATCTGCTTTCCCCGGGCTCCCCTCGTAACAACACATATATATATATATATAATGGTGTGGTTGTGGGCTTTGCGGTCATTTACTGAAAGTAAATGCAGCTCAGATATAATCAAAACCTCAAATTGTGAACGTCGACACATCTTTTGTGCTAATAAAGAATAATAAAGGTACAAAAATAATACTTGCGTTAATATACAGACCTCCAGCTCAATCAGTGCAAACTGACCGAGAAATTTACGAACAAATTGCAGATGTAAGTAACTCACAAGATACCGTAATTTTTGGCGACTTTAATTTACCTGTGACCAAGTGGGGCGATACTCTTACTTCACACTCCGGACATGACTTGTATACGAACTTGCAAGAGAGTTCGCTTTATCAATTTGTTCGAATGCCGACCCGTGGTAATAACGTTCTTGACATTGTACTTGCAACAAAAGAAGAATTGATAGAGAATTTGAATGTTGGTGATGAATTCAGTAACAGCGACCATCGTACGATAACTTTCACTTTAAAGTTTACTAGTAACGAACCAAATAGTAGCATCGAAAAAGTCCCTAATTTCAAGAAAGCAAACTTCCATAAACTTAGAGCTATGTTTAAAGAAACTGACTGGAGCTTTTTAATTAACAATAACGACATAAATACATCTTGGAAGTTATTCGAAACCACTTACCTAAAAGCAGTGCAAGACTGCATACCATCGAAAATACAGCGTCCAGGACATAATAATAAGCCCAAATGGTGGAATAAAGATATTTCAAACTGCCTGCTTGCTAAAAAAATTGCTAATGATAGATTAAAATCCTCACAAAATGACGAAGAACGGGTGAAATTTGTAGAGCTACGACGCAAAGCCAAAAAGTTAATTAAGCAAAGTAAAAAGACCTTAGAGTTACATATTGCGAATCAAAGTAAAACAAACCCGAAAGAATTCTATAGTTATATCAGAAAGAAAAAAGCAGTTACTTCAACTGTTGGACCGTTAGTCGATGAAAAAGGAGAATACACCAAAGACGAAGTACAAATGAGTAATGCCCTCAATACCTTCTTTGCATCAGTTTTTACAACAGAAGACCTCAGTGATATCCCTACACCATCGCCGATTCAGATTGATAATTCAGATGTTCTAAGCAATATCACCGTTACAGAGAGAGAAGTATTGAATTGTTTAGATAAACTCAAGGTAAATAAAACGCCAGGACCTGATACAATCTCGCCTAGAGTTCTAAAGGAAGCTAAGAATGAGCTCTCCAAACCACTGACATTACTATTCAATAAATCCTTGCAGTCTGGAACTATGCCTGATCAGTGGAAGCTAGCCAACGTAACACCGATATTAAAAAAAGGCAGCAAATCCCTACCCAGTAACTATCGTCCAATTAGCTTAACCTCAGTTGTATGTAAAATGCTAGAAACGGTCATACGAGACAGACTCGTAAATCACTTAGAGGAAAATAACATACTTAAAGATACTCAACACGGCTTTCGTAAAAAACGTTCCTGTTTAACAAACCTCTTAGACTTCTTCCACGATATCCTCAACCTCTATGATGAGAGTAAAGCTGTAGATATTATATACCTTGATTTTCAAAAGGCCTTTGACAAAGTTCCCCACAAACGTTTACTGCTAAAACTAAAAGCGCATGGAATACAAGACGGTGTGTTGAAATGGATAGAAAATTGGCTCAGCAACAGAAAGCAAAGGGTAGTCATAAACGGTAAGGCATCTAAATGGACCAATGTAAGTAGCGGGGTACCCCAGGGATCGGTACTAGGACCAATTATCTTTCTAATTTACATCAACGACATAGATGAGGGTCTCACCTGCACAATCTCAAAATTTGCTGACGATACAAAAATTGCAAATAGCGTACTCTCAAAAGAACAAGTTGACGATATGCAACACAATCTAGATAAATTGTCATGTTGGGCCCAAATTTGGCAAATGAGTTTCAATGCGGATAAATGTAAAGTACTACATGTCGGATACCTAAATGAGAAAGCAAACTATTCGATGAATGGCACTCAGCTTAAGAATGTAAACAGAGAAACTGATCTGGGAGTAACAATATCGAGTAACCTAAAACCGAGTCAACAATGTTCAGAAGTTGTTAAGAAGGCAAACAAAATAATTGGCTTTATAGGCAGGTCATTTGAGCATAAATCCAAAGAAGTTATCCTAACCCTTTACAATTCCTTAGTCCGCCCTCTTCTGGAATACTGCGTTCAATCCTGGTGCCCTTATTACCAAAAAGATATAAACAAGCTAGAACGAGTTCAACGTAGAGTTACCAAAATGATACCTAGCCTAAAGAACAAACCATACGAAGAGCGTCTTAGAGAATTAAATCTATTTCCTTTAACCCAGCGCAGATTAAGAGGTGACTTAATTCAAGTGTTCAAAATCATCAAAGGCATCGACAATATGAACTGTAGTAAGTACTTCACTATCGACCAATCTAATTACACGCGGGGAAACGGTTGCAAAATTATTGGTAAATCTTTTAACTCGCACGAATCTAAGAATTTCTTCTTCAATCGAGTTGTCAACTTGTGGAATGGGCTTCCCCGAGACGTTATAGACTGCAGCACCGTTGATTCATTTAAATTCCGCCTAGACAAATATCTCGCATCAAACCCGCGACTGACTGCGTTTGTAAATGAATAACTTTATCCTCCCCTCCGTTACTAACCCCTATGTCCCCTACTAACTTCCTAGTCCTGCCACGTTAGTGGCAGGGCAGTAGTTCCCTTTCCAATGTTCCCTTACCCACTCTAAACCACTGTTTGGTCACTTGATCCTCAGTGTTTTGGAGGACAAGCAACCTAGAAGGGTCACTAGACCTGTTGTTGCTTGATTTCCTTTGTACTCCTTTGTACAAGACATTTTTCCCATTGACACCTCGAGATGTGTACCAGTTCAGTACCAAGAAGACTTCACCAAGCATATCCTACATATTAGCGTGTCCTGTTGTTTTATACCCATTATAACTCCACTAACATGTATATTGCACCTTGCTATTACCATCCTCTTCATTACTCTCATTTGGCATTTAGCAATATAAATTGTCTCTCCAATCTCGTTTTTTGTTCATAATAACCCCTAACATAAACCACTATGCTATGTAAACTGATCTTGAATACATTATATACGCCTTACAATATTATTTGTTTTGTTTTTCAACAATTAGTTAATGTAACCAAGAGTTAAATCAGGGAAGATGTTGCAGTGTACAGTATATTGAGGGGTCTCTATCTCTCTCTCTCTCTCTATCTGGGTCTGTTAAATAGTGTGCGTATCTGTCCATCTTCCAAAACCACATCTCGTTTCTTCAAATAAAAACAATCACCGTAATAGCCTGAGTTTACTTTGATGACCGGGATAGGTTTACGGACAGTGTTTTTCTTCAGTATTGAGCACCACACAACCAAGATGGAAGTTAAGTATAACCAGGATGTTAATGAAATGTTGCCTTTTTCAGGTCCCAGCCAGTCTTATAACTAATTTAGATTTTTTTAATTACGGATGATAGTGTAGTAATGAATGGAAAGGATGAAATTATGCAAATTATTTTGTGCAGGAAGCAAAGGAACTTTAGAGAAGATGAGGGTAGAACCGTATTAGTAAACAGAGAACAGATGAATCAGACATTTAGTAAATTCATTTGATACCGTTTACGAATCCAATTCATCTGTGTGACTTATAGCATTTTCATAATTATACAAATATCTAGTCTTATTCTCCGAGTAGTTTCCTTTGAACAACTTGCCTCAGCATCAGGAATTATTCAGCAGATATATTGCGGATATAAAAACAATAAGGGGACATCTTATGGGGATTTGGTGAAGGTTCAGATTCAACCACTAGGAATATTTTAAGCACTTGATCTGTTTGAACACTTGGTCAAAACGGCCACTCTGACCAATTAGCCAGTCAGATTAGACAATCACTCATACCAAACCAGCCACTCTGCCCAAACGGTCACTCAGTCCAAATCGATCACTTCGACCCATACAGCCTTTTTTGCCCAAATGTATCATAGGCTCATACCGGCCACTCGGCGTAAATCAATCCCTTGACCCAAATCAGCTTATCAATCCTAAACAGCTGCTCACCTCAAATCACCTGATCGCTTTACCAATACATTGTTTTATATAAATGGTGTATGTATTATAAATCTTCCATATGTGGTTACCATTTCTTCTAACTTAGCATTACATATTATTGTTTACATTAAGTTAAATTGATTGCTCCTTTGCCCTTAATCAAAGATTATAGAGTGTCTTTTGTTGTCACTCTCATCATAACGAACAGGAGGTAAATACAAGTTTTGATGTAAATAACTTCCAAGACAGAGATAATCAGTCAACTTTCTCGGAGTATACATCATCCCTCGGGTTGATTATAGAGGATTAAGGAACAAATATAACAGTTGGGAATGACCAGATTACAACATGAATAGTAAAGTCCAATACCATTAATACATCTGGGTTTATTTTGTATTAAATAACAAACGACCAATTTGTGTTCCATTGTTGCATATTATATATGACAAACTTTGAGTCATAACCCTTAGTGGTTACTTTTAATCTGCAGTCAGCCATTGACAAGCTGTAGACTGTGTTGGGATATACTTTGAGAGTTATTATAACTGTAGGCCCATCATAATAATTATTGTTTACAATAACTACAGTAAACACAAGCTGTAGGCTGCGTTGGGATATACCTTGAGAGTTATTATAACTGTACCATAATTAGTATTGTTTACAAAAACTACAGTAAACACAAGCTGTAGGCTGTTTGAGAGTCATCATAACTGTATCATATTACTGTTAACGATAACTACAGTAAACACCGTTCCTGTCTACACTTTTATAACCCTGGTCACTGACTCACCAGACTTTAAACACATTTCTGTAACTTGTCCTTCTTAGCCCACATTTCTTCCCATGTATCACATGATTATAACATTTGAAAAATGTGGATAGTATTGGTCGTAATAGTAATGACGGTCGTATAAGACAATGACGGCTACATATGATGCCTGGACAAGAGATAGAGAGAGAGAGAGAGAGAGAGAGAGAGAGAGAGAGAGAGAGAGAGAAGAGATAGAGAAGAGAGAGAGAGAGAAGAGAGAGAGAGGGGGGAGATGGACGGGGGATAACTAAACCAAAAGTAACATAATGGGATGGATGATGGACAATAAGATCAAGTGGAAGAAGGAAAAAGGGAAGTGAGGAGGATGAGACACTCGTTACAGACAGTTTTGTATTGTGTCTCCTTCATTCATATATAAACAATAGGAGGTGGAAAGGGATCGTGGGAGGTGGGGAGGGATGATGGGAAGAAGAGAGGAAGTGAGGGATGGTTGCAGATGGGAAGAAGGTAGGTGGGGACTCTGGGGAGGGATGGTGGGAGATGGGAAGGAAGGAAGGTGGGAGGTGGAAAAATCACGTTATGTGGGGTGGAGGGAGGGAGGTTGCGTGGAGGCTATAAGGTAGGGAGGCGAGGGAGGAAGTTAATCTGGAATATAACAAACAAATATTATAGAAAGTTTAGTAATATATCCAATTTTGGCAGTCTAGTTAGAGAGAAAAACTGGCGAGGGAGGATAAAGCAAGATGGAGGTAGATAAATTGGGTGATGGTGAGGGAGGTGAGTCAGCAGTGATGAAGCAGTAGACGGGATGCATATATAAACACTATAAATGGAACCATGAAGAACAACACTCACCCTACGGGCCTACGTCCTCACCTTATGTCTCCTCCTTCCTCAGCGCTTCCTCACCAACATTTACAGAGACTCACTCACTATGAAACGCGAACACAAACACAAACTAATTAATGGACCACAGGCAAGGCCACCTAGAGTACCAGGCCGTGTCGACCATTCTGTGACGTAGGCAATGGGGTGCTACATAGTCAGGTCGATATATGGAAAATACCCCCTCAACCCCCCAAAAATTGCTACAAAAGGTTTCTCAACTGATTCTGGTAAGGTTTAGTGTACTGTATAACATACTAAAAGTTTACCAAAGTAGGACCCCCGGAAAAGTGTTTTTTTCAAGATGGCGTCCAAGATGGCCGCCGAAACCTCTTAATGATCATAACTATGTAACTATCAACTAAAATTTGATGATCTTGGTGTCTATCCCTAGGTTTTTGGGGCAAAGAACACATTAAGATCATAAAAAATTATGTTGACCTGTTATGTAACACAAAAATCCAATATGGCGTCAAAAATGGCCGCCAACACCTCCAAATGACCGCAAGTCCATAACTATTGACTCAAATTTGATGATCTTGATGTCTATCCCCAGGTTTTGGGGGCAAGGAACACATTAAGACAACTTTGGATATCACTGAGCTGTTGAATCATTATGAAATTGAATTCATGACCTTCAGCTGTCCACTATCACCTAATGCACAAACACCTTTGTCCATAGAATAAGTTTCAGAGCGTTCAGTTTTGAGTGTCATCCTCCTCCTTAGTATCGACCTCTTGAGTGTTGTTTGGATTGTCACAGTTTTCAGTTTGGCAAGGGCCTCATGCAGCAGTGCAGGGGAGTCCATAGCGTCTGCAGCTGCATCGAGAGGATTTGCATCCCCCCGAACAGTTGCAATGGATAATTTTCAAGAGTTCGTCAGGCGCAGCATTGTTTTGGGTCATAATTGGAATTAACTGATCATTTTCCTGTTTCCATCCCCATTCAGTTGGGTTCATTTCATTTGCCATCCCCATCCATACCATAACTTGAAAGTACACACGTTGGCTATGGAATCTTGTTGCAGGTGAAATTGGGGGAAGCCGTTCAGGAGTGACAAATGCTTGAGCAGTTGCCACTTTCTTGGTGAAAATGATGTGGCGCAGTGATGATAGCGTATCATTAGACTTGCCACCAAAGAGATCAACCATCAGGTCTTTGCCGAGATCTGATATGTCCTCTTGAGATTTGTTTTGAAGGATGAATGCACTAGCACAGGACTTCATGACAGGATCAGATTTCACTAATTTCCGGAAGGCTGACTTTTTTCCGATGCCGAAAATCCTTGAAGTTGAATCACAGCCTGAGTAGGCATGTACAAAGAGAAACTCATTGCACACATCGTCTCCTAAAGTTTCTTTCAACAGGTTAATGTTATACACTCTGTGTTCTTTTGACTGCTTGTTTGCGTCAGAACGGAAGTAGATGATCTCATTGTCTGTTCTGGAGTAATGAAGGAGCAAGATCAGCAAATCTGTATCCTCACTGACCAACGTTGTGGTGCAATGACGGGATCGTTCAACAGTTGCCTTAATGATATCAACGTCTGCATCCCCTGGTGACTGAATGACATGGCATCCCCTTTTAGTTAGTGCTGTGCTGATGAGAGCAATCATGTCTGCCTTGTTTTTGTCACGAGACAAAAAGTCCTCCTTTTTGCCTGAAAACTCTGTTTCTGCAGTGAAACTAACAATAGGGTGCAGGTTTTTTCCCCATCTCTGATGTGTGTTGTCTTTTATGGAGGGACCTTCACCATAGCCATCGAACACCACTGTCGCTTGTCCGTAATGTCTCACAGTGAAGTCTGCATAAGACTCAGCTATTGCATTATATGAGTCGCGGTAAACGATGGAGCAAAGAGCCACCATTAAGCACGTAACAATCTGTTTTAGGAATAGAGTTCATCACAGCCTCATTTGATAAGTCCGCAGCATGGTCTCGAATTGCCTGAGCAAGCTGAGGTTTGTCTGCTTTTCGAAGAATGTTCCTGGTCTCAAAGAGGGCTGGAGGGTAGGGGCTTAGTTCATACGTCAAAACCTCTTCAAGGGAAAGATTTCCTGACCTTGACACCACAAGGAAACGCTGGAACAGAAGGGCAGGATCAATGGAACGATCAGGAGCAATCTTCACAGCAGAGATATTCCCAAGGGTTTGGGCTCTGTCTTTCCGCTTGAATTTGTAAGTAAATGCCGACTTTCCGATTATATCTTCAATGATCTTGTTCCCAACCGATTCAAAGTCATGTACATTCACATCTGGCCCAGCCACTATCCCGTTGACAACCCCCAAAACATTGCTACAAAAGGTTTCTCAACTGATGGCAGCACTGAAAATATGGCAAGCCACTGCAGCCAAATATCTTAACTTACCCAGTTTCCAGTTTTTTCAGCTATGTGATATAAACAATGGTTAGAATGTGTTCCTTGTCCCCCCAAACCAGGGGATAGATCTAGACCCAAGTTTAGTCAAATTAGACTGAAACGTTGGTCACATGGTAGTGCCATGTTGGACACCATATTGGACTTACTTGTTAGATAATGGCCCACTTTAATTTTTAATGGTCTTAATGTGTTCCTTGACCCAAAAACCTGGGGATAGACATCAAGATCATCAAATTTGAGTCAATAGTTATGGACTTGCGGTCATTTGGAGGTGTTGGCGGCCATTTTTTACGCCATATTGGATTTTTGTGTTACATAATAGGCCAACATCAGTTTTTATGATCTTAATGTGTTCTTTGCCCCAACAAAGGGATAGACACCAAGATCATCAAATATGAGTTGATAGTTACATAGTTATGATCATTAAGAGGTTTCGGCGGCCATCTTGGACGCCATCTTGAAAAAAAAACTTTTCCGGGGTCCCACTTTGGTAAACTTTTAGTACGTTAAAAAGTACACTAAAACCTACCAGAATCAGCTGAGAAACCTTTTGTAGCAATTTTTGGGGGGTTAAACTGAATTTTGACCTGACTAACATCCACTGCCCGCGCTCTGTCCCCATTTTATAAATACTCTCTTTTATTCTTTTCTCTGTTAAATTTTAGATTAACGTACACACAAATTATATATTTTACGTTTAAGGTGTACGCAAAACCACTATCTACCTATATCTTACTTTATTATACTCTATATTATGATACCGATATCATAACAACATGTTTTGGTTATTTCTTGCATATGACTTATACCTTGAACAAGTAGTTGTACAAGATTAAAACTTATTTTAAGTATATCTCATTACTTTGTTATATTGGAGTAAAATAAAACACAATGATATATACATTACTATATTATATACAAAGACATAAACACAATGATATATACATTACTATATTATATACAAAGACATAAACACAATGATATATACATTACTATATTATATACAAAGACATAATCACAATGATATATACATTACTATATTATATACAAAGACATAAACACAATGATATATACATTACTATATTATATACAAAGACATAAACACAGTGATATATACATTACTATATTTTATACAAAGACATAAACACAATGATATATACATTACTATATTATATACAAAGACATAAACACAATGATATATACATTACTATATTATATACAAAGACATAAACACAATGATATATACATTACTATGTTATATACAAAGACATAAACACAATGACATATACATTACTATATTATATACAAAGACATAAACAACCTTACTGAAGAGCCAATTTACGTGACATCCAATATTATTCGTGAACAAATATATAAGTAACTTAATTATATACTATATGCATGAAGATGAACAATATATTTACTGTAACACACACACACACACACACACACACATAGGTACCTGGAATAAGTGGACGACGTTGTGACGTCCCATCTGGGGTTGGCAAAAATGGTACAAGGCGAGATGGGTATCATATGGTTCACCTAAGCTGATGGCTACCTAAGCCTTCGGGCGAGACGGTACCGTTTATAGTGAGAATGGTACCATACAGATCCACCCTAAGCCTTCGTTTCCGATGTCGCCAATTGGCTAGATACAGACTACACACACATCCACAGCCATTCCAACAGTACATAAAACACTTAACATGCATTTCACGCAATACATTCCCAGTTAAGGAGGCGCGATAATAATGAGCTTAGCTCGCATTGCGTGGATTCCCCTTGACGAACAAGTGACTGAGTAACACACACACACACATACACACACACGATATTGTGACGCATGTCCAGTGTGAGCATGCTGTACAGAACGCCTAGTCATGCCCCACTCTCGCTAGGATCGTCAGGGCAGGAACTTTGGCTGTAGTCTATGTAGAGTTTCCTAACTTAGTTCATGTGAGCCGTTGTACTATTAGTATTATGAATATGTATTTTGTTTTCATCTGAGTCAACGAGTTCTATTTTATATCATTAGTTATAAGGATTGTGTGTAAAACTTATTTGTAATGATGGGAAGAGAAACAGCCACAGTTGGGGGTCAGTGGGTGCGCCCGGCGGGAGGTGGGCCTAACTCACTAGCATTCCCCCCCCCCCCCCTCCTCAGTGCTAGGGGAGCCTTTGTCTATCCCAGAGGAGAGAGAGAAATTACGTAATGGTTGTCAGTGGGCGGTCCTTAGTAGTTCACGTTGGGCTCACTAGAGGGCCGGGTATAAAAAGGGAAGTCTAGCTATTTTTTCATCAAAACTCATTAGGCAGAGCGACTTCTCATTTCCCTTGCTAACTATATATTCTTCTGACTGATGTGAACTTTCTCTACTACCTTACATTCTTATCTCCTCTTTCCCTGCCTGTTTAACTTCCATGGTCCCGTTGGTGCAGAGCTAGTCAGCCAACGTATTATCGCTTGAGTTCTCACGAGATACTTGCCTATTAGATAGCCTATTTTGGAAGGGTTAACTTAGAATAGGATTGATTTATGTTTGTTGCACTTGTATATGCATTTCCCTGTGTGTTATTATTATTATTCCTGTTTTCTGCTGGTCTAGGTAATGCTAGACTGGGGTAAGGCTTTTCTGTGTTACGAGTTGTTGTTTGATGCAGTGGTTAAGCTATAAACCTGCATACTCATTTCGGTTCAGTGAAGCCTAGGTTGTCTTCGCGGCTGACTGTGTTGAGTTAATAATTTACAGTGCGTGAGGCCAAGAGCCTAACCACCCTGTATTTTATTAACAGTTTGTTTTTACTTTGTCAAGGAGCCGGGAGAAAACCAGATGCAAGGGATCTGGATTTCTCAAAGTGCACTTGTTAGTTTTAACGTAATACTTTAAAGTTTAAACAGTTGTGAGGACTTCGCTAGGCTACGAGGCGTTTTTGCTCAGTCACTGCTACCCTTTGCCCACAGTACCCCAGCTAGACTTTACTCGATTAGTAGATACAGAATAGTATTGAAGCTTTCCTTATGTATGATATTGTTTATGCACTATTGATTTCATGTGTTGCAAGCTTGGCTACTTTAGTGATTAGTGGCCCACGAGCACAATCCGAGTAGGCTATTGCCGTTGCATTTGCGGAGTAATTCTTTTTAATGTTTGCCATTTACTATTGCATATTCTTTTAATTATTCTTATGCCAATTTAAACCTTTAACCCTTAAAAAGCGGATCACCACTTAAGTCGAGTTAAATAAAGCTGGACTATGTGGCGGCGCTCGACATAGGTCGAGTGGCAATTTCAGCACGTAATGTGGCTGAGAGAGAGAGACAAGTGGTGGCAGGAGACTAGCGAGCGTATGACTGCTCCAGACCACCGCGGCGAACCTACTGACACAAATCTCAGCACCCTCCTCCCTCTCTCACTCGCTACATACTCAATTATGTACCGAAAGTACCGAATTACCTGCTTTTTGCACTCGCGTTGCACGGTTATTGCAAGAAAACTATCCATCATACAAGGATCTTTATGGTGTCATTCGAAAGCTCTGTTTATGCCCTTTCAGGGATAGATACTTGTTTTACGTTCTGGGTCTTATTTAGGCATGAAAATGATCACGTAAACAGCCCTATTTTGGCTAAAAACACCCCGCTGGGCGGTACACATAAATAAACCGCATAGGCCGCTCGTAAGGTGTTAATAGTATTTAATTGCCAGTGTTTTTGCTTATTGAATTACTGTTCAAAATCTGATATGTACTTCTTACGAGCATCCGAGAAGCATCTAACTTTTTTCAGAAGATTCCTTGCTCGATGCTTAAGGACTATTAATTAACGTAACGTAATAGTGCCGATCCGAAATAGAGGGTGGAGGACTTCTTAAGTTCTTAGTCAAGGGTGGATTACTTCGGCTTCAGCCAACACTATTCTTTGGTGTTGTTGTTTCTTACTTCATTGTTTGATTGTTGACCAGACTAGATAATTCCTGTCTCTTTATTAGTCTGTTGTTGAACACTAGTACCGAGTTCTTGTATACCCCGTTATAGCAGATTGAACTCTGGAGGGTATTGGTGTTTTTTGTTCGGCTGGCAGTACTCAGGGGTTGGGATCGTGTGTTTCCGTTGTGGCAGCGAGCCGTATTCGAGTCCTGATTGAGAGCCCTTGTGTACCCGAGTGCCAGTTCGTAACAAATGGCGACCTTGCTTAGGATTTTGTGAACAGTATACATTTTTGCAGAGTAACTTGTACAACATTTGTTTGTTTGTATTTTAGCGTGCATATTGAAGAATATTTTTTTTTTGTATGGCAATTAGTAAAGCATTTAAGAGACTCCAGTTAATTTAGTAATTAGTGCTTGCATAGGAAGTTTAACACTTTTGTCTCGAGAATTTTTTTGTGGACTTCAGTATGTCGTGCATTAGCACTGACGATGAGCGAGAGATGTCATTTGAAGGTGTGCCGTTAGTAACCAGTGAGGAGGATGCTAGAGTTTTTGTGAGTAAGCGGTACCACGTGACGGAGGAGAGGCTGACTTGGGTGGATGTTTGTGGCTTGCACCTGATAGCCAAGGTTTTGGGCATTTCCAATGTAGTAGGGATGTCCAAGGGGGAGCTGATTTCCTGGGTGTTGCGGGGGCGACATGGGGTTTCGGAGGAGAGGGCGTTTGGGGGGGTTCCTCCCCAGATCCCCTCTCACTCGACTCCCACAGTGCCGTCCACTCAGTTACCGGAGGTTAGCACTCTCCCACAGAGGGATGAGAATTGGCAGATTGGAGTGCCCTCGGGTGGTGCACGTGGTGGTTCCCCAGTTTTTGCCCCCCCTCCTTCAGTAGTGGCAGCTCCCTCTTCCTGCCTGTCTCCAGGTATGGTATTTAGACTTGAGCTTGCTAAGATTGAGGCTAGGAAGCAGGAGAATGAGACTAGGAGGCATGAGATTGAGACTAGGAGGCATGAGATTGAGGTTAGGAGGCAGGAGGATGAGACCAGGAGGCATGAGGCTGAGCTTAGGTACGACTCAGAGAAATATTGTGCTAAATTCAGAGCTGGGCACCACAAACAAAAAGTCAAGTCAGCAAACACAAATCAGCAAACCCAGAACATAACTTCACCAAACACAAATGTGCAAACCTTGTGAAATTTCTAGCCCTCAAATGCAAATATGCAAACGCAAACCGTTTTTTATTTTTAAAATTTAATTTTTATTTAATTTAATTTAAATTTAAACTACAGAATCAAGGGTAAATCAATAAATTCAATCTCTAATGTCAATAAATATATATATTTACTTAAATATAATGTTGCCCAACTTCCATGGACCTCAAGGATACACATACAGGCTTTTAAAGCTTGGAAATTGCTGTAAATTGCCAAAACATTCCAGAACGTCACCCGCAGTGAAAGGGTTAATATATATAGCATAGGCCACTTAGTTTGTCCACATGGGCAGTAAAACGTTGGGGCAACATGTTTATGGGGAGAGTGCTTCAGTAATAATCAGTATTCACAATTCCGGACCATTCAGGAGGAAGTACGCCGGATCACAGAGGTGCAAGGAGGCGATTTATTTGTGGTCCCCCCTTTGGGAATGGCAATAGGCTATATATGCCTAGATAGGTCTACTTTAGATAGATTAAGTAATTTAATAGAAAGTAGCCTAGGCCTATTAATTTTAATGCTCAGAATAAAAGCCTAGCTTCAGATCAAAATTTAATACAATTTTATTGTAGGCTAAATTTAGTCTAGGCCTATATAATACTTTCAAAATTAACACTTTCTACTTGACACTAATAAAATGAGTGTGATTATAGGCCTAGGCCTATACATAGAAGTTAGAACATGCAATATTTAGGCTAGGCCTACATGCTTTGAGAAATTTTGATGGAATTAGTGACTGATTATAGCCTAGACTTAGGCCTAGGCTATATATTAAAGTTAGAACATGCAATATTTAGCCTACATGCTTTGAGGCATTTTGATGGAATTAGTGATTATAACCTAGACCTAGGCTATATATATAGAAGTTAAAACATGCAATATTTAGCCTACATGCTTTGAGGCATTTTGATGGAATTAGTGATTATAACCTAGACCTAGGCTATATATAGATAGAAGTTAGAACATGCAATATTTAGCCTACATGCTTTGAGGCATTTTGATGGAATTAGTGATTATAACCTAGACCTAGGCTATATATATAGAAGTTAGAACATGCAATATTTAGCCTACATGCTTTGAGGTATTTTGATGGAATTAGTGATTATAACCTAGACCTAGGCTATATATATAGAAGTTAGAACATGCAATATTTAGCCTACATGCTTTGAGGCATTTTGATGGAATTAGTGATTGACTGATTATAGCCTAGACCTAGGCTAGCCTATATATATAGCAGTTTGAAAAAGCAATATTATTTAGCCTACATGCTTTGAGGCATTTTGATAGGATTAGGGTAGCCTAGGCCTAGCCTAATAAAATTACTTATATTAGTAATTAGCCTAGGCTATAGGCCTAGGCTATATTTAGAAGTTAGAACATGCAATATTTAGCCTACATGCTTTGGGGCATTTTGATGGTATTAGTGATTATAGACCTAGGCCTAGGCTATATAGCCTAGCCTATATAGAAGTTAGACTTAGCCTAGGCCTACATGCTTTGAGGCATTTTGATGGGATTAGGGTAGCCTAATAACATTAGTTTAGGTTAAAATTTAACAGGCTATCAATCAAATTAACGATAGCCTAACTTTATAATCTTAAATTAGGCTAGATTATAAAGTTATAAAGCCCTTCTCCAGAGACATCTTCTTGGTAATTACAGGCCCATAGAAGGTTTCTAGGTGGGGCCAGGGGTGGCTTAGGTCCTCGATTTCTGCATGCTCTGCAGCATCACTGTCGGATGATGGTGGTGAACTGCTCCCCATGCTGTTGGCAGCTGCGGTAGGCATGATGGTAGACTACATGTTCACTTCAATAGGCCGAAAATATAAACAAAGTTGAAGTGCTAGCAGGTTGGAACTCTTGGACTGCTGTGTGTTGTAGGTGTTAGCTCGACGCTTGCTACTAAGTAAGTGAACAAACGTGAAGACTGAAGAGCCGATGTATAGGCCTAGATTCCAGAACACAGGTAGTTGGCTTGGTCACATGACTTTTTTTGGCTGGAGCTGCAGGAGCGGTCCAGGGCTGGCTGGCGGCTGGAATTTTTATTTTGCGGACTCGAGGTTTGCAACATGGAGGTACTTTCCAGAGCTTCTAACCCGCAAATAGGCAGCCATTTTGGCGCCAACGCTAATTCGCCAACAAAATTACACTTCCGCCATGGCGGAATTGGCTATTTGCGGAAGTGTTGGCTAAAGTGCCCAGCTCTGCCTAAATTAGATTTAGATAAGACTCGTGCAGAGTCGACAGGGACTCGGATGGGCCGTGAGGGCCAAGTAAGAGAACAGTCCTTAGCCTACTTAGTCAAATTGGTGCCGGTATTTAGTGAAACTGAAGTCACAGAATTGTTTAATCGTTTTGAGAAGAAGTGTAGGGAGCATAATTGGCCTGAAGAGAAGTGGGCAGCTCTAGTCTCCTCAAGACTTACGGGTAAGGGTCTGAAGGCTTATGATGCACTGCCTTTAGAGTCTTGCATTGACTACCCAGAATTGAAGAGAGCTGTCCTACGGGCATACGAGTTGCAACCGGAAACATATCGATTGAAGTTTCGGGGTGTTACAAAGACTAGGGAGGCGACCTTTCTTGAACATGCCCGGGACTTAAAAGATGCACTTAAAAACTGGACACGTTCTGAGAAAGCTGAGACGGCAGAACAGTTGACTGAGCTGTTTCTGCTCGAGCAGTTTTATAAGTGTACTGGTGCAGAAATGACTTTAACTATTAAAGAAAAGAACCCAAAAACTCTACAGGAGGCAGCTGAGATGGCTGACCTCCGGCTATCACTAATTCGTGGGTGCGGGTCTGCCCAGCGTAGTGAGGCAGGTAACAAGGGGCGTGATGCCCCCCCCCCCCCCCCCCCCCCCGAGTTAGTGATATACCTTATGCAAACAAGTACAAGAGCCATGATACCAAGACTGACCACAAGACTAGCACCGTCCCATTTAAGAAGGGGCCGGGCCCTTCCCAGTACCAAGGGAAGCCCAAAGGGGAGTTGGAGTGTTATCATTGTCATAAAAAGGGGCACTTTGCAAGAGTCTGTCCTAGCAAACCACCTACAGCAGCTGTGTCTTTGGCCTGCAACATTGGTGTGTCTCCGAAGTCATCTGAGTTTGCCCGGGGCAGTTCGTCACAGGCTGAGGCACAGCCAATGTAGAAGCACCTAGGAGGCTCGAACCCTGCTCAGGATGTTTTTTGCGACCATAGAGGGCGGGGTTGCGTGATGTGGGCGGGGCGCAAGCATGGAGTAGAGGTCTTGCGTGATACAGGTGCTTCCCAGACTCTGATGAAAAACTTGACTGGCTACACTATAAACGCGGCTCGGGTGGTAGTGGTGCAGGGTATTAATGCAACTCGGTCATACCCGCTGGTGCGGTTGGAGTTGGAGGTGGATGGTGTGGCACGTGAATTGGATGTCGGGATTGTGGAGAAACTGCCAGTAGAGGGCGTCGACCTTCTTCTTGGCAACGACTTTGCAATGCCCGCTTCTGAGGTTCTACCCTTAGTCGTTGCCGAGAGGCCGGCCGACGTGAGTAGGGAAGAGCAAGAGTGGGTCGAGCGGTGCCAGACACAACCCATGGCGTGTGTTGTCACCCGAGCTCGGGCAGCTAAAGTGTCACAGCCTAGTCCTCCGTCTTCAGACCAGCGGAGGAACGATCAACAGGAGGAGGCTAAAGCTGGAGTTGGTTTTAAGAGTTTTGACTCGGCGGCTCTCCTGGGTGATTCAGTATTAGCACCATTACTTAATTCTGGAGTAGCCCCTGGGCCTGTCATCGAGAGTGACGAGGCTGGGCATGACGAGTCTCCACGACAGCAACGTTATGTACATCGAAAGAGACAGAGGGAGCAGCCCAGTATCGGGGAAGGTCATGCATTGCTCCGGGAGCAGTTAGATAGCTTGGCACCCTCAGATATACGTCGGTTGCAACTAGAGGACCCTGAGCTCCAAACGTGTGCTAATGGAGCTGTAGAGCTCGACGAGGACGGCGATGCACAGCCAGGAGATTTTTTTTATTTAGAAGGCATCCTCTATAGGCGTTTTCAAGACCCTAAACGTAGTTGGCCAAAGGGGTCCGGAGTAGTGGACCAGTTGGTGGTGCCACGGGAGTGCAGGGATAGCCTACTGAGGTTGGCGCATGACATACCACTGGCAGGACATCTAGGGGTGAGAAAAACGGTGGCGGCTTTGGGGAAATTGTTTTGGTGGCCGGGGAT
This sequence comes from Paralithodes platypus, assembly GCA_032716605.1. Taxonomy (NCBI): domain Eukaryota; kingdom Metazoa; phylum Arthropoda; class Malacostraca; order Decapoda; family Lithodidae; genus Paralithodes; species Paralithodes platypus. The sequence goes on along the minus strand of CM064542.1, from coordinate 18,469,043 downwards.
GAAGTCTCATGTGCAGTCATGGATAAACTCATGTGATATTTGTCAACGTGTCGGGAAACCGAACCAAGTTATTCCTAAGGCTCCGTTACACCCTATTCCTGTGATTGGGCCACCCTTTAGTAAAATTATTGTTGACATGGTTGTTCCACTCCCTCCCACTAAGGCTGGAAATACATTTTTGTTAACCATAATGGATGTTGCCACTAGATACCCCGATGCATACCCCATGAAAAATGGAATGGCTAAGACGGTAGTCAGTAACTTGTTGTGGTACTTCTCAAGGTACGGGTACCCGGAGGAGATTCAGTCTGATCAGGGATCTAATTTCACCTCCAACATGTTCAAGCAAACAATGCAACAGCATGGGATACGAGCAGTAGTATCGTCAGCGTATCACCCTGAGAGTCAAGGGGTGCTTGAGCGGTGGCATGCTACACTTAAAAGCATGCTCAGGTGTTATTGTGCTGACAACGGTATGGATTGGGATCTTGGATTGCCTTATGTGCTGTTTGCTGCTCGGGAGGTACCTGGTGAGAGCCTGGGATTTAGTCCAAACGAGCTGATTTTTTGGACACCGTGTCAGGGGCCCCCTTAACATGCTGAAAGAAATTTGGGAGGGGACTGTGCAGCCTTGTCCATTATTAAAGTATGTGCTTGAAAGCCGTGAGCGCATGCTTAACCCGGCAAGCGCGATAGGCCTCACGGAAGGCTTCCTATAGGGAACGCGATAGGCCTCACGGAAGCAGGACCATAAAAAAAGCCTTCCATAAAAAAAAAGGGCCTATCAAAACAAAGGAATTTGTCTCTAGGTGAGATAATTCCCCTCCAGTACTCATACATGTAAATCTCACCCACCCCCCTCCCCTCCTTCCCCACCTTATTCCCCCCTCCCTCCCCTCCTCAATATCACCTATTTTCCTTCTTATTATCATCATTTATCAGTATTTACCGCGATAATGTAGCACAAGTGGGTTGCATAAAAGATCGTTATGCAACACCCAGACACGGGCACACACCGCCCCGCTCGTCTCAGTTGACTCCCAGACAGCGAGAGGGGAGGGCTGCCTGTGTCTCTCTCTCTCGCCGGAGATTATGACCGGGTGGCCAATATCTTCGTTTTTCACCACCCAAATGCTTTTCCCACTTATTTTAGCACTCTTGAAGGTTCATATATACATCATATATGTAAAATAAAAGCATACCGAAAACAAATAATGGTTTATATTGTAAATATAACGAATTCTGTCAGAATCCAGGGCTAGAAATGCACAAATAACTACCCTAGCACCTAGGTCTATATCGCGCTTGTCAGGTTAAGAGTCTGGAGATGGCAGGTAGAAATTTGACAGAATCACAAGCTTTGATGAAGGACAGGTATGATCGCAAAGTGAGGCTCCGGAAGTTCACTGTAGGACAAGAGGTATTAATTTTGTTGCCTTTGGTTGGTAACCCCCTCTCTGCGAAGTACACTGGACCTTATAAAATTGTAGAACAAATTTCAGACTTAGATTACCTTGTTGCCACTCCAGACAGGAGGAAAAAGAACCAGTTATGTCACATGAACCTTATTAAAGAGTATGTGAGGCACCCCTCTGAGCCTCTCACTGTCCCTGTGTTGGATTGTTGCGGCCATGGTGGAGAAGGAGAGGGGGACAGTCAAGCTTCAGAGGAGGATAGCTGAGATCAACATGTTTCAGCGGATCAGTGGGCGGGGAACTCGAGCCTAAGGGCTGACGAGGCTATAGCTCATTTGCCTGAGCCGCAGTTTGATGCTATCCGTCAGTTGTTCGGTTCATACCCCACTGTATTTGCTGAACACCCAGGCCTCACTACTCCGGCTATGCATGATGTTGACGTGGGGGACCATATACCCTTTAAGTCAAATCCCGTACCGTGTGCCCCCCATAAAACTACCAGCTCTGAGGGATGAGTTGGAGTATATGCTCGGTAGAGGGTTGATAGAGAAAGGCACAGTTAAGTGGACTTCCCCCGTAACACTGCAGCCTAAGCCAGATGGCAAGGTACGCTTTTGTATTGATTTCCGTAGGTTAAACGGTTTGATTCCAACTAACCCATATCCTCTTCCTCGGGTTGATGATAGTGTTGACAAAATTGGTAATGCTCGTTTTTTTTCTAAAGTAGATTTAGTAAAAGGTTACTGGCAAGTACCTTTGTCCGAGCGTGCTAAAGAGGTATGTGGTTTTGTTGTGGACGGGAGTACCTACCGGTGCAATGTTATGCCTTACGGACTTAAGAATGCACCAGCAACGTTTCAGAACCTGATGAATGAAATTGTAAAGGACATTCCGAATTGCACCGTATATTTGGACGATGTAATCATTTATGATGACGACTTTGAGAGCCATTGTGAGCACCTTGAGACCTTGTTCCGGAAACTTAGTGAAGCAGGTCTGGTAGTAAATTTGGCAAAGTGTGACTTCGTAAAAGCCACTGTGCAGTACCTTGGGTTTGTAGTGGGAAGGGGACAGGTGTGTCCTCCTCAGACATTAGTTCCAGACATGCCACGGACATTAGTTCCAGGGCAGTAATTCCCTTTCCAATGTTCCCTTACCCACTCTAAACCACTGTTTGGACACTTGATCCTCAGTGTTTTGGAGGACAAGCAACCTAGAAGGGTCACTAGATATGTTGTTGCTTGATTTCCTTTGTACTCCTTTGTACTTTGTAGAACAAGGTACAGGCTATCAATAAATTTCCGCACCCAACAACCAAGAAGCAGATTATGAGATTCTTGGGTATGATAGGCTACTACAGACGCTTCATAAAAGGTTACTCAACGGTGTTGGCACCTCTCACAGATTTGTTATCTAAAGACAAAAAGTTTTTGTGGCCACCTGAGTGTGAAAAGGCTTTCACTTTGGTGAAACATTTGCTATGTACTCACCCGATACTCAGGTCCCCAGACTTTAACAAGCCTTTTCAGCTGGCAACAGATGCTAGTGGTGTAGGGGCTGGTGCCGTCTTGCTACAGACAGACAATGAAGGTGTGGAACACCCAGTAAGTTTCTTTTCTAAGAAGTTCAATGCTGCACAAAAGAACTATTCTACAATAGAAAAGGAATTACTGGCGATTGTGCTGTCGCTCAGGCACTTCGAGGTGTATGTTCCAGCCTATGGCCCAGTCGTGGTTATCTACACTGATCATCACCCTTTGAGATTCCTGAATCAATTTCACAATCGCAATATGAGACTGACCAGGTGGTCTTTGATGTTGCAGGAGTATAACCTGGACATCCGTCATATTGCTGGATGTGACAATGTGATCGCGGATTGTTTATCAAGGGTGGATGATCAGTCGTAGGCTATCACAGGTGTGTGGGTTTGAGTGGAGGAAAATAGGCTGCCCTTATAGTGCAGCCGGGAAAAAACATATTAAAATATAAAAATCATATAAAAACTCTTTCTTTTGATATAGATAATCGTATAAGTTTGTCATAGCCTATAGAGTTTGAGTAGTCCACGAACTATCAAACGGCTGAGCTGCTGTAAGCTCGCTCTGGGAGCATGATATTGTGTCTTTTTGCTATTGTTGGGAGGAGTTATAAAATGTTATTTTTTTTTTAATAATAAGATGTGTTTTGGTGATAAACTCAGCTTTGTTTTAGTGCCATGCGGTCGCTGGGTGTGAGGGGCTTGATGGGGTTCTGTGTTTGTCAGATTTTAGTTCAGGGTTGAGCAAGTAAAATCTTGGGGGAGGTGTGACGCATGTCCAGTGTGAGCATGCTGTACTGAACGCCTAGTCATGCCCCACTCTCGCTAGGATCGTCAGGGCAGGAACTTTGGCTGTAGTCTATGTAGAGTTTCCTAACTTAGTTCATGTGAGCCGTTGTACTATAAGTATTATGAATATGTATTTTGTTTTCATCTGAGTCAACGAGTTCTATTATATATCATTAGTTATAAGTATTGTGTGTAAAACTTATTTGTAATGATGGGAAGAGAAACAGCCACAGTTGGGGGTCAGTGGGTGCGCCAGGCGGGAGGTGGGCCTAACTCACTAGCATTTCCCCCCCCCCCCCCCCCCTCAGTGCTAGGGGAGCCTTTGTCTATCCCAGAGGAGAGAGAGAAATTACGTAATGGTTGTCAGTGGGCGGTCCTTAGTAGTTCACGTTGGGCTCACTAGAGGGCCGGGTATAAAAAGGGAAGTCTAGCCATTTTTTCATCAGAACTCATTAGGCAGAGCGACTTCTCATTTCCCTTGCTAACTATATATATTCTTCTGACTGATGTGAACTTTCTCTACTACCTTACATTCTTATCTCCTCTTTTCCCTGCCTGTTTAACTTCCATGGTCCCGTTGGTGCAGAGCTAGTCAGCCAACGTATTATCGCTTGAGTTCTCACGAGATACTTGCCTATTAGATAGCCTATTTTGAAAGGGTTAACTTAGAATAGGATTGATTTATGTTTGTTGCACTTCTATATGCATTTCCCTGTGTGTTATTATTATTATTCCTGTTTTCTGCTGGTCTAGGTAATGCTAGACTGGGGTAAGGCTTTTCTGTGTTACGAGTTGTTGTTTGATGCAGTGGTTAAGCTATAAACCTGCATACTCGTTTCGGTTCAGTGAAGCCTAGGTTGTCTTCGCGGCTGACTGTGTTGAGTTAATAATTTAGAGTGCGTGAGGGCAAGAGCCTAACCACCCTGTATTTTATTAACAGTGTGTTTTTACTTTGTCAAGGAGCCGGGAGAAAACCAGATACAAGGGATCTGGATTTCTCAAAGTGCACTTGTTAGTTTTAACGTAATACTTTAAACAGTTGTGAGGACTTCGCTAGGCTACGAGCCATTTTTGCTCAGTCACTGCTACCTTTTGCCCACAGTACCCCAGCTAGACTTTACTCGATTAGTAGATACAGAATAGTATTGAAGCTTTCCTTATGTATGATATTGTTTATGCACTATTGATTCATGTGTTGCAAGCTTTGGCTACTTTAGTGATTAGTGGCCCACGAGCACAATCCGTGTAGGCTATTGCCGTTGCATTTGCGGAGTACTTCTTTTTAATGTTTGCCATTTACTATTGCATATTCTTTTAATTATTCTTATGCCAATTTAAACCTTTAATAGTATTTAATTGCCAGTGTTTTTGCTTATTGAATTACTGTTCAAAATCCAATACGTACTTCTTACGAGCATCCGAGAAGCATCTAACTTTTTTCAGAAGATTCCTTGCTCGATGCTTAAGGACTATTAATTAACGTAACTTAACACCTTACGAGCGGCCTATGCGGTTTATTTATATGTACCGCACAGCGGGGTGTTTTTAGCCAAAATAGGGCTGTTTACGTGATCATTTTCATGCCTAAATAAGACCCAGAACGTAAAACAAGTTACTATCCCTGAAAGGGCATAAACAGAGCTTTCGAATGACACCATAACGATCCTTGTATGATGGATAGTTTTCTTGCAATAACCGTGCAACGCGAGTGCAAAAAGCAGGTAATTCGTAGTTCGGTCATAATTGAGTATGTAGCGCGTGAGAGAGGGAGGAGGGAGCTGAGATTTGTGTCAGTAGGTTCGCCGCGGTGGTCTGGAGCAGTCATACGCTCGCTAGTCTCCTGCCACCACTTGTCTCTCTCTCTCAGCCACATTACGTGCTGAAATTGCCACTCGACCTATGTCGAGCGCCGCCACATAGTCCAGCTTTATTTAACTCGACTTATGTTGCTCGCCGCTAATTAAGGGTTAATAGTGCCGATCCGAAGTAGAGGGTGGAGGACTTCTTAAGTTCTTAGTCAAGGGTGGATTACTGCGGGTTCGGCCAACACTATTCTTTGGTGTTGTTGTTTCTTACTTCATTGTTTGATTGTTGACCAGACTAGATAATTCCTGTCTCTTTATTAGTCTGTTGTTGAACACTAGTACCGAGTTCTTGTATACCCCGTTATAGCAGATTGAACTCTGGAGGGTATTGGTGTTTTTTGTTCGGCTGGCAGTACTCAGGGGTTGGGATCGTGTGTTTCCGTTGTGGCAGCGAGCCGTATTCGAGTCCTGATTGAGAGCCCTTGTGTACCCGAGTGCCAGTTCGTAACAATATCATATTATATACTATGCAATACAGTACACATTATCTATTTCTCTTAGGGTTTGAAGCTTTCTCTTCACGCCTACATTCTTATTAGCTCTGTTATCTGTTGGGATGTTATTTTCTTTAGCACAGTAATTATTTAAAATTGCATTTGTTGAAGCATATACCACCATACTTTCTATTTTTTCGGTGCTATGACCATGTTCACAGATATCACTAGGGAACAGGAGATCAGCATCTGCTAAAGCCGTAACTGTGAGGTGTGTTGCTATATTTCTTTGGCTAGTAGCATTGGGAAAGGCAGGAAGCTTAGCAAGTTTGTTAATTACAATATAGTTGTCCATGAGCATGTTCGCAGTCACACTATCTGGGTATATAAGAGAACCTCTGCTAATTCCAGCAATGTAACTTAGATTTTCTGGGATTTCTTCAGCACTATCTGAACACGTAATCATTTCTTTACAAGCATTACATTTAATTTTCTTTATCACGGAGTAACAACAATAGCCAGCTAAATAAACTATAACGGGGATGATGTCTTTACACCTGTCAATATCCTCCTTACAAACTTCAACATTCGTATGACATAAACCAAAATCAATTTCCTCATCTGTTTTTACTTGCTCATAGTCAATTTCTTCAAAATCCTTTAAAATTACCTTCTTGGCGAGTATGGGTAAACTAAGTTTTAACACTGACATCATCCGTATCTTTTTCTCACACTCATATATTTGGCGTACAGAAATATTGTAATTTCCTCCTGCTTCCAAATTGTCTGTTTGAAATTTTCCTGTTAGTATGTAGGTCATATTCAGTTCTGTTATGCAATAATTTGTTATTTCTAATATTGCATGGGTCGTATGTTTCAGAGCTCTAATTGTTTCCCTAGTCAGTTTCCCCCCACATCCTGGAAGACTATCCCACGCATCTAACCACTTAAGGAAACTATCCAAGAACTGATATCGGTCATCATCTGTACTATTTGTCAATGGACAAGATAACTTGTTATTGTGCCTAAGACCTTTAAATGGGGATTTCACATGCATTATAGTCCACCAATTAAGAAACACTTCGATGTACCTAGCAACATTTGAAAATAACGTTAGGCCATTATGTTTTCCAATATTGAGCAAGGCTTGAATTATATACACATTAAACATTTGGAGAACTAATTTGACATTTTGTCTCTCTAGGTTGGAGGGGGATAATGGTTTCAGGCTTAGCCTATAGGCCTGCTTTAGGAGCAAATTTTCCTCTAAGAAATACAGTTTTTTGAGAGTACTGAAAGGGGCATACATTACCTTATTAGATTCATTACGGACATTTTTACTTGGGAACTGTGGGAATTTCATAGTTTTTTCTTCATCTTTCTGTCCTAGCCAATTATTCCTGATTCATTTTAAAATATGTACAGCGTCGTATAGGAAAAAGAGAGGGTCTGGTACTATGCGCTGGATGTGGGTAAACAATGGACAGTTTTGGTGGATTGGCAAAATATGATACAGGCTTTGCCATTGATTGCATTATTGTCTGTTTACAATGCTAATGACACTAAATCCTATCTTCTCAAGCCCTAAAATAATCTTCTTCATCTGTTATATAATGTCTCTGCCTTCATTATCTTTGCTGGAATGATGTGAACAACATCTCTGTATTTTGACCGAATACTGTTTTAGCATAAACACATATGCGCTTGTTGCAATTGCATCACTGTCAAATGCTGAACCAACAATATTTCCTGCTTTATAATCCAAGTAAGGCTTCAGGTGAATTTCATCAACCATCATTGTAACCGTTTTATCACGGGTTGTCCAGGGACTTAAATTTGTTCTTAATATACATAAGAAAATGGCTGGTACGGTGTTCGATAGCTGGGTTAAACGTTTTGGACAAAATATTCGTCTTATAGTTGAATAGCTAGGTAGAATTAGGCTTTTCTTATCTCTCAGAAGTCTGTAACCTTGATGTGAGCAATTATGCAAGAGAGAGGAGAATATCAAAAATTCTGAGGAGTAATCAAATTTAGTGAGAGTCATTAAATGAAGCTGTTCACACACGAATTTGAGTGGTATTCTGATACTTGAAGCCATTATCCTGTACAATAGTTGCCAAAAGGAGGTCACAAGTTGAATTATTACAATTGCATTAATTGTGTTTGAGTCAGGATTATTGCTATCGCACTTACGCAAAGCATCAAGCAACACTTCAAGTGTATTAATGTCAGTGACCTTTGAAGGAATCTTATAATCCCCTAGCTGGTTTATTTGCACCGCCTGTACACTAGCCTGAACATTACAGTCTGATTTGATGACTAAGGACAAAATAACTTTAGGTTGTGGGGAATGAACAATTCGACATATATGAAAATCTTCCTCGTTTACATAACTGTCCAGTATTTCTTATCAATGAACTGTATTTTGTCTTTAAGTTCATCTAAAGAATGAAATGTTATGTCTTGTTTTGTACTTATTGTTATCTGCAATACTCTTTGCTACCGCAGCTTGAATGGCAGACTCTTCCATTCGTTTTCCTCTTCTTGTCCGGGGCTTCTCTAGCATGTGATGGGCCAGAAAGGTAAGAGGGGCAGTTTGGCAATTGTGATGGAATTACACCATCACAGAGCTGAGGATACGTTCAACTTGGCCACTAATTTAGTTCCGCTCTTCTCGTCAAAGTACGAAGTCTCTCGCCTTATTTCATCAGGTCTAAAATGGAGCTCACACAACCTGTAAGAGATGAAAGCTCCGATATAAGCTAAGCTAAAAATAAATCGTTGCATAATTGTATTGCGAGCGATATTATTGCTTGGTAGTTCAATCATTCACGAAGGAGTAAATACACTGATTTTGAGCAGTTTGTAATTTGACTTATAAATATTATATACAATTCAATATACCACACTTAAATTACAGTACTGGGTAGGCTTAAATTTTGTATATATATTTTTCCATAATTGGGAATACAAAATTATTTCATTATGCAGCATTGATCCAGGAGGAGGATCCAATTCAATGCATCCGCCAGCGTCGTCGTCAAACATACACAACAAACAAAATAAAATAACTTCTACTCCGTGGTTATGGATAACTTACTTCGTCGATAATAATACTAATACTAATAATACTAATATTAGTAATTATAATAATATCAATAATGAAATTATAATAATAATTATATTAAAGGTAACACATCTATTATATCATTAATGAAGTCATCGATATACCACATAATAAACTCCCGAAAATATATATACTCCCACTGTTGAGCTACTCAATTACTATTAATCTTATTATTACTATTATTATTATTATTATTATTATTATTATTATTATTATTATTATTATTATTATTATTATTATATTATTATTATTACTATTATTATTATTATTATTATTATTATTATATTATTATTATTACTATTATTATTATTACTATTATTATTATTATTATTATTATTATATTACTATATTATTATTATTATTATTATTATTATTTGTATTATTATTATTGTTTATTATTATTAGTATTAGTATTATTTATTATTATTATTTATATTAACATTCTTATTATTTCTATTTCAACTTGCTTAAATTTAGTCATGTAAGGTTTAAGCCTACCGTACTCAATACTTAGACACGTGAATAACATTGTAGAATAATTTTTACTCACCCTGCTGTTTTCATTTGGAGTGTAATCTACTCGTCGAATGGCTGTAAGCCATTTGCTGGAAAGGTCAGCATTCCTTGGGAACCTAAACACGTGCACTTTCGGTCCCGATCTGTAATTCCCCTTGCAATTTGGCACTGAACACGTGTAAGGCATTGTTGATGATCATGGAGAAGCTATCACAGGGAATAATGTACTTATAAAGTATATATGAGGGGGAAATATTTTTTGGAAACACAGCGACAACCTCCCCCTACCTCACTAAAATGTATACTGACCTGCGAGGGTAGTGACCGTTTCAGCACTCCTTTTGTCGACGTCACAGAATTTAAAGGTCCCATCCGTGCGGCCTGGTACTCTAGGTGGCCTTGACACAGGCACCAGCGAACACAAGGACAGACGCTCGGTGTGTGTGTGTGTGTGGCGGGGAGGAGGGGCATAGGGGGGGGGGGGGGGGGGGGGTATGTCTTCAGGGCCTGGATCTTGCTGCCAGTTATAACATTTCTAGGAATCATTATTTTCGGTTATTATGGGAAATACACGTACACATGTGAAATTGAATGTAATATTTTTGTTTTTTTATATATATTCCATCTACTCCCTCTCGGGCATAGGCTGAGAGCCTTTACACTACAAACCGCTGAACACGGTGAGACCCGTGAGGTCTTGCTCCAGTCTAGGGAGTGAGACATGCAAAGCACCCCGGCTCGAAGCAACTCCATCTCTGAAGCCGCTTTACCTCTGCGCTTCACAGTCCCATCCCCCACACTCGGACCCTCACTCTCAGAATGCCACCTATTGAGCAATTAACTCTGTAGCATATTTTGAATATGGGAATATTCATACAATGTTATTTAATCAGTGAACAATGAGGGTATTTTTTTGGCATTTCGGTATGTTGTGGTAATGCACTGAAACTAGGTACCGTCCAAATTACATCCCAATAATACTCACGTCTACCTGAATACATAATGTGTTCAATATGAATGGCATTTAATGTCACATGACGGGAAATGTGATGTGTTTTATCAAATGAAAACTGCATAGTATTATAAGGCTGGTAGAGTTGGCTATGGGGATGTTTGGATAGTCGGATACATTAATGCAGTGGCAAATATAATGTTAAGGTCGTTAGAGATTTGGTTCCTTGATTCTGACTTCTATATAGTCCTGATTATAAGGACAATGTGGGTGAGTCAAAGAAACGCTGCCACAAACCACCGCAGGGAGGGTATCAAAGGTGGCTGATCAGACTAGAATGTCACATAAAGATCACAGATAATTCTGAGCGCAGGTGTTGGTGGTGGGATGGTGGGAGGACCAGTCCACATCCACACAGTAAGACAGGAAGAATGAAGTCGGAGAGCACTGAAGATGTGGGGGCTGGCCATATTTAATTAATTATTAGTGGGAGCTGGTGGGTCACTGGAACCTACAGGCTACAGGGTGATGTAATGTGTCTAGTGTGGTAGCATGTTTTGTGTCTAAGTTGCTGGAATACTATCAGTCTCCTGCAACCGAGTCTCCTTGAAGGTCGCCTTGAACTCTCCTGCCACTGAACACGGGTGATGAAGTGAAGTATTGTGGAGATGGGGAATGCGCACCCCCATCTACACACAAATCCACTCATTGTTCAGGCCTTTTGATCCTACATCACCAATTATGAACTACCTCTTGTTTTGTATTTATATATATATTTGCTTTCATTAGTGTATGTGTTGGGCCTGTGTAATAACCCATGTTTGTATTCCAATCAAAATGTAAACTCTGCATATCTCTCTCTCAGTCTATCTGTCACTCATCCTACGACTTCAAGCTCCTCTTGTCCAGAAATTGTGCGTCAAATGTACCTCTCGTTTGGCTCTGTTACGCCTTCAATGTTTTGGGGGACGCTTGTCACAGGCAGGTTTGTCATATGTCCCCTACTTACATAATATACAACAAATCATGCATCTTGTATTTTGTATATATTATGCTAATGACAGGTATATATCTCTCTATGTGATTAATTAAAAATATCATCCTTGCCTGATATATCCTCATTCTGTAAATATCAATTATGCAAAGGTTTACTGACGGCTTGGTATAGCAGTATTGGTATGCTTTATAACTCTAAATACTGTGGATCCCTGCAGGAATTAGTTATGGGTAAGTTATACACTCAATATTTATGATTTTTAATATATTGTTTTGTATCCCTTTTGTTGGGGATCAGAGCTGGCGGTTGCATAATACAGTTGTGACTTTTTGCCGTTTTTCTAAAATTGAGGAATCTCCCCACTTCTCCATCATTACCACTTATGAGTCATCTACTTAAAAGTAAATACTCCATATTACGGTATATATTTGTAGACGAAAGTTCCAAGTGTAATTTGGCTATCATTATAGTATTTTATTCGATTAGCAATATATATCACATATTCAATCTCATTATCCCTTTGGATCCGACAGATCTTCCTTAACTAAATTAATTCGTCTAATGATAACCATATTATACTGACATGCTAAAAGTAGTCTATATGATATTCAACATAACGGATGCCTTTTTTGCTACCCTCAGCAACTATTCATGGTATTATCACGTCTGATTATCATAAGAAATAAGATGATATTCATTATAATTATGTAACACACCTTAGTGTCCCACACTGACTCCCACTTATCTCACATGTCACAATTCAATGCTTTGCTGTAAATCGAGTATGTAAAATATGATAATTTAGTACATAACAAATACACATTTAAAATGTGTGCGTTACAATAAAACACACTACATGTAAATACTAAAGATGTCTCAGGTTAAGGGATACATTTTTGTCTATTGTGGCACAACACTTTAGGTAGAGCAGATCTATCTCCATGCCAAATATTTACAGTAGGTCACATTTGTACCCAACCACAATAACAGCAACAACCACAACAACAACAACAACAACAACAACAAAACCATCATCATCAGTCA